>VDFB02271358.1:831986013-832586013 GCA_007258455.2 Sequoia sempervirens | reverse complement strand
ACTAACCATAATAATGATCAAGGGAAACACTTTGTTAACAAATTGATTGTAGAACTCTTACAAAACTTTATGATCACACAGAATAGGAGCTCACCATACCACCCACAGGAAAAAAAAGAAAGTGAGGATTTAAATAAGATCACTGGCACAACACGTACAAAAATATGTGAAGGTAATAAATTGGATTGGGACATTAAAATACCTACGGTACTCTTGGCTTACCGCACATCATACAAGAGGACTACTAAATTTACACCATTTCAACTGGTCTATGGGACTTATGTTGTAGTCCCAATGAACTTCATAATCCCAAAGTTATGTATTGTACTAACTTCACAGTTGAATGATGATGAATTCTTAGTACAAAGAATAGAAGAAATGGAAAATTTGGATGAGGATAGATTCATTGTAATATGTAATCAAAACATAGAGCAAAAAAGACAAAAGGTCTAACATGATAAACCTCTCCACAAAAACTTTTCAAATAGGGGATTTAATATTACTTTATGACAAAAAAATTAAAAATCAAGGCAAATTCAAGGTGAGGTGGCTATGGTCATACTCCATTTATGAAATTGTGGACTCAAGGGTAGTGAGATTAAAGAGATTAGATGATAATCAACTCACAGGGTATGTGAACAGCGCTAGACTTAAACACTACCACCAACCAAAGGGATAAGATCCATAAAGTCTAAAAGAAACAAATTGTATATCATATAACATATAATACTAAACAATAAATATCAAACCATTAGCAGCCACAAATTACAAATGGCTACAAAAACTCACAAAATTTGAATGGGAAAGTGACATCAATGCGATCGTCTTGATACAAAGCTATTTAAAACCCTCCCAACTCCACTTAATTCACTTTACATTCCAAATCCTTGCACTAACTTGATCTCTGCTACAATATTCCACACAATTCCTATCAATGACAACCCCAACTCTAATATATGTAACAGAGAAACCTCGGCCCAAATATAAAAAGTACCCATTCAAAGCTATGGAGGTTGATAAAGTTGATACTTTCTCAAGCATTCTGATAGATGTAGCATATATAGAGGATAAAATAAAATATTCACGAAGCCATAGCGGAGATAGATCATACACAATTCGAGGAGCTAAGGAAAACCCTACTTACTCTTGACCAAAGTTCATATTTACCATAATATCAAGATGTGGGAAGGAAGCACCTTGATGCATGGAAGGATTACCCAGATTTTTGTGATGAGCACAACTAGGATAGATTGGTGCTAAGTAAAGTCCATGATGAATTCATTTATTTGGAAAAACCACACTACATAACAAAGGAGGCAATCCACATGGTAACAAGACTAAACATGGTTGGAGAAGTACCAACAAAGAAAGTTGTAAAGAATGACATCATTACCCAGTTATAGATGCAACACCAAATGGACTAAGCCTAAATGTTTAGGAAATTACAAACCTTGGAGTATGGTATGCAACCATGGGTGTCACCTACAAAATTTATTATGCAAACAGGAAGGACTTCGCCACTACAACAACAATCCACACAGCATAGCAGATGGTGGTAGAGGGGAAAGGCTTGACCTCTATGAGGTGATGCGGGGGAAAATCATGGAGAACTTACAAAGGATAAAGACCTCCTGCTACAACTTCCACTATGGCACACTCCTGATATTGTAACATACCAACCCTTCTATGAAGTAAAAATTTCTAATTTTTCACCTTTCGAGTAAATTAACTAACACTTGCCATTGCAACAAAAAAAATTCTATTTTCTTTATTGATAATTTTCAAACAAGATGCATAACATAATATGTAACTCAAATTCCATTTCATTTCAATAATTTCAAAAGTTACAAAAATACAAGAAAACATACATTTACATACATAGCTCAATTAGCTTTAGAACAAATAGTTGTAAGACAGTCTAGGATCCTTCCTTTCAAATCTTGGTTCTTTGATCACCTGCTGTGGAGGAGAAGCATAACTCAAGCGCTTTTCCACCAACCACGGACTCACCCACACATCTATCATTTGATAGATGGCCCTTCCCTTCGAAAAAGAGATTAGTAGAGCAACTGATAATGACAACCGAGCATAGTGTTGTGTCCTACATAACTAGAAATTGCAATTCCACAATCTTGGACTAGCATGTAATACTGGATCACGATGAATTGACAGTGGAGCCAAAGGTCATCGTACTACTTTGGCCAAAGTCTTTCATCAGTATTTTCTACTGAGGGTCATCTATCACATACACTACTCAGGGCCAATTTGACTTAATGCCATCTTAAACTACACATAGGTATTTCCTTCAATGGATAATCTATCATCCTAGAGATAACCTATCACCATATTAATCTACTTGGAATAAACCTACTTAACAAGTAAGCACACAAGCTAGGTATTTCCTTCAATGGATAAAATGGATAATCTATCATCCCAGAGATAGCCTATCACCTTTTTACATACTTGGATTAAACCTACTTAACAAGTAAGTACACAAACTCCCTCCCATACTGGATTAACTATCCTAGGAGTAAACACAAACTTTCCTAGTTAAATCAATAACTTAGCTAAGTGTATCACATGTGCATCTCATGTTCAATCATACCTAGTATATAATACCTATGATAAACACCCATCTCCTATTATGGAGTACTTAAAAGCACATCATGAAAATAGCATAAAAGCTTCAATTCCCTTTTCAAAGACACTCTAATTTCTCTAATTCACACATTAGAAAAGACAACTCAAGCATACATGGAATTTCCACATCATTCATAAGTAAAATAACAAAGAGAAGAGATCATCATGCATGTTATCGCTTATCCAAATAAATGACAGTAGTGTAGCCCTTTCCAACAATAGCAAGCTTGATAATCAACTTCTATAGAACGTCACAAGGAAACTCTATCTCTCAAGTTGATAGATTGCTTCTCTCAACAGCAATCTTCCTCACAACAAAATAGAACTCTATATTTTCCTCACTCACAATATAAAACAAAGTATGGATGGAAACAATGCATTATAAGACTTGCAAGAAGAATTCAAAAGATGTGAAATCTTCTAAAAGAATGTGTCCCTTTAAATGAAATGGCTTAGCTATTTATACAACAGCTTGGTAACATCATAGCCTATAATTTAGGCATGATAATGGACAACAAGCTCCATAAAAAGCAATGCATGAAACATCACAGAAAGGTGGTGGCTTCCTAAGTTCATACTCAAAAAAATCACCTATAGGTCGACTTGCAATATTGCCAACAATCAAAAGACTTATTCAAATCTGCATATGCTCAATTTGAATTATCACCTGAGGTAGACATCTACAACAATTTGGTTTCTAGAGGTGGCGCCAATTTCATACTATACTCCTCACTATTGACATTTCCTTGCCTTCAAAAACAGTCAACTACCAATTTGTAACACCAAGCACTATCAACTTTCTTTAGGAATGAGTCAACTAAGATGTTAAATACGTGTGACAAATTCATTGACAAATGTATAAAACATGGTGATATTTTTACCAAGTCAAAGTTTGATCATAAACATGGGCGTTGACTAAGTCCATGCTTGTATCGATTTTAGATAGCAACTCAAAATGCAATATAAGTGTTTCATATCGCGTGACAGTATGAGTGATAATTAGTTTCACAAAATAGTCATAAGCTACTTCTATCGGCCTTTAATAACATAGTCTTAAATGACTATAAACAACCTTTATATATATCGGCCTCTATCATGATAAGTGAGTAGATTCTATTTAATATATATATAATATGTTAAATATATATTATTATATGTAATATATAATATACATATATATCTAAATACCATCATGTATTTATATATATGTATATATATATAAACGTTAATTTACATTTACATATATATATATCTCATAAGCTAATAATGGAAGTATACATTCGATATATATACAAGAGTACAGGAAAGATAGTATTTACATATAATAAACACAATATATCAAATGTATGCATATATGTATAAAAGTATATGCCTTTGTGTACACATATATGTAGGTATATCTATATCAATGCATCCATATGAGCGTGTCCATCCACCAATATATGTGTGTATTGATACACATATACATATGGATATGTGTATATACCATACATACATACATACATATATATATATATATGTTCACATTCAATTCACATATAGCCATTCACAATTACCACCATATTGATAAGTATTTATGTGTGGTGCATCTATACATGTGCATATACATGTCATTAGATACCATTGACATGTATGTGCATATATATACACATACTCCACATACATCCCATTGTCAATATAATGGTAATAGTACAAGAAAGACCTCGAAAGCTCAATAGATATGCATCACCCAATAATGAATGTAGTAGTAAACAAGACTCTTCCAATGCAGACATATCAACTAAGGATGACTTACCAATTTCCCACAAATTGACTCAACTCATTCTAATGTGGTTTGTGTATGCTCAGATAGTTTTCTTTTACCGATTACCCGACCAATATATTCTCCTGAGTGATACTTCCCCTCTACCTGGAGGAATAGAACATATACCTGCATCCACTAGCACGTGCACACGACATTCAATTTCTCACAACATATGCATTATATGTAAAACATCTCCAAAGAATAATAATTCAATGACCATCCATTCACATATATGCAATATTTTTCCATTAAATAACATCAACTGAGATAACATCCACATTGATAACAAGGTATGAGCATAATTTATTCATCTCTAGAATTCACATTACATTCATATTTACCCTATGTAGTAATAGTAAATAGTAACTACACAATTGGGGTGTAACAAATATTCCTAGTTTTCTACTTCCTCAAAGAGCTACTGAGTTTTAAAGACAAGGTATGGAAAACCCACATACCGATAGTTGCTCAAATAAAGATGCATACATGCTATTTTCCGAACAAACAAACTTATATTGTAGCATACTAGGTATTTTCAAGACTTTCCAATAGCATATGCAAGCATGGGAATGGATTCCTTACAAGTCTATGAAGCAATACACAAAAACAATTATGTTTTTAGTAGATAAAGATTACACCTACAAGGAGGTAATAGAGCCACAAACAACATGGATCCTGAAATAATTATCATAGCAAGTCAAAGGATCCCAATGTAGAGAGGTTTGATACCTATAAAGAGATAATGGACCAAATCCATTAGAAGAACATGGAGGAGAAGTTTGAAAAGAACAAAGAACGGTTGCACAAGTAGTGAATCATCCCACCAAAATATATCACAAAACCATCCTCTTCAATACTAGCTCTAGAAACATGCACATCTACCGCATGGAGATTTGTAAGGTTGCATGGTGCTATAAATAATCATTTGAAAGAGCCAACATCTTCTTTCCAAACAATAACAACTCTGGAGGTTAATGAGGTACAAGAGATAATAGAGGCACTAATGCAAATGAGTGGGGAGAAGAAAGACTGCAAGGGAAGGCCTAAATAAGTGGTGAAAAGAAAAATCATCACTTTTGCAATAGAGGAGGAAGAAGAACAAGAATTTTAAGAAGTTAAACAACCATAGAAGAAGAAGAAAAAAACTTAGATGATCAAAATTCAACAATCAGAAGCAAAAGAGCAACCACAATCCCCCATCAATGTGATGATGACTACCAATGCCATCATTTATCACAATATGCTTTTGCAAGTTTTATCTATGTATGATGATGCAAACCAAGAAAATAAAGATAGAATCATAAAAAATATTAATAATGTATATAAGAAAGTTTTAAGAAGTCTAGAGGAGGATATCAAAGACTTCCCACAAGCTATTGTTGCAATCCAGGGAAAAAGGGAGAAATCCCTTAAACAAGAGAACATAAGAGAAAATTTAATCATAGAAGTAGAACTAAACCTTACTACGAATAAAAAATAACAACTAATACAAGCCCAAGCCCAATAACTCTAGACAAAGTAGAGAATAGATACTCTAATGGGAGGCCAACAACAAGAAGTTGTAAAAATCCAAGAGGAAACCATCATAATAACCAAACAGATAATGGATTATATGCTTTCAAAGGAAAGGGTACAGCAACAAGTCAAACAATCACCCACTCCAGTAAGAATTTCACCACACATATATTCAAAAGAGGGGCAAACATAAGAAGAGGAGAGTACAACTACATCAATTTCTCCCATCCAATGCATCAAGGATTTTCTAGCGCAACAAAAGCAACTTCAACCAACACCCATTCCTCATTTGGTACAACTTCCAGTGATGGGGTCACAAGTAAATTTGGAAAGCATCTCACCATTGTAAAAGTTACAATTGGGAGATATTTTTCATTCCAATGCAAGAGAAGAATTCCTGCAACATGTAGATAATGTGGAGCAATTGGAAGAAGTTGTACAAACTTTACAAAACTCCATTTTGTAGATGCAAAGGGACACCTCCCTTCCACTACCATAGTATCTCAAACAATTAGTGGATGGCCTCCAAGAGGACATCAAGGCACAAAAAGATACAATCAAATAAGAGGCCCAACAAGAAATTTTAAAGAACACAAAAGAGGCTACAAAAAGATGTGGGGTATCCCTCTCCCAATTGGAAAAAAAATAAAGAATGTAGAGAATAGCATCATAGAGGCTAATTTCTATCAATTTTGTCTCCAATGGCCTATCTTTACAAAGGAACTCAAGGATCAAATTGCACAATTGGAAGGCCAGATAACACAAGTTGTGATTGCATATGATCCATTGAAAGATATATATGGAGCAATAAGGGGCACAGTTGGAGAACACACATATCCAGCTACAACATCTACAAGATCAAATGGAAACCATAAAGATGCAATTAAAACAACTTAGAGACACAATCAACATCAATATTGTACACCTATGTAGAGTATTAGAAGAATCCAGAACTATTATACAACAAACACAGATCCCTAAAAATATTGAGGTAGAGGCTACTTAGATCAACATACAAGGGCATATAAAAGTGTTACAACAAGAAAAAGAACAGTGGAACACAACACTAGTGAAGCTGAAAATTATCTACAAGCACATTCTCCAAGGGAACTAAAGCATGTATTAAGGACAAGACATAATTTTGAAAGGAGGGATGATATTGGCAGGGTACAGGGAATAGATAAAAACATATCGTAACCAACTACAAATTGTGGAGCACCTAGTTGATAGGGGAGATAGGTTAAGGGGTGCCCTATAAGGGTCACGTCTCTATAAGAGACTAAATATTGCTATATGAATGTAATAGATAAAATAATAGGAGAGCATTGCAGATATAGATTGAAGAACTATAACAGAAAGTAGAGACAAACCTTCTTATGTAATGAATTTATGAATATATAGTATATGGATTTACAAGGATTCAATGGATATATATGTTATGGATGATTATTGTTTATGTTTAAGTTATATGTATTATATTGTTAGATAGAGTTCCTTACTCCACTTAGTCATTTCTACCACTACACCCTATGGGGTATAAGCTAACTACATAAAGGATACTAGAATACAGATCTTTGGATTATAATTCCCCATTTCCTCTTGCTAACAATACTTTTGACATTCGTGCATGGAGAAGCACCCACTATTTGGACTACAGAATGGAGTGTTTATGTTGGCTTCATGGTTTTATCCCTTGGATACATGAAAGCACTAGAAGATAAGCCACTAACCTCTTTGTGAGTTGTGGAGCTGATATTTTTCATATGTAATAAGATCCTAGACAACTTGTTTTTCTTGTTAGGTTGTACTTTACTCTTGTTTTCAATTATGGGTTTGTAGATATGCTTATTCAATTATTCAGATGACATGTTTGATGTGAGTGTCTAGATGTTTAAGACTATATTCAAGGTGTTTTGGATGAAAATAATTATAGATTTTCATGGCTTCTTGGAGGGTTCTTATTGATCTATGGTTACTCTTATGTGTTTTCTTTGGAGAATTAGCTCTAGAATTGATCCTAGTGATTGAGTCTTAGAAATCCACATGTTATACCTAATTATATTTATTTTGCATGTTATTGATGTAGGGTTAAATCTTTTTCAGCTATTTGATATTGGAGCACTGCTTATGTATTTCTCCTTTGAGATGTTGCATATATGAAGATCTTGTAAAATTATTTGATATGGATTTTGTTTGGTAGGCCTTATTCTTAGTCACCATTATTATATTGGTGTGTTTATTACATTGAGAGATGGATATTGGGAGTACCTGATATAGTTGTTCTTTTGAATTTACAACAGTTATTTATGGTGCATGAGAAACTTTGCTCATGTTAAAGTATAGTTTTGGCAATGATATTGTTCATGATGTCATGTATAACTTGGTATTAATTTTAGTGGGAGCTTTATGCAATTACATATTATGTTCTATCTTCTTTGTTTCGAGATTTTGGTTCTAATTTATTGTTGTTGCAATGTGTAGTGGACCATACATAATATTTGACTAGATGATGGATAGTCTTTTATAATGGTTGTTGGTGTCATAACGAGCTCTTGGGTTCTTCCTTTAGTTAGCAATGAGAGTTTAATGACATCTTTGATTATATTGACAAAGGATGTGTAGCTATTTTACCTTCTTAGTTTGGAGGATAATGGTTTGACTTTATCTTTTTGGAGTTCATGGTGTTGAGTACTTTGATTGTGTTGGGGTCATGGAGGATCTTCAATTAGGAGATGGATATCATAATGTCTAGAGAGCTTAGTTACACAGTTCAGTGAGAGCTTTGATAGTGATTTTGATTATTCATTTGATGATGGATAGTTATCTTTATGCAATCTCCTAGGAGGGTATGTTAGATCACGATGTCATGATATGTTCCTGGTTCTATAGATGGAAATTTGACAATGGTATTTTTTGTTCTCTTTGGTTTTGAGTATTAATCATTTTCTTGGAGCTTCATGGTTTTGTAGGGTTGCATTTGAAGTTGGCATGGATCGATTAGTGGATGCTCATGGGTACTAGGGAGAATTGGATGACGTTCAAAGATTATGTATTTACGGAGAACATATGTTGATATGGTTACTCTTTTATGAGGATTCCAACAGAAAGATTGGGAACTCTACACCTAATTATGGATCTAGGTCCATTATGGACCTAAAGAGAAAATTGTTATTTAATATAAGCTCTTACTTCTTGGTGTGTGTGCATAGGACAATCTTGTATCCTACTCTTTCTCTACTCAACAAGTGAATGATCTGAGAGTTATTGTCCACCTGAATATTAGATGCATTCTTTATTTTTTATTGTGTCTTCTCATACGAGTTAGTTTTGAATATAGAAATTCTAAGGACTTTTTAAGAAGAATATGCATGGTTAAATAGATTTATATTGTTCTCCTTGGTTTGGTCTTGAGATATAGATCTAAGTCTAAGGACTTATTTGGAGAGGTACAGGAAATGGTGTGTGACTTTGGGCTTATTCCCTTTGTTGCGAGATTGATTGAATGATTTGATTTACCTTCAATATGAGAGGTTTGCATCTATTGCTGACATATTTTCATTTAATTTGAATGTTAGATGTTGATAACCTTTCAGTTTGTGAATGGTGAAGGAGATCTTACATTACACAACTTGGTACATATTAGTGTGGAACAAGGATATGGTTTGAATTGTAAGTTCTCTCTTTGGTCTTGTTCTTCTTCCTAGATGTTTGTATTCACATGACATTGTTATTGAGTGTGAAGAAATTTGGAGAGTTATGGAGAATAATGATGAGAGAGGTATTGCAACATAATTATTTGTAGGATTTGTATATCATTGTATGTCTTCTTCACTCTATGTAATAGAGGAATTAGCCACATCCTCTATGTGAAGTACTATAGGTAGACTTGGTATGCCTTGATCTATTTTTAGATTTGACATTACTCATGCAGTCCAATTGTTTTGGCATATATTTCAGTTATTCTCTTTGATATCTTAATTTTTTATTACTAATGTGATGATGATTCTGCATGTTTCATTGGATTGGTATCTATGAGTTATGTATATATGTGGGTTGATCACCCATTTGATTGTAGTGGGATGACTCAAATGTAGACTATCTATATCCATGATATTGTTTTAGTTTTTATGAAAAAATTGTTAGTTGGCCTTGTCTGTGGTCATTTGTACATTGGTATGTTGCATTGAGATAGCAGGATGGATATGTAGAGATTTGAATACAGATTTTGGGTTGGTATGTTGATGGCATGAAATTTTATTTATGATTTGTATACCCTAGTTTGAGGTATGGTTAGCTTGGATGAGTTGAGATTTGTTGTGCTTTTTATTCCAATTGGTATGAGTGTGAACGAGGGGATTCACTACTCCCAAGTCCCAAGACAAACAAAGTCTAAAGGGAGTGGATATCCTTAGTCACCTTAATGGCACAAACTAAAGTGACGAAGGTTCAAGATGAAAGAGATTGCAAAAACATACTTAAAAGAGAGTTTCAAATATGTCCATGGATAGAGGACTTCAGGAACCGAAAGAGTAGATTACATAAATTTCTAGGATAAATAAGTTAGCTCTCAGCCATAGGACATCATCACAAGAATCGGACAACAACGTGATGTACTATCATCTCAAGGACGCGCTAGCATCTTGTATGGACAAAGAGATAAAACCTTGCACAAAACTCAAAGAATCTACTATCTACTCAAAATCTAAAATCTAATTATTCTACCTAATTAACATAAAGCAAGAACAAAATTAAATGACAAGGAAGGTGAGATGCTAACTCACAGAAAGTCCTGCACTACGAAGCCTCCCATGAAGCTTCATACAAACAACTTACACACAAGGCGAATGAGGAAAAAAATTGGGTTTATTTCGAGGCTTGCCTCAATCAAACCCTTGTTTCATTGTTTCCATATCCATAGATAACCAGATAGGTAGAGAATAGAAAAGAAACAAAGTACAATAAACATAACGAGTGATAAAAGAAAACCATGTGATGGAGGAGAACCCATATCACGAAATAGACAGCTAAGTGATAAAAGCAAACCCTGCTATGGAGGAGAACTTGTATCATGAAATAAATAGACACAATAAATATGTTGGTAAATAGACAAGAAAGCAAGAGAGTGTTACCAACAGTATGTGGCTCCCTTTTGGCTTGATAGACGTGATGCTAAATGCTTGTAAGAGAGATTTGGTTGTTGATGAGATGAAAAATTTGACAAAGCTTTGTTGTAGAAATAAGATGAAGATGAGAAAGGAATGAGAGAGCAAGTTGTGAATCCAAACAATGAGAATGAAGGTGAAAGAGAAAGTTTTGTGTGGGTGAATGGGTGAGAAGAGTCGTTACATCCGAGATTTTTTCATGACAACACATGTCATGGGAAAACGTTCCCGAGATTCCCTCATTTGAACTCATGAAGTTCATGGACGTTATTGCGATATGTGGATGTTTGCGCGCCACACAAGTGTCCAACTCACAACTTTGCAAGAAATGAGGTGGCAGACTACTGATGCTTCATTGTTGCCCCATATGGATTTGGAATCGTGAAATTATGACTCATACTTGGTCCTTAGAATAAATGTGGGTAGGCACCATAAATGCAAGGGCCAAATATGCAAATGTAAAGTTGCCACGGGGTGTAATTTTATGATATTACAATGAGTAAGGTAGCTACTCATAACCTTTATTATCATTTTAATACGACTACTATGTTTATGTAAAGATTGGTGTAGGTTTAAATGACAATTGATATTTTTCATCTTGGTATGTTCCTTTTTTTCCATATGTGGCATGTTGGAGCATGTAAGGAGTTTTTCCATATGTGGCATGTTGATGGTTATCATGGTTTCTTTTATAGGTATCTTTTTGGATCATGAGAGCATGGTGAATATTTAGGTGGTACATGATTGGCTAAGGGATGTTTTCCCTTGTTTGTGATTCCTATGAGTGTATTTACAATGTATGATGGCAAGTGGTAGAATGTTAAGATTAAGGTTCCATTGACCTTATAAATCCTGTCATATTGCATGGTTCCAAAATCCTTGAAGAGTGTCCCTAAGTGTTTTCTAAGTTTATATTCATAGTAATGGAGATATAAAACCAAATAGCATTACAATATTCTTGTAATAGCTTGTCAAAACCAAATTCCTGCAATTGTTCCTTATAACTAATCTACTGCAAGTTTTTGCTTCTCTAATTATTCTTATATTCTCATGTATCATGTAATCATAATGAAAAAGATATTTTGAATGCAAATAAACCCCAACAATAGGAGAAACCCTAGGATGGATTACTGTAGCAACATCTAATTAATGTTTGATAAATATTCCCCCAAAAATTGATGCATCAAATAGATAAAGGGAATTCGCAGTAACTTTTGGTGGGTGAAAGACGGGTGCCATCAATTTAGGTAAATGAAACACAAGCGTGACCAGCAATAATGGTGGTAGATTATTTTAAAATTTGCAAATAGACATAATCGATGCCAAATACCTACCTAGAGATGTGTCACAAATTCTTGGTTGGTGGATTTGAAATTACCAACGACACTTTGATTCACATAGAAATCATCTGAGTAGCAATCACAAACTAAAATTACAAAAATACGACAATCGGATCACTCTACAACTCAAAATCATGCATTGTGGAACTTAGGAAGGCATCTGGATCAATACCAAACTTCCATGGTCATCTGGATATAATCTGGATCAGTAGAAAATCCTCATAAGGTGCACTATGTGGGAGAACGGATTGCATCTGGCGCTAGTGGGAAAAACACCCCTATCGAGTTCTTGCAGGAAGTCCGAGTGAAAGTGCATTTGCACGTTTGAGAAATACATTGGATCACCTGGAAACTATCTCCTTAATCTTCTTGTTCTTCAACAACTTCATGTGGGTCGAAAGGCTCCATCAAGTTATAGTAGATAATCGACCTCCAAATGGAATTGATGGAAAAATCAAGTGCATCCCTACTTTATCAACATGTTTGGTTCGGATGGAAAGTGTCATTGGTGATTTCAACATGAGGGGACATCAGCATGACATAAGCAAAGAAGAATGAGATGAATTGGGAAGACTTGGATATGGTGACATCATGATGACATAAGCAAGGTGGGATGACATCAACAAGACATACAGGTGCGGATGCAGATGCAGGAAAATGGAGTGGATCAAGCTTGCAAGCAAAGTCATATGAACAAGATGAAGAAACTTTAGAAATGTGAAGTTCATATGGGTGGAAAAGGTCTGCAAGAGGAAAGGAGTAAAGAAAAAGAAGTGAACCAGACAAGTGTATATGAAAAGAGAAGTTCACATGAAAATACTTGCAAAGAAAAGATAAGATCAGTAGCCTACAAAAAATTGGTGGGTAAGTGGAAATGAGTGGGAAATATGTTGCGATATGGAACGAGTAGGTTCTTATAAAAATGCTTGCAAATGTCTAGTTGGTTAGGATTTTCCCACAAAATGGGGGATTCTAATTGAACCATATATGTGAAGGGTGAAGAGGTGAAGTTCATATGGAAGAAGGATTCCTCCAAGTTTGAAACTTAGTCAATTTTTTAACACTTAAGGCCTTTATAGTAAAATGAAATGGAACTGTACATTTACAAGAAAATCCATTGGAACTGCACATTTGCAGGTTGGATGGATTGAACCGGATAGAGGGTAAAAAGCCGCACAAGTATAACTTTCATTCCTTAGTGAATTTTGTAAAACTTGAAAAGGTAGTTGAGCTTATTTTTTTATGTTCTATCCACTGGTGCTAAGAAATTTGACTAAAGACAACCCATGACTGATTTCTCAAATCAGTTATAAGCTTAGGAAAAAATGGCTAAGGCACAAAAAGGGGAAGGGACTCAAGCAAAAAGGAAACTGCATATTTGAGTCCCAAAAATCCCAAAACTTGTCACTAGACCAAAGACTAACCTACTACACATAATACCTCTTATTAATCTACTAATCACATCATTGCACAACTACAAGATGTGAATATGTGAATCAAGACTCTCTAGTATAAGTAGAGTTATGAATCATTGAAGATGCTTCACTAGTTATAATATTAAATCAATAAGTGCATACAAACTACCTTCCTACTAATCTAGTAGTTTTGACTCCCACAATAACAAGTCTCCTTGTCTCATCCCCCAAACAATGGATCACAATGCAATCTTAGAGGATCCTCCTAAGGTTGCTTCCCCTAGGATCGGTGTGGCTCATATTTTTCAATTCCTGTTAGGGCTTCTCCTTCATAACAAATTTGATCTTCTCCTTCATATAATCACATTGCTTTGTCAATGGGTTGTGGTGGGATTCTTTCTCCTGCTTCATCTACATATGATATGCAATATCTACCATCTTCAATTAGACATTCTTCCTCATCATCTGAGGTGACTCTAGTGGAGGTGACGACTTAGTATTTTTGCATCTTTTCTCCACAATCAAATGATATAGATAATGTTGTATTGAACAATTGTTCAAAGAAGGAAGAGAGGTCTTCCCAAATTTGTTTCAAAATCTCATCCCTAGCTTAAAGTTCTGAGGATTACAAGTACAAGGTTAGGCATAGTGTAGGTTGGGGATTGTCACTATCCTATGGAAACTTTCTTGTAGTTGCATTGTTGAACAACTTATTTGGTAGTCATTGCACTACCCTTTTAAAAGGTTTCAACCTCTTTTAAAACCTAATTTTTACCCCTTAATCCCAAACATCCTTTAAATTATATTATAGTCATATATTTAATATAAATTGCTTACCTATTATAATTAGGCTCTAAGGTTTTTTTATGTAAGTCACGTACTTTTTTTACTTAAATGGAAATACATGTCAAAAAAAATTGCTTAAGGTTCCCCCATTTTTACAACATAGATAATCAAAGATCCCCAACATTAAATGCCTAGAATTTTTATGTAGAGGTACAACACTATCTAAATATGTAGTAGTAAGACAAAATAGTTTCACATGTAAACTAAGTTTGTATTGATCGGATCGTAATAACAAGTTTTAGGAAGCATTCCTACATATCTCTACTACGCTATTTTCAAGAGATACATATCTTTCCAATGGATTAA
Organism: Sequoia sempervirens; assembly: GCA_007258455.2. Taxonomy (NCBI): domain Eukaryota; kingdom Viridiplantae; phylum Streptophyta; class Pinopsida; order Cupressales; family Cupressaceae; genus Sequoia; species Sequoia sempervirens. The sequence continues at coordinate 832,570,985 of VDFB02271358.1, read as the reverse complement.
TTGTCAAGGAGAGACACTTTGTTGGATTTATTACATCATTAGATAGGCATATGGGCTAGGGTAGATTAAATAATAAATAAATTAACATGTATTTGTTAATTTATAATAAAATATAAGTTAGTTTTATATTAGTAGTTTGGTTAGTTGGGAAGTTACATTTCTATAAATAAGTTAGCACGAGAATTTTATTGTCTTTATAAGCCATTGCAATTTAAATGTAAAATCATCTCTAAGAATTTAATCAATCTTTTATGTTTTCGTATTTTATACAACAATGGTTTAATTTTTCTAGAATCTATTTGTGTTTGTGTGAATAAGGTATTCTACCTAACTAGTTCACCTAGTAGGTTTTATTCACATGTTAAGTTTACTTAGTCCTAGGAATCTTTGTAGAAGTCTTAGTTGACATTAGATATTATCTTATCTTTTGTCATTTAATACTTGTATCCTAGGCCATTTAGTATTAGTTGTATGATGACAAGATTAAGACACTTGTCATGATCTTGTCCAATCCTATGACCTTGGCTATATAACCAAGGGTTTCTCATACATTGTATGTCCATTCTATTTTCTTTATTTGATAGGAATGTAGTTTATTCTTGTCATATTGATCTTCTCATTGTGTTTTTCATTTGGCCTCTAGATTTTGGGTGGCTATCTTCGTATGAAACTCTTACATGGTTTCAAAGAAAGTTGGGTGCATTTGGTTAGTATTTTTGGAGATATCTTGGTAGATCTTAAAATTTTGAGTATGCTCCTCTCTTGCATCAAATGATATGATCTAGAGAATCAAAAAAACTTGATAGAAATAACAGATTATGGGGGGTTCCTCTTTGTGGCTTTGTATTGCAAGATTGTTTTGGAGCTTGTTAGTGCAAATATAAGCTTACCATTGAGTTCAAGGTGTTCGAGAAAGTCAATTTTTTTCTTTTGTTTCATCCAAATCAAACATATGAGGCCAAATTTATGAAGGTTTGAAGCTAAAAAGTGGTTGTTAGATCTGGGAGGTAGCTGCAATTTTGGAGCATTTTGGGTCAAAATAGACCTTTCCATTTCATCCAAAAGGCCCAAAAACATCTAGATCAACTGTCGATTCGTCAAAATCAGACAACTTTTCCCAGGGCCATCAAAGAAATTTTCTCCCCTACTTGATTGTTCATACGATTGTACGGTCACTTGCACATCTAGTACAGTCGCTTGAAAAATATTATTATTTTATTTTTTGATTTTTTTAAATTTAAAAAAAAATCAAAAAAAAGAATAATAAATTTAAAAATTATAATCGTTTGCAAACCTACAAAGTACCACGATGCCCAACAGGTGTGTGCCACAGGTAGGAGGCCCCACCATTGTACTAGTAGGCAACCAATATAAACAGAATATTTTTTACAGATTCTGATTGTAGGAATATTTTGAAGGAATATTTCAGTGAGAATATTTTGATTTCAAAGAATATAGCATGCTGACATCAACAGGGCTATTTTAACTTTACATCCCTCCCCATTAAAGTTTTAGTTTTGGAGGGTGATTTTCAAACGCTCATAAATCAAACATAGGACCTCCTTTTTGCAAGCAATATTTTTTTATTTGGGGAAAAAAATTGTGCTCTTCATAGTGGTGTAGACGTTTTTTTTAATTTTGGTGTCCGGATTTTTCAGAAATTGTAGTTTCTCACAGGTGTTGTTGAGTTGTTCTCATTTTGGGAACTTACGAGGTTTCGTTTTTGCTCCTACAATAACACTTTTGGGTGCAATTTTTTTTTAAGTACATAATTTTTTGTGTAACTTTTATTGGTATGTTCTTATTGATCTCATTTTGTCAAAAAAATGTACTTCGATTACATGGCCAAATTTAGCATTTTCATGTACCAACATCAAGACCACTTAGCTATTTTTGACAAGCGACATTTTTAATTGCATTAATCATAAAGTGTCAAGCTCATATATTTATAGGAGGTTTTTTGATTGATTAAATTTGGGAGGAATCTTCTTATAATTGATTCATTTGTATTGATCTCAAATTTCATCATTTGAGGAGGTATCATGGGTTTTTCTATTCTTCCTTTTGTGGTAATTCTGAAAAAGGACAATTATGAGTCCTAGAAAAAAGGTATCACAAGACATCTCAGGTGGCTTAACCTTTTTCCAAATCTTTATGGACTCTTACCTAAACCAACATAGCTTGGAAGAAATCAATTTGGGGTAATAATAATGATAATATTATAGCATTAATTGGTACAACTATTGGTGTTGATATTCCTATGGAGATCTCAAAGATTGAATTTTCACGCACACTTTGGACCAAGATTTGGGAGATCTTTGGAGACCCTCATATCTCTCCATTCCCAAATGATCATGTTGCAAATTTCCTAATTCCCCTTAATGATGTTGATATGATACATGTTGTGCAGTTTTTTGCACACACACCCCACTGAAAGCAGGGACCCTCTTTTGCTTTTGTTTTTGGTTTTTTGGCTCTTGGTTTTTTTTTAGGGTTTGTTGCCTTTACGTGTGCTTGAATGATTATCTTGTTCGTGTAAATTCCCCCCTTCTAGGAAGCACTTTGAAAATCTAATGTTCTAGACTCCTTTCGGGTTTTTGGCTCTTTTCGAGAAAATTCCCTCTAGACGGAATTCTCTGGATGCTTTGAAAACCCGGTGACTGATGTTTTGCTTTGTTTCTGGAAATTCTCTTACCTCACGGAATTCCGCATGGATCGGATTTTCCTAAAATTTTGTCTCCTTGTTGAATTCCCAGATTGCGTTTGGCATGTCTTATCGATTGCATTAATGCTTGGTGGTACGATTCTTACGGCCAGTATTTAGTGGGTTTTGGAGGATTTCTTGTTGTCGTTTGCTTTGCATTGCCATTAAGGATTTTGATGTTGAGCTTGTGTGATTTCCGGCCCTGAGTGAGTTTGTGAGCTTGTTTAATTCTGATTTCATTTAGGTGAAACTCACCTGCGTCTCCTTCGAATAACCCATCCTCAGGCTTAGTAAGAATGGCAATCGAAGTCTGAGCTAACTCCCCTGCGTTAATGGCGAATTTTAGGGTTTGAGCTTAGGAAATTGATGATTAAATTTAGGGCATCACCGCCCCTCACCAATTTTCCTCTAAGAATGTTGGGAACCAATGGATAACCGATAGGAGACTTGAAACAAATCGGATTCGAGCCCAAGCGCCTTTAATTCATGATCGTTCGATTATTCTAGGTGAAATCGGGAGAAATAGCAATTTTCAGGATTTCGTAGTCTTCGCGGAATTCCCGCACCTTCGAAATTTCCCAATTTTTTCCTTTGGCTGCTCGTTTTCCCGGATGTATGCAAAAGCCTGAAATTTCATATACTTCGTGGATTTCCTTCCTGGGCGGATTTTCCCGAAATTGTCTCACAATATGGAGAATTTCAAGGATAATGAATTCAATGTTATGGGTTTAGCATCTCATGCTTGATATTAATAATTTAAAAGATGTTGCATGCTTTTCTTCCATTTTGTGGTGATTGATTCTTGATATTCATGCTTAAAATTTTAAATCCACCTAGCAAGGATTTTCTCAGGTTTCCTCCCTGGCTTGATTTACCCAGATGGCTCAAAATCCTGGATTTCTTAGTAATGGTGCTTCACTTTAAATTTAAGGGATTTTGATCTTCGCTTTGGGTTGGTTGATTATGATTGTATTGTCTATGGTTGGCTAAACCTCTATGTTGATATTATAAAGGTGAATTTATTGTGGTTCCTTGTTGGATGCAGGCTAAATCGAGTAGAGAGATGGTGGCGAGGTGTATATTCTCCAATTATTGATGGTCTGGTTACCGAATATCAATTAGAAGATACAGCCACTTACGTTGCAGTTATGGATAAATATCATGCCCTTAGGACAGATTGGGAGAAAGTCATCGATCAATCGAAGGATGAGATTAAATTCATGGAGAGGAAATTTAAAGTGTTGGTTACTCCACCTGTGGCTGACTTGGACAAGGTATTTTTGAAGGTGTAAGATCAAATAGATAAGGATAGGGGAAAGAGCATTTAATATAGGGATACATTGAAATTTGTGCTTCCCCATTATTCCTTCTTCATCCTTCACATGGATTGGACCGAATTACTTTGGAGACCCCAGGCCGACCTGGATGGGTCCCAGGCTGACCTGGATGGGTCCCAGGCATTTAATGCTATTTCATGTTGTTCTAGAACTTCTTGGGTTGACTTGTTTGTGGCCGTTTTATTATTGTAAACCCTAATTAGGCCGACATATCTTGGGGGTTTCTATAAATGTGGCATTTTGCCTCATTTGTAAGGACTAGAGTAGAAGAATTAAACTTAGAAGCAAGTAGGGTGGTAAAGCAAGAGTTCGTTCATTCTGGGCAAATGTTGTAACACAGAACACTGGAATTGTTGTTGTCATTGGATGATTCAATACAATTGAAGACATCGTGATTTTTGGTGATCTCTTTGTGTTGACTTATCTTGCATGGTTCTTGTTGTTCTATCTTCTAAAATTCCTCAAGGTTATTTGATATATGTTAAATTTACAATTAGATATGAATTAATGATGTTATGATTTGATGCTTGAAGTGTTTGCAGCAATCCCTAGTCCATAACTTTTTGCAGCTAGTTGATTGTTAGTTGCTTTGCAAAGTTAGCCTGGACTTTAAATTCACTGTGCTTAGTTCAACTATGGATGCTTGTTCATTTTGATTGCAATAGGATTGTTTTGGATGAATGTTCATGATCTGAACATCTTTAATGCATTAGAAGATTGCACTATTTATGTAAGATTGCAGATTCATCTAAGTCAAGCAGGAATCAGTTTCTGAGGGTTTGGTCCATTTCAAGTGTTTCATCATTTGCATTGTCAATTTTAGGATTAGTTTTAAATTTAGAAGTCTCTCAAAACCTTTGTATTTTTCTATTTTCTTTGTCATTTGGGTTAGTTTTAGGATTGGAAGTATCATCATATTGATAGATCTGATAAATCTAAGGATTCAGTATTTGCTTGTAGTAAGGTCCCCTTGTGATTACCAGCATTTTCACATATTATCTGAGTTGTTTATGCATTGTCAAGACCTGACATTAGAGACCTTGGGGTTATCTCTTGAGGCTTGTTGATAGAGATTTATCTTTCAAGAGAGATAGGATATTATATTATGTCTGAGTTTTCTGCACAGCAACACATGCCCCAATGAAAGCAGGGACCCTCTTTTGCTTTCTTTTTTGGTGTTTTCGCTCTTGGTTTTTTTTGAGGTTTTGTTGCCTTTACACGTGCTTGAATGATTATCTTGTTCATGCAAATGCCCCCCTTCTAGGAAGCACTTTGAAAACCTAATGTTCTGGACTCCTTTCGGGTTTTTGGCTCTTTTTGGGAAAATTCCCTCTGGACGGAATTCCCCGGATGCTTTGAAAACTCGGTGGCTAATGTTTTGTGTTGTTTCCAAAAATTCTCTTACCTCGGGGAATTCTGCATGGATCGGATTTTCCAGAAATTTTGTCTCCTTGTTCAATTCCTAGATTGCGTTTGGCCTGTCTTGTCGATTGCATTAATGCTTGGTGGTACGATTCTTACGGCCAGTATTTAGTAGGTTTTGGAGGATTTCTTGTTGTCGTTTGCTTTGCATTGCCATTAAGGATTTTGATGTTGAGCTTGTGTGATTGTCAGCCCTAAGTGAGTTTCTGAGCTTGTTTTTTATTTCATTTAGGTGAAACTCACTTGCGTCTCCTTTGAATAACCCATCCTCGGGCTTAGTAAGAATGGCAATCGAAGTCTGAGCTAACTCCCTTGCGTTAATGGCGAATTTTAGGGTTTGAGCTTAGGAAATTGATGATTAAATTTAGGGCATCACCGTCCCTCACCAATTTGCCTCTAAGAATGTTGGGAACCAATGGATAACCAATAGGAGACTTGAAACAAATTAGATTTGATCCCAAGCGCCTTTAATTCGTGATCGTTTGATTATTTTGGGCGAAATCGGGAGAAATAGCAATTTTTGGGATTTCGTAGTCTTCACGGAATTCCCGCACCTTCAGAATTTCTTGATTTTTTCCTTTATCTGCTCGTTTTCTCGGATGTATGCAAAATCCTAGAATTTCATATACTTCGTGGATTTCCTTCCTGGGCGGATTTTCCCAAAATTGTCTCACAATATGGAAAATTCAGAGGATAATGAATTCAATGTTATGGGTTTAGCATCTCATTCTTGATATTAATAATTTAAAAGATGTTGCATGCTTTTCTTCCATTTTGTGGTGATTGATTCTTGATATCCATGCTTAATCGTTAAAATCCACCTAGCAGGGATTTTCCCCAGTTTCCTCCCTGGCTTGATTTCCCCAGATGGCTCAAAATCTTGTATTTCTTAGTAATGGTGCTTCATTTTAAATTTAAGGGATTTTGATCTTCGCTTTGGGTTGGTTGACTATGATTGTATTGTCTATGGTTGGCTAAACCTCTATGTTGATATTATAAAGGTGAATTTATTGTGGTTCCTCGTTGGATGCAGGTTGAATCAAGTAGAGAGATGGTGGCGAGGTGTATATTCTCCAGTTATTGATGGTCTAGTTATCGAATATCAGCTAGAAGATGCAACCACTTACGTTGTAGTTATGGATAAATATCATGCCCTTAGGATGGATTGGGATAAAGTCGTCAATCAATCGAAGGAAGAGATTAAATCCATGGAGAGGAAATTTAAAGCGTTGGTTACTCCACCTGTGGCCGACTTGGACAAGGTATTTTTGAAGGTGTAAGATCAAATAGATAAGGATAGGGGAAACAGCATTTAATATAGGGCTACATTGAAATTTGTGCTTCCCCATTATTCCTTCTTCATCCTTCACATGCATTGGACCGAATTACATTAGAGACCCCAGGCTGACCTGGATGGGTCCCAGGCATTTAAGGTTATTTCATGTTGTTCTAGAACTTCTTGGGCTGACTTGTTTGTGGTCGTTTTATTATTGTAAACCCTAATTAGGCTGACATATCTTGGAGGTTTCTATAAATGTGGCATTTTGCCTCATTTGTAAGGACTAGAGTAGAAGAATTAAACTTAGAAGCAAGTAGGGTGGTAAAGAAAGAGTTAGTTCATTCTGGGAAAATGATGTAACACAGAACACTGGAATTGTTGATGTCATTGGATGATTCAATACAATTGAAGACATCGTGATTTCTAGTGATCTCTTTGTGTTGACTTATCTTGCATGGTTCTTGTTGTTCTATCTTCTATAATTGCTCAAGGTTATTTGATATATGTTAAATTTAGAATTAGATATGAAGTAATGATATGATTTGATGCTTGAAGTGTTTGCAGCAATCCCTGGTCCATACTTTTTGTAGCTAGTTGATTGTTAGTTTCTTTGCAAAGTTAGCCTGGACTTTAAATTCACTGTGCTTAGTTCAATTGTGGATGCTTGTTCATTTTGATTGCAATAGGGATTGTTTTGGATAAATTTTCATGATCTGAACATCTTTAATGCCTCAGAAGATTGCACTATTTCTATAAGATTGCAGATTCATTTGGGTCAAGCAGGAATCAGTTTCTGAGGGTTTGGTCCATTTCAAGTGTTTCATCATTTGCATTGTCAATCTTAGGATTAGTTTTAAATTTAGAAGTCTCTCAAAACCTTTTTATTTTTCTATTTTCTTTATCATTTGGGTTAGTTTTAGGATTGGAAGTATCATCATATTGATAGATCTAATAAATCTAAGGATTCAGTATTTGCTTGTAGTAAGGTCCCCTTGTGATTACCAGCATTTTCACATATTATTTGAGTTGTTTATGCATTGTCAAGACCTAACATTAGAGACCTTGGGGTTATCTCTTGAGGCTTGCTGATAGAGATTTTCCTTTCAAGAGAGATAGGATATTATATTATGTCTAAGTTTTTTGCGCAGCAACAATACCCTTTGATGATGATATTTTAAAGGAGCTTGAATATAGTGAATATATTGAATGTCCAGTTGACAAAGATACTTCTATTCTTGCTTATCCTCCTCCTATTGACATCACATCTTCATCTACTATTGTATTTGATAATGTTTTTGTTGCTACAGATTTGGCTACTCGCGATTCAGTGCAGCGGGACATTCATTAGGATGACTTCTTGACAGGTATTTCAAACTTGTTTGTGGAGTCTCATATTTTAGATTTGGGAGACATAATTGATTGCATTCATCTTCTCTTTGATGGAGATGATCCTTCTTCAATTGGGAACACTAAAACCCTCTTTTTCATTCTCTACATGATCATTCTTCACAGTTTGACATGAGTGTGGATACTTTCGACCATCATTTGGAGGGGGCTTCTCTATCTTCGAAGGAAACATTTTTTCTTTAGATTGTATTCTACAATCATTTCCAAAAGATTATGGATTGTCATCTTCATCAATGTGGCCTTGAATGATTGTTTGGAGTGTGTCAGCTTTCGGCATCAATATGGAGACAATTAAGCATAATTTAGTGACATCACATATCATTCTTTGTTGGGATTAAGGTGTCTCAACCTTAGAGTCCTAACATTGATTTAATTTGATGTAATTAATGTATTTATTTGTATTATTTAATTTCCTATGGTGTCATGTCATTAATTGGGACCCACCGACTGGGTGGCATTCCCGTTGGAGGTGACTGGATGACATATCATCATCCCAAGTGGACATAGGTGTCCCACTTTGGAATCTATGACATATGATAGATTCTATGATGCACCAAAAGGCATATTTGAATGCATGGGTGAAAGTTGGCACCCCAGTTGGGTTATGATAGGATGTAAGAGAATCGACTATTTTTAGTTAGTTATGCAATGTTCTCTTATAGTTGTAAGTGTCATCGGCTATGACAGATTCTATGACAGTTGTAAGATGTGTAAGGCATCTGTCATAGCCTATTTTTAGCATATTCTAGGCGTCCAAGCTTGGAAGAAGACTATTTGCATGTTTGACACTTGTCGAGGGTGTAAGGGAATATGTACCATGTGTCCAAATGCATGTCTACGGCGTTGGAAATTGTGCCATGTGGATTTGGATGCCCCTCACCTTCTAGATGCTTCTTGAAGCTTGTATCACTCTATTTATTGAGTGCCTGGAGTTGTAGAATGCATAGTTTTTTTGTAGGTAATGAAGTGCTACTAGTATCACTCCAAAACAAGTGTTTGTGTTGAAGAAGCTTGTACTTGGTGATATCTTGTATTCATTATTTGAAATAATAAAGATAGTATTGTTCTTTTGGAGGGTGGGATTTTTTTCCTGAAATGGTTTTCCCCACATATATTTGGTTTCACTATTTTATGCATTCTTTCTATTATATTTCCATTATTCTATGTATGTGTTTCTCTTATTGTAACAGTAAAAGGTGTTAAAATAAATTTTTGTAACACTCCCCTACTTAGATTAGTGTAAGAATTTGTTTCCACTCACCCGGCATCCTTTCAGTTGGTATCAGATCCTAGCCAACCTTGGTTCCTTTGTTGGGTAGAAGGGTTTTTTGAGCTAATCTCTATTTCAGTGGGAGTTTTGTAGAAGTGTGTATTTTGTAACCTTGTTGTGGGAAAGAGATGGAAGGCACATCTGGGAGGATTGATATGGAGAAGTTTAACAGTGGTAATTTTGAGTTGTGGAAGCTCAAAATGGAATACATGCTTGTAGACCAAGACTTATGGCTTGTAGTTTCCAGAACCATGCCACAAGGCATGAAACAAGAGGATTGGGATCTCATGGATAGGAAATCCAAGGGTCTTATTAGACTCTGTTTGGCTTATTTCGTTCTCTTGAATGTCCATGAAGAGAAAAATTTGCTTCTCTGTGGAAGAAGCTTGGTGATGTATATTAGGCTAAATCCCTGGTAAACAAGCTTTTCCTGAGAAAGAATATGTATTCTTTTAAAATGGAAGATGGAGGGTCTGTTGGAGATCATCTAAATGCATATAACATGTTGGTTTCATAATTGGGGACAAAATAGATGAACGAGACTGTTGCATGCTCCTTTTGTGTTAGTTGTCAAACTCTTGGGATCACCTGGCAATGGCTATTGGAAGCACTACTTCCACCTTCACGATGGATGAGGGTGTTCCCTCATTACTATTTGAGGAGATGTGAAGGAATTCTTCTGAGATGGCCAAGGAGGCCCTTGCAGTCTGTGGCAAACCAAAAGAGAGAAGCAAAAAGAAATACAAGAAATCCAAGTCAAAGTCTCCTGGTAAGAAGTCCAAGGCAAAATTTTGGAATTGTGGTGAAACTGGTCACATTCAAAAATATTGCAAGAAGGAGAAGAATAAAAAAAAGTAATTCTCCAATTCTGAATCCGAGAAATCATCCCAAGATGATGGAGAATCATTTATTGTAGCCTTGGTATCTCATGCATCGGATGATGTGTGGTTGATAGATTTAGGTGCATCCTTTCACATGAATTCTCACAGAGATTAGTTCTCGAAGTATGAGGAATTCGATGATGGAAAGGTGTACCTAGGTGATGACTCTCACTTGAAGATTGTTGGTCGTGGAAGAGTCAAAATCATATTTCATGATGGAAAAGTGAAAGGGATTGATGGTGTCTTGCATATCCCAGGTTTGGCACGAAACCTACTTTTTGTAAGTAAATTGAATGATTCAGGAGTGCAATTTGTTTTCTTTGGTGGAGGATGCAAGATGACAAGAGGAGCTATGGTGTTGGATAAGGGAGTTTGTATTGGCACTCTGTTTCAACTTGATGCATGCATTGTACAGTGCAATAGTTCTTCTGATGTACCAAAGAAGAGACCTTTGGATTCTTCATCCTTACCATCAGCTTGTGCAGAGAAGAAGCATATTGTAGCTACATCTGATGGTCGTGTATTTTGGGTACCTAAGGGTGCTCATTCTATGGAAATAAAGCTTACTACAAAGAAGACAATGTTATAGCACCAACGACTTGGTCACATTGGTGAGAAGGGTCTTAGAACCCTAAAAAATAAGAGCCTTGTTGAAAGCCTTGATGATTGTAATCTTGAGTTCAACTTTTGTGAACATTGTGTATATGGAAAACAGCACTGTGTTTCTTTCTACTCTAGTTCTCGCAAGTCTTCTAGGGTCTTGGATTATGTACATTCAAATATTTTTGGTCCTATAAATGTTCCTATGTAATCAAAATCTATATATTTTGTTTCCTTCATAGATGATTATAGTAGAAGGACATTTTTTTATTTCCTTAGAAGTAAAGTTGAATTCTTTAGTCTGTTTAAGGATTTTAAGGCCTTGGTAGAAAACCAGACTAGCAGAAAGATTAAGTGTTTGAGAACTGATAATGGTGATGAGTTTTGTTCTGTAGAGTTTGACAAGTTTTGTAAAGAGCATAGGATTGAGAGACATAAGACAACTCCCTACACTCCACAACAAAATGGAGTTGTAGAGAGGAGGAACAGAACGTTGATGGAGAGGGTTAGGAGTATGTTGAGTGGTGCTAGCCTTGAGTAGAAATTTTGGGTTGAAGTGGTAGCCACTGCATGTTATTTGATAAACAGATCTCCTACATCAGCGCTTGTTGGAAAGACACCCATGGAGGCATGGTCTGGTAAAAATTCTTTAATGAGACATCTTAGAGTATTTGGTTGTGAAGCTTATGATCATATTCCAATTGAGAAGAGGTCAAAGTTGGAGAACAAGATTGTTAAGTGTATCTTTATTGGCTATGGTGTCGATGTGAAAGGGTACAAGCTTTGGGATCTAGAAGCAAAGAAGGTTCTCTCTAGTAGAAGCATAATCTTCAGAGAGATGAAACCTTCCTCTGTTGAGCTACAACTAGAGAAAGAGTAGAAACAAAAAAAGGAGGTAGTTCAAATTCCACCTACTCTAAAGAAAGAAGAACTGAGTACTCCTATTGGACCTAATGATGAGGAGAGCTCAAGTAGCTCTGAAAGTTCTAAAGAAGAAGGAGAACCTCAACCTTGGCCTTTGATGAGGTCTAGAGTTAAGCGGCAATCGGAAAGGTTTGGGTATTCATTATTGGATTCCAGTTACATTTTTTCCTTGATAACAAATACTGATGAGCCTAGGACTGTTAGAGAGGCTATGGGTATGAATGATTCAGATTCCTGGATGCAAGCCATGGATGAAGAGATGGCTTCATTAAAGAAAAAAAAGACTTGGGATTTGGTACATTTTCCTCTGGACGTAAACCTGTTGGTTGTAAATGGGTTTTCAAGAAAAAGTGTGGTCCTGACAAAAGTATTGAGAAGTATAAGGCATGGTTGGTTGCTAAGGGTTTTTCTCAAGTGGAGGGAATTGACTATGGGGAGATATTCTCTCCTATAGTGAAGCTAAAATCTATCTAGCTTTTGTTGTCACTTGCAGTAGCATATGACTTAGAAGTGGAACAGATGGATGTGAAGACAACATTCTTTCATGGTGATTTGGAGGAAGATATTTTCATGTCACAACTAAAGCATTTCATTGAAAAAGGTAAAAAAAAATTGGTTTGCAAACTAAACAAGTCCCTTTATGGTTTGAAACAGTCAACTAGAATGTGGTATCATAAGTTTCATACCTATGTGTTTTCATTGGGATTTCAGAGATCTAAATCTTATCATTATGTATATTTCAAATCTGATAATGATGGCATTCTCATTATTGTTCTATACGTAGATGATATGTTGTTTATTGGGAATGGTAAAAGTATGATTTTAGATTTGAAGCTTTAGTTGTTAGCATAGTTTGAGATGAAAGACCTAGGTGCAGCTAGGTACAATCTGGGAATGGAAATCATGAGAGATAGAGCTAACAAAAAGCTTTGGTTAATCCAAAGCAAGTATGTGAACTACATGTTGGAGAGATTCAACATGGTAGATTGCAGACAGTTAGTTGTTCTTGTGATGCAAGGGACAAAGATTTCTATGAATGATTGTCCAAAATATCCTACTAAGATGGAGAACATGACCAGAGTACCATATGCAAGTGCAATTAGCAGTTTGATGTATGCAATGGTATGTATGAGACCATAAATTTCCCAAGTAGAGGGATTCCTTAGTCATTTCATGGCTAATCCTGAACAGGTGCATTGGGATGATGTTAATAGGGTGTTCAATATTTACAGGGTACTTTCGAGTATGCATTGTGTTATCATGGTTATCCTACTGGACCTCAACATTCTATGAGCATTCAAGGATATGTGGATTCAGATTGGGCAGGTGACATTCAGCAGAAGATCCACCGATGGTTATGTTTTTATGATGTTTGGTGGTGCTATCAATTGGATGAGTAAACAACGAGATGTAGTTGCTTTGTCCATAATAGAGGCAGAGTATATCTCAGCCACTCGTGCATGTAAGGAATCCATTTGGCTTAATAGATTGTGTTCTAATATTGGTTTAGATGTAGGATAGATTATTGTTTGTTGTGATAGTCAAAGTGCAATTTGTCTAGCAAAGAATCCTACCTTCCATTCCAAAACAAAGCACATTGATGTACAGTATCATTTTGTTCGTGATATGGTAGATGGAAAGGTGAACCTGGAAAAGGTTGAAACTTTGGTGAATGTTGCAGATGCACTGACAAAACCAATGAGCACAGAGAAGTTCAGATGGTGTACCAACTCCATGGGCCTTGGGGCCCTGAGCAGATGATTCCATATGACACTTGGCAAGTCTTCGACAAATGGGAGAATGTTGGGATTAAGGTGTCTCAACCTTAGAGTCCTCACATTGATTTAATTTGATGTAATTAATGTATTTATTTGTATTATTTAATTTCCTATGGTGTCATGTCATTAATTGGGATCCACCGACTGGGTGCCATCCTTGTTGGAGGTGACTGGATGACGCATCATCATCCCAAGTGGACATAGGCATCTCACTTTGGAATCTATGACATATGAAAAATTCTATGACGTGTTATAAGACATCTTTGAATGCATGGGTGAAAGTTGGCACCCAAGTTAGGTTATGACAGGATGTAAGAGAATCAGCTATTTTTAGTCAGTTATGACAAATTCTCTTACAATTGTAAGTGTTGTTAGCTCTGATAGATTCTATGATAGTTGTAAGATGTGTAAGGTGATGAGTCTAGTTTATGGTTTAATTTTGGTAAAATTTATGATCTATTTGTTGAAGTTGTCATGGACCTTGATGTTTGAATGTTGATATTTCTCCAAAACCATAGACATTGGGCCTAATTTTATTTTTGCAAATCTTTAATGACATTAACATGTTATATGGACTATCTGTGTTAATTCTACATGTGGATTAATGAATGTTCTTTAAGATAGTCACAGATATGTGATTATTGTGTGTACTAATATTGCCATGCAGATATGATTAGAGGCCACTAAATTGAGAAGATTCTGCCAGCTGGTCATTCACCATAATGTTCAACAAAGGGAATCATTCAAAGGTCAATGGAGGTCGACAACGGGAGATTCCTCATGCAAATCAAGTTGTAACCGCCTTGTAAATGGTCTTTATTGTTGTTGAGTGAATATAGGTGTTACTGTTGTGCTAAATATGTATTGAGGCAAGCATGTCCGACCAGATTTCGTGCATGTGTAACCGCCTCTCCACTTTTCATGCTTTCCCTAAAGTGGCATCCTCCTAATCTATTGGATTTGACTTCCTTGCTAGGTGATTAGTTAGTAGCTTCTTTTCCTATAAATAAGACTTGGATGCTCCTTCTAAAGAGGTTGTGTGATCTAATGATGTACTTGCATTCTTAGTTTTCAGTAATATAGTTACACTGCTCTATTGTACTCATGTTTTCCAATGAATAAAATGAAGTTATAAGTTTGTGCATCTAAGTTTACATTAGCCTTAGAGGATACTCATCCAAGGAGGCCCACTTGGTGAGCATTTTTTCCTTTAGTTTATTTTAGCTTAGTTATTACTTTATGTTCAGTAATTAGTTAAGAATCTGGCACTAACTATTCCTATAGCCACTACAATTTTATTCTGTGACTGTTCCTGCGGCCAAAGCAAATAGAGTAGTTTCTTGTTTGTTTGGTCAGATTTTTGTTTATGTCATGCATTTCAACTTAGTATAATTGTTGGTTGATGTTTAGTATTTATGTTATTCCTTTCCAAGCAATTTACCTTCAGCATTATGTTTTTATTAGTGGTAGAATGAATATGGCTACTTTGGATCCTTAGTGCACATACTGTGCTGACCCATTTCAAGTTCACGTCCCTGGGTTGACAAGTTAAATGCACCTTCATGATGATTGAAATGGCTATTCAGTTTAGATGTCCAATCTCTGAATCACAGCTATAAGGGCTTAGTTGTTAAATCATTGTAGGAGGCCAACATTTTTTGGTGTCGTTGTCGGGGATGTTGTCAAACTAGGGAGTTCTTTGGAGTCATTGATAGCTTCCTATTGTAGTATTTTTGAAATTTTTTCTTAGTATACCCCTCATTTAGGAAAGTAATGATCCACTATTATTTTTCCAATTCTTTGTGTGAGCTAGTTGATAGTGAGTTGATACTGCATGCATAGAGGAAGGAGGAGAGATGCTCATGGGAGATTCCTTCCTAAAAATCTCGATCCATTCCAGCTAGTTAAATATCAAAACCTGCCAAGAGAAGAAGAAGAAGAAGATCCACACCCCTTTGTTGATGCATTTCCTAATTTGAATAGTTCTGAAATTTCCTCTAAAGATCTAAATCAGCTTGAGAATCCCTTTGCTTTGGAACTACATCAAGCAGGCATGGGTGATGCAAATAGAAATAGACCCAACCAACCAGCTTTTCCTTTCCCCATTGCTCATGAAAATGAAGTAGACAACCTCAAAAATATCCCTGCTTCAGTCCTTCCTAAGTTCTATGGACTTGTCACAAAAGATCTTGATACCTTCTTGTTCGAGTTTGACATACTTTGTAGGAGTTATGACTATACTACCGATGCCCATAGGCTTAAGCTATTTCCTACCACTCTAAAAGAAGCTACATTAAGATGGTTCATGAGCCTAGGAAGAAATACTATGGAGACATGGGATGACATGAAGACAAAACTCCTTAAGAAATACAAGGAATATTGCAAGGGCAGTGACATGAGAGGAGACGACATTTCTAGGATGCAGCAAAGGGAAGATGAGAGCCTAGAGGATTACATTGTAAGGTTTTTGTTTTTGCTATAGAAATCTCCACACCATACACTCAATGAAGACTCACAAAAGTTGTTTTTCCTGAGAGGAATTAATAACAGCTACACTAATGCCTTAGACTTGATGGGAGGAGGAGATATCTCTCAAGTTCCTTGGGAGGATATTAAGAAGATATGTCAAAACTACTCTAGGGAAGCTTCAAAGAAAGGGAGAGCTTACCAATCTTCTATGGGAAATTCATCTACCAGTGGAGTTTCAAGAATGGAGATTACTCATTTGCCGAAAAACTCCAAGAAATACATTATAAACAATCTAGCTACTCAGCTAGATACACTTAAGGCCAAGAAGAAACAAGAGGAGGCAAAGGAAATGTTGGCATAATATTGCCCTCATTGCAGAAAAAAGAAGGACTGCAGATGCAAGATGATAGCTAATATTGATAGCAAGCAGATTGCACCCGAGTTCAAGCCAATCCAGGTTGAAGAAGATCAAGTCTACTATGTTGCACAAAGGAGGGCATGGGCTCCAAGACAAGGTATGCCACCAAATCCACTCTCTTTTGTTGGTCCATATTTCAATTCTTATTCATCTAGTAACCAATGGCAACCCCCATGTCCATCCAACTATAGAGGATATCCACCACAACCTTGGAGTAACCCTCCAAATACCTAGGCTAGTCATCAAAACTCTCCACCCCAGTGGTAGTAACCTCAGGGGAATTGGCAGCAGTTTTAAGGAAATTGGCAACCACCCCCAGGAAATTGGCAACAAACAAATCAATGGAGGGGAGGATAGCAATGGCCAAACCATCCAAATAGTTACATGCAGCCACCTTTTGAGCCCCAACAACCTGTTGTAATGCCTCCTCCTGCTAGCTCAAGTTCAAATGCACCTAAACCTACTCAACTACCAGCTCATCCCACACCCAATTAAAATAACAAACCATAGTAGAAGCCAGTATACTCTGTTGATCCAAATCAATTCCCTTCATATGTTGTGATTGTAAGTGACATCCACTTGTGTTCAGGAACTACTTTTCCAGCTCCTTCCACACCCATTATCACTGAGCTTCATGTGGAAGAAGAGGAGCCTCTAAATACCCCCATTCCACCCAGTGCGCCTAAGAATCTTGAACCGATTCCAGTCAAGCAGACTGCACAAACACCTCGATTTCCTCAAAGGTTAGAAATTGTGTAGGAAAAGGAAGAAAAGGAGGACACAACTTTTGACATTATAGATCAGTTGAAGCATATGTGTGTCTAGATACCCCTATTTCAGGCCATAAAATATGTTCCAATCTATGGCAAGGAAATTAAGGAAGGATGCCTTAAGAAGCCAAGCAGGAAGAAGAAAGACCCCACTATGGTTGATGTGGTGGGACAAATAGTTGACATCATGCTTGGGAAAGTGACTATTCCCAAATATAATGATCCAGGGAGTCCTGAGGTAGGAGTTGTTATAAATGGGATCCAAATAAAGAATGCTTTGATTGACTTGGGAGCAGCAATAAATGTAATGACCAAGGATATCCTACAGCAACTAAATGTTGAAAGCATGAGACCTACTCCTACTATCCTGCAGCATTCTGATAGTTCAATCGTTAAACCTGATGGTGTAGTAGAGGACCTTGTGGTAACTCTGGACTCATGGGAGTACCCAGAAAATTTCATGATTCTTTCTCCTAAAGCCACACTCTGCGGGTACCCTATCATTCTAAGAAGACCATGGTTAGCAATAGCAGATGCATATATTCGATGCAGGACAGGAGACGTGACCATTTATGATGGAAAGAGCACCAAAAAGCTTGTTCTCTACCCTCCTGCTCAGCCATCCCATGATCTAGATAATTCTATATGGGCACATGTTGGTGAAGAGGCCAAGGAAGTTAATTCTGCAGTGCAGCTTATGATGTTAGGTAGAAGCTCTTTCATGCAACTTCAAGATGAAGATGAAGTATTGGCTAACATCATTCAAAATCATTGTGAAGTGGAGGAAGCATCATTTTCTCATTATGATGTTCCAGTTAAGACACTTCTACCTACTATTCGTGCAACCACTCTTCCTACAAACACACTTCCTGCAGCAACAAGTATGTCTCATACATTGTTGCCACATGAACTCAAACTACCAAGCATTAGTGAATCAGCTATGATAGAGATAACTACACAAGTGCAAGTGGAAAAGGGAAAACATCTACACATCAATAGAAAATTGAGTGAAGAACAGTAGTTGTCATTGACAACCTTACTGAAGACCCACCAACATGCATTTGTGTGGGACTATCATGATATGAAGGGATTGGAACCTAAGCTTTGCACTCATAGAATTTACATTAGAGATTATTGCACCCCAGTGAGACAGCCACAAAGAAGAATTAACCCTGCACTAAGAGAAATTGTAAAAGGGGAACTATAGAAATTGCTAGATGGAGGATTTATTTACCCCATTTAATGATTGTGCCCAAGAAAGGATGGAAATGGATAGTTTGTGTTGATTATAGGGAACTCAATACTACCACCAAAAGGGACCATTTTCCCTTACCCTTCATAGATCAAGTTTTGGACTCACTTGCAAGAAAGCAGTACTTTTCTTTTCTAGATGGATTCAGTGGCTACAACCAAAGCCAAATCGCACCTAAGGACCAGGACAAGACAACCTTTACCTATCCATGGGGAACCTATGCCTACTCGATACTTCCATTTAGCTTATGCAATGCACCTGCAACTTTTCAAAGGGAAATCATTAGGATATTTTCAGATATTTCTCATGATTGCATGGAAATTTATATGGATGATTTCACCACCTGTGGTGTTGATTTCAATCAAGCATTGGAAAATATTAGGAGAGTCCTACAGAGATGTGAAGACCACAATCTATCTCTAAACAGTGAAAAGTGCTTCATGATGATGCAGGAAGGTGTAGTCCTTGGCCACTACATCTCCCACAAAGGAATTCAAGTAGACCCTGCAAAGATTGAGGTGATCACAAATCTGCCCACACCTGCAAAACAAAAAAATGTTAGGAGTTTCTTGGGACATGCAGGCTATCATAGGTTGTTCATCAAGGATTTTAGCAAAATAGCAGCACCATTGTATCATCTTCTCACCAAAGATGTTGAATTTCAATGGACAAAAGACTGTGACAAAGCATTTTTTGATCTAAAGACAACTTTGACTCATGCTCCTGTACTCAAAGAACCTAATTGGGAGCTTCCTTTTCACATCCATACAGATGCATCAGACTATGCTATAGGAGAAATCTTAGGGTAGAAAGAAGGAGCTATTGAAAATGTTATTGAAAATGTTATTTATTTTGTCAGCAAAAACTTGCAGGGAGCTGAATTCAACTATACAGTCACAGAAAAAGAAATGTTGGCAGTAATATATGCCCTAAACAAATTTAGGCACTACATAACAGGCTATCAAATCTTTGTGCACGTTGATCATACAACCATTAGATACCTCATGAATAAACCTCTGATCACAGGTAGGCTGACAAGATGGTTATTGTCGATGCAATAGTTTGGCATAACCATTGTAGATAAACCAGGGAAGGCCAATGTTGTTGCAGATTTTCTTTCAAGGCTGAATACATCATAAGACAATCAAGTCATAGATGACTCTTTTCTTGATGTGCATCTATTCTCCATTAGTGTGCAAACACCCTAGTATGCTGAGATAGCTAACTATTTGGTCACAGGGAGAGTTCCTCCCCACTTCTCTCCAAAAGAGAGAAGGGTGCTCATTGAAAAATTACTTCCTTTTTCATGGATTGCAGGATGTTTGTTTTACACTAGGCTAGACCATGTCATGAGGATATGTGTGAGAGAAGATGAGACATATGATATTTTAATGCATGCCACAATGAACCATGTGGAGGACATTTTGTAGCCAAGAGGACAGCAATAAAGATTTTGAACACAGGATACTATTGGCCCACAATCCATAAGGATGCAGGGAGATATACGAGAAAATGTGATAGATGTCAGAGGATGGGCAGGCCAACCAAATCTGATGAGATGTCACTTTACCCTCGGGTAGTAATCACTCCATTTGAAAAATGGGGACTATATTTGGTAGGACCCATTGACCCTCCATCAAATGGTAAGTCTTATATATTTGTATGCACTGATTATGTAACCAAGTGGGTAGAAGTTAAGGACATAAAGCATGTAAGAGATAATAAGCTTGTTGAATTTCTTTATAAGGATATTTTCACAAGGTATGGAGTTCCAAGAGAGATAGAGACTGGTCAATGGGTTCAATTCACATCAACCCTTGTTGCAGCACTGGTCAATGAGTATAATATAAGACACAGGAATTCCACTCCTTATTACCCTCAGGTCAATGGCCAAGTTGAGGTGACCAACCAAAATATTGAAGCCATCTTAACCAAAATAGTGGTTGTTCATAAAAACGATTTGGAAAACAGGTTGCCTATAGGACAACTTGGAAAATGACTACAGGCTTCACTCCTTTTGAGTTGTTGTATGGAAAGACAACTATGATTCCCATTGAATTTGAACATAAGACTCTTAGGACTGTAGTAGACTTGGGGATGGATATCTCTAAGGCACAAAGAGAAAGAATCATGCAGCTGAATTCTTTGGATGAGATGAGGAGAGCAGCCTTGCATCACATAGAGGTCATGTAGAATCAGAGAATAAGGTGGCATGAAAAATTCATCAAAGACAAGAAACTCCAGCCAAGTGACTGAGAACTTCTCTATGACTCAAGGTATCAAGTGATAGGGACAGGGTTGGATTGAATCAATCACAGACTCAATGCTTCGGGTCTCACCTTTGATAACCCCTTGGTGTCACTCTCTCCACCACTCAACCTATAGGTCCTATGCTATTTAGGCACCCCTGGTTCTTCTGCCAACCTTGCTATCAATTACAATGCCTTCAACCAACCAAAACTTGGTGCTCTTCCTCTTGTTCACTCACTAGCCCTTATTCTCCCTAAAGACTAGTTGATACTCCAAATGCTTCCCAACTTGATGCAGGGGTGTGTAAAGCTTCCATGGCTTCAAAACCATCTTACAAAGGTTCCTGATCAACCTCCATGCTTTGATTCTCCATCGCTATCACAAAACCCTAGTCTAGGGTTTAGGAAGGGCTACTAGGCTTGAGCCCCTTTTAGGCCTCCTCACCCTAGAAAACTGGTTAGTACTCCTCTCCTGTAAATGCTTGTGCCAAACTTTCTTCTGAAACCCTGGTTCAATTCTCAAGCACTAAAATATTTTTAAGGTTTGGGTCCCTCTCTGTCCGTACACAGGCAGAACTCAGATTTTTACAAGAAACTAGGGTTTTTAGACCATTTCTTGGTCTGTTTTGCTTTGTCCAACCTCCAAATGATCAGTCAATAACTTTTCCTTCTTGCCAACCTTTATGAAGGCTCCTGCCACCACTGCACACATTGCTTTAACAAAGATTCATCACCCCTGCCACGTTAGGACTGGGCAAATAATTGTCTTCCCAAGCTAGGTATCAACAAACTTGCCTAGGGAAAGACTTTGATCATGATTCCAGAACTCTTAATGACCTCTACTACTAAGATATGTACAAGTAGGGATCCTGGCCACATTCCCATCAAGTCCATACTTCCTAGTATGGAGGGAATGCAACCTAAAACCCCATAATTACACTGTTTCCAGTCAAGACAGCAATAAGGAAAAATAGATAATTTACAAGAATGAAGAAAAGCGATGAATTTACTAATTAATGTGCCAAACCAAAACTACCAAAGGCTTCACTACATGACAATCAAAACTACAAAATTCCTCTTTCAATACATTAAGCTACTGTCACACAAACAAGAACAGAAAAATAGAAAAATCTCTCCAAAATCACTGTTTTCTTGTTGATCTCATGAAGCTACAACCATCCAAAATCTTCCAACAACCCTTCAAAGGTTGAATCAAGCTTTAAATATGCCTCCCAAACAGTTAAGTTTCTTGGGTCGAGGCTTTGGATGACCTAAAAATGCTTTTTGTAAAACCCAATGTGTTTTCAAGCACTTAGGCACTTTTTACAACTTAGCCAAAAAAGAAGAGTTACAACTACTTGACTCTTGTTAACCTTCTTCCAACTGATCAAAACCATCCCTTAGAGCACCACTAATGGTCTACATGACCTTAAGAGGAAACATAAATAACATCATTCAACCAAATGCCAAAAAGGCACAATAAAGCAAAAACTCACTTCCAAAAGCTCCTGATTACCTAGGTGCTCCTGCACCATCAAGATAATGTAGGAAAATTGCAAACCAGGTGGCTAGGACCATATGAGGTTTTTGAAGTCTTCCCCAATGGTGTTGTTCAACTCACTACCATTGACCCTGTCAGATTCAAGTTGCTTATCAATGGTCATTGCCTCAAATTGTATCACAATCCAACTTCCAAAGAGGAGTTCATGCAGCAATTCACTCAACATGCAACACCTGAGCTTCCTGCAGCTAAGGGAAGTGGACCTAGTGTCTCTCCTTCTGGCTAACTAAGGTATGTACCTTGTCATAATAAAGACTTCCACTCCTATGGGAGTCCACTTCTTCACCATCTGCCCATCTATCTCCACCTTTCTCTCTCTTCCATCACTTCACTTCATTCCACTTCACCTCATTCCACCTCATTTTCATTAATTGCTCAACTTATTTCTTAAAAGGTGATTGATACTTTCTCCATAATCTTTGCAAACGAATCTTCCATGAATTCAGGTAAGTGCACATTAATTGCTATCTCTTAATTTTCTTTAGTGCATTCATTTAATTCTTGTGATTTAATATAGACGTTCACCATAGCATGTCATTATTCCCCGACCCTGTCAAATCATCATGACCACCTCGCATGTGAGGACACATGCCCAAATTTAGGTTGGGGTTGGGGGCTGGGCCGAGGGGTTGGGGGGGGGAAGATGTGAGTACTTTTCCCACATTTCAATCCATGCTAGTCTACGTCAGCAAAGTTTAAATCGAGCCAATTTGAATTTTGAGTGAGATGACAGCTCGTATGTGTGAGGTGACAACAATTGTCGCCACCATTTTTCTCCATCATAACCTTCCTTTATTACTCCTTTACTGTCATTATTGATCTTGTCATAATCTTAAGTCACCAAAAGGTAAAATAGAAAGGGAAAATTTAGACGACATTGGCGTTGGAAATTTGGTAGTGTTGTAGGAAGGGAAACTTTGCAGAGCAATTGTTTGATTGCAGGCAACTGAATAATGGGAGGTGGGTTAATCAGGAATGAACCCACGGTTCATGACGTATTACTGTAGGATGCACTTTCACAAGCCAAATTCAAAAACTACGGGTGGTTAGATTATTTCATAAAGCTGAATGGTTTTAATGAAGACATTGCATTAGAATTTTCCTAGACATTGTCTAAGGGAAAATCCACGGTAAAAGGGCTGGAAGTATTGGCAACTGAAGAAAGGATTGCAAAAGTTACAGGGTGGTCAGCCGACAATGAAAATTACCTTGCTTCCAGAGACGCCAGGTCAACTAGGGCTGAATTTACAAAACCTAGTGACCCTCCATTGAGTGTGGTAAAACAAGGTGCAAAAAGAACCTCTATGCCCAAGCCTTTGAAGCAAGTAGTTGTTTATGTTACAAAATATATCACCTATGAAGGTCGCCAGTCGAATCTACATTTCATGCACCTCAAACTCTTGAATCACATGAGGCACAGGAGGAGGATGAATGTGTCGAATGTGTTATACAACCTTCTTTCAATCATGGCAACCGAGACTCTGAAAGGTAGGGAAATTTTTATTTCCCACCATTGTTTGATTAAATTATTAATTAAGAAGTCTATGCATGATGTATCTGAGATGACTTGGGAAGAATTGTTTTGTAAATATTGATCAAATTAGATCAGAGCATTTGTGACCTAGGGTTTTACCTCAACCCCGTAGGTCTAGCAGGAGATTGAGCACAGTTGAAGCCACTGCTGGTGCTTCAACCTCTGGAACAGGCCCTTATATAAACCCTCTTGCAGCAGAACAAACCATAGAGATTAGTTCTTCTGAGACAGAGCACTCAGACAAAGAAAGTTCCTCTCCAGATTCTAATGATGATGTGCCTCTTGGCATCCTGATGAGAACTAGGGCATAGAAAAGAGAAGCAGAAATAAGAAAAGGAAAAGCTAAAAAGAAATCAGTAGAAAAATAAGTACCAAGCTCTAAGAAGCGGAAGGTTGACACAATTCATCCTGCAGCCAAAGAAAAACATGAAAGCCCTCCCAGAAAATCAAGACCAGTCGAGCCAGCCTTTGATATGTCTCCGCAAGAAAGCCCTAAGTCTAGAGAAACATAACAGGGGAACACATAAGCTCCAATGGGATAGGTGAATGTCGAGGAAGAGGAAATATTTGAGAAAGCAGCAAACATAACATGGGCAGATCTTGTTGATATTGTAGAACAAGTTGAGAATCAAGGGTATGAGAAAAATCAGGAGTTCCTATAGCATGAGCAAGAACAGGAACAAGAGGCCCTACAACCATAATTGAGAGAAAAATCAGTACCCCTGCAACTGGAATTGACTGAGCAACCTGAATCCCTGTAGCTAGTACTATATGAAGAGCAAGCATCAGTACCAGGAAAAATTTTGGTGGAAATACATAACCCCCCTAATTTTATTTTACAGTACACGCAGCAATTCTGAATTTATGGAAAGAGATGCAAAGAAGGAAAGAAGAATGGAAGGAGGAGAAACGCAAGCTGAAGAAGGAAATTGAAAAGAGGCAAGAGGAGATTGTAGACAAGGATGCAAAAATTGCTACTTTAAAGAAGAGGGTGGACGATATGACGGTCTTGGCACCGCAGGTTTTAGAATGCAGGACCCCTCCAAGGGTCTATGCTCTGTATTTGAAGGAGAAATATCTTTCTTTTAAGTTGGAAAGGATTGTCTCAGATTTGAACCCTTCCATTGAGACTCCTATTGAATTTTTCAATGCTTATCGGGTTGCTTCCCGTGAGATGAAGAATTTGTTGTGTGAATTCTATTTGCACAATTATGTTGTGACTCAAGACCATGATTGGAATCCATTGTTGTATGTTGGGGATGTCCAACTAAGGGAATTTATGTCCTGGGTACAGAATGAGATCAATTGGGGACAGCAATACGGGGCTTATAGGAAAATGGAATCCAAAATCCCTCTTCCCATCAGGGTTGAATCAAGAAACCCAAGGGACATTTACAAGGATTGGCATAGAATTATTTTCAGACCTAGCTATGGTAATAGGATCATGTCTTGGATAGAAGCAATTTACAATGAATATGAACTGGTGGAGAAAGAAAAAGAAGAAACTATGAAGAGATACCTTTCTCAAAGATGGAACAGCCTAACTGATGAGCTAAAACAAGTTGAGCCCCACTCTGTACAGAACTATGTTGCAGCACTTAAAAGAATTGACAGATATATACAGATTGGAAGGACAAAGAGATGACTTTGGCTTACACTGACTTTTCAGCCACCCATCCTGATGTGGCTCGTGCCAAATTACAGGTTTTACCATTATCATATTGCTGCAAAGAGACAAAGATGGAATAGATTGGACAAATAGCAAGGGTTCTATTGGGATCCTGATGCACGCACAGCAAACACTGATGTAGGACAGTTGGCGGTTGTAAATTTCAGGGCATTGGCTAAGCAAAAGAACAACCCTTCCCCCATTGGAGGACCAACAAAACCTTAGGTTGGGGGGGATGATGAGTCTAGTTTATGGTTTAATTTTGGTAGAATTTATGATCTATTTATTGAAGTTGTCATGGACCTTGATGTTTGAATGTTGATATTTCCTCAAAACCATAGACATTTGGCCTAATTTTATTTCTGCAAATCTTTAATGGAGTTGACATGTTATATGGACTATCTGTGTTAATTCTACATCTGGATTAATGAATGTTCTTTAAGATAGTTACAGATATGTGATTATTGTGTGTACTAATATTGCCATGTAGATATGATTAGAGGCCACTAAATTGAGAAGATTTTGCTAGTTGGTCGTTCACCATAACGTTCAACAAAGGGAATCATTCAAAGGTCAATGGAGGTCGACAACGGGAGATTCCTCATGCAAATCGAGTTGTAACCGCCTTGTAAATGGTCTTTATTGTTGTTGAGTGAATATAGGTGTTACTATTGTGCTAAATATGTGTTGAGGCAAGCATGTCTGACCAGATTCCATGCATGTGTAACTGCCTCTCCACTTTTCATGCTTTCCCTAAAGTGGCGTCCTCCTAATCTGTTGGAGTTGACCGTCTTCTAGGTGATTAGTTAGTAGCTTCTTTTCCTATAAATAAGACTTGGATGCTCCTTCTCAGGAGGTTGCACGATCTGATGATGTACTTGCATTCTTAGTTTTTAGTAATACAGTTACACTATTCTATTGTACTCATGTTTTCCAATGAATAAAATGAAGTTATAAGTACGTGCATCTGAGTTTACATTAGTCTTAGAGGATACTCGTCCAAGGGGGCCCACTTGGTGAGCATTATGTCCTTTAGTTTAGTTTAGCTTAGTTATTACTTTTTGTTCAGTAATTAGTTAAGAATCCAGCATTGACTGTTCCTGCAACCACTAGAATTTCATTTTGTGACTGTTCCTATAGCCAAACCAAACAGAGTAGTTTCTTGTTTGTTTGCTCAGAT
Organism: Sequoia sempervirens; assembly: GCA_007258455.2. NCBI lineage: Eukaryota > Viridiplantae > Streptophyta > Pinopsida > Cupressales > Cupressaceae > Sequoia > Sequoia sempervirens. Next base: position 832,544,281 of record VDFB02271358.1, on the reverse strand, counting down.
TTTCGTTTCTGTCATGAATTTCAAATAAGTATAGTTGTTGGTTGATGTTCAGTATTTATGTTATTTCTTTCCAAGCAATTTACCTTCAACATTATGTTTTTCTTAGTGGTAGAATGAATATGGCTACTTTGGATCCTTAGTGCACATATTGTGCTGACCCATTTCAAGCTCACGTCTCTAGGATGACAAGTTAAATGCACCTTCATGATGATTGAAATGGCTATTCAGTTTAGATGTCCAATCTGTGAATCATGGTTGTAAGGGCTTAGTTATTAAATCATTGTAGGAGGCCAACATAAGGCATCTTTCATAGCCTATTTTTAGCATATTCTAGGCGTCCAAGCTTGGAAGAAGACTATTTGCATGTTTGACACTTGTCAAGGGTGTAAGGGAATATGTCACATGTGTCCAAATGCATGTCTAAGGTGTTGGAAATTTTTCCATGTGGATTTGGACGCCCCTCACCTTCTAGATGCTTCTTGAAGCTTGTATCACTCTATTTATTGAGTGTCTGGAGTTGTAGAATGCATATTTTGTTTACAGGTAATGAAGTGCTGCCAGTATCACTCCAGAACAAGTGTTTGTGTTGAAGCACTTGTTGAAGAAGCTTGTACTTGGTGATATCTTGTATTCGTTATTTGAAATAATATAGTACTGTGCTTTTGGAGGGTGGAATTTTTTACCCGAAAGGGTTTTCCCCACGTATATTTGGTTTCATTGTTTTTATTCAAGTAAAAATAGGTTTTGAAGGGACCTAAAACCCTTTACAACCAAAAACAAAGTTGCAGAAAGGATAGCCTACAACCCCCAAAAACCAGACCCCAAACAAGACCTGTCAAGATTTACATTTAGAACTACTCTTGTGGGAACGGAGATTCATGTCAAAAGAAGGCCTAAAGAGTTTTGCTTTCTTGCCCTTAACAGTAATCCGGCCTTCATCCACCTTCGTTGCCTTATCATGCCAAGCCAGCTCACAATTTTCCTGAAGACGAGTGCTTTCAGCCATATTCTTTGAGATTTCCTCATTTTTCCTTCGCGCAGACAAAGACTTATCTGTAAAGTCGCCAGATATGGAAGCCATATCGCTATCACCAAACATGGTAGCCAGAGACCTAGTCATTTGCTCATTAGGGGTAGCCTTAGCAGCCCCACCATTTGATACATCCCCATGGGAGGCCCCAAGACCCTGTGATTCTGAAGCAGCCACCTTAGAAAACCTCCTAGGTTGTTCAAATTTCTTCTCAACCGTGTAGTGTTGTTGAGAAGCACCTTTCCACCATGTAGTTGTCTTTGTTTTTTTCTCAAATCTGCATTGTGCAGCAACATGACCTATTTTAAAACATCTTCTACACCAGAAGGGAATCCCTTCATAATCCAAAGATTGGACCCAAGAACCCTTAGAAGATTTAAGTAAAACCTCAACAAGCAGCCCTTTAGAAACATCCATTTCAACCAGTATGCGAGCAAAGGTGGAATGAAAAATGTCAGAAGATTCAACATCCACCAACAAAAAATGACCAAGGGCTTCGCCCACATCCTCCAGAAGAGAGTCATTCCAAAGGTGGAGGGGAAGATTAGGCAACCGAACCCAAATCAGAATCTTACTGAAAGTTTTAGAAGTTGGGTTGAAATCTAAATGCCAAGGCTTAATCATCAACAAATATTTGTCCTCCTAGCTAAATGTTTGGTTTCATTGTTTTATGCATTCTTGCTATTCTATGTGTGTGCTTCTCTTATTGTAACAGTAAAAGGTGTTAAAAGAAATTTTTGTAACACTCCCCTACTTAGATTAGTGTAGGAAGCTATTTCCACTCACCTGGCTTCTTTTCAGTTCTTTAGATTGTATTCTACAATTGTTTCCAAGAGATTATGGATTGTCATCTTCATCAATGTGGCCTTGAATGCTTGTTTGGAGTGTGTTAGCTTTCGGCAGACATGGAGACACTTGAGCATAATTCAGTGACATCACATATCATTCTTTTTCCGTCATCTTCCTTTCAAGAATGGGAAAAACTCTTGCATACATTCTTGATTTTTTTCTTCCTAAGGGGAATGTTGTTCAACGGTATTAAATCATCTTCAACATTCATTGTCAGGCATCTAACATCATTGTAGAAGATACTACATTGAGGGGGAGCTACATATTTTTTCTTTTTCTTCTCTCTTATGGGAGGGGGGAATCTTTTTCCTTGCATGGGGTTTTGTCCTCATTCTTTAGTGAGAAAAATTTGTTTTCATCTCTCTTTTTGGGAGGAGTTTTATCCCACTAGGTTTTCTCCTTTTTTATGTTTGATTGAGATTGCATTTGTACATGGATACCTAACATGGCCTAGTAGTCGAGACCCATCATTGCATCAGTTGCATAATAATCTACTCCCTAATTTGTATTTAAGGGGGGGTGTTGGTGTGAATAAATTATTCTACCTAACTAGTTCACCTGGTAGGACTTACTCAAATGTTAAGTTTATTTAGGTCCTAGGAATCTTTCTACAAGTCTTAGTTGGCATTAGATCTCATCTTATTTGTTGTCATTTAAAACTTGTGTCCTAGGTTATTTAATATTAGTTATATCATGACATAGGATTAAGACACTCGTCATGTTCTTGTTTAATCTTGTCTCTCATCTTGTCTATATAACCAAGGGTTTCTCATACATTGTATATCAATTTTATTTGCATTGCTTGAAAGGAATATAGTTTATTCTTGTCATATTGATCTTCTCTTTGTGCTTTCCATTTGATCTCTAGATCTTGGGTGGCTATCTTCATAGCCAACTTTTACAATTTGCTCTACTATTTTCATCATGGTATTAGAGAAATTATCTTCCTTATATTGTGAGTAATGCAACACCATTTTCTTATTGATAGATTGTTTTAACTTCAAAATGGTGTTCTTCATAGCAGCCTAACACAATCTCACAAAAATAAAAATATCTGTCATTTTACAGAGAATGAGGATTCAAAGTTGAATTATCGGAGGCATATTATTTTCAAAGGTGAAGTGCATTGGTTTACTTTTCATTTTAAGGAGTTATGAGGATATAAATTTGTATTTTTAATAGTTTAATGTTGCACATGAAAGAGAAGAAATATTTTAATGTTGCACATGAAGGAGAAGAAAAACGTGAACAAGAAGTATTAAGTAAATGAATCACATTTGAAAAATTAATAGGGCGATATAAGTGATTTTTTTTTAAGAAAGTAAAACTGTATCAATTATATTTGAGGGATTGAAATGTTTGGGCTTTTGAGGCCATCCATGCTACACTTAACAAAACCTTTGAAGGTTTGAATGTTACATCTGACAATTAAAGAGTAGTAAGGTAACCATATTGGAGGTTGGAAGCATCGAAGGCAAGAGGTATTTTATCATCTCAAATTAGCTTCTCGCTCAAAGATAGTATATTGCATGAGAAGCACCAATTTCATCTTTTATCTTCACACCTTTCATGGAGCAAGGGGGACATGGTAGCTTTGTTTGGTTTGCAAATAATTGAATATGTCTCAATTTGTAAATTTGGTGAGTGGTAGCTACGGATAATTGAGTTTATCTCAATTCATAGTTTTTGCAGGTGTGTACTTGTGGATAATTGAGTAAATTGCAATCCAAAAATGGAGGTGTTACTGTGAATAATTGAGTTAATCTTGATTCATAGTTGGTTGGTGGTTTTGTTATTGTGGATAATTGGTTGAGTTTGGATTTGCAATTGGTTGATGTCTTTTAATGTGGATAATGGAGTTTGTCTCAATTCACGAGAGTAGTATACTTGTGGATAATGGAGTATGTCTTGATTCATTGGTATTTTGTAACTTTGATAGTTAAGAGATCTGTTGATGTGTTATGTTTGGTGTTTCCTAAGTGAACGAAGAGAATTGGTGGAGATGTTTCATCAAAGTCTCCAAAAAGGCTACTATGTTCAATCCTTGCAATGTTTTGTCCTTTGTTTGGATTGATGTAATAAGGGGGGAATATAGAATTTATTACATCATTAGATAGGCATATAGGCTATAGGGTAGATTAAATAATAATAAATAGATAACATGTAATTGTTAATTTTTAACAAATTATAAATTAGATTTATGTTAATAGTTTGGTTTGTTCAGAACTTGCATTCTTGTAAATAAGTTAGCACAGGAATATATTGACTTTACAAGCCACTACAATTTAAATGTAAAAACATCTCGAAGAATTCCATCAAACAATCTTTTATGTTTTCAAATTTTGTGCAACAATGATTTAATTTTTCTAGAATATATTTGCTCTATACCATTTTCATCACTCTAGATGCTTATATTAAATTTATTATTTACAATAAATGAACACTTCTTTTTTTTATCGATACTCGCTTTTGATTGGAGCTTTGAACCAGTGAGGCCACAATTTATGGAGGACCTCATCCCCATGACCAGTCCATCTCTTCCTGCCCTTCAGCGCCTCCGTCTTCTCTTCTATTTCTCCTCTCTTCTTCTCCCTTCCTCCCTCCCTCCGCCTTTCTCCACACCTTTTGCACTCCCTACTCCTTACCTTATTCCTCCTTCTCCACTCCATTCTTCTCCTCCGTCATCTCTCCTTTCTTCCTTCCCTACACGCTATTCTTCAGCCTCCCAAGCTTCTTCCTCCACTCCTCCATGGCGAGCTCCAAGCTCCATTCCGAGCACCGTCTCTTCTGCACCGCCTGCCACCTGCCACCCCTTACTTTGTTTCTTCCTGCAGTCCACCTGACATCTGCACCTGCCACCGTCAATGGGTTCTGTCATAGCCTCCTTTTGCACGAACATCTTCCTTCCCGGGCGATCCACTCTACTGCCCATCAGTCCCACCTTGGATCCATGGCCTGCCTTCTTAACTTCTCGCAGCCTTCCTTCCCGTCGAGCGCTTATTCCTCATCACGGTGAGACTTGAACCCTGACCACCGTATCAACATGGTGTTGCAACTACTGTTGCACTGCGGGGTGAACCCCACAATAAATGAACACTTTAAAATTATATCTCCCAATCATCCTTTAAATATATATATTTAAAATATCCATATTAGTTTAATTATAGTTTCATTTTAATGTTATACCAATAATATTATTATTCTTAATAAAAAAAAAAAAATTAGTTTAAATCAACTTTATATTTTATAAATAGAAAATCTTGAGCTATTTTATTTAATAAAGATTTTTGTTTAGTTAAGAACTATTTTATTTTATTTAGTATATTATAGATACATAAATTTTTATTTTTATTAGAGAACTATTGTTTATTTTACTTTTTACTTTTCATGTCAAAAGTTTTCAGAAAACGTTATTTATTGTATAAATCGTTATTCATTATTTTAATTTATACCTTGAAAATAAAATATTATATAATTGTATGTTACTTTTTAAATTTTATTTATTATTAAATATTATATACTTGTTACTTTTTAAATTTATTTATTATTAAATATGAATTATTTTATATATAAATGTCTAGATATTAAGACTTCATGGTTACATTGTAGAATGTCAATTGACTTTAAATAGTTTTTGTTAACATGATCATATCATTACATCACCTCTTGCTACCACTATAGGTACACCCCATAAAACCCTTACAAATACAACTAAAATAGATGTCTTAAATACATCTATTGAAAATAATCAGAAATATTTAAAAGATATTTTACTTCAAAACTGTTTTATTAACTACATACATGCATGGATACATAAATGTTGATTTTAAGCTAAAAATTGTTTTCTTATTTATATCAGTTAGTTTATTTTATTTGAAGATTTGTTTCATATTTGTATATAACTTTTAATTTTAGTTTTGACAAAACATCGCCAATTCATTATTTGGATAATTCTTTTTATTTTATTTTTACTTTATAAAATATATAGTTATATTTTATTTTCAACAATATTATTTATAAAGATTACTATAAATCTTATAATTTTGATACAAATATATTTTAAAAATTAAAAAACTATAGTATAATAATATATATTGCCATGCATAGTATAAACTTCTAATTTAGATTCTATACAGATTAAGAAAGAGTTATCAATAGACCTCATGACCTCTTACCTCCACGATGCATTAGCCAATCAAACTAGACCCCACTCCTTATTTTTAATATACTTGTTATCTATTATAAATGTATATTTTTTAAGATTCAATCTTATATTAGAAGTATTAACTTATTATCTCTAATTTATTAAATAAAAATATTTAATTTAATAATAGATTTGACTTTAATCTTTGTCAACAAAATTTAATTTATGTTTTAAACTTTTACTTTATGCCCTGCTGCCTACATTTGTGCATATGAATATTAAACTTTAATATATATAAGCTATTTTTTATTCGCATAAAATATTTTAACAAAATTGATTTCTTCATTTATTTAATGTAAAACTGATTTATTTATTACACGTTTAATAAACTTTGGTGTCTTCCCTTTATTTTACTTCCAGAGTAATTATTATCCCCCTCCATGTTTGCAGTTTAGAGACAATATAATAGTTAAAATTACCAAATTTTAGTTATTAGCAATTTCTAAATTTAAAGACTTAAGGAGTTTCAAAAGCAATTTATTATTTCCAAAAAATATAGAAAAAGCATATTTCAACCTTTCGTAGTTTTCTGTTTTCATAAATGTTTGAGCGCCCTTACCTCGCCTGGGGAAAAAATTATTTTTAGAAAAATTAATACTTGTCTTCTTGGGCTAGGTGAAAAACATATGAAATTCTTTCAGGAAAAATATTGTGTAATTATCTTCTTGGGCTAGGAGAAAAATCTATGGAATATTTTATTGCGCTTTTTCATCACTTACATTGATATTTATCGCAAACATACTCTAGTATGGCACTTATCTGTGATCCATACTACACTGTAATTGTTAGATTATTTATTCTGGTTAGAAACTACCATGTTATCAGGTGAAAAAAGAAAAAAATAGTACTCATTAAATTAAAGCTTGCTGTTGTAATATGTGCTATTCTATGTAGCAGATGAAACAACTAATCACATTAATTACCTTAAAACTGTCAATAATTATGGCAATGCATCTTTAGATTTCAGTGAAACCGCTTAAAAACATAAAGTCAAGGAAAAAATGCTGAACATAAACAATCTCAAACAGTGAGAACTTGCAACAAGAACACGGAGCAGACCAGTGATCATTTAAAGAGGGTAAAGCTTCATGACAAATTAATGAATTGCATGCTAAATTGTGCAATATACAAGCCTAGTCTTTAAAGATCATCCACATACATCTATTGACTTCAGTCAAACTATAGTTTCTGGTCTTGTGGATAGGTTTGACATCTGGAATAGATGTTTAGATCAAGGGGAGAACCACTGAGCATGATTGAAAGCACAAAGAAAATAAATTGGAGATGAGAAAGGAATGCCAATACTTGTGTTCTGACATTATTTAAACCACACATGCATCGAAAAATACAACCCTCCTGCTTTACATTGGAAAAGATGCCAAGATTCTGTACAGTTAATTAAGACGGGCCCTTGGATTCAAGGCTTCACAATTAATTAAAAATTGTGACCACCAGATAGCGGCACCAAATCCCACTTTAATCATATAGCTCACTTCTATCACAGTCCACCATGCCTCACATTCAGAAAATGTTATTCCTCTACCAGCAACCAGAACTGAAAAACCATAAAATGTGTGTTTTACAGCAGCGCTTTTCAAGCAATGGGTTACAAATATCCAAGTAATTTATGATTCATGTACTTGCAAGGCATTCTGCGACAGAGAAAAGCACTCTATCCAGCATGTCTGTTATGGTTGCTAAGCATACAGAGAAGATAGCTATGGTGAGCCCTCTGCTAATATCATTAGGATAAGGAGATAAGCTCAATACAAAGTTCTGACTTAGCAAAAAGCATATCAAGATAGCCCACTAAACAAGGTAATAAGGGCAACTACTACTTTCATCTGTCTTACGATACTTGCCATCAGGATAGCTGCCTATGCAAGGTAATTATATATTTGAGGATTGCTCTTCTCTCTCTCCAGATACTCCCTATCAATAAGGCTTTCTATCCTTTTCTTCAAATCTGTAGGCTTGATTGGAAACTTCAACTGTAAAAAGAATAATAAAACAAAAGAAACAGGTATGTCAATCAGCTTTGACTCAAAAATCACAGGATGGTACAATCTTCAAAGACACCATTGCAGAAAAGATTTTCCTGTAGAGGTCATTTCATAAAGTCGAGCTTGAAAGTTATTTTGTATGAAACCTTATTAAAATTGCTAATCTAGGAAGCAAACAAGATATTAGTTAATGCACTTAATATTTTTCCCAAGCATACATATGCACACCTGTTGAAAAAGCTCTGTAATCAGGAGCGTGTGACTAAGCACTTTCCTTGTCTTCATAATACGCACTATTGCAGCATCAATCTATAACACACAATAATATTTACCATAAAAGGCACAAAAATGTCTTCAAATATATTGATTATAACAAAAGAACACTGTAAATTGTTCACCAACCTGATATTGTCGATCCTGGAACACTCGTTCTGTAGTACTTGCATTCTCTTCTACAGTCTCTTTCATTTGGATTGCATTAACCTGATTTCAATGTAAATTAGCAGGCCATATTTTAAAAAGCTCAGTGTAAACTTCTTTAAGAAAAGCATTTATTTACCTTTATCCGGAAAAGTGGAGCATTAAAATCCTCATTAAACAAAAATTGGTCATCATCCTCTACATCTCTTCCCTTGGGTTGCTGCCAACATTAATGTAAAATTATGAAGAACATCAAGTAAACCACCAAACTAGATTATCAGTTGCAACAGGCTGAATACACCAAATGTTTTTCTAGCTTGCCTTGAAGCTAAAACTTATCAAACCTTTTGGAGAACCCTGACTTTTCCACATGCAAGAGATTGTAGAGTCCTCCGGAGCTCCTTATCTTCAATGCCAGTTGCATCCTTAATATCCTGAAGGCTTAGCCTTTGTGCATCATTAAATAGCATCAAAACAACAGTCTGCAATCCACAAAATATCATCAATATTAAAATGGAAATCCATAGTGAAACAAAACAACTAGAAATCAAGAAATACTTAAGTTACAGCAATTTCCAGAAAAACAACCTGAAAAAGAGAAACAGCAAGTTCCTTTCTGCCTTTTGGATATTCTGCTTTGAGAACACAGTGGCCTAAAGAATTTTGCCACATTAAACGGCGGCCACTATATTTACTCAAATAAAATTCTTTGAAGATATCCTGTTGGCAACAGTTACGAAGAACACAGATTTAACAATTATAAGTCTATTGAATTTGTATACTTTGAAAGTTACTTTATAATACAGAAAAAATAAACATGTATCTGGTTGATTAAGATCTTAAAACCTGATAAACATTAAGCTCGTGGGGAAGACTAACTTCCATTGGTGGATATGTTGGCCAATACCTACAGGAAAGTATAATTATTAATTAACTTTCATATGGAAATGAAAAGAATTAGAACATCATGGGCCAATAGACTTGAAATACAATTGAAACAGTTCTCTGTAGTACTAACTCCTTGTCCAATACATATAAATTATAAAACCATGCTGCCATTAAAAATTGAAAGAGACAAGAAGCCTGGAACTACTGAAAGAAAATATTAAGTATAGCCAAGTATGAAAGCACAATTAAAAATATCAGAGTTCGTCACTTCTTTGACACTTACCCAGTTGTTAAAACATGCACACTCATTTCAATTCCTGATGGAAGCTTTGTCCTTGCCTGTGATGACTGTTTGAATGACTCATTGATCTCCTTTGATAATTCAATATCCTGTAGAAAGGTATAACATTAGGATATTCTTGAGATCTACTTGAGTACTGATGCAGAAACCTGAATGCTTTATATTAGCATGCACTGACAAGAAATCATAAAATATGTATAATCTCAAACATAGAGATATAATGGAATAGACATTCTTTTGTTGTGCTTCTTCGTTTAAAAATTAAGAACAAGAGGTCCACAGGATATGACTCAATAATAGACATATCAGACTACTACTCAAGATACAAGACAGAAGAGACTTGTAACTGTCGAATGCAAATTCAAATCCAAACCAAGGCTTGCAATAACTGCACTTATTGTAAATAAGTGACACATTTTAAAGACAGCTAAATAAACACCCCAAATTTAAAGAAAGTCCACCAACAAGGACCTGGTCAGGACAAGGAATGACCACCAATGGGAAAAATATACAAAACATCTTAAATGATGCATTCAAAAACACATTCTTGAGACTGAAACAGAAACTACGTATAGATGAATTATTGTATTGTTGAATACTAAAACCAAAATGAGAAAACATTATACAAGTATAGGAACAAGACTTTGAATATATCATTAATCATACAAATGAGTATAAATCCATTTTAACATGGATCTGAATCTCCACTCTTTAATTAAGAATCCTCTTCTTCTGCAATACCCACTTATGATGCAAATTACAATCAGTGGATTTGTAATGATGTTGCGAAGACTTCTAACATGCATTATCATGATACTGCCCAAAGCACATCTTATAAAAACCTTCCACACCTTTATATCTTACCAAGTCAAGAATGACAAGGCTGATATTTGCTTTACATTTTATTATTTAATGATGAAGATGATGACTTCTCATTTTTTTATGATGATGGATATTCATCAGACAATGTGTGTCTCATAAGTCATGATGATGGTAGATATGTCTATTGCACTTCACATGATGGCAAAATTAACTGATATTCAAAGTCTTAAAAAGGAATTTCAAACTCATCAAATGATAAGACATATAAAGGCAAGAATGATAATGATATTTGTTATATGCTTTATTATTGAGAATGCAGTGGAGCACATGAGCATTCTTATTATTCAACAAAGAGGCAATAAAAATAAATGTAATAGTCGGTTAACATGTAACTGACCAAATACCTGACCAACCGACCACCTATTCAATAATAAACAATCACAATAAAAATATTAGTATTGCTTTTTGTTTTTGCATTTTTCTTTTTTTATATTTTTTTAACAGAGAGAAATCGAGTGCTTAGCCCAGCGACCTGTAGTATTGTTTAATATTGTGTAGATGCTTAGATGTAATATTAATTATATTCTAATAATCACCCCGTTATTGCATCACTTTCTCAAGAGTACAAAGCAAGAAGCTCCAAAAAGCTTTGAAATTTACAGCAGCAAGAGAATTTGTGAAAATATATACACATTGCTCCTAAGTCAAACAACATATTGGAGCTGTAGATTGTGCTGCTGATAATGTTATTCATATGGTAACAATGAACTTCAATGTGTTTGGGGAGCTCATAAAAAAACAAGATCATGAACAAGCTTCAACACATCTTGATTGTCATTGATTTGCACAAAACAGAACTATAGGATGTGATTATAGAATGCTCATTACAATCAAGATGCAATGCAACCATATTGCTTCACAAACAGCTCCACCTACAATGTGATATTCTGCTTCTATGGAAGAGCAAGCAACAAATGTTTGTTTTTTTACTTGCCCAAGATATCGGACCATATCCCAAAAAAAAACAAAGCCTGAAGTAGACTTATTGTCATCCAAAGAACCTGCATAGTCCGCATCCATGTATCCATACTCCACTGTACCTCAATACTGACTTTGCTAGTTTCCAATGTGAAACCTTTGGTTCCTACATGAACCTCAAGAGACAACTAATAGCATGGCTAATATTTTTGCTTGGTGAATGTCCTCAAGTTTCTCTTCTTCAATCTCAGCAATTATGGGTTTTTTCTGAGTTACAGGCAAGGAAACCTTGGGACACATCCTTAACCATTTTACAAGTGTCCCCTACTACGGATATTTTGGGGAAACCTCAGAAACGTCCACATGTTGCCCTTAACCCTCACCAACAACAAAAACCTTCTTGGAAATGCTATGGAAATGGACAAGAAATAAAACACTGCTCATACTTCATCGCTAAGCAGATTTGATCAGAAAGAAATTTCCAACATCAAGGTTTAGCGAAAACTAAAACAAAAAAATTATTAATTAATAATTGTTTGAAGGCTGAATCAGGACAGTTCAGTGGCAGAGTGCAATAGCAGCAAGGTGCAGCATCACTAAAAAGAAGGGTGGTGGCAGATTAAGTGTGCCTTTTTTTCAAGTTTCAAAGGGATAAAAAAACACAATTCCCATTTTTGTCATATTTTAGTTTGTACTTGCACTCCATTTTTTTAACAAAACAACATGAGAAGCGGCAATGAGAGTTAACACGAAACATTTGGCATGGAACAAAGAAGAGTTTCATTAGGGGATTCATCAAGGTGTGGGAGTGGTGTTGCTGAAGTAGGACAGCCTCATAACCCATTTGAATGGCCTCCTATCCTCTCGAGAAAATATGCAAAGGGTCCATACAAACCCTCTAAACCTCTTCTACAATTTGTAATAGCTTTAGACAAAAACATAAAAAAAATATTTGGATGGAGTAGAGTTTGGTTGTCATTTGTGCAACAAAGATTTTATGTGCTACACCAAGGTATATAGTCACCTTTTGTACATTGCAGGACAAGAGGTTAAGGTTTGTCCAAAATTAACTACAACTGTGAAGGCAGAGATAAATAGATTGCTTATGAGGGGTGTATCCAGGTCTAAGGGGTATGCCATTGCCAATAGAGTCTACACAATCTACTATGTCACCCATGGTTGCTAGTAGTGATGTTACTAAGAGGAAAGAGGAAAACTAGTGGTAATGAGCGGTTGGGGATAGTTGTAGGGATATTCAATATCCAATCATAAGAAGTGCCAGAGCCTTCCATTGCTAATTTTTTTCTTTGCCCATCCATCCCACTTCATGTGATACATTGTCCTTATTCCAAACAAATATTAAAAAAATGCAATTTTTGTTGGTCTCTTGTTTACCCCCCTAAAGAACATAAACTAAACACTAGGCTATTTGATAGAGTATTGTAAGGTGAATATTGTGATGGGGGATATGAGGCAAACTTTGCTAAGGGCAAGCTGCTCTATTATCATGGATAGGTGGACTGATATTGGACCTCAAACACTCGTCATCAATCACATGTACAGTTGGCTATTATTTTCTTAGAATCATTGATTGTTTAGGGTAGCACAAGGTTGCAACTTGCAAGCTTTCAATTTGAGATTATGAAAGAGGTCATAGAAGAGGTCAAAGCCTCAAATGTTGTACAAGACCAATTCAACATGTGTGCTAATTAGCTAGCATGATGGAGGGTGCTTACAAGCACATTTTTTGGACCTCATGTTGTGTTCATGTAGGAAAGATAGATTGGGTAAATAAAGTGGTGGCAAACTTGAAAGATATCTAGAAGTTCATATGCAACCACCACACCTAACTTGCTCTCTTGAAGATTTTTCCAAGAAAGGAATTCCTCAAACCCATGGAAACTAAATATGCCAATTGCTTCAATTTGTTAGAGAGGATGCTTGAGGTGCAAGACCCTTTGGAATTGATGATAGCTAATCCTAAGTAGGGTAGTTGGCCTACTGCAAAAACTATTTAAGGTAAAAGTGTGAAGCAAAAAGTCCTTGATGACAATTGGTAGTCCACTATGAGGTAAGAGAATTATGAATGTATTATTACATTATTAATTTATTATTGTTTGTTAATTGTAAATTGTTTCAATTTTTTGCATTAGCATTCAATTTATCATTTGAATCTTATAATCTTATTCATTTTTTTAATTATTTGCAAATATGTTTGCTCCATCTCGCATGTTGTAACGTCCCCTAATTGGGAATGCCCTAAATTCTCCCTAAATCCTTAATTTTTAAATGAACAAATAGGTTAGATAATATCTTTCACCTGATTGAAGCCCTGCACATAAATTAGAAACCATTTACCACAATCATACTGATTAGCAAATTAGAATCATTTCTCACCATAACACTAATTAGCTGATTATCATAATTAAATGTTAGTAAACTCATGGCCAATCATTAATTCAATCACAAAGCATTCAATATCCTTGGAGGACTCGACCATAGGAGAGCATGGAAGAACATGGCTTGACGGGGTGTCCTTAGCCTCTCTAGGCCCAAAAGCAATACCCTTTGAACTAAAAGGCAGTACCCCTTTGGCCTCATGTGGCCCATGCCATTCATATGAGGTGGCCTACCTAGTGAGGATTATAATTTTGCCATTATCCCCTCATCTTGTCAATCATTTCCCTTCCTCTATGATTACGAACAAAAGGAAGGTCTATCCTTCACCTTGGGCTTAGTTCAACCAGTTACTCCTGGGGAATTAGTTTCTTAGTTTGGCTCAGAGCCTTCCTTATACACCCCCAATGGAGACTTTCTATCTGCTAACCAGAAGGAATTCAACTAGAACAAATCACCCATCTCACCCGGTATCCCATCCCCAACTATATACACCCACCCTTTCTCACGATAGCCGAAGCATTGTTACATGTCCTCACCCCCGCCATCCATCTATCCAAATTAGTTAGGCTAGCCTACACCCCCAGGATAGAAAGGTACAGTGAGAAAGACAATTCGGGTGAGAGGCAAGGCTCTAAGGGATTGTTTAACCGGAGATCCAAGAAGTAAGGATGGAAGCCCCAAGCAATATCTATTTGTTGGGTGGGCTCCTACGGGTTGGGCTGACCTCTTGTGTTGATTCACCATGATGGAAGAGTGAGATTACAATGGGTGTCCAAGTGACCCAACTCTCCTAGGCCCAAAGGCAATACCCTTCTACTAAAAGGTAGTACCCCTCTGGCCTCCTTGGGACTACTTGGTCCCCCATTATAGAACACATTGGTCCTCCATTATAGGACACTGGGTCCTCCATTATAGAACACATTGGTTCTCCAATATAGGACACTTGGTCCTTCAATTATAGAACACATAGGTCCTCCATTATAGAACACATAGGTTCTCCATTATAGGACACCTGGTCCTCCATTATAGAGGTGGCGTACCTAAGAGAGTGCCCCATTGATGTTCCCTTTTGTAATCTCCCTTCTTCTATCATGCTGCCGAATACACACATAGTAATTTAATCAAATTCAGACTTGCAAATAATCATATCAGCAATATCAAATTCAGACTGGCAAATAACCATAATAATTTATAAGGCTCAATAATTGCTGCAAGCATCATTATTGCATACTCGTATAATATATGTGTGTTTGTGTGTGTGTGTGTGTGAGTGACTAGAAGATATTATTTATTAAATGCATCACAGATTTCTATTTGCTATTCTGATTGTAGATTACCTTCTCCTTATTTCGATTATCTTATATTAACTTATCTGCTGTTATACTCACAATTATATCCAGATTTCTTATCCTTTCTTATTTCATGTGACACCCATCTGTTTTGGAATTATCTTTCCCTTTATAGTCTGATGTCCCAGAAGTCGCAACCTTCCACTTGTCAAAGGATGTGGCCTTTGGTATCATTCGCACCATTTAGAGGATGCATGGTTCTGATCGCTCCTTAATCGAGGCTTATGAATATTTGATCGCTGCTGTTTATATGGTAGTTAATATGCCTTCCTTATTATATTTGATGCTGTTGTTAGTATATTTTATTTGCTATCAATATATTTTATTTAAATATTTCTTGTTTGATATATTTTATTAATATTATTTTATATTATTTTTTCTTGTGAATATTATCTTTATTATTATGATATTTATAATTACTGATATTAATTATGATATTTGTATTATAATTATAATGTTATCTATGATAATTATAATTATAATTATAATGTTTAAATTGCAATTACTCATTTATATTTTAATACTCATTTGACTTTGTTATTTGTATTTTAATACTTCATATTTGGTGCTACAATTTCGAGGGACATGACACACGTGCAAGTCATTCAATATGTTCATACAACCTCTCCTAGTCTTCGGAGAGATTTACAACACACTTGAGCAAATGAAGCAAACAATTCATAACAAGGATCTTAATTTGGGATTGTATGAGAAGCATATTAGGTCCATTATGATCCAATGGTCAAACGCTATGAACAACACACTTCATATGCCAAGCCTATAGTCTAAATCACAAATGGTATGCACCAAGGGCTAAGAGAATGCCTGCTTGTGATGAAGAGGTGAAAAAATGGGTTAAAGCAAGCACTTTGAGATATGCAAAGTAGCTAGATACACCCATGCTCCCTCCCTAGACACATGCACCACTTTACTTGGTACAGATGCAAGTACGATACGATGCACATACATGTCAGATACCATACCAATGCACACCGAAAAAATCTTGATTTTCCAGTCACGCCATATATTGTGCAATTTGATTTTTTAAAAATTGGTGTGCATCTTCTTATAATTAATTTTTAAAAACTCCAATTATGCCAAAAAAAAATTATAAACAAAACATACACCGAATGACGAAGACAAAGGAAACGTTTTTCTATTTCAACAACCCATTTTTCTAGATGTTCTTCCAACACACCTATACTTAGGCATTTTGATTTGTACAGATTAAACAAAAATTGTTTATAATTTTATAATTATATTTAATATTTATACTATGTTGTTTAAATGTTAGAGATTAAAAAAATTAATAACTATTCTTTAAATATAACTAAAATTTATCAATATATATTTCATTGTTTATTCTTTACTAACTTATAAACATTTATATTTACTTATTTTGTTATAGTTTTTTATTTTTAATTAAGATTTTAAATAATTAAATGTGAAAATGAATTTCTTTTTAAGTTTAGATTATTATTGTTTCTTAAATTTTTTATATTTAAATTTTAAATTTTAAATATTTTTAGATATTTTTCTTTTTAGTTTATATTTAAATTTTGTTTTAATATATTTAGATATTTTTCTTTTTTAATTTATATTTAAATCACTTTATTTTATTTTAATTTCGATTTAAATGACATTATTGTTAATTTAATTATAGGTCCTAGTTTTTATATTTTTTTGTATATTGCAAATTGTTAAATCAACTTATAATTATTTAAGTAACAATTATGTGCCTATATTGTTTTTAAAGTAATGAAAATCTCCTATAATAACTTGGAAAATTGTGTTAAATATATGTGTATGTGTTTTTTATGAATGTCATATCTAGACGCATCCATATTGGGGGTCTTTATAAATGATTGTATTCGTATCCGATACCATATACGTATCTATATTTGTATATGTGTCCGTGCAACTTTGGGAATATGTATTCAATTGAAGAGTTGGCTTTACTTTGTAAATATTGGACAACATTTAGCAAACTAGAGGCCAGGGCAAATAGAACTACATTAGTTCAATCTAACCTTTTCAATGATGGACATAGAATGGCAAGGATGCACCAATGTTGAGAATGATTGCCACTTGCCTCTTTTCACAATTTGTCAATCCTTTGCAACACAAAGAAATTGATCCACATACAACTTCATCTACTCTATCAAAAGGAACAGACTTACCTCTCTACAAGCAAAGTAATTAGTAGTCATGCAAAGTGCCTTACGACGTCAAGATCGACAGTCTACAACTTTACAATAAGATGTTGATCTTGATGATGCCACACAAATTGATAAGGAGGCATGAGAGGAATTGATGGTTGTTCCATTGGTGAGGCAGCCCCTTATATTAATAGTGAATCAAAATTCAATCATGATTTACGCAAGGAGGTACAAGCATAATAGTAGATCTTAGATTGTCTACATTTTGTCATTTTGTACTTATAGCCTTTGGCATTTCCATTTTGTTGTATTATGTCTGTGCACATCAGTAATAAAAACTCAAATCGAAAGGATTAGACATTGAAAGTTTGTTAATGTTTATGTCCACTCATGTCAATTCCCAATTCAGCTCTAATGTTCCATAATGTGGTTATATAATGAATATAGTGAAAGCCTTATCATGTAAAAATATGAAATTTTCTATATTTTTAAACTTATCCTAATCTTTCTTTAGTTGGTTGTCCCCTTAAAAAAGGCCCCTCATCTCCTACTGCCATAGGAATGCATCCCCTCATTTCCTATCATCCCCATTTGAGAAACTCAGTGAAACATGGCTTAAAAGTGATGGTGAGCTAGATATGTTGCAATCTTTTTCTTCATTGAAAACCTACATCCCATAATTATTTTTAGTCATATCCAAAACCTGATATCCCTTTGATTATGAATTGTATCATGTTGGTTAAGAGATTTGTCGTGGCAATTTTGTCTTGAAAAACGACTCTTCATCGCCCAGTGAGCAGCAACAAATGAACCAACAGTTTGAGAAGTTGTTCTTGTTTAATAGCTTTCCTCTAAATTTTAGAGGTATAGCTCCCTCTTTTGATGAAATATTGATTTTTTAATAGGTATGCTTTTAACCAAAAAGCAAGAAAAGCAAGCAAACTAAAAAAGAAAAAGTTAAGATTAACTTTAAAAAAAGAGAGAGAGACAAACACAAAGATTTGTTTCCTGAATGCATAAAAGAAGTGTGTAGATAAAAGGAAGCAACTGTAGTTTATTATATGACAAAACATTAAAGAAACAACTGTAAATCCAACATCAGAAGAATTCACAACATAAAAAAATTACATCTGTTTCACAGACCAAACATGCCATTCTTCATTTTATTTCTCCAACCAAAGAGCTCACAAACTCTTTCCCTTTTGTACAAAGTGAAAACCCAATTGTCTTCCTCCAGAATTTCCCCAAACAATTAGCCAAAAAAAGTCTAAACCTTTACATCGCCTTTTCCGGAATTTAGAATCTTTCAGTTTTCGTAACTGGTTCTTTCTTAATTTTGAGAGTTTATAAGGTTTCCTAAAATAAAATACAAATAACTCCCAGGAGCACCTCTTTAGACAACTTTAGTTACAAAACCCCTTTAGAGTAATTTGCAACTAAGTTACAAGCAAAACTTGGAACATCTCAAGGCACTAGATTATGTGTCACTTTTGTAAACTTGAATTTCAAGGCAGCATTACCAATGTTAATCCCACCTCCTTCATGTCCGAGGAAAAGGTGTAGATGTATGTGCAAAGTTGACAAAGAACCTCAAACATAGGGCTAAGATAAGTGAATTATGGGATGCTAGTGTTTGCCACTAAGGGGGAGATATCTCTAGAGTAGTACTTCTGCGACTTTGCAAGGCCACAAGCACATAATCAAATTTCATCTAGTTCAAGGGCAATAGAGCCTATGGGGGAATGTGGGGTGACTAGTGATGGCTCCAAACCCACTAGCAAAATTATTCGATGTGCAAGTGAAGGATAAAGCAGATGATGCCATTGGCAAATTCTTCTTTACCAATGGCATTCCATTCCATGTGGCTTGCTCTCCTTATTATAAGGACATTGTGGCAAAGATAATATGGGTGTAACCATCGTATGTGTCACTAGAGGAGACTAAACTAAGGACAGCAATCTTGGAGAAATATTCCAAGATTAATATTTTAATGGAGAAAATGAAAAATACATGATTCACAAGTGGATGCAGCATAGTCATGGATGTGTGGACAAACATTTGGCATAATCCACTAATATCATGGTTACAAGTACAGAGGGCCTTTATTTCCAAATCCTTAAAGATGCTATAAAAGAGGTTGGGCTACAGAATGTGGTACAAGTAGTAACAAATGTGGCACATATGTGCAAAGTAGTAGATATCTACTTCATTACTACTGTAGATTCTATATATTTCTAATTTTTATATGTTTTTGTATGGACAAACACAACACAAACCCAACCACCATAATTTTTTGGACCGAACCCAAACCCAAACCCAAACCAGTACCAGGAACAGTAACTTAGTGTTCCTAAAATATAAGTATAATTAAAACACTGGTATGAAGTATATTTTCCTGTGTAGTTTTTCTATTTCAAAAGGGTAATCTCCACATAAATCTTAATGACTTGTGTGTGTATGAATGCTGTTTTGTGTTTCTTTGAATAACTTTTCCTGGTTTATATTGTTTTGTTGAACAATCAAGATTATGAAGCTGAATCCAATACTGGAGAATTTTTTAAGAAATTGTTGCAACCATGCCATTTGCCCAACAAGATAAAACCATGGTGAAGGAGTATCTAAGTGAAACAAACTAGAAAATAAGTTGAGGAGCTTGTTAGCACAGAGTTATCCATGTAAGCAGAAGGGTAATGGCTATAAATAATGTCTTCCTGGATTGCAAGCTAATGTTGCTAACTAGTTTGCTTCCTGAGCAAGTTACATGAATTCCATTAACACTTGGTAATGGCGAATGCAGACAGCAAGAAATAGCTAATGTTACTAATTAAGAGACAGGGAGAATGAGTACAAACCTTTTCCTAGAATGGAAGCTAATGTTGCTCACTCCGTAGTAGATAGTGAGAATCAGTATGTAAATTTTCCAAGACTAGGTCATTTCCAAATTGGTGGATTATAGCATTAACTTGGTGGCAGCCATATTAAGAATTTGTAATTCTTCAATACAAAAAAATGATAACTTCTTTGAAATTTATCCTTCAAAAAAATATCAATATTATTTTTATAAATGTCAATCTATCAACATGACACAAGGAACCACTAAGGAAATTTGGTAAAACCAAATCCTAACTAATAGCTTATTATGCCAAGATAAGCTGTGAAGCTTTGTACTTTTCCAATGCAATCAGATCATACATAAACCTCTCAAGAGAATTTACAAGCATCAATTAATTGACAATTTTGGGGAGAAATGGCATAAAATGGTTGATATCTTGCTGGCAAGTGATGGAAATGTTACATTGTGGATAGAAATGGGGATTGAATCTCTCACATACAATAGATCGGTTTTGTGGAGATTTTCGTGAGAAGATGCAGCTTTGAGACCACCCTTCTATTTCAAACAGTATGTCATTACAATCTCCAGTTCATATCTACTTTAGCTATAGATTATAGATTAGTCTTTCAATATGGAATCAATATCATAAGCATATCATACAAGCTGCTGCTGCAAAGAGAATCCATGGTTTGATAAAAACCAGATGCCTAAAAATAAATTTGTTGAAGATTGTTCCATACTCGAATTGTAATTACCAAACTTGGATTGCATTTTTGCTTTTCTAGCAGACAGTTCAACTTTCAACATTTCAAAATTTCCATTAAATTGTGGATACGTTGAATATATATCAAACGTTTTAGTAATATAAACGAACTATACATCAAACTTCTTGTAAATATAAATGAACTTATTCCGATCACTTAAGCAAATGCAATTATTTCATATAATCTGTCTATCTATACTGACTACTAGCATATATAAACTATACACTAAAAGAATTTGCAAAGGTCAACCTTCTCAGAGGCCTTGAACCAGCTAGTGGATAACCCCTTAGTCCATGAGGTCCCTAATGGATCAACTATTCCATGGAGAATCTACCAGGCTCAAACTTATGTTTTTAACTTCTTCAATACACAAAGTTGAGTCTGATAAGTGTCAAAACAATCAAATGGGACAAGTTTGAGTGGTAAACCAGCAGGGGTTTCATGGTATAACTATAGACAAATGTTCGAATCCTCAGGAAACATGTTACATGCTTGAATACAGGAAAGCTAACACATATAAGTCTGGGTGTGGCATACCCCAACAAATGAGGCCAGGTGCTCTCCTGGGTGATCTTGATGGAAGATATAACCCACAGCCACAGCATCTAAGCCTAAGGACACCACAAAAGGCAAATTTAGCAATCAAAAATATAAAACCGATAAAAAGGATGTGTTAGATAAATGGTGTATAGTACCGAGTGAAACCACAAACCACCATATATCATGCCATTTATTTAGCACAGAAAGGTACAATCACACAGTAGTGTGCATGCACATGCGAACATGTGTGGGTGTCCATGGGTGTGCACTCTTGCTGGTGCATGGAGGGTGTGCATGTCTGAGAGAGGGTGCATTTGCACAGTGCAGGTGTGGGTGTATGTGTGCTTGAGCATGTATAAATGTTTGTGCATGGATATGTACATATAGGTATGGACGTGGGTGCAGTGCACACATGCTGTGACATTTACATCAGAATCAATTAAGCACTCGCAGATATTTTTCAAGTTTCCTAATAGCTTGTTTGTGTTTTAACTATTATGTATAATACTCATCTTAAATAGTCTTCTTTAGTTTTCTTTTCTTCATTAAATATGAACACAAATCCAATACTGTGAATACTGTTGATATTACCTAGACATGCAGAACGCAGATGGAGATCCATAACCTGAACAAAGCAACTTGTGAAGAGAAGCAGCTTTGAGACAACAAAGTAAGTGGATATGCATGATACCATCACCTGAAGCATACTCAACTTTCACAATTCACTATACAAAAAATGGGCCTGTTTCAATAATCATACAAACTAACAGCGACAAAAGAGATACAATAATGTAACAACAAACAAGAATCCTCTGAATCTCAAAATGCCTAGGGAATGATGAACAAAATTATCTTCTAATCTCTATAAGATTTTCAATTTGTAGGTAATCAGGAGAGATTACACCCAATTTCTTCATGTAAGCTTAAATCTATGCCAGATATGGAGGCTTATATGAGTCAACCCTAGTCCTTCTTCTATAATCTAAGTTATAAACTACCCAATGACTGCTTCAAAAGATACAAGAGTGTAACAACAAACAACAATCGTCTAAATCTCAAAGCATCTAGGCAATGGTGAACAAAATTATCACCTAATCTCTCTATTAACTAGAGATAAGCTTTCCAATTTGTTGCTAATCTTCAGAGAGTATGCCCGATCTATCCATGTAACCCTAAATCTATGCCAGTTATGGAGTCTCATTAGCCACACAGTCAATGCTAGTCCTTCTGTAATCTAGGTTAGGAAGTACCCAATGACTGCTTCAAAGGATGGTGACATGGAGATGTGATCAATCTGTGAAGACTAGCATATGAAATCATAAATCGGACATTTGCGAGTAAAAACTGTGCTGCTGGATAAGGGGCACAATTTTTACTAAGTGTTATGCAGGCAAGCTGGAAGTCAAACTAATGTACAAGACTGACTCGGATAAAACTCTCAATTACTCTCTCAGATAAAAACACATGGTCATGTAAAAAAATCATATTCCACAAACCTTGAACATTCCCTCAAGTTTGTTCGTGAACTGGCTACCACACTCTGTCTTAAGCTGCAAATTTACAAAAAACCAACTGTGATTAGAAAGGAATTAACCAAACAGCTGTAGCACACCTTGAATATCATTCTTATAAACATAATATACCTTAGAAATCATTGATTTCTCTGCATCGATAGATGCACTTTTACCTAAGAGCAACCTTTTAGCAAGATCCTTCTTATAAAATGCTTCAAATACATCTTTTCCCTGGAGTATCAGTGAATCAAATGGAAAACAAATCATAAGTTAAAACAATATTTTGAAAGTGGTCCAAGCATGAAAGTAATGCACATACATAAAACCATTAGTTCCTTACTTGAATAAACCTGAACAAAACCAGAACTCTATCCAAAGTATTCTCCAACTCCTCCTCTGAAGTTCCCTTATTACCAGATCGAAGCTTCTCGTCAAGAAACTTAGCAATAAGTTCTGCTGGTCGATTCTGTAGACAACAATAAACATTCAGAAACAAGGGCTTTGAAACAAACAAGAAATGCCAACAAGCATGCTAAGTTCGATAAAAGCTCAAATTAGTTACAAAATGCATTTGTTTAAAAATTAAACTACTTAAGCGAAAAAAATTTAAACTTGAAAATTGCATCTCCCATTCATCCACCACTGAAGTGCTGCAATAGTTTCAGATTACACCACAAGCTACACATCCTACAAGTAAATTTGCAAATACAGAAACATAAACACAGAAGGATAACTTCCCAGTTATTTTGATGACAATATCAGGTGGTAAACAGCTCATACCAGTCACAAGAACAATTCTTAATTTGCACCAGAGTAAAGACAGTCAATAGGAGACTTTCATAATATGCTAATAAGCCATTATAGTATCTCTCTGCTTAATTCCCTATTTCCAGGCATACTAAATTTTTAAGGTCTAAAACATGATCTTAATCTTGATTTTGGGGTGGTATTACTCGGCGCTCAAAAGAATTGTGAAATATGACATGTACAAATGATAGAAATGCCTCTCACTGCTTTAGGGAACAAAGTATCCAAGGTAATCAAACAGAAAATATCACAATTTTAAATTTAGACTAAATTATATTGCACTCTCAAGACTCTCAACATGTCAGTCACACTTGGCCAAGAGTGTGGAAAAACTGACACAAGGAAGGATGGCAAGCTTTTAAGTTGCTTTTCAAACGTTGATTTCACTTATTCTGTGCTTTGCATCACTCCTCACCATGGCAATTTGTACTCTCTTCCCTCTGCAACCAGTCTTCTACTGAATCTGTTTTCCTTGTTCAAGAAACCCATTTCAGCAGAAATGTAAATACAAGGAGGTTGAATATGATATTTACAGTTTCACAAAAGCAAGTTGGGAAAATCACCCCAAGCCAATATCACCAATTCAGCGATGGCAGATAAACTTCTGCAAATTTTAGTTTTGAATATTTCTGATTAAGTGATGTTTGATTGGATAGTAGAAATTTTCTTGAAGGAATTTTTACCTGAGGCTGAGTTGAAATTGTTGTAGGATATTCAAAATGAAAGCAGGAGTAGTGAGCAGGTCGGCATGGCAGTGGATGGAAGCTCATTGGGAGCTGCAGCACCTCCTTCAGGGCTCAAAATTTTCCCTCCCTCTCCTCTGCATGCTTTGTTGCATTCTATGGTGCAGAGGTCCGAAACCGTCCACTCCCACCATGTGGATTTCTTCAGCTTCAACAAGGACAAAGAGATTAATGTTGATAACTGGTGTTCACTGTTCACAGAAGAGTGAGCTGTCCCCCAAACCCATCTTCAGGCAGTTCCTGACAGGGGATGGCCCTCTAGCATTGGCCTCAGTTACTAAAGTCAAAGCCACTAATGCCCACAGAGTGGCTTCACATTAAAGGATTTGTTGCAGATGGGATTGGAGGAGAGAATAGTTGTCAGGAATTATTAATTATTGGAGGTTAGGGATCATCATGTGGAGCAGAATTAAAGGAATATACCTCTAATTCAGATTAATGTCTTAGCTGGGTGAGACAAATGTCATGGTCATAGCCAAGGTTTTTGTGAGCATGGTGCAGTAGCAATGATTACCAATGTTTGGATGCGGCTGCAACTGCTGTTCTGACTCTTAGGATGGAGCCTTTGGCTGCTATTGATGGTAGTGGTTCAACAATGGAGGCCAGTGGCCCCTTTGGCATGGCTGGTGGAGATGAGGCTGGCCCATATTCCCACCAATCAGATTTAATTTGGTATTCCATATTTTTTATCCTCATAGAGATTTCTCAACCCGTAATGTAATTCCTGGATGTGTCCAATTTTGGTAATCAATAATCATATTGACCACCTCATTTTCTGTAAAGCATTAGCAAACTAACAGTCAAATATCATGTGTTTGCCTTTTTGTTATGCTTGCAGCCTTTGGCCATGAATTCAAGTTGTGGCCCATAGGAAAACTTATATTCTTTTAGTTTTGAGCAAAGATCCAAATAAATTATAAAAGCTCTCATTTACGGATTAAAAAAACAACAGAAATATATTTATATTTTATGGCTTTAAACTAAGAACTATGCTACTGGGTTCTCCTGTTTTGAGTCCCATCATTATATCAAATGGAAACAGGACTGGAACAGCCCTGCCACCCCAGGTAGCCTGTGGCATGGCTAAATCCAAGAGAACCCATAGCAGCCAAGAAAAAATAAAGCATCCAAACTATACAATAAAGAATAAAAGCACAAAGAGCTGGAGAGATGAAATGCAGGGCAGTGAATGCATATACAGCTGCATAAAAAATGAAGACTATGCTGGAAGCTGGGAAGAGTATGATCTCGGTAATTTTATTCTGTGGGACTGGTAAAAGAAACTGTGAGATAAGAAAAGCTCGGGATTAATAATGCTAAAGTTTTCCTTGTGTTCACTCATTCTGTGGATAGCTAGCAGAAATCTGAAATTCTTCTCTAATGGATGAACTCTTCAATCTTGGAATCTGATACTTCTGCTGTTTGTGGTTTCCACTATGAGGAATTTGCTTTGTCATATTTTCAGTGGAAGAGAGTCTGGGAAAATCAAACTCTTACTTTTCGTGGAATTAAAATATAGTACATGGCAGTAATAATGTTTGTGGGAAAATAAGGGAAATGCCAGGAGCTGGGAAGACGATAATCTGGGTAATTTATTTGTGGGACCAATAAGAGAAACTACAAGATACTAAAACCTTTGGATTAACAACTTTTCCTTATGTTCACTCATCCTGTGGATAGCTAGCAGAAATCTGAAATTCTTTTCTAATGGATTAATTCTTCGTTCTTTACTCCTAGTGTATGTTGCTTCCACCATTAGAAATTTGCTTCATCATATTATCAACAAAAGTGTCAGGGAAAATCACTCTTCCTTTTCATCATATTCTCAGTGAAGATTAATCAATTTGCAAAGATAAGACTCAAGTAATCATCTACAGATTAAGATTTGATATATTTGGTTAGACTTCAATTTTAATTTTATTAAATTTTAATATATTTTTAATCCAACTTGTTCAATATAAAGTATTGCCAGTAACGTGCATGTCCATGTAGTAGAGCACAGACCAGAATGACAATGTTTAATTACAATGCTATAAATTATTAATTCTTTAGGCCTATTTTAGCATAATGTATATTCTATAGTGCATATTTTTCTTCCATATATGTGGTTATAATATAATAAGGATTTAATACAAAGGATGTGCCAGGGTTCTTAGGTATCAGCTAATTTTGTAAGTGAGGCACTAATTTAAAATTACATTCACTTTTGCTGAAGGAAGCTTTGAGGAGTAAATGTTACTTCTCGTACAACCCAATAGCATTACAAGGCACATTGAGGCACAGGAATTGCATCCAGTTAACAAAGATTCAATAATTAATCTTGCCCAAATTTTGATATTACAAGGGTTTTCAACTTGTGATTGGCATTCAATCGAATTTGTGAGGATACCCACAGAGATTTTGCCTGTTCAACAGATCAACTAAACCAAAGATTTAATAAAAGAATCATTTGCAGCAACATGATGAGTTGAAACTTAAGGAAGGATTTGATCACATCCAAGGAAGATAAAAGGACCTCTTCGGAAACCTTTAAGACTATGTTACTGGATTCATCCAGAACTAGACCCATTTCCAGATTGAGTAGGTGCAGAAGCAGGAGCAAAGCCTGGTACACACACGGGACAGCCAAGACACAGCCCTGTTGCCCTGGGTACCTATGGTTACATCTCTGAGGTGGCAAGACCACACCTTGGCTGAACCTAAGCCATTCATGGACGCACTCAAGAGAACCCAAAAACTTTTTTTTTAATTAAAGAATATCAATAAACTGTCAATTCTGCACTTTGTATATTTTTTATTTTTTTCGACTCTAAAACATGATCAATAACCTAAAATACTCCATTTTGATGTAAATTTTGTCACAATCATTTTGTGACAATGCAAGTGCTTGTAGCAAATTTTGTATTTCATAGTAAATGTTAGAGGCATAGTTTACATACTCGGAATCAGAGAGTACTCGGCAAGCCCAAAAATTTTGACTCGAGAAAAACTCGGCAAATACTCGACAAATACTCGGCAAATACTCGGCAAATGTGTGTGGATATTTATGTATGTGTATACTCAGGACTGCACTGTGCACACATACATATCTATAAACATACACAGGATGCCAAGTTTGCATGCATATACACACACAAACATGCAAGTATGTGGGTTTTTTGTGAGGTACTGGCAATTACTGGATAATTTGACAAGAGAAAATCCATCTGCATACTGCCCGCAAGTAAATGCAGAAATTACTCGGCATGCAAATTTTTTGGAGATTACTCGGCTACTCGGGGAGTATGTAAACTATGGTTTAACAAGGCTATGCTGAAAATTGAAGAGTTTGAAGGACTCTTGGAGCTCGGTTAAAAGCGATGAACTTATGTTGCCCCTTGTCACTGATAAAATTTTGGGTAAAATCGGATGGAAAAGCAATGTTTTTTTATTCTTTGACTTTTCCCGATTAAATCCAAGTAATTTATTTCTATTTATACTTTTGGCTTGCCAAGTCAACCCCTATCCTAGGGTATTGTTCGTATGGCTGTAGTAGCATTTGCAGACTCGTCTGAAATACAAGTGCAAGACTCCACATAGAGCTAGGGATGTTGGACCAAGTGATACAAGCCCTCCTCTCTACCATAGTGCATGATTCCATCATGTGATTTTTATTTTTGATGCAATGGATATTATAATCCATGAGTTTTGTGCAGCTTAAATGCTTAAGACCATTTATATATTTCAAAATGGTGTTTCCTTCTACTCAAATCTACTTTTGTACTCATTTGATCTATGTATACTTGTGTGAATTTTGTGCACCTTAAATGCTTAAGACCATTTATATATTTCAAAATGCTGTTTCCTTCAACTCAAATCTACTTTTGTACTCATTTGATCTATGTATACTTGTGTATCTCATCAAAGTAGCTTCTAATTGATAAGTTAATTATGTCTTTAAATTTGATTTATTGAAAGATGCATACTCAAAGCTTTAAATCCTTTAAAAGCTCTATATTTCATGATTTTTTAATTTGTCGATTCCAAGCCAAGTGTGAGTCTTGTAACTATGGTATATACTATAAATATAAAATATTAAATAGTATATAAATATAACAATACAAATATACTGTATATTTTGCAGTTCTACAATATACAAATACTATTCATGTGTGCAGTATTTGTATATTTGCAATTGTTTAGGTTATTGCTGAATTTGTATTTTCAATTTCGTATAGTGTAAATATTTTTTGCATATATATCTACCCATACCCATACCAAAGCCGGCAACCTAGCTTTAAAATCCAAAATTTTAACCAAGTACTTAAAGGTCTACCTTAACTGGGTAAAATCCAAGAAGAATTTAGAAACCAAAAATGAACATGAAAAGGACCCTATTTGGACACCCCACAATAACCATATTGAGAATAAAGCAATAAAATGCAACTTTCACTATTAAAAGTACTGGTGGAAAAAAAGGGCAATTGACATACAATCTAGCCCAAGTTTCTCAAATGCTAACACATGCCCTTACTTCTAAACAGACCACGAGTCCAAAAGCAACTTTCTTCAAATAGTAGACAATTAGTGAAAACTGAGTAAAGGGTTTCAATTATGATGTTTTATTAAGATTAAACTACGTAGTTTTTGAGTCAAACTCATTGGCCCATCTTACATGAGTAGGGTTCAAACAAACCCATCCCTCATGAGCATGCATGGTTCACTTAGCACTCATTGTATCTAGGCGATGCTCACAAGGATGAAGCATCCAAACTTCCTAAGAGATCACCCATCCCATTACTACTTTTACTCAAGCATGCTTAACCATGTAGTTTCCCCCAAGACCAAGCCCACTTAGCTTGCTACCTCATTTGCAAAACCTTGTGCCTTATGGGCCATTCAACATAGAGCCCCTTTAGCTCATCCATTGACAAGTGGAAATTTTCACAATGTGCCAAATTATGATGTTTTATTAGGATTTAACTGTGTATTTTTTGAATCAAACTCATCGACCCATATTTGATGAGTAGGGTTCACACAAACCCATCTCTCATTAGCACGAATGTCCATTTAGCACTTAGGTGATGCTCTTAGGAGTGAAGCATCAAGACCTCCCATGAGATCACCCATCCCTCATGAGAAATTGAATGCTACTAGAACATAATTTGACACACTACAAAAAATACCACATACTTATTTCTCAATGAATGACCTAACTAGGCTCTATAATGAATCATTCATATGGCACAACACTTGTTGAAAGTTGTGCAAATGGTGTGGCAAATTAAGTGATCTTGATCTTGGGGAAACTCCATGGTTAAGCATGCTTGAGTCAAAGTAGTATTGGGATAGGTGACTCCCAAGAATTCCAAATGCTTCACCCTTGTTAGCATCACCTAGATGCAAAGAGTGCCAAGTGGACCATGTATGCTCATGGGAGATGGATTCGTGTGAATCCTACTCATGAAATATGGGTCAATGAGTTTGACTCAAAAACTATGTAATTGAATCCTGATAAAACTCATAGTTTGAGACACTACAAAAAATATCACCTACTCGTCAAAGGGTTTTAAATTTTAATTCATCAAGCTTGCCATCTCTTGTTAGCCTGCAAAGGAAGTGCATTCAGCCAGTACTAGTGGTAGTGGCGATATGTATTATAATTTATAAGGACTAATGTTCTTATTGATTGCCTTATTGTTATTGCTCCTCTTGAACTACATGACAATGGTAAGTTTGATTCTTAGTCCACATTCATAACAAACAAAGGCATTGGAAAATTTTGAACTTGCAAAGATCTGCCTATTGGCAAGCTCTGATTGATGTTATTATGATTTATAAGGACTAACGATCATATTGATTGCCTTATTGTTCCTGCTCGTCTTGAACTACATGACAATGGTATGTTTGGTTCTTAGTCCAATTTCATAGCAAACAAAGGCATCGGAAAATTTTAAACTTACAAGATCTGCCTATTGGCAAGCTCTGATTGATGCTATTGTTGTGTGTGGTGCAGCCTACGATATACCTTCATCTAGAAAAGTATAGATCAAATATTTCAGCCTACAATTGTGCAAGAAGCAGGCTCTAATTGATGCTATTGTTGTGTGTGATGCAGCCTACAATATACCTTCATCTAGAAAAGTATAGATCAAAGATTTCAGCCTACAATTGTCCAAGATGCTAATGAAACAACTGTTGGACTTTATGCTTCCTCGGAAATAGAACAATGCACATTGCACATATGTCTGATGATTAGACTGACAAAATGAACTGTATTCTCATTTATTTCCAATTCCATGAGAGATAAAATGTTTATAGACATCACATATATGTCTAATGATTAGACTAACCAAATGAATTGTATTCTCATTGAGTTCCTATTCCATGAGAGATAAAATGTTTAAATATAGCCATTGTACATGCATCTGATAAAAGTGAGGACTGCCCGACTACAATGTTTATTTATTTGAAATCATTGTTTTAGTGAGACTGCATTGTGTCATATATATAAAAAAAATAGTGAGCAAGTTACTAGACAAATTACATCATTACACAAATAGTCACTATATTGATTTCATTGAGATATCTATATTCAATCTGATATTACATTGATGCAATATAGCTTTATAAAGCCTTTATTTACCCATATAAAACTAATTGAACTAACCTACGAGAATGTAACTTCAAAAAACAAACAATTGATTTATTTAACATTAACATACTAGCAAGTTAATTTATTATTTTCTATACTAAAGATGTAATACTCCAATATCATATAAACTATTAGGACCAACCTTCTGAAAATGAATATGCTTCTGCTGACAAGGGTCCGCAGGTGCATGTCTCCAGCCCCAAACCCCAAGTCCTGGACATTCCAAACATCTCAGGTCAGGCAGGACAGGACCAAATGACCCCACTATCCCCAGCCCCAACAAGAGGAGGATGCCCCCACAAAGTAGCAATGTACATTGTGATGATGGGGCATCCAAGGATGCCAGGATGGCCCAAGGGTTGTCCAAGTGTCCCTCAAACATCCCATGGATGTCAAGGCATCCCTATGGACTATGAACAATAAATGACACAAAACAGCTTCCTTTCTTTTTTTTTGGAAGAACAAAAGGAAAAAAGACAACAAAAATACCCTAAATCCTAAAGTGAACAAACTCTCCAAATTTTACATTGCTATTGCAAAGAGAAAAAGGAAGAACACCAACACCGACTCCTTGGGTCTCATGTATGATTGCAGACAATTGAGTACAAGAATAGTCCAACAACACAGTCATTTGTAGAACCTGAGGAGCCAATGCAGATTGATGAGGATTAATTTTTGCATGAAAAGTTGGTACAAGTCCCACAATCGAAGCTAAGTGACAAGCAATTCCAGCTATAGAGTTTTCCATGGCATTTGCAATGGAATATGAATTAGATTGGCTGTTGTATTTAGTGTGTAACTTTGTGCCTTTGTAGTTTATACATTATAAATGGAATTGACGAATAACATAAATATTATGCTAAAGATACTTATCGCAGATCATGAAATAGTAATTGATTGCCGTTATTAAACAAAGGAGAGGAATACTCCTTAAATAATAAATTACAAGACGATGTTTCTAAAAAGTAACTATCATGAACTAAAACACTAAACTGAAAATAGCTAAAACTAACTAAAGTAAACCAGCAACTAAGATGACCATAAAATATTACAATAATACTTTAATACCCTCAATGGTCATTCTACTAACTTCAACCAAGTCTACCCATAATCTGATGGTCTTCTGGCCATGAATGCATAAAAGGCAGACTCCTTATGTTCAGTATACTCTAAAACATGGGCACTTTCCTGAGACCCATCCTCGTTGGATTTCTGATCAGCCAACCGCTTCCTGTAATGTTTCTTCATATGTCCAATCTTACCACAGTAATGGCATGTGAAAGACTTCTTGGAGCTATCCTCCGATTTGCCTTGTCCTTTCTACTGAGTGGACTTGCCTTTGCCAATGTCTTTGGCAGTAAACGCATGCTCAACACTGGGAGTGTCGATGTTGCTTCCAAACTGCTTCTTCCACCTATCCTGCTACAAGAGCTTGCTGCACAACTCATCAAACTTCAACTCAACATTGGCGGAGGTAATGTTGAGAGTTTGGATGAAGTGCTCGTAGGATCATGGTAAGCTTTTTAGCGTGATGACCACAATATCCTCTTCTTCCATCTTGGAACCAATGGTCTCCAGTAGATCGTGAATGTCTTTGATCTTCATGAGATGATCTTGCAAAGACATCTTGTCATCCATCATAATGGAAAATAGCATATTATTAAGTAAGAACACCCTGCCCTTGTCTGAGGTTTCATGAAGATCCTTCAAGTGTTTCCAAATCTCCGCAACAATCTTACCCAGATGGTACTCTTGGTAGCATTTCATCAGTGACTAATAACTTAAGAAGCATAACCGCCTCTCAATTACTCATGTCATATTTGTTCTACTCCTTTCCTATCGTGGTGGGTCGAGCTTATGTACCCAAAACAAGCGAATACTTTAATACTCTCAATAGTCATTCTACTAACTTAAACCAAGTCTACCCATAATCTGATGGTCTTCTGGCCATGAATGCATAAAAGGCAGACTCCTTCTGCTCAGTATACTCTGAAACATGGGCACTTTGCTGAGACCCATCCTTGTTGGATTTTTGATCAGCCAACCACTTCCTGCAATGTTTCTTCATATGTCCAGTCTTACCATAGTAATGGCATGTGAAAGACTTCTTGGAGCTATCCTCTAATTTGCCTTGTCCTTTCTACTGAGTGGACTTGCCTTTGCCATTGTCTTTGGTTGTAAACGCGTGTTCAACACTGGGAGTGTCACTGTTGCTCCCAAACCGCTTCTTCCACCTATCCTGCTGCAAGAGCTTGTTGCACAACTCATCAAACTTCAAGTCAACATTGGAGGTAATGTTGAGAGTTTGGATGAAGTGTTCATAGGATCATGGTAAGCTTTTCAGCATGATGACCACCATATCCTCTTCTTCCATCTTGGGAGTGTTAATGTTTTGGTAGCTGCAGGAGGTATCTTCTTGTGTCAGAAGAATCTTCCTTAAATAAATTGTTGTGTTAGCT
Source organism: Sequoia sempervirens (assembly GCA_007258455.2). Taxonomy (NCBI): domain Eukaryota; kingdom Viridiplantae; phylum Streptophyta; class Pinopsida; order Cupressales; family Cupressaceae; genus Sequoia; species Sequoia sempervirens. Next base: position 832,510,584 of record VDFB02271358.1, on the reverse strand, counting down.
GGCCGACCTCATAAATTGTCTTATTCTACATGCAAGGTGTAACTGACATGCAGGGGAATCTGCATACTGACATGCATGAAAATCTCTGTTTGTATTCCTTAAATAGACTCATGAACTGCCACCTTGTGCGTCTTCTTGTGGCTGCATATCTGCCTATATTTAGGTTGAAGTGTGGACTTGTTTGGTGACTTATTTTGTCTATAAAAACAAGTCATTTCTTCAAGAAGAAGTTGGATTATTTTAGAGCAGGTTATTATCCTTTGAAGAGCAGATTGATCAGAAGTTTTCTGTATATTGGCATCTAGGAGAGGTGCTGAGACTTGTAAGCTGATTTATTGGCATCTAGGAGAGGTGCTATTCTTCTGTGGGTCAAGTTGTAAGCTGTTTGCTGCTACTTCATTCAATATATAAGAGACATATTTGTGGCTGGGTTTTTCTCCCTCGAGAAGGAGGGTTTTCCCAGGATAAATACTGTGTTCATTTGTTCTTTATGTTCATTTTTCTGCTTTCTATTAAATCTGATCCTAACATTAACATGGTATCAGAGCGGGTTTTTTTTTTAAAAGACCTGATCAAATTTGGGTTGACTAAGCCTATTGCTGATTGTGTAAATCAAGACATCAAGTCTATTGTATCTTGGCCACTAGCTGCTGTGGTTGATATGAGTTAAGTAGGTTATAGTCACTTCAGGGAGGATAGACGTCTGAGCCTTTGCAGTTGCATATTCACTATGAGTTGGTATAGTTGTTGATTATAGAGCATCATCATAAATATATCTGGCACATGACTTCTCCCCAGGAGATATGTGAGAAGGAACTGTTGTTTTAAGCAGAGTCAACATTCAAGAGCAAAATTAATGCTCACATGAGCAGACCTAAGGGAAAGATAAGTGCAGACCTGAAAAAGTGTTTAAGTACAACACTTATGGAAATTCTGATTTCGACAAGATAAGTATTTCTTGTTTAAGTAATGTTCATGAAATTTTTTTATGTAGTTATTAATTCATGCTATAACATTGGGATAGTGAATCTTATATGCTTCTAGCATTGATATTTCTTTGGGGTAGTTTAAACTATTAGTAATCTCTCTCTAAATGCTTCCAGGATGGATCGAGGAGCAAGAGGGTGATGAGAGATTGCCTAGAGAAGAAGAACTTGAGGCATCTTGTAAGGAACTCATGCCAACTGGAGAAATGATCAAGCATGGAGTCATAGCTTGCAGCCATGGGACTAAGTTGGTGGCTGAAGACATCTCTCGAAGAGGAGGAACCTATTCAAGTTATCTTTGATATCAGTTTCTTCGAATAGGAGGGATTTACATTCAGAGGGAGTTTGACAATTCATCAGAAGCAACCTTGGACAAGGAAGACAGAAGGTTGATGCAAGTACTTGGAGCTTCAGAGGGAGTTTCATCATCATGGAGATCTGTTGTTAATGCATTTTCCTTTGAGACGGAGGAATTTGAGGTGAAAGCCCTTGTTAATGCATTTTCCTCTGAGACGGAGGAATTTGAGGTATCAGCCCTTGTCAATGCATTTCTCTCTGCGAGAGAGATTTGAGGTATCAGCCCTTGTTAATGCATTTCTCTCTGTGAGAGAGATTTGAGGTGTCAGCCCTTATTAATGCATTTCTCTCTGCGAGAGAGATTTGAGGTATCAGCCCTTGTTAATGCATTTCTCTCTGTGAGAGAGATTTGAGGTGTCAGCCCTTGTTAATGCATTTCTCTTTGCGAGAGAGACTTGAGGTGTAAGCCCTTGTTAACGCATTTCTCTTTGTGAGAGATTTGAGGTGCAAGCCCTTGTTAATGCATTTCTCTTTGTGAGAGAGACTTGAGGTGTAAGCCCTTGTTAATGCATTTCTCTCTGCGAGAAACATTTGAGGTATCAGCGCTTGTTAATGCATTTCTCTGAGAGAGAGATTTGAGGTATCAACCCTTGTTAATGCATTTCTCTCTACGAGAGAGATTTGAGGTATCAGCCCTTGTTAATGCATTTCTCTCTGCGAGAGAGATTTGAGGTATCAGCCCTTGTTAATGCATTTCTCTGAGAGAGAGATTTGAGGTATCAGCCCTTGTTAATGAATTTCTCTCTGCGAGAAAGATTTGAGGTGCAAGCCCTTGTTATTGCATTTCTCTCTGTGAGGGAGATTTGAGGTGTAAGCCCTTGTTAGTGCATCTTTCTCTGCGAGAGAAATTTGAGGTGAAAGCCCTTGTTCCACTCTTTGGGAGTAGCCATGGTGGATGTCATAATGAGTGATTCCATGACAACATCATGTTAAGTGATTTTGTGATGAACACTTGTGCACATATGCTTTGATGACATGGATATCTAAAAAGATACCTCCCTAGCTAAGAGGGAGTGTTAATGTTTTGGTAGCTGTAGGAGGTATCTTCTTGTGTCAGAAGAATCTTCCTTAAATAAATTGTTGTGTCAGCTGGCCGACCTCATAAATTGTCTTATTCTACATGCAAGGTGTAACTGACATGCAAGAGAATCTGCGTACTAACATGCATGAGAATCTCTGTTTGTATTCCTTAAATAGACTCATGAACTGCCACCTTGTGCGTCTTCTTGTGGCTGCATATCTGCCTATATTTAGGTTGAAGTGTGGACTTGTTTGGTGACTTATTTTGTCTATAAAAACAAGTCATTTCTTCAAGAAGAAGTTGGATTATTTTAGAGCAGGTTATTATCCTTTGAAGAGCAGATTGATCAGAAGTTTTTTGTATATTGGCATCTAGGAGAGGTGCTGAGACTTGTAAACTGATTTATTGGCATCTAGGAGAGGTGCTATTCTTCTGTGGGTCAAGTTGTAAGTTGTTTGTTGCTACTTCATTCAATATATAACAGACATATTTGTGGCTGGGTTTTTCTCCCTCGAGAAGGAGGGTTTTCCCAGGATAAATACTGTGTTCATTTGTTCTTTATGTTCATTTTTCTGCTTTCTATTAAATCTGATCCTAACATTAACATGCGTTGTCTTTGGTTGTAAACGCGTGTTCAACACTGGGAGTGTCACTGTTGCTCCCAAACCGCTTCTTCCACCTATCCTGCTGCAAGAGCTTGTTGCACAACTCATCAAACTTCAAGTCAACATTGGAGGTAATGTTGAGAGTTTGGATGAAGTGCTCATAGGATCATGGTAAGCTTTTCAGCATGATGACCACCATATCCTCTTCTTCCATCTTGGGACCAATGGCCTCCAGTTCATTGCGAATGTCTTTGATCTTCATGAGATGATCTTGCAAAGACATCTTGTCATCCATCATAATGGAAAACAGCATATTATTAAAGAACGCCTGCCCTTGTCTGAGGTTTCATGAAGATCCTTCAAGTGTTTCCAAATCTTCGCAACAATCTTACCAGATGGTACACTTGGTAGCATTTCATCGATGACTGATAACTTAAGAAGCATAACCACCTCTCAATTACTCCCGTCATATTTGTCCTGGTCCTTTCCCGTAGTGGTGGGACGAGCTTATGTACCCAAAACAAGCGAATCTAGACATCGATACTCGAAGATGGTGAGCATCCTCTACTTCCATGTGTTGTAGTTTTTACCATTGGACCTCTAGCTACTTTCCAACATGATGTTGGTCAAAGATGCCATCCATCCCGTTTTCCAAAGGCACAAAAACTAGGTAATCAGCTAGCATGAATACCAAGGCAATCAACTAATCCCACAATTTTTTAAAAAAAATCACCACAAAAGTAGAGGTTCAAAAACACACGATTTTGTCCAAAAATCAAAAAAAACTCAACAAAGTTGAAATGCCGAAGTCTGAAACCCAAGGCGTTGTTGGCAAAACAAGCACGATTTTTATTCAAAAAAAATTGCCAAAAACTATGGTGCACGAATTTCAAAAAATCCGTCAAGAAACTACTCTACAAAAACCCTAGGGCAACAAAAACTTATCCCACATTTTTCTAAAAACAATACAAAAACCCTAGGCGCCAAAACTAACACGGATTTTTCAAAAATCCACCAAAAAACCCTCCAAAACTCGTCGCAACTAAAAAATCACAATTTTTTTAAGAGAAAACCCGTCGTGATTTTCTCAAGTCACACATTGCAAGAAAAACATGCAGAAACAGAACATTGGGTCCCGGAGAAAAATGGAGAACCCACGCGCCGACAATTTTCAAAAAAAATCATGTGAACACACCTTTGAGCTCCGAAAAACGTGTTTTTGCTGCAAAACCTAGTCGCAATTTTTGTTGGTTGCGACTCAGAAGCCCTTGCTAGGCACAAACGTGATTTTGTATGTAAAAACAAACTTTTGATTCCGAAATTTTTCGAGTAAAAAAACCACAAATTTTGTCACAAAAAATCACCAAAAACCAACCTCAATTCTCAAAAAAAATACTTGTGATTTTTAACAATCAAGTAAACCCACAATTTTTATTAAAAAAACGAGCAAAAACTACTAAAAAAATTTCAAAAATTTCTTATTAGGTATAGCCACAAATTTTATTAAACAAATTCGCCAAAAATTAGCCTAAGCTTTGATACCATGAAATGGTAATTGATTGTCGTTATTAAACAAAGGAGAGGAATACTCCTTATATAATAAATTACAAGACGATGTTTCTAAAAAGAAACAATCATGAACTAAAGCACTAAACTGAAAGTTGTTAAAACAAACTAAAGTAAACTAACAATTAAGATGACCATTAAATATTACAATAATAACTTTAATAGATCATTGGATCAATTGTTTGTACACTGTAAATGGAATTCATGAATAATATAAATATTATCCTAAAGATACTCATTATTGATAATTGGATCAATTGTTTGTACATTGTAAATGGAATTAATGAATGATGTAGGAGCATCCAGTGTACAACTAATCTTGCACAACCAAAAAGAATTGCATTTTCTTTTATTTCATTTTGTTGTGAATTTTTTATTTTGGTCTTACAGGGCATGATTTTGAGGCACTTTTCACACATTTCCAACAAATTAAACATTAAATTCTAATACCTATTGGATAGGTGACACCAAAGGCTTGATTTTCATGTGTTTTATGGCTCATAAAATGAATTTTGCTTCACCAAATTGTTGGATAGGTATGTGAGTGGGCCATTTTCATGTTGCATTATGTTCTATTTTAAAATTCCAACTCCCTTATTTTGGGCCATGCTCTATCCTAGATGCCTAGTGGTTGCAAAAAGTGGAATAGGTGCATAAGGAGTAGTTGCCAAGAGTTACAATTTTCAGAGTGCCAAGTTGCAAAAGGGGATGGAGTCTAGGAATTAATTTTAGAGAAGCAATGAAGAAAAAATAAAGATGCATAGGTATGGAAATGAAGGAGGGCTAAGGAGAGAAAAGATTATGAGTTGTTGGTGAAGTCTGCAACATAGTTCTAGTGCCCAAAAATGGGTTTTTTGAGATTTTGGCTTGCAAATTAGCATGGTATTGATGGTAGAAAACATATAATGTGCATGTATTCCTATAGATGAATATGGCAGCTTTCATTTTACAAGTTTTTAGAAGAAAGGACTTTCATTTGCAAGTTCAATTTCTTTTTCAAAAAGTGGTTTGTCACAAGTTTTTGTGCATATTTTCAAAAGTGTAATGGAATTAAATAAATATCATTGTGGGTTCACTCCATTGCTTGTAAGTGTTCAATTTATTTGAAAATTTGGAGGATTTATTTAGTGGTTAGGAAGATCAGCACTCCAATTTTGGAGCTCTTGGCCTTCTTCTTGCATCAAATGGTATCAAAGCAAGATGTTCGCTAGATTGAGGAGGTGAAAAGTTGTGAAGAATTGTGAAGAGGAAATATCGCTGTGAGGGATTAGAGATGAGTTTGTGAAGAGGTTAATGAGAGGAAGCTTGAAGGTGTCTCAAGAAAACCCTAGAAAGAGTTTGTTGCAAAAGAGGATTTTGTAACCGCAAAGGAATTGAGTTCTAGAAGAGTTTGCTACAAGTGAGAGGAGGTTTGTAACTACAGAGGGCTTGATTCCTAGAGAGATTTGTTGCAAGGAGGACCTGTGACTGTAGAGGGTAGAGAAGGAGGCACAAAAGCTTTGAATGAAGTTGTGAGTTTGTTGCAAAGAGTACTTGTAACTGCAAAGGGGCTTGTGTGTCTTTGAAGATGTCTTTGAAGAAGAGGAAAAGATTGGTCATGAGAAAGCCTATGAGGATTTTACCTATGGAAGAGTGGAAAAAAAAGAGGTTTACAAAATGGTTTATTGGATAATTAAAGAAGATTGAGGCTAGATTGGACGTGATAGAGATGGAGCAAAGAAGAGAACTTGAAAGAGGCTAAAATAAAGCGTGAACAAATATTACATGAAAAACTTGAAGATAAGGTGGAATGCTATCCAAAAGAAGGAGAAGAGCTAGAAATCTCTTATGAAATAGAGAGAATGGGTAAACAAGGCAGCGAGAAATAAGATGAAAATATGCATTGCTACAATCCTATGATGGGAAGGTTATAGAAAGAACATGTGGGAGCAACCCACACAGTTGTGGCAAAAAGAAAGCAAGAAAACAAGAGGAAAGAGAAAGAATGGAGAAAGAAAGAGGAGAAAACAATCACAGTGGGCTGTACTCTGTAGTAATTATGAAAACTTGGTTTTATCAAATGGATTCTTGATTGCAAAAACTAGAGAGGGCAAAGAAAAGGTGGAAGATGAAGGCATGAAAGATGTGGAAGTAGTAATTTGTGAAGGAAAAGTCAGGGCAGCAGTAGAAAAGCAAGAAAACATATAGGTAAAAGGTCACTTATGTGTTATTTGTGAAAATGAGTTTGATGTTATATTACTTGCAAAAGAATTTAGTGAATTTATGAATGGGGAAATGAGTGTAGAGGATAGTATTGTTGTAGAAGAAGAGGGTGATATTGCAGAGATAGAGAATAGTCAAGTTGCAACAAAGTTTGATCTTAATAAGGACGTGGAAACAATTCAAAATTTGGGGCAGCAATGTGAAGAATGCATGGAAAATGTCTCAAGTGAAGGGTCAAGGGGGAGCAAAGAATAATGAAGAAGATGACATACTAATGCAAGTTGCACCAATTGAAAAGAGATGGTTAGCATTGATAGAAAATAGAGTGAAAGCTACAACAGAAATGAAGAGGTAAAAATTGAGTTTTGTGAATTCTTTATGTTAATTTGCATACAAATGACTTAGTTAAAGTGGAAGGATATAAGGAGCTTGAAAATGATGATATAGCAACAGATAAAGAGGGGATTAGTGAGGTAATTGACAACTTTTCTAAATCTATTAATGATGATGGTGAAGCCAATTCTTATTTAAACGAAATCAAAGAAGAATGTGGAGAAGAAGTGGTTAGGTGCAGCAAAAACAAGTTATAAGCTAAGTTGCAGCGAGATCTTATTCATTGTGTTGGCCTACAAGAAGAACAGGAAGAAGGAGAAATAGGTGAGAATGATGTACAAACTCAATTCATTGATTTCCATGAATTTGTTAGAGCCAATTCACATGCAAGTGATGAAGATGATATGATAGAGTGGGAGGATGAATTATGGAAGAGTGAGGTAAATTTCAAGAGAGGGAAAAAGAGAAGAAGGATGAAAGAAGGGAGAGACATGAAGGTTCAAGGTAGGGTGAAGAAATTTCAGAAAAATAAAGAAGAATGGTGGATCCAAAGCAAACATATGGTTTTCAAATGTTCATGAGCTTCATTCATGAAACATTTCTTCTACCCAAGTTGTTTGATGCAAGAGCATCCAGGTGCAAGGGCAATCCTACACAACAAAAAATATTTGTGTTGTCTTAATTTCTTTTCTTTTTTTTTTGTGATCTTGCAGGCATGATTTATTTTAAAATTATTTTCTCTTGCTCCTTCAACATCAAACTATTTTGTATGGTTGAGAAATTAAAATTGAAATTGGGATTTTTGGTGCTAGAAATTGAATTTTTTTCAACATTTAAATGTCAACACTAAGTCCCACGCCCAGGATGGAGGAGGCCAATTTTGGCATCTTGTAACTCCTCTGAAAATTAAAATATTGCATCAATTAGTGAAGGATGGGAATCTAGACGCCTGGGAGTGGAGGTGATGGATTGAGGCAAAGAACGACAATTTTTAGAGAAGAATCTAAAAATTTTGCTTGGCAAATGGATGAGGAAAAGTAATGGAAAGGTGGGACATCCAGGAATGGAAGAGAAGGATTGATGGCAGCTGACTTTGTAGGAGAGCGGCAACACCTAGGTTGGAGAAGGTGAAAGAAGAGTGAATTTTGAAAAATCAGGAGTTAGAAGGTAGAATGATGAGTGAGACTTGATTGGGACTTTTAGAATTGAAGCACCAAAGATTTGTAGCTTCAGATGCTGCTGGTTGTAGCTGATTTGAAGGACTTTGAGTCTGATTTTTATTGGTTGAATGTTTAATCTTGCCTGTAACAGTGTTTTGGAGGTGTCTAGTTCTCTTTGTAGCTTGTTTGTTGCAGATTGTGGAAGCTTGGAATGAAAAATCAGATTTGTTCATTTGAATTTCTTGCAATTCCATATGCTGGTTAATCTTGGGAATGTGTTTTCTCTAATTCTCAGTCCATGTTTTAATTCAAAAATCTTGTTCAAAAGTGTTTAGGCTGCAACAATTGACAATCCCATAGGATTTTCAATTGTTGACCTGCATCAAATGGTATTGATGGTCGAAAAATATAGTGGGCATGTATTCCTATAGATGAATATGGGAGCTTTCATTGTACAAGTTTTTAGAAGAAAAGACTTTCACTTGCAGGTTCAATTTATTTTTCAAAAAGTGGTCTGTCACAAGTTTTTGTGCATATTTTCAAAAATTTAATGTAATTAAATAAATATCATTGTGGGTTCACTCCATTGCTTGTAAGTATTCAATTTATTTGAAAATTTGGAGGATTTGTTTAGTGGTTACAAAGATCAACACTCCAATTTTGGAGCTCTTGGTCCTGTTCTTGCATCAATGAATAATATAAACATTAAAACTAGCAATGGCACCTTGGTGTGCAATAGGTACGCCGAAGAGCTGTGTGGAAGGTCAAGTAGGAAAAAATATGATTTTTTTTTTGGGTATATATTTGTGTAATACTTAAGGTCAATTGATAGGTCATTTTTAAAATATTATTATTATTATTTTTATTAGTATTATTAATTTTATGTAGTACATATAATTTTTATAATAATAATGATATAATCTTTATACTATTATATATAATAATAAATATAATTATATTATAAATCTATATTACATTATATGCTATAATATGATTTATTATATTTATATTTAAATTATATGATATATATAAAATTATTTATATGTTTATATTAGATATTATATTATATTTCTTTTATATTAAAAATATATAATAATATAATATATATAATATTTTTATATTATTTATTGTATTTATATTTTACTCAATAAATACAATTTACATTTTAAATCTTTATAAATTTTCTTCTTAAACAAAATTATACTCTTAATGTGTTTAAAGTAGAATAAATGAAAAATTATTTACATTTTATAAAGAAAAACAAATTATATTATGAATTATTTTATATTATGTTAGATCAAATTATATTATTTAATTATTAATAATATAGTATTAATATCATAATGATTTTGAAGTTATAAAAGCTTTAAAACATATTAACATGATTATTTTTTTATACATAAAATTAATTTTGTAACACTTTTTAAACATGAAAATATAAATTAACATTTATATTCTTAAAAATTAAATAAATTTACTAATAAACTTCTAATGATTAATATTTTTTATACATAAAATTAATTTTCGAATGCTTTTTAAACATGAAAATATAAACTACCATTTATACTCTTAAAAATTTAATAAATTTACTCATAAAAAATATCCAATTAAAAGCACTTTTTAAAAATAAATTATCATATAAAAACAGAATGGGTTTTCCAACAGCTGTATAATATTTTACTATGTATAATGCAAGCTCGAGGTCAGTTATTCACAAAGCCTTTTTTACGAAGGGAATTTCAAACCCTCTGAGTTGAATACACATATCATTTAATCTCGATCTCTATTGCTTTAAAGATCCCAATCATTATGCACTTTGATAGGATTAAATTACGGCTTTCCGATTCCACATTAATCGCCTGCATTCTCATATTAACCGGCATATTAACCAAGATGTTTTTACTTTAAGAGAGGAATATACCGAAACATATTTAACTCTACAAAATAATAATTAAAATTTAATAATATCCCTATAAAATGCTTTGCCGTTATTACTCATTTTAAATTTTCGGCTATGTTACGATGTCCCTGTGCCGGCAAACGTGACTCCCACACCTGCTACCGGATATGTTGCTCATACAGTCCAACTGAAGAAAAACATGGCGAATGGAAAAATAAAATGAAAACCAACTTACACATAAATTCAACTAATACTTAAACAACATATAAAAAACCTAGAATGAAAACAAATACACTTTGTACACGATATTTACTTTCTCGGAACTTTAACTCGGCTGTCACATCCTGAACAAAATTTAATATTAATGTAAATATTGCACGCCATTCCCTCCACGTGAGACAGAGTCACACCACGCCTTCAAGATAAGGACGTCAACTTTTTTAGCACCTTGTCGGGCGTACGAGAAGAGTGCGAAGGAGCGGAAACCAATAACGGCAAGAAAAGCACCGAAATTTGCATGAAAATTTATGAACCGCTAAGATTAGTTTTAGCACCTTGCCGGCTTCTCAACACTTTTGGTTCGTTGATGGACAAGATGAGTTTGTAAAACTCATATAAGACATGCCTTCGGCGTAATAAAGATATTTGTGATTGATCATTGGATCAATTGATTATCAAATTTTAATATAGCACTTTCTATAAACTCATTGTTCACATTAATGTAAACTGTAGCTTCTTTAGCTCATATTGTTTACAAAACAAGATAAATTGTGGCTTTTTCTATTGCCTTGGTAATTATGTTTTCAAAGATAAACTTTTATATGATTTTTTACTACCTGTCCCCAAAATCCAGAAAAGTTTTGCTTCCCCCACGCCTCCTCATCCATGAAACTCAAAGAAACACTGCTGCTGGTAGACTTGAATTGTTGGAATTGTCAAGTCAAAAAATTGCATACCTTGCAAATTTGACATTATGCCAACCTGATCCTCTTAGCATGTTTTTAGAGATCACTTAGCCCTGCCTTGGCATTTATGCCATCCTCAAGTGCTAACATGATTTTGTGTTTCTGCATTTTCATTTTCTAAGTATTTGTATATGTCATCCATGTTTGTTTGATGTCATATTTCCATTTTGTCATGATTTTGGCCCTATGCATGGATGCCAGCAGCGGACACTTACCACCTTCCATGATTTCCTCAATAACTGGCATGTGATTCATTGGATGAATCTCAAAAACCCATGAATGGTTAAAAAACATTCATATATTATTGAAGAAAGATTACATTATAAAGAAATTACAAACTATTGTAGTCATTAATGAAATGACCTACTTCTACCTACCCAGAACTGTAGACAAAAATTAAAGAAAACTAAACTAACTAAATACAATATTGACCATTAACAGTATAAAGGAATATTATTCTAACACCCTCCCTTAATGGTCAATCTATCAACAACACCAAGTTGCCCCTTGAATTTGACAAACTTATCCGTGCTCAAAGACTTGGTGAGAATATCTACAGTTTGATCCGCTGTCGGAACATACTGCAGTTGAACTGATCCGTCTTCTACCAGCTTACGGATGTAGTGACAATGAAGCTCGACATGCTTGGTGCGTTCATGGAAGACCGGATTTTTTGCCAGTTTGAGAACCCATTGATTATCAATGTACAAGGGAGAAGGTCCTGCTTGTGACATGTGCATGTCAGAAAGCATCCTACGAAGCCAAATTGCCTCACATGTTGCCTTAACGATTCCTCGATATTCTACTTTAGTCAAGGAAAGAGCCACTGCTTGTTGCTTCTTGTTGGTCCATGTTACAGCACCTGTACCCAAACTGAATACATACCCAAAAGTGGATTTTCTATCATCCACTAAACCTGCCCAATCGGAGTCTGTATAACCAATCAACTTTGGATTCTTGCATCTGCCATACAAAATGCCATAATCTGAAGTTCCCTTAACATATCTCAGCACTCGCTTCGCTGCAAGCCAATGATCAGCTTTTGGAGCTGTCATGAAGCGAGAAATGTAGCTCACGGCAAAACTAATGTCAGGTCTAATGGCAATGAGGTAGATGAGACTACCCACTAGTTGCCTGAAAGTTGTCTCATTAACTGTAGGTGAATCAAATATGGCCGATAACTTCAGCCCCTTCTCCATAGGTGTGGAGGCAGGTTTGCAATCCTGCATCCAAAATTTGTCAAGCAAACTTCTGGTATATTTAGACTGAGAGATAAAAATGCTACTAGCGATCTGCCAAACCTTAATACCCAAACAATAATGGAGAAGCCCCAAATTTGTCATGTCAAAAGCCTAACACAAATCCTATTTGATTTCTACAATCAAATGTACTAAACTGTCAATAATGATTAAGTCATCAACATAGACAACAAGAAACAAAATATCATCACTAGAGTGCTTGACATACGGATTACTGTCAAAAGGGCTACATTGAAAACCATGATCAACCAAGTACTAATCGATCTTGATGTACCATGCACGAGGAGCCTGTTTCAGTCCATAGAGTGCTTTCATGAGCCAACAGACCTGATGCTCTTTGCTAGCAACCTTGAAACTAGGAGGCTGCATCATGTAGACTTCTTCCTGCAACTCACCGTTGAGAAAGGCACTCTTGACATCCATCTGATGAACTGTCCATCCAAACTAGGCTGCAATATCGAGAAGAAGACGAATTGTGCTCATCTTGGCAGTAGGAGCAAAAGTCTCCTCATGGTCAATGCCCTTCCTGATGTGTGAATCCCCGAGCTACCAACCTTGCCTTGTATTTATCCAGAGTACCATTGGCATGATACTTGACCTTATAAACCCATTTGCAACTTATAGGTTTCTTCCCAGGAGAAAGATTAGAAAGAACCCAAGTGTGATTCTTCAGAAGACTATGATATTCTGTCTCCATAGCCTTTTCCCACTCTAGAATTCCTTTAGCCTCTGAATATGTCTGAGGCTCATAGATGCTATGGATGTTGGCCATAAGAGCAAAATTGACTGTGTTTTGTTGCTTGCTCTTTCTGCTAGCTAATCTTCCCTCAATGAGTTCATCATCATGAAGATCTTCGATAGTCTTGAGCCACCACTTAGGGCGACAAGTAGAGGTACCAACATCTGGAATAGGAGAAACATCTCTTGGGATTTTTGGAATAAAGTCATCTAGATGTGAATCCTAAGGAAAATCAAGTGGTGCTATATCATGACCGGTAGACTCCTCATATTCAAAGTCAGACTACTCTGAAGCCCTCCCATCAGGGGAACCAAGAGGAAGACGAACACCCTCATCAGAAGCCTTTGCAGGCTAATCCTCAAGACTGGTAGTAGGAACAAATGGACTAGTAGTCTCATCAATCACAACATCACGACTGAATATGAGACGATCTGTCTCCACATCAATTAACTTGTATGCCTTGTGATTGTCGATGTAACCAGTAAACATAAGTTGTTGGCTCTTGGAGTCCAACTTTGCACGCTTGGCTTTTGGAATCCATACATGAGTTGTAGAACCAAAGACTTTCAGATAGCTCACCTTAGGCTTACGTCCTAACCAGGTTCTTCTGGAGTCATCTTCTTAACGGCCTGTGTAGGTGACCGATTCAGGAGGTAGACTGCAGTGTAAACTACTTCAGCCCAGTATTTCTTCGGGACATTTTTGTACTCCATCATAGAATGAGCCATTTCAGTAATGGTGTGATTCCTACATCCAATGACACCATTCTGCTAAGGGGTGTATGGTGTGGCAAGTTGGCACTTAATGCCATGTGTAGCACAAAAAGTAGATAAGTCAACTGAACAAAACTCCCCCCCCCCCCAATTATCTGACCTTAGAGTGACAATCTGAGAACCTGATTCTTTCTTAACTAAGGCCTTATACTACTGAAATGTACTGAACACATTTGATTTATTTTTCAAAAAATACACCCACATTTTTCTACTAAAATCATCAACAAATAATAAAAAGCACCTGGACCCAGTAACAGATTGGAGTGTTCATCAGTCCACATACATTAGTGTGAACCAATTGAAGTACCTTGAAGGCATGCCAAGAATCACCATCCGAGAATGGTGTCCGATGCTACTTCCCAACATGATAGGCTCCACAAACTCCATGATTTTGAGTTTGGATCTCAGGTAGACCTCCATGATTTTGAGTTTGGATTTCAGGTAGACCAGCAACCAAACCCTCCCAAGACAGATGAGAGAGATAGTGCACATTCAAGTGCCCATAATGCTGATGCCAAAGTTTGTTGATGGAAGTACTCCTAGCAGCCAAAGCGTGCTCCTGAGAATCACCGAAATCAGCAAGTCTATATAGACCATGATCCTCAAGTCCCATAGCGATTGTAGTACAAGTCTCCCTATCAACGATGCTACAGGTGGATGAACTGAAAACAACGTCCAACTGGGGAGAATGCCGCATGATTTGACTAACTGAAAGAAGGTTATGTTCCATGCCTAGAACATAGTAGACATCAAGAAAGATTAAATTTCTTCCTCCTGAGTGAATCTGGACAGTGCCCTTACCAGCAACTATGTACTCTTCGCCTCCTCCAAAAATGACAAAATCAGAGAATGGTTCGAATTTTGTGAACCAGTCCCAACAATGAGTAAAATGTCGTGAAGCCTCGAAATCAATATACCAGGCAAAATATTTTACTGGATCTGCAGTTCTCTTGGCCATAAACACATAGAATGCAGATTCTTTCTTATCAATGTGCTCTGCAACATTGGCTTTAGGTTGAGACCCGCCCTGCTTCTTTTGTTCAGAAGCCAACTGAATTCAACAGTCAACCTTCATGTGACCATATTTATGGCAATAATTGCACTGAACTTTTTTTTTCTTCTTGTTATCCTGAGAAGAACCAGAGCCTTTCAACTAAGAAGATTGCGCCTTCCCTTTTTTCTTAGCAAAAGATTTGGCAAAGAACGCTTGCTCTGTGGAGGTAGAACTGGTATTGCTCCCAAACTGTTGTCTCCAACGATCCTGTTGTAGAAGCTTGTTACACAAGTCTAGAAACTTAAAATCAACATTTGTTGAAGTAATATTGAGCGTTTCAATGAAATGCTCGTAAGATTTGGGCAAACTCTTCAAAGTAATGACGACCATGTCCTCTTCCTCCATTGTGCGACCAATCGCCTCCAACTAATCACGAATGTCCTTAATCTTTGTCAAATGTTCATGTAAGGACATTTTCTCATCCATCATGATGGAAAAAAACATGTTCTTGAGAAAGAACGCTCTGCTCTTGTCGAAGGTTTCATGAAGGGCCTTCAAATAATCCCAAATTTCCATAGCAGTTTTGCCAAACGGTACCTGAGGTAGCTGCTCATCTGTGACCGAGAGTTTGATGCGCGTGACAACTTCCCAATTGCGTTCATCCCATTTGTCCTGGTCCTTTCCGGCTACAGTGGGACGAGTTGAGTTCCCCAAAACGACCTGATCTAGGCAACGGTATTTTAAAGATCGTAAGCATTCGCTGCTTCCAGGTGTTGTAATTCTTCCATTGAACTTTTGGCTGCTTTCGAGCATTATATTTGTCAAAGATGCCATCACTGACACCGAGGTCAACCTGGTGAAGGCACGAATCAGCAAATGATAACAGAGAGTTTTTACAAAACTCTAGCTACAAAATATAACAAAGGGTATAAACCCAAGCCGCAAGAACAAAATAAACACCCATAAAATTTTAATGCAGATCCAGAAATATTTAATAAAAACCCAGAAGGATTTGATGCATAAAATTGAAAACAGCAAAGTATAACAGAGGATTTTTACAAACCCTAGCCGCAGATAAAAACCTAGATGTCTAGGGACCCAGAAAATTTTTCAAGATACCCAGAAAAATTTATAAAAAACCCACAAAAAATATGTAGGTGAAATTTGATACCGACCACAAAAGCAGAGGATTTTGATAATACCCTAGTCGGTTGGAGGTAGCATAAAATCTATAAAACACGGGCCCAAAAACGCGGCTCAAAAAGAACACGTTAGAAAGAGAACAGAAATGCATCAGAAAGACTTCTAGTTTCACAAAATCGCATCAGAAAGACTTCAAGATTCACAACATAGTGCCAAGAGACAAAGCGCCCAGAAAGACGAAAAAATCGCGACCAGGTATAGATGGAAATCGCGTCTGCAAGTCGAGCTTAAAAACGCGGCTAGAATGAGGAAAAAACGTGCGTCAGAAGGGCACAAATAGCATCAGAAATGGCGCCCAAAATTCAAACGTGCGTGCTAAGAAGAAGAAACGACGCTCAAAAACGCGAAAAACACGACTAGAAATGGAGGAAACGCATGCCTAGAGAGCCCAAAAATCGCAAGTAAAAACGAGGCCATAATACAATGCAAACAGGAAGAACGCAGGTACAGAAATCGTGCACCAAATCTGCAAAAGAACCATGGCCACGAAAATGCGACCTAGAAACGCGTCGCCCAGATGAACGCATGCAAACAGAGGCCGCGACATGAGAGGACCAAAATCACGTTGCAGAGACAAAGGTCGACGCAAACCCACAATCAATCACCAAAAAAAAACGACTTTCAAACCCGTCTAAAACAAAACTCTTTTCAAGAACAGAAGAAAATTTTCTAACAAAAAAATTCTTTGAAAAAATTTCAAATTTTTAAAGAGGCTCTGATACCATGTGAATGGTTAAAAAACATTCATCTATTACTGAAGAAAGATTACATTATAAAGAAATTACAAACTATGTAGTCATTAATGAAATGACCTACTTCTACCTACCCAAAACTGTAGACAGAAATTAAAGAAAACTAAACTAAATACAATATTGACCATTAACAGTATAATGGAATATTATTCTAACAAAACCATATTGCCTTTTGCATGCCTTTTGATCTCTCCTCAAACAGACCTTTTTTCTATCACATCCTTGTATGCAATTTTGAATTCTACAGCATTCTTCTACTTTCCTTGAGCAAGTTCTCCAAACAACGTTTTTCATGAGCTTGGACATTGGAATTCTTCAGCATCTCCACTTCTCTCACAAGCTTCCTTTTGTCCAGGTGATATTGCATAATTTTCATTTGTTCTCGTGTTTTCCAACTTACTCTCTTATTGCTATTTTGCAGCATATTCAATACCATTGTCATTACCTTTGTAACTCTCCTGTTCTCACCCTCTCACCCTTCTTGAGAGGGGTTCGCAAAAATTTATTGCAATTGTCTCTCAACATACCCTCTTGTTCACCTTGGAATTTTCATCTCCCATTTGTTCTCCATACACACAACTAGGGTGTTGAATCTTCATATTACTCTTCATCAAAAGCATCAAAGTCAACATTTCATTCAATTTCATTGAACCAAAATGAGTTGCAATGCCACTTCCACTAGCCATATCATATGTACAAGTTCCCTCATCTAAAGAGATTTCAGCAAGTTGTGCAACAATAATGTCCAAGTCAGCACACTCAAGAGTTAGATCCCAATTCCTCATCACCCCTTCACTGTAATCAAGTTTCTTATGTGACAAGAGATTCAGGTTGGAGAGCACAAAGATCAAATCCTCAACTTCTTTTGCAACCAATGAGCTGCACTTGACTAAGGGAACCAAGGGCATAGATTTGGAGATGGCAACTAGTGGGGATCCAGGAATGGAGATCCCAAAGGGGTTGAGGGGAAGCGCCCCTCATGGGGGTGTGGGGACAACTCCCCCAGCAGGATCAAGGGGCAGCCCTTTTCACAATCTTATCACTTAAGGACAAAATTAGGTATTTGGAAATTTTTTGTTTATAAAAATCTTTTACAAAAATGTTTTTTTTTTCTTTTGATTGGCCCTTGGGTCTCCTTTGGTTTGCCTGGGTCTACCCTGGGCATCCTAACCCAAAGTCATCGTGGCCCTGGACTGGACCAATATGGGTACAGAGAGATTCCAGGAAGACCCAGTAACTTAGTTTTTGTTTAAACAGACAGAATTCAACTAAATAGAAACACATTTCCAATAAGGCTAACTACTTCACTATTCTCTGCCATAAAGCAGTAACTTTCTAGGCTCTTTAGTCTTATCTTGCAAGGTAGATAAGTTGAAACTTTAAGCACAAAAACCAAAAAAAATAACTTTTCTATTTTACAAGAATAACCTACCATTTCCTGAAAACGTTGCATAACCTACTATTCTGACCTCTATAGTTAAAAAAATAAAAGCAATTAAAAAGAGCATGGGTTTTTCACATAACACACAGAACAAAGATTTTCTATGCACTAGAATTAAACTGCTTTCAACAAAATTTATAGATTTAAAAACCATTGATGCACATGAAGTATCTCAAAAGAATTAAATATATAATGTTTCCACAGTCCATATAAGTGAAAATAGAAAAAGCTTCTGCTATTAACTGTGTTAAAAAATTTGAATCTAGAAGCTCTTATTGTCAGATTCAAGATTCAAAAAAATTTACACAGTAATTACCAGAAGATCTTTTTATTTTAACTCAAAAGCATGTTAACAAAACTAGATTAAACTAAATCATTTCACAAAGACAAATTTTACGAACGTGATCATAATGATATTTAATGCTAGATTGCAGAACCAATGGTGAAAGATTGAAAATTGTGGATGGAATAAACCACACAAGTTACATTTATAAGGCTGTGAATGGTGAAAAACTGAAAATTGAAAATAGTGACAAGCATCAATTTGGAAAAATCCTGAATAAAAGGTGGAAGCATGAACTCGAAAGCGTTAGTGTTTTATAGCTGCGGAAGGTATTTCCCTAAGCTAAATTAAACTAAGGCAGGTCGGCTATCATGTTTTTTATAAACAAAATATTATAATTGCTAGGTTGGCTCTAGAGTGAGCTCGCCTAGTCTTGTATATATATGAGAAGGTGTCCTCCTCATTTTGGCATCAATTCAATTCATTCCAAGTTCGATTTCCTTCAGCAGCAGGTCTACTTTCAATAGCAGCAGTTTCGACTCAAGGAGAAGAGTCAAATATTTTGTGTATTCAAGAAATCGCACTATATACAAGTGCAGATCCATTGTATAAGTTTCGGTCCTTCTAGGGCCTGATTTTGAGTGCTATTTCTGCACTTATTTTTTCTGATTATAAGAGAATATCTTGCTTGGTTTTTCTCTCTCTCGAGGAGGGTTTTCCCAGGGTAAATACTGTGTTATTATTCTATATGTTGTATTTTTCTGCTTATCTGCATTTCTGATCTGAAAACTAACATGGTATCAAAGCGGATTTAGAAAAGATCTGATCAGATTTGTCTAAGCATTCTTCATTGAATATCATTTCCATTCGGAGAAGACCTATGAGCAGATCTTGAAGGCGAACTAGGGCAGAACTTGAAGGCGAATTACTGCAGATCTAAGAAGGCGAATTATTGTAGACCTAAGGGCAGATCTTGAAGGCGAACTACGGCAGACCTTGAAGGCAAATTATTGCAGACCTAAGGGCAAAAACTTTGAAGGTGAATTTGTGCAGATCTAAAAATCAGATATTTGGAGGAGCAAATCTACAGCAGAAACCTAGGGTTCTCAAAACAAGAAGATGGTGACCGGTGTCAAGGAAGAAAGAGGAATAGAGACAGAAAATCAGATTTTGTTCCAGAATCGAAAAGAAGGATCTCTCTCATATTCAGTGTTACAGGTGCAACAAGTATGAACACTATGCCCGAGATTGCAAATTAAAGTTAACGCAACATGTTTCTACTGCAGAAATTAACATAGAGACAACTCAGAAGGAGTCAAGTCATTCTAAAGTCGATTCAGAAGGATTCCTATTCATCCCCGCTCTTTCAAGTAATATACAATCTAACAATGATACTTGCTTGATAGATAGTGGTGCTTCATGTCACATCACAGGCTACAAAGAGCATCTTACTTAGTAGAGAAAGAGTCTAACTTACAAGTGATAATTGGAGATGATGCTAGTTATGCCGTAAAGGGAGCTGGGGACACTTCCTTCCAGCTAGATTCAGGTATCCCTCTTCATTTGAGTGATGTATTGTTCATACCTGGGATCAAAAGGAACCTTGTCTCCATTTCAG
This sequence comes from Sequoia sempervirens, assembly GCA_007258455.2. NCBI lineage: Eukaryota > Viridiplantae > Streptophyta > Pinopsida > Cupressales > Cupressaceae > Sequoia > Sequoia sempervirens. Next base: position 832,490,427 of record VDFB02271358.1, on the reverse strand, counting down.
CCTTGGAGGACAAAGGGTACAAGGTTGCCTTCTATGAAGGAAAGGTTCTTGCATGGTCGAAGAACTCCAACATAAATTCAGCTCATGTGATTGGCATTCATCAGGAGAACCTATACAGATTGTCATTTCGATTAGTTACTTCTAAGAGGAGGAAATGACATTCAAAGGGAGTTTGACAAACCAACAGAGGCAATCTTGGACGAGAAGGTCAGGAGGTTGATGTGGGTACTTAGAGCTCCAAAGGGAGTCACAGCATCATGAAGATTTGTTGTAATGTATATTTCTTTGAGACAAAGAAATATGAGGTGAAAGCCCTTGTAGTGTACATTTCTCTGACGGAGAAATATGAGGCGAAAGCCCTTGTAGTGTATATTTCTCTGAGACGGAGAAATATGTGGTGAAAGCCCTTGTACAAGATCACATCTTTGAGACTGAGTTGTGCTTTCCACAATTGGGCGTAGCCATTGTGGACGTCATGTTGAGAGACTCCATGACGAGGATATTTGAGAATACCTCCCTAGCTAAGAGAGAGTGTTAGTGTTTTATAACTGCGGGAGGTCTTTCCCTAAGCTAAATTAAACTAAGGCAGGTCAGCTATCATATTTTTTATAAACAAAATATTATAATTGCTAGGTCAGCTCTAGAGTGAGCTCGCCTAGTCTTGTATATATATGAGAAGGTGTCTCCTCATTTTGGCATCAATTCAATTCATTCCAAGTTCGATTTCCTTCAGCAGCAGGTCTACTTTCAATAGCAGCAGTTTCAACTCAGGGAGAAGAGTCAAACATTTTGTGTATTCAAGAAATTGCACTATATACAAGTGCAGATCCATTGTATAAGTTTCGGCCTTTCTAGGGCCTGATTTTGAGTGCTATTTCTGCATTTATTTTTTCTGATTATAAGAGAATATCTTGCTGGGTTTTTCTCCCTCGAGTAGGAGGGTTTTCCCAGGGTAAATACTGTGTTATTGTTCTATGTGTTGTATTTTTCTGCTTATCTGCATTTCTGATCTGAAAACTAACAGAAAGAAATTGTATTTGATTGAGTACCATCTTAACCCAGTTCTTCTATGATATATCTTAATTGTAGAGTCCAATGTCAAGTAAGGCTTTTGCACTAATACCACAAGTACAAAAATGTTCTGAGTAGCACTAAAAAATGTACCGACCACAGTTAAGATGACCTGGACTCTAGAATGACTCAACAGCAAAATGGATAAGAGCTTACTCATCTCAGCAAACAACTGAAAAGACGTCCATTGAATGCTGACTCAAAACACCTATTTCAGACTTATTATCATAGTTAGCTTTACTGTAAATTTCATTGATAGAATGAAACTAAGCAATGACACGGCAGAGAATCAAGTCCACCATTTTCCTGCAGAGCTAATCCAAGCATAAGAGCACTCAGCCACACATCATAACTATAATATGAAACTTTTTGTATAAATTGATACTCAAACCTCTAATATCCATAAGCATGTCATCTATAACATGTCAACCATATTATGAACAAGAACTATAGTGCTTCTGCTCCCAAGTTAACTAGAATATGTTTATGAACATACATTCAAAGACGCACATGAATTAGATCTAGAATGAACAAATGTCTCAATAAAATTTATTGCAAAAAAACAAGGATACTCATGCTATAGATGGCATTCAGATAAGATAACATAGATTAAGGAAGCAGAATTAATAGATGATGATCCATCCATTAGAGACACTGTCAACCTTAGGAACATATATTAGAGGCAGGATATTTTTGTTTACAATACTATACTCTAAATCAACTCTACACCCAAAATACCACCTGTAGGGAAAGGAACTAAATTAAGGCTAGCTATACTATGTATATTGTATTGGTGATCTTGAAATTTGTGCTTTTTATATTGCATCAAATCAGAAATCAGGTATACTTGAACAGAAGTCTTTCTACAGTAACAAGGAAAAAAAATTAATATTACTTTAAAAAACAAACATTCAACTAAATAATAGCTTTGACTATTCACACAATTGCAACGGTTTTAACTTTTTATCTAAGAAAATGCAATACATATTATCATATGTTGGATGATAACATTAACTAACTAATCCCTACAAACAGAAAAGTAAGAGAGATCCCAGATCAAACAAGATAAGACATTACTCACTGAATATATGGATATAACTTATAAGAGCCAAACCTGATGTCCATCAAACCTAAAATTTAGCAGAGGACTTTGATGAATATTTAAAAATGTGAATTCTGCAAACTAAGAAGCAAAATATCTTTAGAGAACCGAATGAACTAGCATTGGAATAACGGATGGAAAACCCCCCTAGATGGTACTGGTTGCATGATTTAAAGCTACATTATTGTTCTCTCAGGAATAACTAATAATAAGTAAACCATAGAAAACATTCAGAGAGTATCTGTTTTCAGCATGTTAGATGCCAAAGAAGTAAGTAATTATAGATTGCCAGAAATAAAAAGAATTCATCAGAGTATCTAGAGAGATAACTTACAAAATCAGAAACTTAGAAGCAATATTGGGAGTCTACAATTAGGGATTTACTGAGAGAAAATAGAAATATATTTCACATTGAAGAACAGTGAAACTTAAATTAAATAATACTTGAGACCAGCACTTACACTCTAATCATTGCCTTGAAAGCTATAAAATAAAGATAATCCCTTTTTGCCAAAATATTTTCCCTAGGGTAGGGAGCAATCAAGGAAGACAGAGAAATAAAGTACAGATATAAGTACTCATGGTCGCAAACAAAAATGTGCATAGACCATAACTAACCTGACGAAGGTTAATGAGGTGTTCAAAGGCATCTTTGATGGTATTAGAAAATGCTTCATTTTTGAAAAAGCTGTCTTCCCATATTGTATCAAGGCGAGCCTTTAAGTCTAGGAGTGAAGATACCATATCCTTATCTTTCATTTCATCCATTACAATTCCATGTCCTGTAGCTTTAACATATGCACTGAGAGCCTGTCGAAGTGACTCAAGAGCATTCACCCTTGAAAACAGGGAGTACATTCGTTGAAGGTCGGCAATGCGATTTGCATCCATTAGCAAATTGAATCCCTAGTAGAAAATATAACAAATAAATAGAAAAACAATCAATCATAAGAATCTAAACATACCATTAAGGTTTCAAACAACCATTCAATCTAATTGAAATTAATTCAAACAAAATTATATAACCTTATCCAAAATTGCAGATATGTGACGCTCCAAGAGTTGCTTTTCTGCAGTGGCTACTAAAGGTTTTCTAGTTATTACATCCAAGTAAAGCAAGCAGCGTTCATGCTCTTCATGCAACCTAGCCTGTGAATTTTCCACAATAATTTAATGAGAATTATTTAACACAAATGTAATTAATTATATTTTACATATGTGATAACAACCCACCTCAACATGCTTCAAGTAATCAGGAACATCAGATTGCTGCATATATCTCACACCCTCAGATGCATAAAACTCTGCAGTGCCCTCAAGGAATGGTTTTTCAAAACTCTCCGCATAAATACCAAGGGCAGTGAACATCCTCAAAAGATGATTCAGAAGAGTCCTGTCAACTGCTTCACCCATCCTAATGAACAGGTATTGATGTCAAAACTCAAGCTATTTATAATAGCCTTTTTGCAAATAAATAAAAGATTCACAAATCCCAGACATAGTTTTAATTGACAAGTACCAACTCCAAAAAGAACTCCAGTTTATTAAATTTTTCGATTTTCAAAGTAGTGCATAAAAATGGTTATTGACAGAGATCACATTAGTTGACAGCTCGACACCAACATTTAGTGTTTGTGTTAATAAAATTATACAAGTTTCCAGAATGAAGACAAATCTTACCTTTTTCATGCAATGGTAAAGATCAAAAAACAGTAGTTATAGAAAGCAAAGTTTCCTAGTCTCCTTAATTAGCAAAACAGGACAGCCTCAGTATTATAAATAGAATTCAAAGATTGGAAAGGCCATAATAAGAAAGTGGTATCAGTGCTATGATATCAAATATAAGAAATGAGTTATGAAAACAGTAACAACATTTTAATTGATGTTGATGATTTTTAACCTCCTCTAAACCAAATTGTTATGTTCTTCTACATACACAGTGGCTCATTCCTCATATCCTTATTGTGTGATTTATACCAGAAAAACGATACCTCAAAGACAACCCTCCCTTCAGACACACCCACCAAAAAAAGAAGTAAACCAAATATTTATAGGAATTTTTATGGAATTTAACAGAAAAATACTATGTAAATATAACATAAAGATTTGACCAAAGCATTAGTTTACTAACAATTTTACTAGAAGCCAGCATATGTCCATTCTTTTATATTACTTGCGAAAAAAACCATACTTATAAAACAGATGTATAACAAAAACATACCATTACAACATTATGTTATACACATTTTTCATATTTCTGATTTTGATTAAAATTCTCTTTATCTTATCACAACTCCAAGTTTCAACATATAACTTAACATGAAGGTAGTGACATATCTTCATATAAAATCATTATATAACATAATGATTTCAGAATATTTTTTATTTTTCCCATGGAACAATTGATTGAATTGCAGCAATGCCTGTCCTACCAGTCACAATACTCTTGACTAAAGGGTAAGTGCTAACAAGTTTGACTTTGCTACTCTTTAAAAACTGACCCTTCAGTAATGGATAAGTGCTCCCAAGTTTAGCTTTACTACTCTTTAAAAAACTGGTAGAGCTGAGTCATTGCCTGTTTGCCTGTTTAATGCAAGGTATTTTACCATGTAGCAGATCCTATGGTCTTCTTCAGCTTGTCAATTTAATTCTGACTTTGAGTTGCATGACTATGAATTGCATAAATCAAACTGAACAGAAAAACAAGCATTATATAGGAAAATCAAAATACCTAAGATGTGCATAGTAGAAGTCTACTACAACAATGTTTGTCTATTTTATGAATGTTTCATCTTTTATCCAGATGTCTATTACATTAATTCTCCTTTGAAATAGACATCATTTTTGAAAAAAATATTTAATCGTACTCAAATTTTATTGTTTTTATAGGACAATTTTTTCTCAAAATTTACCCAAAGTATCTGCCAAGTAAAAACTAGTACTCTTATTCTTTACCTTCACCAAAATATTAGCTGGGTCAGAGTCATCTGATTTTCCTCCAAATATATGCAGACATCCCACAAAGGAATAATCAACCAGGGCAAGTATAGGAACGGCAACTCAAGTTTCTATGTGAGTTCACAGCATTTCAATGGGAAACAAGGGTTTTCACAACAAAAAAGTTTGATCAACATTGGAAAAGCCTCACATAGATTCTCCATAATGGTCCCTGAAACAACCCAACATGGTGCTGGAAACAGCAACCACTTATGGACCATTCCAAAAGGATGTGACAACCATTCAGTCATTTCTACTCTTTCTGATTTGGACATGTTTCATTAGAAAGAGCAGGCCACTGCCACATTCCTGGCAAACAAGGATTTAAGACAGCTCACACCAACAAACATAAGATATTATTTCCAGTGTGAAATATGCAATCATTGAAGCCAAAGCTTACTGTGGCGTTTCTTTCATTCTATGTGACTTTTAAAAGAACAGCATAGTAATACTAAATAGTAAATAAATTAACATTACATACACAATAATCAGGAAAAAGCATGTCAATACAGAGCTGTTAGTCATTACAAGATCATGCATCACAAGCTATGCATCTGCAGAATAGGGTTTACTCAAGTTCCACAATAAACACTAAAATAAATACTCAACAATGATCATCTAACAAGCTTTGAAATGCAAATTACCTTTCTTTCTCTATTAATCTCAAAAGGCCAGTTACTGTCTTATGTTCAACCTCTGTGCATAAAGATAAGTGCTTACGGAACAGTTGCAATCCCATATCCCAAAGTGAACGAATATTTGAAGTTTGTATAACATATGTGCGATCAAGATATAGAGCTATGCTTCGAATCATCAGCATCTGATCACAAAGATCCTGCCAACATTTTTCTACAAGTGACAGAAACACTACAGGATCAGGACTCTGCCCAACCAAGGACTGTAATGTTGCAGAGATGTTTGCCTCACATTCCTGTTGAAGCCGACTGTAAAGGTTCCCTGCCATTTTGTGCAGACAAAGGTCCTCTACAGCCTATGACAATGATAGAAATGTATTTTATGTCAAAGTCAACCACTTTGCAAAAATAGTTGCCACTCGTAGCAATAAAAGAAAAATAATGCACATTATTGCAAAACCTGATAAAGTTCCTCAAGGCTGCAAGACACTGGTTGCTTCAAATGAATGGCAGTAACAGCTTCTTTAAGTTTTGCCCAGGTAACCTCTTCAAAATTAGTCGGTATCTTTGGTTTCTCTACAAGATCAAAAGAAAAATGATAACGTCTCTAAATAATCTCATAAGAAAAATAAAATATTCAGAAACATGCATTTAAGCAAGACCCACAATGGAATATATATATTACAAATTGATAATGGTTACAGTTCTATTTGATATGTACTGAAACTGCCAAAGATCGTGGAGATTTTAAACCATTCTCATGTGTTTGCTCTGTTTCCCCTGCACATTAGAACTCCTGATAGGTTTATTCTTTTTGTGTTTATGTTTCACTTCCTGCATTTGTTTGATTCTTCTGTTTATTCCTGTATTTTAAAATATAGTTACAGCCTGTATGAGTTTAAGGCTGAGTTGAAACTTGTGCTATTTTCAGTAATTTGTGTCTGGGATAAACCATGCCATTGTTTGGTGTATATTTTGAATTTTATCTGCACAGTTAACCACAATGTATCTACAAATGTACTGTTTCTCAATACCTGATGTCTCTTCCCTTACATTCCATATTCAGGATTTTATCGACTGACAGATCAACAAAGCCAAATAAAATAACAGCCAACAAATTAGTGCAAACCCATTTCATATCGATAAGCAATTTGACATAACAATTAAGCATGCAGCGAGGTTGGCAAAAAGAGAAATGCGGGCATAAAACAGAAAGTTATTGAATGAATTGAAAACAAAAAAGGACTAAAAACAACCTATTAATCCACAAACAGTAATTCATAAGTACGTGACAATATGTCAATAACAATGAGGTGGCTACTCTAAGTGACAAACAGATTTTTGATTTTAGATTGATTATAATTTCTTACTGATAACATAGTTTATCAACATTGGATATGACAAAAAAATGCATGAGCTAGGCGGGAAAAAATAGCAAATTTTGAATTTCAAAAATAACCTAAAATCTTTTGATAACATGTAAGAAACTTAACCCCATACATGTATACCAAAAATAATTTTATAGATTGAAAGGGACAGAATACACAAAGTAAATTGCTCTCAACCATAACATATGAAATACGCTGCTTCAAAATATTAATTACAAAAGTGCACTCGTGTTATTTAAGTTATTCAAGTTTATGATTCTAATCCAAAACAACCATGTAGCAAATCTGAAAAAACCTATTTCTGCTTTGGTTCACTCAAAAAATTGTTTCTGATAACACCAATCAACTTGAATGGAGTATTTGCTTTTTATTTGAAAACAAAAACCTTTAAAAAGTCTGACAGTTTCTTCAATGGGACGTCATAGTATGTGCATAAGAAACAAACAGTCAGAAAGTAAATGTCCTCGATGTCTCAGGATGGCCTTCAATTTGATACAAAATGTTTGTACTCTGATAAAGACAGACGAATGTAAAGGGAAAAGTTGACATTGGTGCAAATGAAAGCTTCTGAAGAGACAAATATTCATGCCATGTGAACAATTACTCTAAATTGAAAGACTCTACAAATCCTCAATCTTAAATTTTAATTAGCAAAGCATTGGTGCAAACGAAAGCTTTAAAAAATAGGTTTTTATTTTGAATTCAGACCAATATTCATACCATGCAAATAATTATTCTAAATTTGAGGCCTCTACAATTCTTTAATCTTGATTTTTAAAGCTTTCATAACAATCCAAACAACTCAGATGATACAATCACCTTTCAGTACTCCATCATAACAATATCTGATTTTTTTTTGCTATTAACAAAAACGATTTACCTTACAACACAAAAAGTTAAGCTTTGATGGAACATGAACAATAGGTAAATACATAAAGTCATATGAATCATCAATATAAAACTAATAATACACATTGTGCAAAGATTACTGGTGGAAAACAAGTATTGAAAGCCAAAGAAGACATGCACAGAGAGAACGTAGCTCCAGTCAACTAGACAGAATGAAAGTGACTAGAGAAGCATTGGACAAAAGTCACAAAACAAAGGAGATGTTCTTTAGAAGAACAAATGCATAGCTTTATCAAAGAAATGGAATGCAAACAGAGGGTGAACTACAGAAAATATGAATAGTTGGAAGTATTGAATTTGATGCACACAAGAAAAAAGGGAGAGATTTATGCTTGATGAAAGTCATTCAAGTGCTCACACAAATTATGACATTAAAAATTGTGAGATATGTACAACATTGAAGAGAAACAACCTTATACAGTGAGAAGGAGAATGCATGTGAAATATAATAATAATGCTTTAAAAAAGATGGAAAGAAGAATATTTTGAGATCTGAGAGAAGAGACGGATGCAAGTACAAGTACAATACTGCACAAACAAAGTTACTGAAATAAATGTGGAGCTCTACTTTCTATTTGGTTTTTTGTAAAAATGGAAACAAAAGGAGTTGAGTGTCCATATAATTCAAAGAGTCAAACAGAATTTAGGGAAATAAGAAGGGAATAATATTATAATAGTGAAAAAGAGACAAAATAACAGCAAAATGGGTTTCCAGACCAAAAACTAATTTTACCAATCACAATCACTCTAAGAATTAAAAAAATATCAAGGCTATGTCCCATTAATGGGGTAAAAGGAACACAGTTTGCAAGAAAGAACTATATATGGTTGAAAATACAAGAAGGGTTTTTGCAGATTAACTTTAATGGAGCCTCTAAAGGCAATTGAGGTCATGATGGAGAAGTATGTCATGCCCCCACCCACCCATAAGACCCTGCAGCAATAGGAATGAGATCATTGCTATAAATAAATGGCAAAGGGTTCGAAAATATAAAGGACATCATGGGCAGCGATTCCATTAAGGCAAGTAATTAATAAACTTGTAATTAATGAAAAGATTAAAGGCAGCGCTTGGGAAAGCACGTCATTAACAAGACAAGGCAGCACTTGGGTTTTGAAGAGATACGTCCCTTACAAAGGTAAGGAGCAGAAACAGGGGACTCTTCCCCACCACAAGATATAAAAAGAGGAACATTTCAAATGAAAGAGGCATCAAAGGAAATCAAATAATAAATAAATATCTGCATTCAGAAAGACAGCAGCCATTGAATTTAATAAGTGACTAGTATGCATCATGGAGTATAATGTTTTTATATATATAATCTCTTATGTATCATTAACCTAGTTACTAATGGGAATTGCTAATCTATTTAAGGCTCTTATAATCATTTGATTTAATCTATGTGTTTCCCTATAAGCAATCAGGCATGGATTAGCAAGGGAACACGATTGGGAGAGGCAGCAGACCGGTTTCACAATGTAAGTAGGCCACCCCATGTTGGATGGTAACAGGAGTTCCTGCCACTTGTGGGCCAAGGGATGATTACCACACTCTTGGGCTTAATTGTGATGAACAGTCTCTGGGTGCCCTATCGTGCTTTCCTTTCCAATCCTTTCTATGGTTGGTTATTGGAAATGAAACTATAGATTAGATTCAATTAGACGATGTTCTCTATCTTATTTGTTCATTTCCTCTTAAGTTCAATAACTTTTATATGATTTAATTTTAGAATACTATTTGTAAAACAAATTTTATTGTTGGAATTGTTACTTTTGGGCAAAATCAGGCATACCCCAATTAGGGGACATTACAAAGTAGTAGTGCTTCGGTATGAGCATGGTTGCTGTGTTCATACTGGTTCTCTTTTTCTTGGTTGTCAAACAAATAATGAAATGGAATGGGAGGTTGTGGCTGCTGGAATCATAGAAGCATTAATCAGGAAAAAAAGTGATTAATCATGAATCGCAAGTTTCGGCAATTTTAACTTCCAAAAACTCATGATTTCATAATTAAATCATCATCAATGATTTTATAATTAAATCATTGTCAATGATTTTTTACTTTTTTTCTTTCATAATCATGAAAAAAACACAATTAAAACAAGAAAATTGTGTTTAGTCACAGGTTCTAGCAAGTTTGACGATTTCTTTCAGATTTATTACTTTAACTCATGACTTTTTTGCGGCTAGGGTTTCACACTAAATCATTGTATTTAGCAGAAACAACAAATGGGGCCAACACAAGCCTGTGTTCATCTAGGGTTAATCGTATTTTTAGTAACAAAGACAACAACACCATGATTTCTCTTACGAGCAATAGAAAATGACTTACAAATCAAAATATCTCATGGCCAAAAAGATTCAAAAAAACAACATCATGATTGAAGACAACTTTGCACTTTTTTGAAATTTTGTTTTTGTTGTGTCATGGTTTTGCTATGATTTTGTTAGGGTAAGGTTTATTTTTTAAAAAAGAATTAATTATAAAAGTTAATATGGAGGATTTCAAGAATTTGTGTGGGAAGTTACAGAAAGAGAACAAAAGTGAGTTTTGGGGCTCTTTTCTCGAATGGATAGAAATTTGGAGAAGTGGTTTTGCTACTGTTTTACAAAACTTCGTGAGGACATCAACCTTCATGGAAAATATCACCTCCGAAGCTGAAAGATATTTCCTGGGTGATGACTGACAGTTCCAATCAGGGATTGTGCTGGGTTGTAAATGGTGATCATCAAAGATTTAATGGTATGAATATTGTATAGTTTACAGGTGAATTTTTGTGCTAGCTGAATATTTTGGTTTCATTGTTGTTTATTGAGATTTTTACAAGTGGGTTGTACAAGTTTGAGGAAAGTAGCCACAAATCCATGAATTGTTTTAAATAGCTGAGGTCGTACGAAATATTGGGACTAAGTTAACCGTACCAAATTGGAATCCTTGGTGATTAAATGAAGACCGTATGGAATATTTCTGTACAAAGAAGTTTGTAACCATATAAAATTTACTGAGATTTGTCGATAGATTTCAGAAGATTAAAACTATTTCTAGTGCAGGCTCAATAGTGAACAAAGTGGCATATCCGAGAATAATTATTTATTGGTTGCCTGAGAGCTACCGTACAATATCACTAAAGCTACAGAATTTATTTATTGGGGACACCATACTGTTAAATAAGTGTGTTGCATGTCTGAAGATTGACTTGAAACTTTGCTGCCATCTCTTCTCTATTATTAGCCACTACTTCCTCTATCTCCCTAAAGGGTCAGCGCTCATATTAAAATGTTTTCTGGATATTTCAACAATTCAACGCAGCTATGAGGAGAGACTTTGATAGTGGTGGGAAGGAGCAATGAGTCGTCACACTTGCCAGGAGTCATACGGGTGGCCTGCTTACATTGTGGAACCGGTCTGTTGCCTCTCCCAATCGTGTTCCCTTGCTAATCCATGCCTAATTGCTTATAGGGAAACAAATAGATTAAATCAATGATTATAAGAGCCTTAAATAGATTAGCAATTCCCATTAATAACTAGGTTAAAGATACATAAGAGATTATATATATAAAAACATTATAATCCATCATGATGCATACCAATCACTTATTAAATTCAATGGCTGCTGCCTTACTGAATGCAGATATTTATTTATTATCTGATCTCCTCCGATGCCTCTTTCATTTGAAATGTTCCTCTGTTTATATCTTGTGGTGGGGAAGAGTCACTTGTTTCCACTCCTTACCTTTGTAAGGGATGTATCTCTTCAAAACCCAAGCACTGCCTTGTCTTGTTAATGACATGCTTTCCCAAGCGCTGCCTTTAATCTTTTCATTACTTACAAGTTTATTAATTACTTGCCTTTATGGAATCGCCGCCAATGATGTCCTTTATATTTTCGACCCCTTTGCTATTTATTTCTAGTGGCGATCTCATTCTTATTGTTGTAGGAACTTACGAGTGGGGCCATGACAATCCTTCCCAAGTGGCGTCCACTATAGGTAGACCCTTCCATTTTATCAGATACTAAGGGAATAGTCTTGTTTCTTAGCTTCTTTTCCCGCATATCAAGAATGGCTTTGGGTTCCAAAATCAATTTACCTTCATCATCGATCGGAGGTAATTCTAAACATGGAGTAACATGCTGTCCCAACACCTTTTTGAGTCAAGACACATGAAAGACAATATGGATTCTACTACTTGCAAATAGTTCCAACTCGTAGGCAACCTCTCCTACCCTTCTTAAAATCTTGTATAGTCCATAGAATCTGGGTTTAATCTTCTCAGCTCACTTACCTTGATTGATGATTGCTTATATGGTTGTAACCTTAGAAAAACCAAGTCCCCAACTTCAAATGTCCTTTAAGTCCTTCTTCTATCAGCATATATCTTTTGTTGGTTTTGTGCTTGATGTAGATTATCTTTAAGTGTATTCATAGAGTAGGGTTATTACTTGTTGCAAGTTTCCTTCTTTCTCTTTCCAATGCCCTTTGAGCTTGTTGGCTAAGTTGCATCAACTATCTTTCATCCCTAAGGTTGGCAGGATTAAAGCTTTGATACCAATTGTAATGGCCCCTAATTGGGGTATGCCTAATTTTGCCCAAAATTAACAATTTCAACAATATAATTTGTTTTACAAGTAGTATTCTAAAATTAAATCATATAAAAGTTATTGAACTTAAGAGTAAATGAACAATTAAGATAGAGAACATCATCTATTTGGATCTAATCTATAGTTTCATCTCCAATAACCAACCATAGAAAGGATTGGAAAGGAAAGCACGATAGGGCACCCAAAGACTATTCATCACAATTAAGCCCAAGAGCATGACAATCACCCCTTAGCCCACGAGTGGCAGAAACTCCCATTACCATCCAACATGGGGTGGCCTACTTACATTGTGGAACCAGTCTGCTGCCTCTCCCAATCGTGTTCCCTTGCTAATCCACGCCTGATTGCTTATATGGAAACAAATAGATTAAATCAATAATTATAAGAGCCTTAAATAGATTAGCAATTCACATTAGTAACTAAGTTAAAGATACATAACTCATAAGAGATTATATATATAAAAACATTATACTCCATCATGATGCATACCAATTACTTATTAAATTCAATGGCTGCTGCCTTTCTGAATGCAGATATTTATTTATTATCTGATCTCCTTCGATGCCTCTTTCATTTGAAATGTTCCTCTTTTATATCTTGTGGTGGGGAAGAGTCACCTCTTTCCACTCCTTACCTTTGTAAGGGACATATCTCTTCAAAACCCAAGCATTGCCTTGTCTTGTCAATGACATGTTTTCCCACGCGCTGCCTTTAGTCTTTTCATTAATTACATGTTTATTAATTACTTGCCTTTATAGAATCGCCGCCCATGATGTCCTTTATATTTTCGATCCCTTTGCTAGTGGCGATCTCATTCTTATTGGCGCAAGGTCTTACAAGTGGGGACATGCTATAACATCAAATTGTCCATGAGAGAATAGAGACTCGACTGCCCTCTGTTTGTTGTCTCCATGGGTGCAATAGATATTGTGTTGAGAGCCTCATGGCTTACTACATTGGGGACAATTGAAATGAACTTCCATGAGCTATTCATGCATTTTCACTCAAAAGGCAAGCCAAACAAACTAAAGATGGTTGCATGCCAAGTCTCCATAGAGATGGTAAGTTTTCATTAAGTGCAAAATATACTTAACAAGGAGGTAGATGAGTTCGGGACCCAATTGTTTTCATTAGAAGTATATCACTCAAAGGTTTCTACACCACCAAACCTGCAAGCAGTTTTGTTATCAATCCTCCCCTTTTACTTTGAGATTAACCTTTTCTTTTGGATTCTCTTTTAGTGGATATACTAAGCATACTTGTTATCAACTATCCTCTTTGTGATTCACCTTGCCTTGTAGATCCTTTTTTGGATACAAAATTTTGCATTAGATCCTCCTATTGTGGTGGACATTCATTTTTTGGATGATTCATCTCAATTGTTTAGTTCCTATTTGATGTCAATATTTCCAAAGCTTGAGTTAGGGATATCTTCCCCACCATGTCAAATAAAATCAAACCAACTCCAAACAATTTATTGTTGCTCCTTCATATCCCATCTTGGAATAGGAAGACTTTCAATATACACCTTTAGCTATATCTCTTTCTTAGGGACATAATGTTGTTTAATGTAAATGGACCTTCTTCAACATCCTATTTTTATCCATCTCTATCAACTTATGCCTAATTGCTGCATCAATTCACCTCTCCAAATTTCCATAATAAGGACAATAAACTTATTTCCAGCATCTTCACTATATCCTTGATATGTTCATTTTCATATTCTGGTTTCTACAACCTTCCTTCTCCATTAAGTTTAATGTACATAGCTAACTCATCATGTGCCATTGTCGAGACCCATTTCTGACTTTTAGGACTTTTCTTATAAATATTCCCTAGGTTGCACTATAAAGAGGTTGTTGATGTGCTCACGTACATGCAATTTCACTTGTGAATTTTACCCTAGGTTAAAAACATAAATTATTTTCTTATTTTAAGTAATTAAAAAATTAGAACACAAAGTTGTCCAAGCAATCCAACAAGAATTAACCATGTAATTTGGCCAATCAAAATCAGGAGTAATATAATATAGCCAATAGAATTGTTTTTAGGGTCACCTTGGAAACTCTACAAACCAGAGCTTCCTCCCTCATACAAGAAGGGGAATGAAAGTGGGGAATAAAAGGAAATAATCTGAGAAGACATTTTACAAGATAAACTCCATAAAATGAGCTTACTAACAAGATTACCTTTAACCTTTTGGATCAAGTTCATAGCATTTGATTTTTGTTTATAGTGGATTCTTGCATTAAGGTATAATCCAAGCTATGTTTTAAACAGGTTAGAAGTGATTTCCAGCACTTTTTCACATGACATGAGAGCCCATGCCTTTTTCTAACAAGGAAGAGAGACCTAGAAGGAATTCAGTTAAAAAAATTTCAACGATCGTGCCATTGTTTACTGATTGGATCCTGATGAGCACACAATTATACTGAGAGGGGGGGTGATCAGTATAACAACAATCTTTTACTTTTCAAAACTTAATTAACCATAGCAATAGCAAGCATGCAAGATCTAGCAATTAAGAACACAAGACACGAGCACACGGTTTACATGGAAACCCTTGCAAGAAAAAACCACGGAAAAACAACGCTTATATGTAGATCTTGTAGGCACCATTTACAAATCTTCTTTTGTAGGCACCAACCCATTGGAGACACCAATCCCCACAACTGAGCACCAACTCAGTAAGAGGCCAATCTCTTCTAATGAGAGGCACCAACCTCCCGATCTCCTTGGTTAGGAGGCACCAACCTCCAAATGAACAATATATTAATTTATTTGAAACTTCTTCTTAGATCTGCTCTAATTCACCTTCAGAAATCTGCTCACTACTTCATCATAATCTGCCTTTAGAGTGTCCTAAATTTATTCATAAATTCTGCCATAAGGCTCTAGAAAATCTGCCCATATGTCTCTGACTCTCTTATAATTCTGTTCAGATGTCTTCAAAAATTTTGCACTTAAGTGCCTTTTAAAACTGCTCTTTATACAAATGATGTTCAATGAATGGCTTGCTTTCAAATGGACTCCACAATCTCTTTAATTATCTTCGCCAAGGGGAGCAATTCATAAAACAACATGTCTTTTCCAAATGGATGCAACTCCTTGTTTTATATGCACCCTTTCACCTTCATCTTGGGCTCTCCAATAGGGGTCAGCCCCTATAAAATATTATTTTTTATTTTTTATTGTTAAAATTAAATCCCCAAGATGGGGCACCACAATGAGGGGGTCGGCCTCACTAAGAAATTTATTTACTTATTTTGTTTTGTAATGTCCCCGTTTTCGGTCATGTCAACATTGAAATTAGCATTGGTTTTCTCGATGACCACCAATCATGCCAGAGGGGATATTTGATGTTCCTAAGGAGCTTCTAAGTATTTTTGGCACCCTTAGATGTCAATTTTGATAGGGTTTTGTATTCTCTGCATTTTTAGTTGGTTGTATGGGAAATATTTAATAATTAAATAATTAATTTTACATTGTTGAAAAAACATAAATTAAAAAGCAACTTAAATTAATTACTTAAATGCGAGCAAAAGTGACTAAAGTACTAGAAAAGTTAATTAAATTAGTAGTCACTTTTTGGTGAAATAAGGTTTATTTTTAAAAAAAGAATTAATTATAAAAGTTAATATGGAGGATTTCAAGAATTTGTGTGGGGAGCTACAGAAAGAGAACAAAAGTGAGTTTTGGGCTCTTTTTTCGAGATGGATAGAAATTTGGAGAAGTGGTTTTGCTACTGTTTTACAAAACTTCGTGAGGACATCAACCTTCATGGAAAATATCACCTCTGAAGCTGAAAGATGTTTCCTGGGTGATGACTGACAGTTCCAATCAGGGATTGTGCTGGGTTATAAATGGTGATCATCAAAGATTTAATGGTATGAATATTATATAGTTTACAAGTGAAATTTTGGGCTAGCAGAATACTTTGGTTTCATTGTTGTTTATTGAGATTTTTACAAGATACGAAATTCTTTGGGTTGTACAAGTTTGAGGAAAGTGGCAACAAATCTATGAATTGTTTTAAATAGCTGAGGCCGTACGAAATTTTGGGTCTAAGTTACCCATACCAAATTGGAATCCTTGGTGTTAAATGAAGACCGTATGGAATATTTCCGTACAAAGAAGTTTGTAACTATATTAAATTTACTGAGATTTGTAGATAGATTTCAGAAGATTAAAACTATTTCTAGTGCAGGCTCAATAGTGAACAAAGTGGCATATCAGAGAATAATTATTTATCGGTTGCCTGAGCGCTACCGTACAATATCACTAAAGCTACAGAATTTATTTATTGGGGACACCATACTGTTAAATAAGGGTGTTGCATGTCTGAAAATTGACTTGAAACTTTGCTGCCATCTCTTCTCTATTATTAGCCGCTACTTCCTCCATCTCCCCAAAGGGTCAGCGCTCATATAAAAATGTTTTCTGGAGATTTCAACAATTCAATAATAAGGAGAGACTTTGATAGTGGTGGGAAGGAGTAAGGAGTCATCACACTTGCCAGGAGTCATACTCTTCACATCCCATACATGTCTTCCTATTTAAAGACATGGAGGGTGAACTAGGCATTACAGGGAGAAATGTGCATGTAGATGATCTTACGAGCAAAAAACCGAATGTTCTTGCTTGGTGTAAACCCAAGACACCTAATATTGTAATTGTATGGAGATAGTTGACAAGGAAGCCAACAAACCTCACTCTTGCTAGATTTTTTCTCCCAAATCCATATTTCTCCAAGGTAATCCTTGTGTCCTCCTTTCTTTTATTGCTAGTTCTGGTTATTTCATGTTCAATTGTTTGTTTAAATGTTCAAAGCACTACAATACTTCAATCCTTCTTTAATCCGTAATTGACAGGCTACAAAATGGTATATTTATCCTAGTTTACAGATCAGGTTGGTAACAAAGCAATTGTATCCATTGGTGGAAAGTAGTTGTGGATGACATTTGTCATGTCCCCGATCCTTCCCAGCCCTAGTTTTAAGTATTGGCAGGAAAATAGTGTTTTTTAACACTAAAATAAATATATTTAAATAATATTAAATAATAAAATAATAATAATATTTAAATTTAATAATTAGACCTTTTCCTGGGCCAACCTATTTGAGTTGACTATATGCTGGTATATATGTGAGTATTTTATTTGGTTTTATCATCACGGTGAAAGGAATCAATCTCATGGTTGGCTAGAGACATCGTCCTCTGCTAACCAGCGCCAGGTGAGATGAAATCCTCACCCAGCATCCATGATTCCTGTACGCAGCTTGCATACTATTTCCTAATTCTTATTTTTGTGTGCCAGAATTGGAGCGATTTTGTGGTGATCTTTGTCAGGGCAATTTTAACAACCCATGGCAGAGCCTTTGGCTCACACCACACTGGTGGTAATCCATGTGGGATCTGGCAAAGGGGAAATCAGTTTCTGGGCGCCACTGCAAGGGCGCCATCCATTGCTTAATCGCGCCTATCCCTGGATGTGTGTGATTTTGTTGCCACACCCTCCAAGTGTCTGCCATCTGATCACAATTCCAATGAGAAAGCATCGCCTATTATAACTGCTTGGATCGGTACTTGGTATGCTGTCTATGAATGGTATTATCCTTGAGCCAGAATCGGAATGTTTTGCACTATGTAATAAAATCTGGAAATTACCAACACTGTTGACAGTGGAAACTGATCGATATAATTCTCAGATTAGGTTGTGATGTCATGCTTGATCTGGGATTGGTCTGTTGTTGCAATTGATTTAATTCAGCGATGTGTTATCGAGTCAAATGTTCCCTGTCTGCTGCTAAGTCAAATTAATTCCATTAGTCATATGATGGTATCAATCCGTGTTTTCTAAGGATAAATCTGGAATTTAGTATTTCTCCTTTCATTGCTGCTGTGAGTTAACATTTGGTGTGCAATAAATTTGTTATCAACAATTACTGCTGTGAATCCATTTACTGTTGCTGCTGTGAGTCCATTTACTGTTGCTGTGTATATTCAGTGTAGGTATCCTACAACATTACAGCTTGATACACACAGCAAGATCAACTACATTACAGCTTGATACACACAGCAAGATCAACTAAGGAAGAAATGTTGCCTTTTCAAAGGGATTGAATTATGTGGTTGGAAGAAAGAATGGATAAGCATTGGTAGAAATACAAAACCTCCTGATGTAGATACAAGTTTGCTCAAGATGGAAGCTGATGTAACAAGCATATCCAAGTCAATGGATGCATTGACAAGCATCATAAGAGCTCTTGGGAAGAAGTGTGTACTCATTGAATGACACCAAGACCAAGGGTAAAGCCCACTCCAAAGAAGCTGAGCAATCCCATGGCAAAACAAGTCTATGAATGACACCTCGGCTCAAGGCTGAAGCCAAAGATTGAAATTCTACCATTTGAAGGAGAGGTAGATACCAAAAAGCTTTTTAGTTGGATGGCACAACTGAAGGCATATTTCAATATGCATACTTTTAACATAGATTAGAATATTTACTTTGTTGGATTAAGAATAGCAAAGCATGCTTACACTTCCTTAGGAAGTCTCTAACATTCCTTGGCTTTGAGAAAACAAACCACAATTAGTTCATTGGAGCAATTTAATAAAATGATCAAGAAACAGTTTTATTCAATATGTGATTGAGAGAAAAAAAATCTGAGTAGCAATTTTTGAAACAGAAAGGTCAATGTAGTGGTATACAATAGTGAATTTCAAAGGAAGGCTGTCCAATGGGAAAAGATGTGTAGGATGAAGAGGTTTAGATATTATTGAAGGCCTTCATAAGCTAAGTCACCGGATTCGCCGCATTTCAAGGAAAAAAATTGAAATACAGCGAATTTAAAGAAATTTTGAAAAAATCGTTAAAATTCGTACAGTAACATATTTAGGGTTTTTAGTTAAAATATATTTTGAAAACGTGACTTCAATTTGATATATTCAATTTTTTTCCACAGGCTGCTCGCAGAATCGCCTAACTCTGTTGCAGAGTTGTGCGGCGCTCCATCTCACTGCTGCAAAGTCATGAATCTGCATCATTCTATGTGCTAGCTGCGTCTGCGGGAGGTAGAACCCTACCACACTTATTTGCAAGTGATCTGAGTTTTCATGCTGGGAATTACAATTTGTCGGCTTCCAATCACCATTCCGCATCCTTCAGACAAGCACAATGCAACAGCTCTAAGTTTTGAATGTAATCTTTTGCTCGTTATTTCCTCCAACATTACCCTTTCTTTTTGTTTTTCCTAAAACTTAACCCATCAAAATGCAACGACTTTTTTATACTTTATTAAAATTTAATATGGTAAAATCTTTAATTTAGATTTTTAGTTATCAATATATTTACAATATTTAAATTAAAATTTAAAAATTATTTAAATATAAATGTTTTAAAATTTATTATAGTTTATTATTTTGTAAATTAAAAAGATTATAAATGTATATTAGTCAATTTTAATTGTAAATTCTAAATTGTGTTTTGATATACTTAATATGTTCTTATATTTAATATTATTAATTTATATTGTTTTTATATATTTTTAATTAATATTATTTTATATGCAATAAATTATTTATTATATATATATAAGAAAATATATTACATCATATATATATTTAGTATATATAATATTTTCTAGTTTTTATAAAATATTATTTAATTTCCTTTAGACAATTTATTAGTATATTTATAAAAGTAAAAAAATTTACATAAGGCGAATTTAATCCGAATTTTTTACTTTTCGAATTTTTTCCTTGTCGAACTTCATCCGAATTTCAATGTTGCCGAACTCGAATTCGAATTCAAACCTAGTGACTTAGTTCATAAGTATCTTCAAAAACCCACATTGCTCTCCAAACCCAAAGACATGCATGAGGCAGGCAAACATGCTCGCAACCTAGAGGTGGAAGGTTCACCTTCTCCAAATGCACAAGAAGCAACCAAGGCCAAGAAGGTAAATGCCACAAGTTCAAAATATACAAACATTGCAACCATAGTGATGTCAATAGTAATACAAATGAAACCTACTAGAAGCTGCATCCAGAAAAGAATCACATGGGTATGGTAAGAAAGGTTAAAAAACTAATATACCCACACCTTTAGTGGAAAAGAAATCAATTGTAGTTCAAAGGTTGCTTATAAAATATCTTGTGCTACAAAGAATGTTACCTTTCATACCCCTAGGTACAAGAGCTAAAGGAGCATACAAAATTTGTTTTGCATTAAGATTCAAATTAAGAATGTTGAAGTTGATGCACTTTTTATTCTTGTTCCCAAGCTAACTTCATTTCTCAAGAATTGGTTGAAAATCTTGGTTTTAAACTTTTCAATTTACCAAGCCATATGCTTTGGGCTCGATCAAAAAGGGTGTTCATTTGAACATTACTAGGCAATGTAAACTGAAGTTTGGTGTCAATAAGATACTTATCAATGAAGTGCTTGTTGATGTTGTCCCGGTGGATGTGTGTGGAGTTTGTTTTTGGAAGCCCTTACATTATGAAAAAGTGTTGTTTATTACGAAATAGAAAACAAATACCACTTGCTCAAGGACAGATAGAACTTCATTCTGCCTGCTAACTAAGTAAAGTCCAAGCAATCTAAAGTCCATAAACTCCAGCAAGGAGGATACCCAGCAAAAGCAAAAGAATCATTGCACATTGGGTGGATGATAAAGAATGTTGGTTCAGCTATTCCTATTGGTTCAAGTACTCAGACAATTCATCACATTTGTGGAGTCGGAGACACATATTTTCTAGCTCTTCGTTAGTGTGGTGCAAGATTTGGTGGCAGCCATGTCATCCAGTGAGAAGATCATCCCTCATTTTCTGGGTGTAGCTGGCTTTTGAAGAACAAAAGCTCTGTATTGGGGGGGTGTGATCAAAAAATGAGATCATGTGAACTAAGACAACATGAAAAGAGGGTTAATTGTGGAATAAGCAGCCAAAAGAAGGTGAACACTCTACTTTGTCTTATCCAAGAGAAGATGGAGGAACTTTGTCTCTATATCACTCTTCATGTTCAATGACTCCTCACACCCTACACATGATTCTTCATGTCCCTCACATCTTCCTAATTAAAGACATGAAGGAGAGTGATTGAGGCATGGGAGGGGGAAGTGTGAGAGTTAGTGGTTGATCTTAGGAGCAAACCATTAATCTTCTTGTTCAAAGTACGCCCGAGTGGCCTAAGATTGTAATTGTTTGAAGCTAGTGGACAAGGAGGCCAATATACCTCACTCTTGTCAGTATTTTTCATCTAGAATCCTAGTTTCCTAAAGTGATTCTTATCCCTTCCATTCTTTTATTGCTAGCTCGTGTTCTTCATATTCAATTATCCATTTGAATTTTATCAAAGCATTATAATACTTCAATTCTTCTTTAATTTGTAATTGACAAGCTACACAATGGAATTTGCATCCTAGTTTACAGATCAGGCAAGGGTATACATCTCTTTTATTTGGGAAATTTAAAAATACAGGCTTAAAAAAAGAGATCAAGGCCCAAAGTTGTGCTTGGACATCTTTTGCACCAAAAGAATATTGTTATTTTATTGTAATTTTTCCACCTTAGTTAAAAGGGAGAAAGCAACTATCTAGCACAAACAAAACAATAGAATGGAAAGAAAAGGTCCAATATTGTGCCTCCAAAACATAAAAAAGTTCAGGTGTAGTGTTAGCTCTTTTCAACTCTATGAATTGAAGGCCCTTTATAGAGAAAAATGATCCAAAAGCACCCTTACCGAGACAGTTGCTTTCTCAAACAATTGTTACTTCACATTGTCCATCTATCAAGGACATTGGATTTTTATAATCAACAGTGTACAATAAATTGCATGTCTCCCTCCAAAAAAGCTTAACTAGTAACACACCAAAACTACCTATCCTCCATATGTTTCAAAAAACCACCAGCCCAACAAGATTTAAAGTTTTACAATAACCTGTCTGTGATGTCGTCAATCAAAAAACCTCAGAAAATATGCAGATTTCACAAAGCGTGCAAGCTGGAATGATGAACAAGTGCCATATGCTGATGCAAAACCCCACTGAAATAATTAATTTACTGAATTTCTTGTATGATCAGCAATAATGATTATATTCAATCAATGCAAACTTCTGTTGTAAGCCAATTCAAGTTTTGAAAGCCAATGACTAACGGAATATTACAGCTAATTACGACTGTAAAGCACTGCTGTTACAAAAAACTGAGACAATGTTCTTTGAATACCCTGAGACAATGTTCTTTGAATACCCTTCTTCTCACTGAATGATTCTTTGGAAACAATATTTTTTAAATCCATCAATCAGCAAGTGATTAAAATGTTGATGCTAAATACTGGAAATACTGAAATATATGTATGCAACTAATTATGATAGTGATGGAAATCTCAAACAACACATTACATGGCAAATATGGTATGGAACAGCTGATATAACATGTAGAATAGCTGATCCGGCAGCTATCAAACTTAATGATTTCAAATAATATGGAAATGGCAGAAATCTGAAAACTTCAAAATACGCAAGATGCTGCGAATCTCCCTTAATATGTTTATTCAACAAACCCAAATATCATCGATAATAAACAGTGGTGAAACAACTTACAAATTCTGTGATCAATATTTGGCTCACCTCTTCCAAATATGGTATGGCTGGAAGTTTAGAAATGATATGGCAGTCTTTGGAATTGATAGAGTACCCTTCCTTAGGCTCTACAGCAGCAATAAGTATGAATAATATGGCTGGAATAAGTACAGACAGAATAACCAACAGCCAGCAATTGGGATTTGTTGTGAACAGCTAATGCTTGGATTAAAATTTATATTTGATACTAGAACCCACACAAACTGGAAATTGATAAGAAATCTTCAACACCTCGAGAAATCTTTGAATACAAAAACTGAAACCAGAAACGATCTTCAAACTTCAACAAATCTAAAGCTTGTACACTTTAGCAACTGAAAATGACTACAAATCCTCAATCAATCTTTAATAAATCAGCACAATTGTGATCCCCAAGTGGAATCACCTGTAGTGAATGAGAGGGGTTTTGTCTTCAAATTCAAATATGGAAACCGAGGAAGTTTTCTTCCTCTAAATCTCACACCAAAGGTTTTCATCTTTGAATGTTTCAAACTCCAAAGTGGAAAGAATAATGAAGTGACAAAAATTGGATTCCTTGCTTTGAGCCTTGAACTCTATTTTATGGGCAACTACTTTGGGCCCTCTAATTTATTTATTTTTTTTATTTTTTTTCCTTTTCCCTCCAAGTATTTAAAAATATTTTTAAGTTACATCCAAAAGTCCCTTTTTGAATTACATTTTGAATAGAGTGTTAAAAACATTTATTTAAACATTACATAGGACCTATAATAATATTTAAATTGCCCAATTGGAAATAAAGTGATTGGGCCCAACTTAAAATATTATTAATTCTTTTAGTTCTGAAAAGGGGACATGACATTGTCTATTATGTGATCACTCAACAAGAATTCAACTAGTATATCCACAATTCGTCAATCCATGGTTTCAGAAATATGTGTAAGAAACTTGAATCTTGCATTATGCATTTAAATTTTAAAATCAAACAGTGTCAACAATAAATAACCTAATTTTAGGAATTTGAAAAGATTACCTCCTTGGGTAAGAGATCAAAGATGCATAAACCCAGGTTTATGGTATCAAAAGCTTGTACACTAAACGATTGTCACTACAAGCATATTCTGTTTAAGTTTTACAGCCTTGAGAAACAGAAATCATGGACAACCCAAAATGTAATGCAACAAATAAAATGGTAGTTAGGGGTGTAAATTCATGATGTTGTGCTCCAAACAACATGATATGACCAAATTATGGGGCATGTCTGTTTTTGTCTAGGCAAATTATAGGCCATCCCATGACAAAGGAAAGATAAAGCAACAATACTAAGCTGGCTGTTTTCTCAAACAAATTTTACTTGGCATCATCAGCCTTCCAAAATGGTTAGAATTGTATAGTGATTTCTGTTATATAAGTAACCCTCTAAGAAATTAAGGCAGTAAGTTTTTTCTTAGACAGTTGTTAATCACCATCATCTGCCTGAAAAATGGTAGGATTAGGTGTTGTAAACTTTGCAAATCTGTTTGACATTGTATTTATTTATTACTTGTAATATGTTCTAAATATAGGGCCACATGGAAAAGGGCACCCCACTTGGGATGAATCTCAAACTTCCTTGGATTACTCACTACACTTGACATTTGTATTATGATGTGTGTAAGAACACCTTGACATTGTAAGACACATAAGCGCATCTATGAAAAATAAGAGTTTGTAAGGAGTTACCCAGTAGATTTAAAAAGCCATCGAGGAGACCTTTGACCGATAATGATAGCATGTGTAAGAACATCTTATAAAAGTTTGAATGGACCAAATTGAAGCACCCAAGTTTGGTGAGGGAAAATTTGACCTTGGGAGTTACATACCTGAAACAATTTTGGGCTAAGAAATTGCTTGATATTACTTGAAGAATAGATTACAATATATAGGTGAGGTAAAATACTGTAGACATTAAATGTCTACCTACCAGCTACCTACCAACAACTAATAGATATAATTGACCATTATACAATAGAAGAATATAATATTCTAACACCCTCCTTTAATGGTCAATCGTCTAACTAGCCTACAGAAAACAATCTGCAGGTCGCTTGGTCACAAATTCTTCATAACACTCTGCTGCTACGGAGACCCTCCCTGGATCTGCAGAATGTTGATGACCAAGAGTACCAAAAACAGAGAAGGTTGCCCCTTCTTTAGAAATCTCTGCAACAAGAGACAAAAGTCTGCCATTGACTCTGTCACGTGAGATGAGTCTACCACCAACCCTCCCAGAATCTGCAGAACTGCTGACCAGAAGTCATCACAAAAAGTCCAACCTGGCTCTGATACCATGAAACAATTTTGGGCTAAGAAATTGCTTGATATTACTTGAAGAATAGATTACAATATATAGGTGAGGTAAAATACTGTAGACATTAAATGTCTACCTACCAGCTACCTACCAACAACTAATAGATATAATTGACCATTATACAATAGAAGAATATAATATTCTAACAATACCATCCCCAGAAGGTGGACTCATAATGAGGGGAATTGAAATTTGAGAAGACCAATTTGGGCGCCTGAATTGGGTCCCTTGCTTTGGTCCATGGTTTTCAAAAACACTTACAGTTCCTTAATTCGCCTTGCTCTATACATTGAATGTTTGACATGGACATTTGAAACACTTTTAAACTTGCAAGAGTTATGCCACTAGAATTTCTCAGGGCACAAGTTGAAGATCCCAATTGGATGGTTGATACTTTGAGACTGTATTATAATCTGGATGTTGTAACTAATACATCGAATGTCCTTTGATGTTGAGTTTTTCTTGAACGAGTTTTCTTGAGGTATATTTTGTATAAAGTGCTGCTCATTGTTTTGAAATTGTTAAATCTATGTCTGCATGTGTTGTTTCTACCATAGGGTTAGAGTGGATATTAGATAGTTTTTAACTAGTTTCCTTTCACACAAGCAAGTAGGGTTTTATAGTGACTTGTTTGTTATGAGTGTTCCTCTATAAGTATTGAACAAATAACCCAGCAGATATTATTCTTTGCGGAATGATGGCCTCATTTGTAACATGGATTACACATTTTTTGTACGAGTGAATTGTAGAACTCACCTACCATCAATTAAATACAAGGAATCACCATCAAAATTAAATAGGAATCACAATCAAGCTAAAATAACCAGTTCTCTTAGATACCATATCCAAGTTGTTTCTCCTCGATCAATATTTACACTCATCCACATGTCTCACCCACCTTATCACAACCACATTACATAGAAAGATACCCAACAAAGCTTGAATCAAGGTCATCATTGTGTCCACTCCAACTTACCACTTGACTACGACCACCGAACTGCCTTAAAGTACACCTGTTCTTTATTTATTTTCTTCAATCTCATGTATGGTCTTGGGGGCATAATAATCAAATAATTACAGTATTTGTTTTTTGTCATCAATCCATGGGAATTCAACCAAGAAAAAGCAAATGAGCAAAATACAAGACAGACCCAATTCAAAAGTAAAAAAAGAAGTTGATCCTATATACCCACAATTAGCTAATCCCCGATTCACACATGTGCTATAACCCCATGGTACTGCAAAATCCAAATTTAGTGCATCAACATTGATCACACTTAATTGTGGCTTGAAGAACACATATTCTTTATTCATTGTGTTTCGTACCATTTAGGGTTTGGAATTATTGCATGATCGAGCTTTTTGCAATCCATGGGAATTCAATCAAGAAATAAATAAGAAAATTAAGTCAAATACAATTGAATGGGTTATAGTTGACCAAATTTGTGAATTTAATGTATAGAAATTGATTAGCTGAATTTGTGGCATCAGGCATGCTTATATTTCACTTATTCTTTCACTTAAATTTAGGGTTTCTAGGGTTTGGGATTCAACAATTTCCATGCCTACAGTGTGTTGTGAACTCAATCCAAACAAAATAAGCATTAACCAACAAAATCCTGATTCAACAGAGCGCATACTAAACCCAAATAAAAAATCTAAAAAGCACAAAAACATCAAATTTTCTTAAGAAAAAAGCTAAATGTATTCATAATCTAAGAATCTTGCTCTTTGTGGGGTCTCTAAGGTTTGAAATTTTGAATTTACAATGTTTGAGGTTTTCTGTGAAGCAAATGAAATCTGGACATAAAAAATGAAAATATGAGAAAACCAACACAAACACAAGAGGGTATAATTAAATAAAACAAAACAAGTTTTAAAGTTTTAAACCTACTATTAAATAATCCCTCATGTTAACCTGCATGTCATATGTTGCAGTGGACCAGAATTATCAGTTTAAAACTTTAATGTAACCAAATTTATTGCATCCCATTTGTGGCATGATTTATACTCATTGTTGATTCCTATTTTCTACCCTTTAGAAGGGTTTCTAGGACTTGCAATTCAGCAATTGTGCCATTTGGAGTTTACTGAAATTTAAAAATTAATTAAAAATTAGAAAAAGTAAATGTAAATCCAATTTGAGAGGTCACAGAATAAAGTGAAAAAAAATTAAAAAGAGAGAAAATGCTACTAAGCTTTTTGAAAAAACAATTAACAGAAACCATACATTTATTCATTATTTCACTTGTATTTGAGGATTTTAGAGTTTGGATGTTTGGAGTGTTGAATTTGTCATGTCGCAGGTTTGCTGCAAATCAATGGGAATTTGACCACATAAAACAGTGCAAGCCCAGTTCAAGATGGTGTAAAATAAAGCAAAACAAAATTAACCCCACGGTTAGCTGATCCCTGTTTTAACCCACATGCCATAATTTGGTGCAGGCCAAAATCATCAATATAACATATTGGAAATGGTTAGCGTCTATACTCATTTTTCATTCACTTCCTTCACTCTTAAGTCTTAACTAGGGCTTTTGATCCAGTAATTGTGGCATTTAAGGTTTACAGTGACTCAAAATATTACAATGGCAGATATAAATATAAACTAGGCCAAAAGAAAGTAAATTTCTGAAGAACCCCTAGTCATAATTTTGGATTTGGCATGTTTTTTTTTCAGTTCAACTTCATGTGAATTGGACAACAGAAAAAAAAAAACTAAGCAAAAATCAGCATAAACTCAATTCAATAAGGGGCAAACATAAAGCACAAAATCATTAACTAAGCTAAACAACATTAGATTTCATAAAAAACCATAGATTTAAGGGTTTCGAGATTTGGATATGACATCAATTTTATCAGAATTTGACCCTCAAAATACAAGAAGAATCCTGCTGAAACCGAATTCAACAGGGTGCAAAATAAAGCAGGACAAAATTTAACCCCACAGTTATCCAGCCCTCGCTCCAACTTGGATGCTATCTGTTGCAGTGAGCCAAAAGTTACAATTTCAAGCAGATCAATTCACAGGGAATCATTTGTAGTGTAGTTTATGCTCATTTGTAGTGCAATTTATGCTCTCAGATTTCTCACTCCTAATTGGGATTTCTAGGTTTGAAATCCAGTAATTTGTGAACTGTAAATATATGGCTATGCCAATTTGGCAAGGAAAATCCAAAAAATAAGCAAAACAAAAGACAAACCCAATTCAGGTAGTCGCAAGATGAACTACGAAACACACTCAAGTTTCTGTAGATCTTATGAAATTCAATTCAGAAAGTTTCATTTGTGGTGTGGTTTATGCTCTCATTCCATACTCATATATATCTTGCCTCTAAGTACGATTTCTATGTTTTGAAATTCAAATTTTTATAAATCCATGACAATTTGCCTGAAAATAAACGAAATCCGAGTTCAGGCAGGCGTAGGATATACCCAAAAGCACACTTAAAAGAGATATAGAAGCATCAAAATTTCTGATATTCTGTAAATTCATGTAATCCAATTGACACGATCTTTTTCGTGATGTGGATTATGTTCAAACTCTTCTCGTATTTCTCATTCTTAATTAGGGTTTCCAAGGTTTGAAATCTAGTAATTTGTGAATCCATGCCAATTTGACCAGAGAAAAACGGAAAATAAGAAAAAACCGACACAACCCCAATCCAGGCATGCACATAATATGGAGAAGACACACTAAAAGAGCTTTTAAAGACAACACAATTCCTCGAAAAAAAGCAAAACCCTACCTTTGAAGGGTTTGATGACCAATTTTTTTCCAGGCTGCGGTGGGGTAGCCTTCTTTCGCGACAAATTGGCAGCTGTGGTGGTCGTAGACGCAGAGGACCCATCGTTCTTGAGATCCACGAGCATCCCGTCCTCCGCTGAAGCATAATGTTGAACGCCATTTTTATCGAACGAGTACATAACAGACTGCTGTGACTTGGGTTTTTTCATGGCCGGACTATTACCAATATTAATATTATTGCCGCTGCTGTTGCTGCTGTTGTTGCCCCCGCCGATAATGGGCCGCTTTAAGTGAGACATTAATGCATTGTCATACAGCCGAAGAAACCCAACAAAAAAAAGAGTTAAAACAACTGTAATATGTCAATTCTGCAGGCAATTTTTTTGTTCTCTTCAAGAAAACCTGTGAATTGAAATGCTGATGCGGTTGATATTGAGAATCTTTTTAGAACCTTAAGGAATTGTTCTTCTTTCTTTTGGGTGGTTATTCAGATTTTCCAAGCGGAAGAAGAGTCATCCGCTCCCGCAAAACGATTAAAACTGCCTGGAGATGGAGAAAACCCTTCTTATATCTTCTTGTAAGTTTGTTATATGTTTCTGTTTTCTTTTCAATTTAATATTGAATTTGTTTTGATTTTAGCTGATTTCATTTGAGTTTGGCGTCCGAAATTACTTCTTCCCGGCTATTTTATTTTTTATTTACGTGGGGAAATGATAAGATTCCCTTCGGCTCTTTTAATTAAAAGTAGTTTTCAATGATTGGTAGATACAAATAATATTTATAGTTCTATTAATATATTTTAAAGAGTTATTTTATTTTATGTAGTTTCTGGTTAATAAAATTATAAATATTCATGTTTATTAATTATTTTAAGTATTTTAAGTATTATTATTCATTTTAAAGAATTTTAAAAGGATGATAATTTGTGAGATTTACAATAATTTTATAAAAGAATTGAAATATATTTTAATTTATTAAAATTAATAATTTGTATAGATACTCAAAGTCATATAATAGGAACTTACATTTTATGAAATCAAGAGCATGTCTTAAGTGGAATCTTCGACTTTCATATTCTATATGTTATACTATTTGATTCTTTATCATTCCTTCTTTCTAGTTAACATCAATGGGTTATGGCTAGGGGAGTCATTCCCCTTGATTCTTGTCCTACAATAAGGAGATTGATGTTTTGTTGAGGACAAGCACTAAATGTAAGTTGGAATAGCCTAGAAATATTCCAAATCAATGCATGTTAGCTTTGGGGGAAATTTTGACTATTAATATTGATGTTAACGAATTTCAAAAGAACATTGTTTCATTGTAAGGAAGGAATTTGCTATGTAGATTCCTTGGCATGTAACTACCATGGGAAGAACTATACCCAAGGATCCAAAAAATGGAAAATGAATGGGGACTTCAAGTTACATGCCTGCACTAAAGGTTATTACAATAGGAGAGCTAAAAGCCCAAAGCCAACAAAATAATGTCAAAGTCAAACCCTAGTGAGAATAAATCACAAGGGTCTAAAAAGCAACCAAACCAACCATCCCCACAACACCAAAAAGCCAAGATCCAAACCAACCCCTCACAACTAATCATTTTGATCCTCATGAAGAATCTAAGTCAACAACTAACTTTTTTGTTGATTTAACTGACTCCAATCCCAAACAGTCCACACCTCCAATCCATTAAAGGCCCATTTAGCCAAATAATCAGCCACTTTGTTCCATTCCCTAAAAATATGAACAAAGGAAATAGTGTCAAAATTTGAGGTCAATTGGAGGATTTGTTTGGCAACCACACCTAATATCCATGAAGAATTTTTAAAATCCCATTTATTTAATAGAGAAACCAAAATCATAGAGTCCATTTCACATACCACCTTCTTCCAACTCAACTCACAGGCTTTCTCCAAAGCCTTAAGAATAGCCCAAGCCTCCATTTGATTATTAGAATGCACCCCCATATAAATGGAGAAAAAAGCTAAGCATAACCCCTTCTATCACATCCTACTCCACCAATACCTATAGCCCTTGGGTTACCATGAGCATAATCATTCGTGTTTATTTTATAGAATCCCTCACTTGCCCACCCGATTCACCCTCCTAGAAAGCTTCTTCCTAATACCTAGACAATCTTGAGAAGCAATGGGCATAGAAAGCTCTAAGAGGGTAGTAGTGCAAGAATCAGTCGAGGACAAAGACCCCCTAGATCAAATTTAGCCTCTATAGTTTCTTTAAGCATACTCTTAACCTTAAACTAGACCTAGAGGAATACCTGCCAATGCTCCTGGAAAATCCTTCAATTTCTCTCTAGCCAAATTTGCCATATTATAAGAGAGGGGCCTAACTCCCAAGTTGCCACTAGGAAGGAAGCAAAAGCCAAAGGAAGGCCCAAATTCTCCCAAAATTCATGTAGAGATTATAGTGTCGTAAATTGTCACCCATGATAATTTCACACTATGTTTTGCTCCCCCTAAGTGCATGGACCTAGTTGTACACTTAATTTCTTGGATTATGCATTTTATAGCTCATTTGAATAATTATCAATGAAACCCATGTAGAAAACCAATGCATACATTTACCGCAAAATAGGCCAGGACCTAGTTGTCCTGGGCAACTTGGTCCTCTTATTTTGCCTCCAAAATTTAATATGTCAAAATCGACATTTTATTATTTGAATTTCAAATATCAAATATCAGCTATCAAGATTTAATTTTCAGGAAATCAAAATAATTGCATATAAATGCATAGTCATTTTATCATTTGAAAGATATCTAGCATTAACAAGGAGAATTAAACAAGAAATATTGTCAAGAGCATTATCAAGTGAGTTAAGAGCAATCAAGAGTAGATTTATTGCAATAATTTAATATCAAAGCATCATGTAAAAGTGTATGTGAGTTTTTTATGTTTATGTTATCACATTGTTTGTGAGATCTAACCCTTGTAGGTCTTCGAGCAAACAAAAATCAAGCCTCAAAGAGATTTTGTATGACTCTAATCCTTCGAGGAAGCCATTTTTGGGTGGTGAGTTGTAGTTCATTGTTGATTCATCATTCATTTATCACTTAGTCTCTATCCCTCAAAAGGATAAGCTCTCTTTTATTGGCATTACCATTATGGAGGTGGAAACACTAACATGGGGTTTGATTGAGACAAGTACCAATATGGCACAACCCTTCCTCTCTCTTTGAATGTACAAGTTTCGTATTTGAAGAAGATTAGGAGAAGCTTAAAGGTAAATTATTAATTGTTGCATTCAAACTTGGTACACCTTGACAACATACGAAAACTCAGTTATCTCTACACTCGACGAATATCTGACAGTGATACACCTAGACAAAGAAGGCTATGATCTAGCTCTAGAGGATTGTGAAATCATATTTGGGACCCTCCTACTAGGACATAGTCACCCAAGGCAACTTGGTCCCCAAAAAATAGCTTCAAATTTATATCACAAGTCCACAGAACTCTGCTCAGTCTATTTCCTAAGTCCGAATTTGTTTGTGAAATCCCATATCTACTTATTTTGCATCAAAATAGTTATTTACATCATTAGCCTAGTTAAATCATTGTATTCCATTCCTAAATCCATTCCAATTTTGGTCAAGGGTGGGTTGATTCGCCTTTCAGGTTGTAAGTCAATCCTATATCTTGTCCAAATTCATCAAACCCCCGCTACCTCAAATTCTAAGTGAAACATTAGCAAAAGTGCCTAAAAATCTAGAGTAAAACCTATGGTTATCCACTTTTTCTTCATTTCAAAGATGAAGCTTGCATAAAGGGTCTCCTCCACAGCTTCCACCAAAGCCTCCAAATTTCCACTGAGAAAGAGCACTGGAAGAAAATATGATTGAAATTTCTTCACTATAGCCACAAAGGAAGCAAAGTGAAGGGCCACTAAATCTTCTTTTCCTAATATTCTCCCAAGTGAGAAGTTTATTCAGACTTAACAACCACATGAAAAAATTGCACTTGGGCAAGCCAATTTTATTCCAAATTTGTTTCAACTAAGGACACTCTCTTAGGTCCCTATGTTGACCTTGCAAAGCAACATAACCCTATTCTACTAAGTACTTCCCTTTAGAGTCATTACCCCAAGCCAGCACATCCCTATCCTCAAAAGAACAGCAAGGGCACTCAACAAGAATAGAAGTCAAAAAGTTTCTCTCCTCTAGGGATCCCCCTTTGGGACAATTTACTGAATGCCACCACTGATACACCGAGGAGTTTCCCAATGAGGTAGAGCATTTAAATCTATCCACATTGGACCACCCAACCTCAATAAAAAAATCACTTAAGGCCCGAAGATGAGGATGAGAAGAAATGATCGACGAGTGTCCATCCCAAGAATTAAAAAAAAGGGCTCAATCACCTTTATGAATAATACAAAAAAGTATATCCTTAATGATGGTGGCTCCCATTTTCATAGTACTCCAAATCATAGAGCCCTTACCTATTAATTCTATTTGTGGGATGCCCTACTTATCAACACCACCTAAATATTTATAGTTCGGGATGTGAACCCAAGGTTGATTACAAAGTGTGCATCACCTCCAGTATAATTTTGCAGTAAGAGCATGAATTTTGTGCTCATACTTCCTAAGACCTAAGCCACCATACTCCTTAGTTTTACACATACCTAGTCCTAACTCACCAAATTCCACTTTTGATGCTCAAGATTTTCGGCCCGTAAAAATTTCCTATCAAGGGAGTCATACTCCTCAAGGAAACCTTTAGGGATAGATAATACCATGAACATGTGTAGAGGAAGATCCTAAATAAGATAGTTGTAACTTCAAAGATGTGCCTAACAGGGAAAAACTTATTGCAATACACGACCATTGTTATCACAAATATATTTTTTTCTCCACGAACTAATGACAACATAAAGTAAAAAGATAGAACATCATTCACACCCTCATTCCCAAGCACAATCCAACCTATCTATCAACCATCATCATCTCACGCACCAAGTCAACCCATGATCACCAAGGGAAGCTCACTACTTCAAGCTCTTCAAGAACACCCACTTGTTAACAATCAAATTTTGAAGGGCAACATGATCTTGGGTATGCCTAGCACCGTCCCACAAGACCCTAAACAACCATATGTGCCACTTATTTTCCATGACATGAACAAGCAAGCAAGCAGCCGCACAACAAAGGGTTAGGGTATCAACCTCTAAAAGTGAAAGCTCCTAGTACCATGATATTTCGAAAGAAAGTCATTAATGTATCTGACATTGTCAAGACATCTAGGATTGGTCTTGAACCTTAATCCACTATTGATGGCACTAAAGGCCACACTTGGATTGATACCTTTTGGGATCCAAATGATTCATCCATCTTCACCCAATCCACCTAATCCTTCAGCTTTGTTGATACTAATGATGATATGCCATTGCTTCGCCCCCAACTAATCAATTGGGACCAATAAGTCCACTGAGCTTATACCTATTCAGAAATGATGAAGCAATTGTTGAGTTCATGGGACTTAGAGATAGAATACCAAGTGGGGATCACAGGGATGGATTCACCATTGATCTTGACATAGTTGCATACTTTGGAGAGTTGGCCCTACCTTCCAACTATAAAACAAAAGAAATAAAGAAAAACGAGTCTGTAGGGGAAAACCAAAAGGCACCTACAGACATAGCAAAAGATAACAAAAAGGATGTATCTAAGGTGAAAAGCTCTTTGAAGCACCTAAGGATGGAAGGTTGGACGCGCTCCCACAAATCAAGAGAAATCCCCAATGTTGGTTGAGAATTCACAAGAGGTCAACATCAACACATCAGAAGATCCAAAAATCATACACTTTGTAGCATCCCTGACAGATGTAAATAAGCCAAAATTCATCAACTTTTTTCAAAATGGTAAGTCAACTATGCATGGTCCTATGCAGACATGTCTAGACTAGGTCTAACCTAAACAATTCCTCCATCACCTACATCTCCCTCCTAATGCTAAACCTTTTAAGTAGAAGTTGAAAAAGATGCACCCACAAATTGAACACTTGTTCGCCTTGACAATGCACACACCTTTGTATGCATACATAACTAACTACTTGCTTGTAGGTAGGACACCCCCACATCTGTCAACAATTGAAAGGTGCCATTTAGTTGAACACAAATTTCCTTATTCTTGGGTTGCTAGCTATTTATTCTACGTAGGACCTGATAATATAATGAGAAGGTACATGAGGGAAGATGAAGTTTATGATATTATGAATGCTTGTCATGATGAGCCTTGTGGATGACACTTTGCAGCTAAGCAAACAACCCTTAAGATCTTAAACACTAGTTATTATTGACTAACACTACATAAAGATGAGGTCAAGTATACGATAAGGTGTGATCACTAATAGAGGATGGGTAGACTTACAAGGAGTGATGAGATGCCCCTGCAACCACATTGGTCATTGCACCATTTGAGGTTAAAGCAATGCAGTTTGTTAGAGATAGAAAGGTTGCAACATTCCTCTATGAGAAAATTTTCACAAGGTATGGAGTGCCTAGGGAGATAGTCACAAATCAAGGACCATGATTTACTTCATATTTGATTGCCATATAGTCAAAGAATATGAGATAAGACACAAAAAGTCAACTCCCTTAACACCCATAATCAAATGAGTAGGTTGAGGTTACAAATAGGGAAATTGAATCCATCTTAACAAAGATAGTCCAACTACATCAGGACCAAGCAACAAGGTTACCAAAAGATGGTTGGGTGTACAGGACAACCTGAAAACAACCATAATATTTATGCCATATGAATTTGTGAACACCAAACCTGCACAAACTAACAAGAAACCAACAAACAAGTGTCAAACATGTTAGAAAGCTAATCTAGTGTTCCCTATGAAATTTTTTAACCAAAATCACTAGAGAACATGAAATAAGAAGAAATTGAACCAAATAAAGCATGTAATCTAAGTAAAATCAGCTAAACCTCCATCCCATAGGGGGAGTGGTGCTCCTTTGATGTGGAAAGAAGCCCTTTCCCAATCCCTTTGATAAGCTTGATGAAGTGTAGATGATCTAAATGTAAAATTGACTATACTCTAGCTAAATTGCTTGAAAATGATGAAAAGCTATGGAGTGAAATGCCTATAATGATAATGCTCTAAGTTGTGGATGAAAATGGATTTGATAAAGCCAATTTCCCTCAAAGATAGTGATGGCAATTGGATGATTGATGGATGAAATGAGCATAATGACTTTGCATGGATTGTGGATGCATATTGTGAAAAGAATACGTCTATTTATAGAAGCCAAGGATTGAAGAATGAGAGAATTTGATGAATGTGGGATAAATTGAGAGCCAATGAGAATGTGCCACTTGTCACAATTCCATTGGAGGAAGGTGGAGCACATTTTGGGAAATGTGTTGAGAAAAGGGGGATGTAAGAGGAATAAATGAGAATGGTTGAGGATTTGAAAGGTTGTAAGAAGAATTGAATGAATGTGGTTGAGATTTGAAAGGATGTAAGAGGAGTTATTGAAGATGTGAAAGGTTTTTGAAATCCTTTGGGGGGAAATTGAATGAGAGATTGTTGAGAGGAATATTTCTTTGAATATGCCTTTGTGAGGATAAATAGAGGAATTAGACAATTAATTGAAATTATTTTCATGTGCAACCTAGTTAGTTGACCATGGGTTGATTTAACTCTTAAGGAGTTAAAAGCTGGAGGATTTATTAATGCTGATTAGAGAGTTATTTAGGATTAATTAATTGGAGTGAATTAGGAGATGTGACATTTGATTTGACTAATTTAATCAAATGGGAGGATTTAATTAAATAAGATGAATAATTAGTTAGAAAAATGATGAATTAATGAATGAATTTAATTATTTGATTATTAGCTGAATTTGTTGAATTTAATTAAATAATGTTGATTATTTAATTAATTGATGAATTTGAATTGATTTAGGAAGAAATGGTGTTAATTTATCAAAATCATATGCATAGTATCAATCAAGACTTTTCCAGTGACTACATTTTGCCCCTCTTTGAAGCGAAGTACCTGCTACATTGGTTCAAAGAATAACACTACCATGATCAAAATTCAAAAAAAATCTAATTTTTCGAATGCCCCCTATTTCCTCAGCAAATGAAATTACGTTGCTACATTGCCCCTTTGAGAGATCGGGCGAAAATTTTGATTTTAGGGTCGATCTCATGACAAAGATTTAAGATCAGTTTAGCTAAAAGAGGGCTAGAAAGCTTAGATGTTTGGTGTATAGACAGTCATCAACCATGGGTAGCCTCATGTATATTTTGATATAACACACTAATTTGATACTTGTATAGAAATGTTAGTAGAGATATAAGAATGAGAATAATAAGATGGATATAAGTAGAAGAATAAGATGGATAAACGCTTGATTCTAAGAAGATGCAGAAGTCTAACAAGTCCATGAGTCATCAAGACTATATTAGATATGGTGATGAGTGATGATGATTTGCTTATCCGAGGATTTGGACATGAACAACATATCTTTCCTTATGTTTGATAAAACACATAGATGCGATGCATCAAGGTATAGACAACCAAGATGGCAGGGTATCTAGTGCCATGGACTTTGACTCAACAAACAAATAGTAGTATTCTTGTTCATACCTAACATACAAAAACTTTGTTAGGATGCACTTCAAAAGTTTCAAACATCAAGGCACAAAACACAGAAAGGTATAGCCTATCAATGCAATAGTCAACAAGTTGCCCAAAACACCTTCCATACATACCTAAGAAAGCAAGTATTTGCCAAGTTATATTACAAGAATGTCCAACAATCATATCAAATGAAAGATAATGTTCAATGCCCCATTGATTTTTCTCTAAATCATTTTGTTAGACATCATCGAGAGGTCATTGGAATGAGCACAATAAGATAAATCAAAGAAAAGATCAGGTGAAAAAACAAGTCAATTTTCTTCATACCTCTAGCCAAGGGGATGTGTTTTATTTAGGATAAGTATCCAAAGTGTTTGTCAAAGATAATGCCCATTGTAGGAAGGATGCATCCCAGGACATGTTAGTGGATGGTGGCAAGTTGATAGGTTGTTTGAAAGGCTATTGATATAAGGTTTGATTGACATGTTTGCTAAAATGATCAAGAGTTTTATTTTGCATTTAAAAGTTTGTTGTTTTGATTTTGATTTTACATTTGAAGTTTGCTTTTGCTGATTGTCGTGGTTGTTTCTAATTATTTTTCCAAAGGGTGAGTGTGACAATAAGTTTATTATGGATGATATTATTGTGGGTGAAAGCGAAATGGAACAAATGGATTTTTTTTTATGTTTTTGAAATGTTATGAGGCTATTTTTTTGGATTTTTGGGTTATTTAATTTTTTTGTGTTTTTGTGTCCCGAGGGCTCATCAAAGATTAGCCTTGCCTACATTTAAGATAAAAAATGATGCAGCATGATTACCATGTTTTTGGCATTTTCTAACATTTTGACTTGTTTTTTGGATTTTGATATGTTTTGGATGTTTTTGGATTTTCGCATGATTTTGACAGTTTGGATATGGATATGTGTGATGATATCAGTGTTATTTTTGGAGTTTGTTGAAAACCAAGCTAGGATTTATTGATCATATTGATGGATTTATGATGATAGCATTGTCGAGGATACACAACCATGTAAGGATAGTGTTAAGCAACACGAGGATTGGGAAGGATATCATGAGATGATGATGAATTGATTGGATTGGATTGATGGATTGATGATGATAACATTGTTGAGGATACACAACAATGTAAAGATAGTGTTAAGCGACACAAGGATTGAGAAGGATATCCCAAGATGATGATGGATTGATTGGATTGGATTGATCAATATTTTAAATCTTGGTTTGGAACAAAATTTGTTTGGATGATTTGATGTGATGCTGAAGTGCAAATTAGATACAACTGATATTGATTGTTTGGATTGATGTTTGATGAAAGATAAAGCTTGATAAGAAACATCTTCTTGTCAAAATGTGTCATGGGCTAGTGATTTGGATTTTTTGCTTACAAGTGTTTTGACCAATTTGATTTTACATTTGTCAATGTTTGGATCACCGCATAAGTTGGAAGATATAGATGAAGATTTATTTCCAAAGCAAGATGTAAATATCTACCCCCAGTGTCTAGCAATGTATGGAATGCCATAGGTGG
This sequence comes from Sequoia sempervirens, assembly GCA_007258455.2. Taxonomy (NCBI): domain Eukaryota; kingdom Viridiplantae; phylum Streptophyta; class Pinopsida; order Cupressales; family Cupressaceae; genus Sequoia; species Sequoia sempervirens. Next base: position 832,450,850 of record VDFB02271358.1, on the reverse strand, counting down.
ATGCTTGGATAGATGTATGGATGGAGGGATATGGATTATCTTGTGATAAGATAAGGTGTTTGGATAAAGAATGCTCATTTGGATAATGATTCATGGCTTAGATAATGCTAGGTAGGATAGGATCAATGAAAATGACTCATGTAAAGATGTTTACCATAAGCAAGTGTAAAGTGTACACCAAACTTGTTCAAGGTCAAGATAATTTGGAAGATGGATGTAGATGGATGAAAATGGTTTGGATAAATGGTTCATGGATGAATGGATTTATTATGGATGAGATGGATGGAATGTTGGATTTATTATGGATGGGATGAGATGTTTCCACCCAAACTAGTGCATGTAGATGCTCGATTCTACACATGAAGCCTATTTTCCAGGTTTTCATCATGGTACCTGTCTAAAGTGTCACCATACTGGTTTCACTGGAGGATGATTTTTATTTTTACTATTTTCATGATTTTTTTTTTCAAAATATTTTAAGCTCATGTTGAACCACCTGGTGGTGTCGATGTAGATGCTTATGTCATGATGTGCTATTGATATCCTACTTGAAGAAGTTACTTTGCCAAGATACATGCACTTGAATGCAACTTTTGAGATTCTTGATCTACTTTGTTGATACCGAAGTTAACTCTATCTTTATGCGCAAATCGCAATAGAGTGCCTTCTAAATCCTTATGATGAAGGGTTGTTGCCAATACATGGTCAATGTGAGAATTGGATATCATGCATGGAGGCACAGATGGTGTTGTGTGTTTAGGAATAAGAGATGGATTGGTTAATAGTTTGGAACCTTTGACTCTCCAAACTTGGGAAGATGAGCAATAATGGGTGGATACGAAAGTGTGTATGGAATTAGGACCAACTGCTTGATATACTTTGTACGTTGCTTGAGAATCCTGCTTTTTCCTTTGTGGACATCTTTGATGGATACTTTTCCTTTTTTATTTTTCCCCATAGTTTATTTCACTAATGGAGTTTGATAGGGATAATCTTTCTTTGTATTCTTTGGTATCCACTTGTATTTGTTTTGTCCTTCATGGTTCACTACTTATTTTCCTTTGATGATGTTCTTCTTGCTTTTATTCACATGCTTCTTTTGATGTTGATCCCAATTTGTGGATGGGATGATGGGTGGATGAAGATTCGTGACGTGGCTAGTTGTAGTTTTAGCATCGGTTTCATCATAAGGATTCTTCGTGCTCCCTATGTTGATGTTTGCACTGGATAAAATTGCCCCCAGTATTATAGAGGTATCACTGATATTTTTAGATCCCTTAATTGTCGAATAACCAAGACCTCGATGCTTAGGATTACCAATAATTTGCACTAGTTTTAGGATACCTTGTTCATGTAGGCCTAATCCTCTGCCTTGATAATTCATCCGTTGAAACATTTTATTTGTAATAGGATATAATTTACCTTGGAAAAAAGGTGTAAATCCTTCTCTGCTCTATTGTGAATCTTCAAAGGTGATATCTTTTTCATTGATAAGATAGGCTGCCCTAAAAAGGTAAGTGATCCAAGTTTATAAGTGATAGGATCCTCCATAAGTGGGATAACTTCTTGATTCATATCTTTGGCTTGATTTTGTGAAATATCAGATTTTAATGCTTCTTCGAGAGGTGTTGATGATTCACTATCCACGTAAAATTCTTCCTCATGATTCATTTTTGATATGCCTTCACAGAATGCTTCTGATTCCCAACTTTTGTAGAAGCCTTCTTCATGACCCATTTCTGATATGTCTGTAGATTTTTCTATATCTTGATCATGTGTACAAATGTTAAGAGTAGGAGACTCTTGTTCCTTAGTAATGATATCAAGAGTATGAGACTCTTGTTTTGAATAAAGATCATCTACATGCCCATTAGGAGTAAGAATCTCATGGGTAGATGGAGGAATATGTGTTATATGGATATGATCATCATTTGTGACATCTTGTATAGATTGGAGAGTGTCCATTAGATCATTGTAGTATCTTGGAGATACGAAATCTTGATCTTGATTAATTTTGGAATTGCTTTTGACATGCTTTGGATCAAGTTCTTGACACGGGTTAGTTTTAAAGGATGGAATTCTTATAAAGGGTTCTTGGATATCTTCATTAGGAATGGGAAGTGGCTCAATATCCTCTTGAGCTTTGAGTGGATTTGGATCAAGTATGGAGTTGAATATTCCTTCAATATCTACAACCATGAAGTCGAAGGATGTCAATATGTTCGAAAGGACCATTGCTAGACTTTGGTGAAAGATGTCGATCATGCTTTGGAATGAAATATTGAGATATGTCCTCAAACTCATTGGATGATGTAGAGGTATTTTCAACATGATCATTGGTCGATGGATTGTGGATTATGTCAATAGGATCAAATAATTCTAACACTCCTTGAAATAGATCATTGTTGAATATTATTGAGGGGTTTTGATCATGACTAAAAAGTGACTCTTGATGTATGTTGAGTTGCTCATCAGATGAGGTAGAAACATCTTCAAGGTGCTCATTGATGGATAGATCTTGATAATTGTTTTCAACAATTGTGGTGGAGAGATTTTCAATGTTTTCAACCATAAGATCAAATGATGTTAACATTTCTTGAATTGGACCATTGTTGGGTATTGTTGGTGGATTTTGATCGTGATTGAAAAGTGACTCTTGATATATGTTGATTTAATCGTTGGATGAGGTAGAAACATCTTCAAGGTGATCATTGATGGATAGATCTTGATCATTGTTTTCAACAATTGTGGTGGAGAGATTGTCACTGCTATCACTAGTGGTTGAATCCTAATCATTGTCCTCAATAGTTATTATTTCTTGATCGATAAAGTCTTGGACAATATTTTTGAGTTGAATAGAATTTGATGTTTTATGAAGATTTTCTCTATGATACTCACAATAAGATCCACCCCTATTCTAAGGGAAGTTTAGGACAGAGTTGAAAGCACTTACTTTTGGAAGAGAGATGAGTTTTGCATTAACTAGCTTTCTTAGCACTGTTTCGATTGTCACTCCAAAAGGAGTGTATTCACGTTTGTGATCTTGTGAGATTTGTGCTTGTTGAGGTGATTCTTGTTGTGCTTGATCTTGGAGATGTGGTGATTGATCTTTGAGATGTGGTGATTGGGTTTGTTGTTGATATTATTGATCTTGATATCCAACCTCTTGACATTGGATATATTGTTCTTGATGTGCTTGTGGAGACAACTCAATGCTTTGATGACATGGTTTAACCAATGGAAGAGTGTATTGATTTTGGGGTGGAGATGTCTCTTGGCACAATGAATCGACTATTTTGGTAAGTGTAGTAATTTGATCTCACAAAATTTAATCTTGATTTTTATCTTGACACCTTGATGTAGTTGATTTGGTTTTTGTTCAAGCAGATTTGGAATGTATACTTGTGGTGTTTGTATGGGATTATGGATAAATTGATTTTGGACAATCAAATGATTTGGGATGATGTTTAGATTTGGAATTATAGATTTGAACATTTTTGTGGTTGGGAATCACATCGCTTTGATTTAGGTAACCTTGATTTTGCATGGTGTTACCTTGACTTGGATCAATACATGGAGTTGTTATTGTTTGGACTTTAAACAACATTTGTATGATAACATATCTATCCCAAAGTTTACCAAGTGTGGATTTGAAATGTTCATGTTTGGTAAACTTGTACTTGGTATAGTCACATTTAGCATGTATTGATTTGGTGGGATAACGTTGTTTTGTTGAAGACTCATGCATTGATTGTTTGATTGATAGATTTGTAGGTTTGGAATTTGATTTAAATCTAACATATGGAAAGGTGTTCCAAAATTTAGATGGGGGCATAATCACATTTGTTGTACCATTGAGGTTTGTAGGAGATAATGATCCCGTGTATGGATTGTATAAATGTGAGTTTTGATAATCAATTGGCATTGTAAGGATTTGATAGTTTGGTTGATTTAGACCACTCATGATGTATGAATCAAGTTTATATTCCATTTTTTTTCTTGTGTTTTGACCTTGCTGGCCTCTAAGGAATTTAGGACCAATGATAAGATGAAGGATGAAAGGGGTGAATGAAATGGGTGTTGAACTTTTAGGAACTTTGGATCAATGTTAGACTTTAGGATTTGATTTTGATTGTTTTGATTGGATAATGAACTTGTGAATCCCAAGATGTTAGATGTTACCTTAGGATGAACTTGTCCACAAGGGGTGCTAATTTAACTAGAGGTATGAGAAATGATGCATTCTCACACTCCTAACTAAACAAGGTGATTTTGATGTTTTTGATGATTTACCCAAGTCTAGAATGATGTTTCCAAAACTCTAAAGTTTTTTGTGGGATGGAGATGATAAAAGTTTTGGATGGATGAAGTGTTTGATTTTATCCTAAATTAACCTAAGAGGGACCTTGTTTACAAGACCAAGATAGTGAAGAACATGCCTTACCCTATGAGTAGTTCAACCAAAAGATCAATGTTTGCATGGAAAATCATATGACCAAAAGTTAGACAAGCACATGTGTGGGGTTCAATTTGATTTTAATCTTGATTAATTTTACCACATACACTTGTTTTGCTTAGTTTTCAAATTGAATGCCTGTCTTAACTCCTTTTCATTCCACAAGGTTCGTTATGTGAAAATCAAAGAATCAAAGACATAGTTTTCCTAGGTTGAATTTGGAGAGAATCTAAGGATAGAATCCCTAGGGACAAGCATTAACATTTGGACTCTTCAAGGATATTTTCTCTTTCCAAAGGGTTTGAAATTTTGATGACTTGTTGAATGTTTGTTTCAAAGTTTTGAGATTTTAAGCAATGTATTCAAATGATTGACTCACAAATTGCATAATCCTAGGATAGAAATGGCTATATTTGTTGAATTCTCACTTGGATTTCTCCAGCTACACTTATTCAAAGTGAATGATTAGAAGCTTCACCACACTAGCTCCCCTCCATGACACTCACTTCTACAGGTCAGCCAAGCTTCGAGTTCTCATGAATCTCCCATGACAAACTCTTCATCTCTACTAAGAATCGCAACTATGTGGGATGGCTTCAGAGGTCCGACCTCCTGACACCAACAAATATTAGGGATTTTTGGCTTCTACACAAAGGTTTGTAATAAGGGCATCCAGTTTAGGGGGTGCAATGATAAAATCCTTGTGAGAGGTCTCCCAACCCTTAGAGCAAGGTCTTTACACATCATAAAGATAATGGGGGAGAGCTATCATGTACCGCTTCCCATTGTTTATGATTTTCATTGCAACCATAAATTTATATAGTTTGGAAGAGCTTGGCTTATGCTTTTACCGCTTGGGTTGTTCCCTTGGGATGAGTACTTTTTCCCACCAAGGTAGGCCCTCTAAAGGTGAACAATAACAAGTAAGTACATTCGTAGTTCGATCATCTTTTCTTTCATGGACAAAGAGAGAACACATGCTATGCATTTTCTCACACTAGCATGATTTGTTCAATTTTAAAAAACCCAAATTTAAAATGTGGAGGCAATCTTTTAGATAACCTAATGTCACTAAAATGCTTTTGATTCTCAAGATCATCGTGAAGCGCAAGAGAAGTGCATACGCATTTGAATGAAAAGAGTTTGTAAAGAAGATTACAAAACAAAGAAAACACGAATTCTTTTTAGTCCTCAAAGGCAATAAATTAATTCTTTTTATAGCACTAAAACCAAATGTTGAAGTTGATTGTTCAGTTTTAATCCAAACTTCAAATTCTAGTAAGTATCTAAGGTTCAATTTTAACCAACTTAACAAAACTTGAGTTGTAGGTTAATTTTAAATCCAAATTGAATCTAGTTGGTCCTAGGAAATGAAATGCAAAAAATGAAGTCCAAGATTATCACAAAAAGCATTAAAAAATGCTTTTAAGTCTTCAAATTTTGATCCTCCCCTGCTTCATGCAAATGTGACATTGAATAGCAAATGCAGTGCTCTACAACCATCAAAAGTGACGCTAGAAAAGAAGAGCGACGCTCTGGTGAAGTCAAAAGTGGCACTCTGCGAGAAGAAAATTAGACAGAAGATAGAGAGGTCAAATACAACGATAAATCAAAAGCGACGCAACAGAGGCGTGCATATGTGATGCGACATAGCGAAAGCGCCGCTTTGTGGTGTCGCATTTGCAAAAAGGTGGTGTCATGTTCTTATAACTACAAGAAACAGAGAAATCAAGTGAAATTCAACATGTTAAGCTGGTTAGCCCTCCTTCTAGTGCCAAAATGTGAACACCAAACCTGCACAAACTAACAAGAGACCAACAAACAAGTTTCAAACATGTTAGAAAGTTAATCTAGTGTTCCCTATGAAATTATTTAACCAAAATCACTAGAAAACATGAAATAACAAGAAATTGAACCAAATAAAGCATGTAATCTAAGTAAAATCAGCTAAACCTCCATTCCATAGGGAGAGTGGTGCTCCTTTGATGTGGAAAGAAGCCCTTTCCCAATCCCTTTGATAAGATTGATGAAGTGTAGATGATCTAAGTGTAAAATTGACTATAATCTAGCTAAAATGCTTGAAAATAATGAAAAGCTATGTATTGAAATGCCTATAATGGTAATACTCTAAGTTGTAGATGTTAATCGATTTGATAAAGCCAATTGCCCTCAAAGATAGTGATAGCAATTGGATGATTGATGAATGAAATGAGCATAATGACTTTGCATGGATTGTGGATGCATATCGTGAAAAGAATGCTTCTATTTATAGAAGCCAAGGGTTGAAGAATGAGAGAATTTGATGAATGTGGGATAAATTGAGAGCCAATGAGAATGTGTCACTTGTCACAATTCCATTGGAGGAAGGTGGAGCATATTTTGGGAAATGTGTTGAGAAAAGGGGGATGTAAAAGGAATAAATGAGAATGGTTGGGGATTTGAAAGGTTGTAAGAAGAATTGAATGAATGTGGTTGAGATTTGAAAGGATGTAAGAGGAGTTATTGAAGATGTGAAAAGTTTTTGAAATCCTTTGGGGGAAAATTGAATGAGAGATTGTTGAGAGGAATATTTATTTGAATATGCCTTTGTGAGGATAAATAGAGGAATTAGACAATTAATTGAAATTATTTTCATGTGCAACCTAGTTAGTTGACCATGGGTTGATTTAACTCTTAAGGAGTTAAAAGCTAGAGGATCTATTAATGTTGATTAGAGAGTTATTTAGGATTAATTAATTGGAGTGAATTAGGAGATGTGACATTTGATTTGACTAATTTAATCAAATGGGAGGATTTAAAAGAGGATTTAATTAAATGATTTGATTTAATTAAATAAGATGAATAATTAGTTAGAAGAAGGATGAATTAATCAATAAATTTAATTATTTGATTAATAGTTGAATTTGTTGAATTTAATTAAATAATGTTGATTATTTAATTAATTGATGAATTTGAAGTGATTTAGGAAGAAATGGTGTTAATTTATCATAATCAAATGCATAGTACCAATCAAGACTTTTTCGATGTCTACAGAATTAGTAAATGGGAAAAAGGTTGTCCTTCCCATTGAATTTAAACATAAAACAATCAAAACAACGGTGCAACTTGGAATGGATCTCTTTGAAGCCCAGAAAGACAAACTGCAAAATCTAAATTCTTTGGATGACATAAGGATGGAAACAGTCCATCATACAAAATTGGTGCAAAAATAAAGAATCAAATGGTATGACCAATTTATCAAAACTAAATAATTTCATGAAGGGTATTGGACATTGCTCTATCATTCAAGTTATAAGGGCCACAAGGGTAAATTACAGATATAGAGTTAGGTCTTTATGAAATAAAATAAGTATTTCAAAATGGAGTAGTACAGTTAACTACAATTAATCCAATTGGATTCTCTTTGATGGTAAATGGACACCATCTCAATTTTTATAAAAAGCCATTGCATAAAGAAGAGTTTCTATAGGACTTGTAACACCAATTTACACAATCCTTGGGATTACTAAATTCAACATTATTTGTCAATCATGAAGACACCGCCAAATTAGCCATTGCCACATTTGTAGATGAGCTAACCAAATCACCTACTAATATTCAGTGGGTATGATTCTCACTAAAAAATAAAAAAACACACATGTACACACACACACACACTACATCTCCAATAAAAATGTACCATCGACATAAGACATTATCGAATACATGCAACAAGTTAAAATCAATTCTTCTCATATGACATATAGCAACAACCTTGAGGAAGTTACACAAAGGAAATGTTCTATTGCTACCCACAATAGTTATCTCATGTTCACTACCACTCAACATGCATCAAGTATCATTCTTGATTGATATCTTTCTCATCACATCTACATGTAGCCACTTTGAATTTTCCACCAATTATATGCAACACATCACTTCATTATAAGTCATTTTCATGCATGTTGCAACCTTTTTCTTTCATATCCAAATTTTCTAGACACGTGCCATTGTTTGGTTAGTTTCTTTATATGACAAGCTACTTGCTCTCACCTCTATTTAATTCCATAATTATGTCTCTCTCAACTAGTTGATAGTTGGAGACATTCAAATCACATCACACATGCCACCTTTCCCATCCTAACAATCATTCAAGGTATTTTTCACATTATAAACTATGATTACCATTAACTCTATTCATTTTCTTTGAAATTCACGTTCATGCAACATTTACTTTATATAATATATACATGTCTACAATATTTTAAAAGTTAACCTCTTTATGCTTCCCCCATACCTTGCCATTTGAGGACAAATTGCCACTTTAAGTTGGAGGGAGGATAAGCTAGCAATCAAATAGTTTGGTTTTCAAGTTACATATACCAGTCTGAACAATCTCTGATAAACGTACCATCATTTTATTTTTTACAAAGTCACAAACACATAGATTATAGTATTCAAGGAGGCAATAAATAAGACATAAATAATGGTTAGGTTGAATAAGAATTTGTTTGAAGAAGGTTGCAAAACTTTAGTATGGGGGGAGACATTATTAGAAGGGAACCAATAGCTCATAATACATTACTAGAAGATCAAGCATGCTTGCCTATTTTTTAGCAAGTCGTATGGATAGATTACTTCCTTCATTTTATAAAATTCAGTGAGGTAATGACACATCAATTTTCTAGCACACTACAAAATGATGAAGCTATAGTAAGAGATTTAAGAGCAAATTCCTTAAAGGTAACAATTGCAGAGATGTTTAGATTGCTCGTGTTTGGGGAGGAGTTTCTAGTACAAGCAAATGCAATTACAACTTAAAATGAATTCATACAACCATGAGAGGAATTGGATTCCTCAGCCCAAGGTACTAAATGACTTTCCCTACCCTGGTTACGAGCATCCGTTGTTGCATATATAATTAAATATTTGACTTGTGATGATAGACAATCTCTCTTGTACACAATAAATTTTAAACTATTAAGTCACCTTTGGCATTAGAGGTTGGTTAATGTTCTAAATTTCTTATATAATTTGCTAAAATTAATGTCATATGAGTAAAAGAGAAAGAGAAACTAGTATTCCTTGTCTGATCATTATTTAGTCACTCTATTGATAAAGAGAAGTCTTTGAGCCCAATCCCCTGATATTTCTTAGGAAGATTTTCTAGCATGCAACAATATAAACGAAAAACCTTTGAGGTTGAGGCTAGACGAAACAAATAGGTCTTAGGAGGTGAATGAGGCATCAACAAAAAGGGAAGAGGAACATATGACCTCTTCTGCACAAGTCATATCGCCTAGCTGCAACAGCAGCACAACCAAAGCCAGAGACACAAGAAACCCTATTTGCAGCCTCTAAGGCACAACTTGTAGCACTTGCAAAGTCTAAAACCCTTGTTACCACAAACCCTTCCATGCCTAAGAATCACAAAAGGAAATGTACACCTTCTACTCTTGCATCTAAAAAGAAGAAGAAAAGGCTCATGCAACCTAAAAGATTATCACACCACCTAAAAGAAAATGACATTGTAGGAGTGAAGGCCCATTATCAACAAGAAAAGGTCACGATGATAGAGTCTAGAATAGACTCAAAAAAATAAAGTTTACCTGATGATAAAGAACAATCCAAAAGCCTACAATTTATGTACCTACACACCATTTCAATTTCTAAATTTGAAGAGGATTTGTTTACAACAAAGAAGAAACCCAAACCTCCTAACAATCCAGCAACCCAAAAGGAATTTGCTTCTCCAACTGAGACAGATGAAGAACTATTTTTGGAAGATGAGAATGAATTAATATTGAAGGGTAAAAAAAGTGAATGAGTTGCATGCAACTCTACATAAAATTAAGGAATTAGAAGAATAAATAAAGCGGTTCCAACAAAAAGAGATAGGGTTGGACAACAAGGTTAAAGAATTGGAAAATAAGTTGCATGATTATCAATGACAAGGAGTAGGCTTGGATAAATTGGCTTAGTTAGCCATCATAGAAATAAATAACAACATCCCAAAACTTGATGAATATAATGATTTCTGAATAACACCAAAAACCCTACTCTGGTAACCCTTGGGATAAGATTATGGAACAAAATGGAAGAACTTTCTCAATCACTATGATAATGAAATAAGGAAAGATAAAAAATGATAGTGAAGCATAATAGAGAAATTGAAAAGAAAAACTCAAAAATTAAAAGGTTAATGGTAAAAATCGGAGAAATAGCTAATATGATTGTTCAACTCATGAAATGAAAACAACCTGCTGGGGTCTATACCCTATTCTTGCAAGATTTTTTTTTTGAGTTTCCAATTAATTCAATTAATTAGCGATCTTCTCATTTCACTATCATCATCAAAATTATTCTTAAAGGCTTATCAAGAGGCCACATTGGACATGCTAGATCAAATATGTGAATTTTATCTACATGATTTGGCTATTCCATATTATATTGTTTGAAACCCATAAATTTTTATGGGAGATGTTTAGATAAAGGCTAATACATCATTCATCTAAAATGAACATCAAAGAGGTTAGTTGCGACAATATTATCATGAAAGAAAGAAGTCATTTCCCCTACACATTACAACATAAGAAAAAGATCCTAATGAGGTAGTTAAGGAATGGATTTACCTGGTGGATAGATGCGTTGATTTGATTTGTGCTTGGGGGGTTGACTTGATTTGGTTGATTTTGGATTGATGTGTTCAATGAAGGGATTTTTCCTATACCTTTAATTGGTGTGGAAGATGATGTCGAAATAGGGAAAGGTGGGTACATTTGTGATGTATTCCCTTGTGGAAGTGAAGATGAAGCATTGAAGGTACCTACTTGTCTGAATAGATCAACTTGTCCTTGTGAGATGTTGGGATTGCAGCCTTGTGTATCAAGGGAGTATGTAGGGGTGGCATGGAAAGTGGATGAATTGTTCATGTCATGGAAAATAAGTGGAACATATGGTTGTTTAGGGTCTTGTGGGATGGTGCTAGGCATACCCAAGATCATGTTGGCCTCTAAATTTTGATTGTTGACAAGTGGATGTTCTTGAAGAGCTTGAATTAGTGAGATTCCCTTTACGTTCATGGGTTGACTTGGTACATGAGATGATGATGGTTGAGAGATAGGTTGGATTATGCTTGGGAATGAGGGTGTGAATGATCTTTGTGGGGTGTTTACTAAAGGTTGATCCACAAAGGTGCTTACATCAAAATTAGAAGGGAGTCTAGATCCTTCTTTTTCCAATGCCAACATGTATTGGGTGGGATTTAGTTTCATGATCGTGTTGAAAGGTTTGTGGGTTTCTATATTTTACACTAATTAGAGCAATTCAACTTGGGACATCTCTTTGTAATTGGTTGTGACATCCTCCACATGACAACCTCCCTCTTGAAGATCTTGTGGTAGTTGAGGGAGATTAGGTGGAGGGTTGGTAGATACCCTAGGGTTGAATTTTGTTTGATTCAAATCACTTTTGGTTGATGTTTCTTTGTTTCACTCCATGATCTTCTTATGTTGTGACCTTGTTTGGACCATAAAATTGGGATCAACTTTTAGGAATATGTGGGATGAACCTTTAAGTCCTTCGGTTGATCTAAACTTTAGGTACAAAAAGAAATTTTAGGATGTTTTAGGATCCAATGATGATGGTATGAAAGATGGGTGATGATGGGTGTTTGAACCTTTAGGAACTTTGGATAAATACTAGACTTTAGGATTTTGATTTTGATTTGTTTTTATTTGGATGATGAACCTGTAAACCCTGAGATGTTAGATGTGATCTTAGGATGAACTTGTCCAATAGAGGGTGCTAATTTAACTAAGTGTATGAGAAAGGATTCATTCCCACACACTTAACTAAATAAAATGATTTTGATTTGATCTAAGGGATTTACCAAATGTCTAGCATAAGGATGTTTCCAAAGTTCTAGAAAGTTGTTTGTGAGATGGATTTTGATAAATGTTTTGAGGATGGATGGAGGTATTTGTTTTCACCCTAGATAAACCTAGAAGAACTTTTTTTACAATACCAAGGTGTTGAAGAACATGCTTTATCCTAGGAGTGCGTCATGATCAATGTATTCATATTGGACATGCATGTCTGAATTATCTCTTGAAGGACGCCTATAAAAATTTCTTGCCAAGATGTTCCCATTGTAGTAGAGTGCTACAAGGTGTTTCTTAACAAACTTTGTACTATGACACCTAAGTTTGAAGTGACAAAATGTGGACCTTTGTTTTGGAATTTTGACCCTACGAGAAATCATGAATACAAGCACGTGTGGGGTTCAATTGTGAGTTTATCTTGATTAATGAATTATTTTTACCACATCAACTCATCTTGCTTAAATTTCAAACTAAATGTCTATGTCTAAGCTCATTTTCATTCCACATGGTCGATTATGTGAAAATAAAAGAGCTAAGGCCATAGTTTCCCTAGGTTGACCTTGAAGAGAGTGAATTGAGATATGATCCCAAGAATTTAGAAGCCTCTAAATATGAGATCCTTAAGGACAAGAAGTAATAATTGGACTCTTCAAAGGTATTCACTCTTTTCAAAGGGTTTGAAATTTTAGTGATTGTTAAATATTTGTTTCAATGTTTTGGAACCAAGTAATGTGTTCAACTGACTTGTAAAAATGCACTATCCTAGGCTGAAGAGATACTATTTGTTGAGTCCCCACTCAAATTTCTCTAGACACTAAAACAAAGTGAACAACTAGAGATTTGGTGACACTGGCTCCCCCTTACACGACATGGGCACACCAAATCTCAAACCCCAAAGATTCGAAGGATTTTCTATTTCTACAATGAATAGTGGAATGTGGGGCGACTTCAAAATGACTGTTCCTACACCAACAAGCATAAAGGTTTATGGTCTCTACAACAAGTTAGTTCTTAATTCAGATATTTAGGATAAAAACATTGTTGCCATACACACGACAAGATTAACTCAATTAATAGGCCTCCCAATCTCTTCCTAAGAAGGGATTTTAACGTATCACACAGATACTAGGGGTGGCACTTGTCGGTATGGGACAACAACACTAGCTAGTTGATAACTTTAATTGTCACCATTTCATTTTATAGCAGACCGAATATGAAAACACCACTTTGGGTCAATCCCTCTCTCATGTTGGGAGGCGGGCCCTTCTAAAGGTAATACTTTGACATGAAAACAAAATGTGAAAAAATATCAAGATGCTTTTTGTCACCAAAGATCGCCAAAAGGCGCGAGGGGAGAGGATACACCTCAACTGCACAAAAGCAAGAAAATTAACACCTTGAGTGTTTATCTTCACCCAAGATCTCACGAAGCACAAGGGTAGAGGATACACACTCAAAGTGTGTCATAAACAAGATCACTCACTTTAAGCACTTGTTCATTTTAGCCTTCAAAGCAATGGTTAATTCATTTTATGCACCAAATAGAGTGTGAGTTTGCCTTGTTCAATTTTAATCCCACATAGCAATGATCTAGTAATTTTGTACGTTCAATTTTAACCAATTGGAAAAGCTCATGTCACTGATTAATTTTAAACCCAAATTAATGATAGTTGGTCCTAAAATAGAAAATAAAAAGCTGAAATGGAAATCATAGGCTTAACAATGAGCATTAAAAAATGCTTTTAGATTTCCAAGTTGATGTTTCTCTTCAATTTGCAAAGGTGACATTGGATTACGAAGACAGTGCTATATTTGCAGCAAAGGTGGCACTCTAGTGAATATTAGAAGCAATAGTCTGTAGCAGATAGAGAGCACAAAAGTAGTGCAAAAAATGCAAAAGCGACACGAAAGCAGAAGTGACAATCTAGTTGAAATTTGAAAATGATAGTTTGATTGAGAAGTCAAAGGCAACGCTTTATTGAAGCCGATGAGATAGTGTGCAACGATAGTGGTGTGATGAGGCAAAGGCGACGCTGTATACGAAAGCAACACTATACCTGCAAGCAAAGGTGACGCCGAAAGCAAAGGCGGTGCTCTAGAAGTGAGAAGTGGTGTCACCCTTTTTAGCTACAAAAAATGTGACTTTTTTAGCTAAAATAAAGAAAATTTCAAGTGGTGGCCCTCCTAGTGCCAAAATGTGAATGCCAATCTGCAACTAGCTAACAAGAGACAAAACAAGCAAGGTTAGTCATGTTAGAAATCACAAACAAAGCATTCCCTATTTGATGAACATAGAGAAGAAAACATGAAATAGAGCATATAACATAAGCAAATGAACATGTAAACCTATCTAAATCAACCAAACTTCCATCCCATAGGGGGATTAGTGCTACTTTGATGTGGAAATTAGCCCTTTCCCAATCCCTTTGATAAGCGCCAATTTGAAATTGATTCCAAGTGATAATGAAAACAAGTTAAAATGTGATTTAAATGAGTGTAAATGAATGATTGCTATGAGTAAAAATGCCTATAGTGAGATTGCATGAGATTGTGGATCTATATTGTGTAGAGAAAGCCTCTACTTATAGGATTCAAGGGTTGAAGAGCGAGTGAAATTGGTGAATGTGGGACTAAATGGGGAGCCAATAGGATTGTGACACTTGTCACGAGGCTAATGGATGGATGTGGAGCATATTTTGGAGAATGTGTAGAGTTAAGGCATGTAGGTGGATGTGTAAGAGGATGTAAGAGAATTGAATGAATATGGGTGAGATGTAAGAGAATGTTGTTGAGGGTGTAAGAGGAATAAGATGGCATGTAAGTGCAACTAAATGCCCTTGTAAGTGATATTTATGAGTTTGTAAGAGGTTTTAAAAGCCATTTGGAGGGAAATTTATGAATGGGTGATTGGGAGGAATATTCTTAAGAATATGCCATTGTGAGGAAAATAGGCTATTTAGTTAATTAGAATAAATTATTTTCATGTGCAACTTGGTTAGTTGACCATGGGTGGATTTAACTTTGGTGAAGTCAAAAGCTAGAGAAATGGGTAATGAGGATTAAGGAGTGACTATAGTTAATTAATTCAAAATTAATGAACTTGAGTGGGTTAGGGGATTTATGACATTTAATTAAATAGTTTGATTTATTTAATCAAATGAGAGGACTTAGGGGAATTTAATTAAATGATTTTATTTTTTTTAAATAGGGTGAACATTAGTCAGAAGAAAGTGAATTAATCTAATGAAGTCAATTATTTGATTAATAGTAGAAGTTGATGAAATTAATTAAATAACAAAGATTATTTAATTAATTGGTTAGTTCAAAGTGATTTAGGAAGAAATGATGTTAGTTAATTAGAATCAAATGTGTAAAACCGATCAGGACTTTTTGAGTGTTTATATTTTTCCCCTCTTTGAAGCAAGGTATATGTTGTGTTGGTTCAAAGAATAACACTGCCAAGATCAAAATTCAAAAAAATTCTGATTTTTTGGATGCCCCGTTGTTTCCCTAGTGTAAGGAATTACATTGTTACACTGCCCCCTCGAGATATTGGGCAAAAATTTCAATTTTTGGGTCAAGCTCTTGAAAAAAGATTCAACAATAGTTTTAATGCAGAAAAATAGCCTATGGGACATGAAAACAAGCTGAAGATGATAAAAAACTAGTTAATATAGGCTTTATTGCTCGCAAAACAGATGAACGAGCTCAAAAATCCTAATTGTACCCTGAAAAACCCTAGTTTTTCAGTTTAAATGGGAGGGTTGGGGTTATTTTCAATTCATTTGTGCACTTTGCCTTCTAGAATTCTTGCGATTTTACTCTGAGGTGTTGACAAGATGGTTTCTCATGTGCTTCCCAGACATCAGATGGAGGGGTTCGTGAGTTCTAGAGGGCTCCAAATGTAGGACCCCCGGTACACAAATTGAAACTTTCCTCATTTTTCATGTTTTTGATGCATTTATTAGGGTCCAAGTAGGTTGGCCAAAAGTGGCTCTATAGGGCGTCACATATGCTTTCGTCAACATTGCTTTTGTCTATGTAGCACCGCGCGACGTAGTTAGGGTCTAGGGTCGCATTTGCAATGCTGACTCGCCTTTGCAATAAAGTGTTACACTACCCATGAGGGGTGGAGTGCCGCTAGAAAATGTTGATTCACCTTTGTAATGAAGCATCATGCGAGCCTAGGTGAAGAGAGACCCGCCCACGGATACCGACTCACCTTTGTCATATGGCATCGCTTTTGCAAAATGCATAGCACCGCCATTGCTAATACCGACTTGCCTTTGCAGTTTAGGGTTTCAATTTTTTTGAATTTGCATCGTTTTGGTAAAAAAATTGACATCGTGTGCATTCTAAGTGTGGGAGGTCCTTCGTCTGCTCCATTCAAAGGAGCATAGATGCTAGATACTACACCAGTGAGGCATTTGACAAATGATGCACTATTTTTTATTGGTGTGATTGGGTTTGGTCATGTAGTGTAGATGTTGGCCATCCACACACATTTGGCAATGATGACAACGCTTGTTGAGCGGTGGCGGAGTGAGACTTCATCCTTTCATTTACCGACTAGAGAGGCTATTATTACTCTCGAGGACATATGGTGGATCTTGCAGATCCCCATCCACGGCGAGAGGATCATATATGATGTTGACGTCGATGGTGACACCATGTTCCAGGTGCTCAAGGTTGATGAGTACATTACATATAGCGGGTAGATCGACCTACATCATTACAAGGGCATTGGCCCATATTTGACACTGTTCATTGATGCACTTATTTTAGGAGTCCTTGTTCTTGAAAAACAAGCAATGGGTTGCAACATTGGATGGGGCATAGTTTGGTCCCACATGATGGAGGAGATGATAATTTATGCTTGGGGTCTGGTTGACCTTGCCTCATTATATCATGACATGCACCAAGTGGCATATTGTTGTGCCCGCAACATTGGAGCTGGAGTGACATTACTCCATATATAGACTTATGAGCATATAGTAGTGTTGCGACCCACCATCACACTTGTACAAACAGATTGCAATGAGCCTGCAGTGTATAGATATGGGGGGTATGATGACATTGCATTATACAGGTATCATAGGCATCCCGCACTAGAGGTGGGTTATTGATGAGATGGCAGTCTTTAAGTGGACGCCTTGGATTCACTACCATAGGTGGGACGATGATGATGAGCAATTATTTTATTGTCATTAAACCAAATATATGTAGGGGTGGGATCACTCGATGATCGAGCGCTACCTTCCTGATAGGGTAGCCCATCAGTTTGGAGAGGTGTAGGATACACCTAATGATGCCTACAGAGCCATATTTGTCTGACGATCCTGAGAGACATCCTGGGGGTAGTGGATCCAACCCTAGGTTATGATTGATGAGTTCAGGCAACTTGTGATGCAGTCGTGGGTGTACTTTGATGGTCCTCAGGATGCTGGGACCACATAGGCATATGATGCATACTGGCAGGCACACACCCCGATCAGACTTACATTGTCGATTATTCCTGCATCAAGTAGGGGACGAGTGAGATGTCCTCAAATCAATCAGGATCAGTGTAATAAACAACCCTGTTTTTTTTCTAATTTTTTCCAGTGTTTGCTGCTTGTTGACTGCGTGTTTATGTGATTTTTTGCAATAGTTTTTCATAGGGTTTTCATGTGTTTTTTGATATTTCATGAAGTATACTAATAGTAGCATAAACTGAAGAGAAACATACTTGAAAGAGAACATTAACAAAAGCTTTATAAATTTGATTATTAGCAAAAATATTATAGTCATACAAAAATATTATCAACTCAGATTTATGGCATTTTCAGACTTGATTGTAAGCGCTTAGCAGTAGAATGTCTTCTTCTTCAAGGTCATGTCCATCATCAAATAATTTCATCATAGAAATAATGATGGCTTGAAATTGGCATCCCACTTTATCTCAAAAATACTATATAACCCCCCTCATAAGGGCCGATCATAAAATAGGAATTACTAGCAATTAAAAGCTTTGTTTTCTTCACACCCCACAAGTCATCCCTCCTTGAGAAGCTCAAACTTCTCTATAAATTCCAAACCCCACTTAAAAATTGCTTTCTTGTGCTTGATGGAATCGCCATGATGAGAGGGAGCTTATAAATCAATGCCCATTTTGATAGCTAACGCCCTTTTGAAGATATAAGCAGATATGTGAGTTCTGACCCAAAAAAGAAGTACCCAAAAATTGAAATAAATCACGAAAAATTCATAAGAAAACCACACCACTCCAAAACCCAGCAATCTCACACCAAAAACAAACTGAAAAGCACTCAAAAGAACTAGAAAATATTCATCCTTTTCACCCAGATGTGACTCCTATATGAAATCACCAACCACTAGCTTGAGCAAGTCTCTCACTGTTGAAACTAGTCTTAGAATCTGAGGGTTTTCGTCCTCAATCCCGTTCTTCAACCTCCTAGTAACAAACCAACAACATCTCCCTTTGTAATCAATCTCAAGAATAAAGAATAAGCTTCAAAAATGAACTTTTAAGAGTCTCCAAATTAGGGTGAATACCTCAACCCTAAAAACCAATGCCATCTCTCTTAGCCTTTTGATTTTCTTTATTTTTTTAATATTCGTCTCTACCTTTGCTTGGGCGCCCAAGAAGAGAAGTATTATAAATGACATATCTTTTAAAAACAACTTAAGTTGTGTCACTAGGCATCCAAGGTCACCTTTTTTAATGTCCCCTTATGAACCCCTGAATAATAAAATATAAAGTTACTTTAATAAAGCTCACATTTTGAATCTTAAAACAAATATTTAAATGATTTTATCAAAGTAACTTTACCAACTGAATATGCTACTATGATGAGCCTAACTTGGTCCAGTATTCCTAAAAAAGATTTAATATTTTTAGTAAGTACTAAAAATAGCAAGTGACATTCCAAAGGATCAAATTGGAGAGAAACTGATATTGCACCAAGACTCGCTATAGACAATGAGCACCAAATTGGCCCTACTAAAAATAAAAAAGTCTCCTAGCAAACTACAAACCCAACACCCAAAGTTGGAATTGAGTCCCTTTATCTAAACCACTTAGCCAACGAGGACTCTACATTTGGCTAAGGGTGATGTCCACTTCACATAGGCTAGGAGGGGACATTACAATCAACAATAGCCACAATAGGGGCCACTAGGGGGTCAGGATGGTCATGTTCCATTGGTACAACGAGTGGATCAATGGCCACCATAGCAACCGCCACATGGTCCATCGTTGGGTCCCGATCCACAGGACGCATAGATAGCAGGCCTATAGTGATAGGTGCAGCTACTGACAGGGCAGTTACAACAGGCTACATCATAGATATATGTGCTAACATAGGAGAGGGACTAGGCAAGACAGGAGGCAACACAAGAACGACAGATGCAACAGGATTTTAACCTCACCCTGGTGATGAGTATAGTTTATGGCCTCATTGTTGGGTAGAATTTGTGATTTAGTTACTGAAGTTATCATGGACTTTGACGTTAAGTGTTGATACTTTTATGATATTTTCCTCTCACTATAGACATTGGGCTTAATCTTATTTCTGCAAACCTTTAATGATAAATGGCATGTTAAATGGATTGTCTATATTAATTTTGCATGTGGTTAATGAATGTTCCTTAAAGTGGTTATAGATATAAAGTTATTGTGTGTACTAACATTGCCATGTAGATTTAATTTGAGGATGCTAAGTTGAGGAAGACATCGCTAGCTGGGCATGCACCATAATGTCCAACAAAAGAATCGCTCAAAGGTCAAAGGAGGTCGATGACAAAAGATTCCTCATGCAAGCTGAATGTACCTATCTTTTAGTGGACTTTAATGTTGGTTGAGTGGATGCGGGCATTACTGTTGTGCTAAATCTGTGTTTGGACCTGCATTTTTTACCAGATTCCATGCACGCGTAACCGCCGCTGCCCCACTTTCTCTGTTTTCCCTAAATGGCATCCTCCTAGTTTGTGGAGTTGACTGCCTTATTTAGTTGATAGTATAAATAAAGATCTGATTCTCCTTCTCTGAAGGTTGCACGATTTGATATTGTTATTGCACTTTTGAGTTTTCAATAATATAGATATATTACTCTTTTGTACTCATGACTTACAATGAATAAAATAAAGTTTTGAGTTCGAGCATCTAAGTTCTCATTAGTTTTAGAGAATACTTATCTAAGGGGGGCCACTTGGTGAGTAATTTGTCTTTTAGTTTAGTATTATTTTATGTTTAGTAACTAGTTAAAAATCTGGCACCGACTATTCTTGCAGCCACTAGAATTCTGTTATGTGACTGTTCCTGTAGCCAAAGCAAACATAGTAGTGTCCTATTTGTTTGCTCAAATTTTCATTTTTGTCATGCATTTTAGCTTGGTGTAATTGTTGATTGATGGTTAGCATTTATTTTATTCCCTTCTAAGCAATTTACTTTTAGTATTGTGTTTTTCTTAGCTGTAGAATGAAAATGGCTACTTTGGGTTCCTAGTGCACATATTGTGCTGACCCATTTCAAGTTCACGTCCCTAGGTTGACAAGTTAAATGCACCTTCATGATGATTGAAATAGCTATTTGGGTTAGATGTCCAATCTCTGAATCATAGCTATAAAGGCTTAGTTATTAGATCATTGTAGGAGGCCAACATTTTTGGCACCGTTGTCGGGGATGGTGTCAAACTAGGGAGTTCTTTGGAGTCATTAGTAGTTTTTCTTGTTGTAGTGTTTCTGGAAGTTGTTCTTAGTATACCCTCATTTAGGAAGTAATGAAAACCCCCCTTATTCTTTACCAATTCTTTCTGTGAGCTGACTGATAGTGAGTTGATACCACATGCATAGAGGAAGGAGAAGGGATGCTTATGGGAGATTCCTTCCTAACAATCCTAATCCATTCCAACTAGTTGAATATCATAAATTTCCAAGAGAAGAAGAAGAAGAAGCTAAACCCCTTTATTGATGCATTTCTTGATCTGACTAATTCTGAAACTTCCACTAAAGACCAAAATTAGCTTGAGAACCCCTTTGCTTTGGAACTACATCAAGCAGGCATGGATGATTCAAATAGGAATAGACCTAACCAACCAACTTTTCCTTTCCCCATTGCCCATCAGAATGAAGTTGACAACATAAAAAATATCCCTGCTTCAACACTCCCCAAGTTTTATGGACTTGTTACAGAAGATCCTGATACCTTTTTGTTTGAGTTTGAAATACTCTGCAGGAGTTATGACCACACCACCAATTCCCATAGGCTTAAGCCATTTCCTACCACTCTGAAAGAAGCTGCATTAAGATGGTTCATGAGCCTAGGCAAAGATACTGTGGAAACTTGAGAGGACATGAAGACAAAGTTCCTTGAAAAATACAAGGAATATTGCGGGGGCAATGACATGAGAGGAGATGACATTTTTAGGATGTAGCAAAAGGAGGATGAGATTCTAGAGGATTATATCACAAGGTTTCTATTTTTCCTACAAAAATATCCACACCATACATTCAATGAAGACTCACAAAAGTTGTTTTTCCTGAGAGGAATCAATGACAATTGCACTGATGCCTTGGACCTGATGGGAGGAGGAGATATCTCCCAAGTTCCTTGGGAAGATATCAAGAAAATATGTCAAAACTACTCTAGGGCAGCTTCAAAGAAAGAGAGAGCTTACCAATCCTCTACGGGTAAGTCATCTACCAGTGGAGTCTCAAGAATGGAGATCACACACTTGTTGGCATATTTCAAGCAAGACATTATAAACAATCTAGCTACTCACGTAGATACATTTCAGGCCAAGAAGAAATAAGAGGAGGCAGAGGCAATGTTGGCAAAGTATTGCCCCCGTTGCAGAAAAAAGAAGGACTGCAGATGCAAGATGGTAGCCAATATTGAAGGAAAGTATATTCCACCTGAGTTCAAGCCAATCAAGATTGAAGAATACCAAGTCTATTATGTTGCACAAAGGAGGCCTTGGGATCCAAGAAAAGGTATGCCACTAGATCCACTCTCTTGTGTTGGGCCATATTTCAATTCTTATTCATTTGGTAACCAATGGCAACCCCCATATCCATCTAGCTATGGAGGATATCCACCACAACCTTGGAGTACCCTCCTAATGCTTGGCCCAATCATCAAAGCTCTCCACCCCAGTGGTAGCAACCCCAGGGGGATTGGCAGCAATATCAAGGACATTGACAACCACCTCCAAGAAATTGACATAAAACAAACCAATGAAGGGGAGGACAACAATGGCCAACCTAGACAACCAGTTACATGCAGCCACCTTCTCAGCCCTGGGAGTACCCAGTAGACTTCATGATTCTTTCTCCTAAAGCTACACTAGGTGGGTATCCCATTATTCTTGGAAGACCATGTTTAGCAATTGCATATGCATATATTATATGTCAATCAGGTGACATGACCATTTCAAATGGGAAGAGCACTAAATTTTTTGTTCTTTATCCTCCTGCTCGGCCATCTCATGATGAGGATAATCCCGTATGGCCACATGTTGGTGAAGAGGATGAGGAAGTTAATTATGTGGTGCAACTTATGATGCTAGGTAGAAGCTCTTTTATGCAACTTCAAGATGAGGATGAAGTGCTGGCTAACATCATTCAGAACCTTTGTGAAGTGGACGAAGCATCATCTTCTCATTCTACTACTCCAGTCAAGACACTTCTGCCTGCTCTTCCTGCAGCCACTGTTCCTACAAACGTTCTTCTTGCAGCCACTCTTCCTGCAGATAGACTTCCTGCAACAACAGGTATGTCCCATACATTGCTGCCATATGAACTAAAGGTACCATGTGTTAATGAAACAATCATGATAGAGTTAACTACACAAGTACAGGTGTCAGAAGTAAAGTATTTGAATGTTAATAGTAAATTAAGTGAAGAACAACAATTGTTATTGGAAAACTTGTTAAGGACCCATCAGCATGCATTTGCGTGGGATTATCATGATATAAGGGATTGGATCCTAACTTTGTACACACAGAAACTTAACCCTACATTAAGAGAAATTGTAAAAGGGGAACTGCAAAAATTACTAGATGTAGGATTTATCTACCCCATTTCAAATAGCCAATGGGTGTCTCCATTAGTGATTGTGTCGAAGAAAGGAGGGAAATGGCGAGTTTGCATTGATTATAGGGAACTTAATGTTGCCACCAAGAAGGACCATTTTCCCTTACCTTTCATCGATCAAGTTTTGGACACACTTGCAGGAAAGCAATACTTTTCTTTTCTAGATGGATTTAGTGGCTACAACCAGATCCAAATTGTACGAGGACTAGGAGAAGACCATATTTACCTATCCATGGGGGACCTATTCCTACTCAGTACTCCCATTTGGCTAATGCAATGCACCTACAAATTTTCAAAGGGCAGTCATTAGCATATTTTTAGACATTTCTCATGATTGCATGGAAATTTATATGGATGACTTTACCACTTATGGTGCTGATTTTAATCAAGCATTGAAAAATCTCAGGAGAGTCCTACAGAGATGTGAAGACCAAGAGTTGTCCTTAAATAGTGAAAAGTACTTCATGATGATGCAGGAAGGTGTAGTCCTTGGCCACTACATCTCCCACAAGGGAATTCAAGTAGATCCTGCAAAGATTGAGGTGATCACAAATCTTCCCACACCTGCAAAACAAAAGGATGTTAGGAGTTTTTTGGGCCATGTAGGATATTATAGGCATTTAATCAAGGATTTTATCAAGGTAGCAACACCATTGTATACTCTTCTCACTAAAGATGTTGAATTCCATTGGACCAAAGCTTGTGACAAGGCATTTTATGACTTGAAGGCAGCTTTGACTCATGCTCTTGTACTCAAAGGACCTAATTGGGAGCTTCCTTTCCACATCCATACTGATGCATCAGATTATGCCATAGGAGCAGTCTTAGGATAGAAAGAGGGAGCTATTGAGAATGCCATTTATTTTTTCAGCAAAAATTTGTAAGGAGTTGAATTCAACTATATTGTGACAGAAAAAGAAATGTTGGCAGTGATCTATGCCCTGAACAAATTCAGACATTACATAACAGGTTACCAAATTTTTGTGCACACTGATCATGCAGCCAATAGATATCTCATAAATAAACCTTTGGTCACAAGTAGTCTGACAAGATGGTTATTGTTGATGCAGGAGTTTGATATAACCATTGTGGATAAGCCAAGGAAGGCTAATGTTGTTGTAGATTTTTTTTCAAGGTTGACTACATCAGAAGATAACCAGGCCATAGATGACTCTTTTCCTGATGAATATTTATTCTCAATTAGTGTACAAACACCTTGGTATGCCAAAATAGCCAAGTATCTAGTCATAGGTAGAGTTGCACCTCACTTCTCCCCAAAAGAAAGAAGGGAACTCATTGACAAATCTTTTCCTTTCTCTTGGATTGTTGGATGTTTGTTTTATACTAGACCAGACCATGTCACAAGGAGATGTGTGAGAGAAGATGAGATGTATGAAATTTTGCATGCATGTCACAACGGAACCATGTGGAGGACATTTTACAGCCAAGAGGATAGCGATGAAAATTTTGAACACAGGGTATTATTGGCCAACACTCCACAAGGATGCAAGAAGGTATACAAGAAAATGTGACAGATGCCAAAGAATGGGTAGGCCAACCAAATCCGATGAGATGCCACTTTATCCTCAGGTAGTAATCATTCTCTTTGACAAGTGGGGATTGGATTTTGTAGGACCCATTGACCCTCCATCAAATGGTAAGTCTTATATCTTGGTATGCACTGATTATGTAACAAAGTGGGTAGAAGTTAAGGCCATGAAGCATGCAAGAGATAACAAGGTTGTATAATTTCTTTATGAGGATATTTTCACAAGATATGGAGTTCCAAGAGAGATAGTGACTGATCAAGGGGCTCAATTCACATCAACCCTTGTTAAAGCTCTAGTCAATGAGTGCAACATAAGGCACAAAAAGTCTACTCCTTATCACCCCCAGACTAATGGCCAAGTTGAGGTGACCAATAGAGAAATTGAAACTATTCTAACCAAGACAATAGCTATCCATAGAAAGGATTGGGAAACTAGATTACTAGAAGTTGTTTGGGCATATAAGACAACCTGGAAAACAACTATAGGCTTCACTCCATTTGAGTTGTTGTATGGAAAGACCACCATGATGCCCATTGAATTTGAACATAAGACTCTTAGGATTGCAGTAGATTTGGGGATGGATATTTTTGAGGCATAGAAAGAAAGAATCATGCAGCTAAATGCTTTGGATGAGATGAGAAGAGCAACCTTGCATCACATAGAGGTAGTGCAGAATCAAAGAATCAAGTGGCATGACAAATTCATCAAGGACAAGAAATTCAAACCAGGAGATTGGGCCCTACTCTATGACTCAAGATATCAGGACAATGTAGGAAATATGTAAACAAGGTGGCTAGGACCATATGAGGTTGCTAAAGTATTCCCTAATGGTGTTGTACAACTCATTACTATTGACCCAATCAGATTTAAGTTGCTTTTCAATGGTCATCATCTCAGATTGTATCACAAGCCAACTTCCAAGGAGGAGTTCCTGTAGCAATTCACTCAGCATGTAGCATCCAAGCTTCATACAACCAAAGGAAGTGGACCTAGTGTCCCTCCTTCTAGCTAATTAAGGTATGTACTTATAATAAAGACTTCCACTTTCGTGGGAATCCATTTCTTCACCTATCCGCCCATCCACTCATCTGTTTCCACTTTTCTCTCTCTTCCATCACTTCACTTCATTCCACTCCACCTCATCCCACCTCATCTTCATTAATTGCTCAACTTATTTCCTAAAAATGCGAGTGGTACTTTCTCCACGATCTTTGCAACAAATACTCCACACATTCAGGTATGTGCCCATTAATTGCTATACCTTAATTGTCTTTAAATGCATTCATTTAATTGTTGTACATTAGTATGGGCGTTCACCATAGCATGCCAATATTCCCTACCCTGTCAAATCATCATTCTGCATGTGTGGACGCATGCCCAAATTTAGGTTGGAGGGAAGGAAAAAAATGTGAATATTTTTCCCACGTGTCAGTCCATGCTAGTCTACGTCAGCAAAATTTAAATTGAGCCAATTTGAAATATGAGTGAGAGGACGGCTCACATGTGTGAAGTGACACCAACTGTTGCCACCATTTTTCTCCATTATAGCTTTCCTTTATTATTCTTTCCTTTCCATTATTGACCCTGTCATATTTCAAGTTACGTTGTAAACAAACGGTAAGTTAGAAAAGGGAAAATCTAGTCGACATTGGCATTGGAAAATTAGCAAGTGTTTTAGGGAGGTGAATTTTATTTTCAAACGGAAGTGCAGGAAGGAAATCGTAGAGTGTTCGTTTGATTGCGGACAATGGGAGGAGGGTTAATTCAGAATGAACGCACGGTGCATGATGTATTATTGCAAGATGCACTTTGCCTCGCCAAATTCAAAAACTACAGATGGATTGACTACTTCCTGAAGCTAGATGATTTTGATGAAGACATTGCACTAGATTTTTCCTAGACATTGTCTGAAGGCAAGGCCATGATAAAAGGGTTAGAGGTCATAGCAACTGAAGAAAGAATTGTAGAGGTTACAGGGTTACCTATTGATGGTGAAAATTACCCTGCTTCCAGAGATGCTAGATCGACTAGGGTTGAATTTATAGAGCCGAATGACCCTCCATTGAGCATAGATAAATAGGGTGTGAAGAGAATGTCTCTACCCGAGCCATGGAAGCAAACAACTATTTATGTTATCAAATACATCACCTGTGAAGGTCACTAGTCAAATTTGCATTCTGTGCACTTCAATATTTTGAATCATATGAGGCATGGAAGGAGGATGAATGTGTCGAACATGTTATACAACCTTCTCTCAATCATGGCGGCTAAGACCCAAAAAGGTAGGGACAATTCTTTTTCCCACCATTGTATGATTAAATTGCTAGTTGAGAAGTCTTTGCATGATGTATCTAGAATGACATGGGAAGAATTTATAAAAATTGATCAAATTAGACCTGAGCACTTTCAACCTAGGGTTTTACCCCAACCCCGTAGGTCTAGTAGGAGATTGGGCATGGCTGAAGCCACTCTTAGTGCTTCCACCTCTGGTGGAAGCCTGAGTGTAAACCCTCCTACAACAGAAGAAACCATAGAAATTAGTTCTTTTGAAACATAACACTCAAACAAGGAAAGTTCTTCCCCTAACTCTGATGATGATGTTCCACTTGGAATTCTAATGAAAACTAGGGCACAAAAGAGAGAAGTAAAAATGAGAAAAGGAAATGCCAAAAGGCAGCCGACAGAAAAAGAGGTGCCAAGCTTTAAGAAGAGAAAGACTGACACTATTCATCCTTTAGCCAAAGAGAAACATGAGAGCCCTCCTAGGAAAGCAAGAACAGTCAGTCCAGCCTTTAGTATGCTTCCGTAGGAAAGTCCTAAGTCTGGAGAAGTATCACAAGAGGACATAAAAGCTCTAGTGGGGCAGGAGAATGTCGAGGAGGAAGATATATTTAAGGCAGCAACAAACATAACATTGGTTGATCTTGCCAATATTGCAAAACAAGTTGAAAATCAAGAGTTTGAGGAAAATCAGGATTTCTTGTAGCAAGAGATCCTATAGCAAGAGTTCTTGTAGCAAAAGCCATAATAGGAGTAGGATTCCTTGCAGCAACAACTCAAATTGGGAGAACAATCAATATCCCTATAGCCAAAATTGACGGGAGAACCTGAACCCTTGCAATTAACTATTTACTAATTTTCACCCTCAGGCTCAATCAGGCAAAGCATCTATATTGCTTACATGGCTCAGCCTCCATTAGAGCCAGGTCGGCATGGCATCTTTACTGTCTGGCCGACTAGCTGCTTGATACATTCCATTTTGAACAGGTCGCTGTGACCTGGTTTTTGTCCTGTCGAATGAAGCTGCAGAACCTATTGCTATAACATTGAGGGTTCGGTATGACCTCTTATTGCATGGATTTTTCTGGCCGATAGGCCATTCAATCGGGAGCTTCGAGATAACTTATGGCGCTCGGTGAGTGGTCCCAACGAACAGTTAGAGTCTCACCGACAAGAAAGGGAGCTTGTCGGAAAACAAATCTTTCGGCGTAATAAGGCATTCAGAGAGATGTGTTGGTGATAAGAGAAAGGTCTCACCGACGTTTGACGTCGGTATAGCGCCTGACACTCGGTATGAAGTCTGGCCGACATGCCAAAGTCTTAGCAAAACAAAAGGGAACTCAGGCAAAATGAGGAGTTCGGCGCGGGTCTTGGCGACAAACAGGTGGTTTGGCCGAAGGAGTGAGTCATACCGAAGCAAAAGGATTGGCATAAAGATGGGCCTTCGACATATGGTCTTGGCGACAACAAGGGGTCACGTCGACATGCTTGGTGCCTTTGGTGTAACACGAGGAGTTCGGTAGGAAGTCTCGCCAAAAGCAAGGTGTCACCCTGACGAGAAGCAGTTCGCCAAAAGGAAGAAAGTCGCCAAGATGTCTCGGTGATTGGCCAAGGTCTCACCAAAGAGGTATGAGAGGTATTGTTGTGGGTCTCCCTGACTTGCTCGTGGTCTCGACCAAGGTTGGTGCCTTTGCCGTAATGTCTCAGTGACATTTGGTCTCGCCAACAACAGAAAGACCTCGCCAAGAGAGCTCAGCATCGGCATAAGGTCTTGCCGATATGAAGAAGTCTTCCTGGAACGAAGGAGTTCGCCAGGGGGTTTGGCCGATAGGAGCATGTCTCGGTGAACGGGGGGAGATCTTTGGCGTGACACGAGAGACAAAGGGAAGTCTACAAGACGTCTCGGCGAATGAAGGTGGTCTTAGCGATAGAAACAGGAATCAGTATGACCGGTAGACTTCGCCATGATGTCTTCCCGACCGGTGAAAGTCACAGCGAATGATAGGGAGATATCGGCGAAAGCAGAGGGAGCTCGGAAAGAGGTCTTTCCAATAGCGATTTTCTTGGCAACCATGGAGGCGATATCTGTATGAATCTTCAGGCTCGATAGGAGCTCTCGGTGATAGTTCCAAGCTATACCGATTGGTTGCAGGAGGATTTAATCACATCAGGGAGACACGATAGGTGTCTCACCGACATGTGATTCTACATGAGAGCTTTTGACCACCCGAAGAGTCTACGTGGAGTGAGATCGACCAATCTGGAGGAGCCAAATATGAACCTTTGACAATTCGACTATTTGACTCCCCCTATGAATAAGATCAACAGAGTAAGCACGACGTGGATCAGCCATGAGCTCACGAACATTCAAAGCAGTTCGACTGAGGAGGTTCAAGAGGACATGGAGACAGAGGAATTAATGCAGCAAAAGATCTGAAGGCTTCCCTTGAAGGAAATCTTTCATGCCGACATGAACATCAGGGACACAATGGCAGACAACATTAACTCCATAAAAGATCTTAGGATAGATTTTTCCAAGACCGATATTTTTGTAAGCCCTAAGGGGCCGACACTCTCTGTATATAAGGCATTTTTTGCCTTTTTGTAAGCAGTTCCGATGTATGCTCCTCTGAAGTTTGTGACCCCTTTTGCAGTCCTCTCTCAGACTAGCACGTTTCTGTAACTCAATTTGGAACATAATATACAAAAGCTACCTTGATTACCATTGATGGCCCATCATTCTGCCTTCTGATTCTTGTCAAGTATAGTGCATTATTTTAAGTGATTCATTGAGCTACTTAGTGAAATATTCTCTTTCCTTATAGCTTTTGTTTCATGTCATGCCTTTCTTTGCAGAAGTAGTATCATGTAGGTTACAAACTGTGTTTACTTAATCCTGTACATGAGCTTCTAGTTTGTGAAAATATGCCTTTCCTTCTTGAAGGCATGTGCATGTCAAACCTATTTGAATGTGTGATCTACAGGATCTTGTTGTGCAATCTCATGGCTGTCACCAGTATTCAAATGTAGCTCAAGTATCTCATTGTTCTTGTCATTTTGGTGCATCACCTTAGAGTTTAATTTTCATTTTTATGCATTATCTCTCTCATTTTTCCTTCAAAAAAAAAATCAATAGTTTTAGGTGACACCAAAGGAAGCCGACCTTCTCCGGAGGTTGACCTCTGACTATAAAGAAACCCACATCTTTGGAGGTCTTCCAATGTTACACTGAGGCGTTGGACATCAAGTTCAATAGGGTGCAACTTCAAGTGATAACATTAACATTAGTGCCAGAGAAGATGCTGGTAGGAATACATAACCCCCTTGATTTTTCAATGCACTAGGTAGCCATGCATTTATGGAAAGAGATGCAAAGAAGAGAAGAGGAATGGAAGGAGTAAAAACACAGATTGAAGAAGTAAATTCAAAACAAAGATGAGGAAATTGAAGATAAAGCTTTAGAAATTGCCACCTTGAAGAAGAAGGTGGATGATATGGCAGCCTTGGTACCACAAATTTTGGAATGTAGGACCCCTCCAAGGGTCTATGCTCTACATTTGAAGGAGAAATATCTCTCTTTTAGACTGGAAAGAATTGTCTCAAGTTTTAACCCTTCTATTGAGACCCCTATTGAATTTTTCAACGCTTATCAAATTGCTTCCCTTGAAATGAAAAAATTGTTGTGTGAGTTTTATTTGCATAATTATGTTGTAACTCAAGACCATGATTGGAATCTGTTGTTGTATGTTGGGGATGTCCAATTAAGGGAATTTATGTCTTGGGTGCAAAATGAAATTAGTTGGGGACAACAGTATGGAGCTTATAAGCAATTGGAGTCTAACATCCCTCTACCCATTAGGACTGAATCAAGGATTCTAGGGGACATTTTCAAGGAATGGCACATAATGCTTTTCAGACCTAGCTATGGTGATAGGATTATGCCTTGGATAGAAGCAGTTTATATTGAATATGAGGCAAAGGAAAAAGTAAAAGAGGAAACCATGAAGAGGTACCTCTCACAAAGATGGAACAACTTAACTGATGATCTCAAGCAAGTTGAGCCTCATTCCATCCAAAACTATGCAACAACTCTTAAAAAGATTGACATATATATTCACATTAGGAGGACAAAGGGGCAATTCTGGCTTCCCCTAACTTTTCAGCCATCCATCCTAATGTGGTATGTACTAAACTTCAAGTTCTACCAATATGATATTGCTACAGAGAAATAGAGATGGAGCAGATTGGATAGATTGGGAGGATTCTATTGGGATCCTGATTCACGCACAACACACTATGATATGGGACAGTTGTCAGTCACAAATCTCATAACATTGACCAAGCAAAAGAACAACCCTTCTCCTGTTGGAGGACCAACAAGATCTTAGGTTGGGGGGAGTGATGCGTCTAGTTTATGGCCTCATTTTTGGGTAGAATTTGTGATTTAGTTGCTAAAGTTATCATGAAATTTGACGTTAAGTGTTGATACTTTTATGATATTTTCCTCAGACTATTGACATTGGGCTTAATCTTATCTATGCAAACCTTTAATGATAAATGGAATGTTAAATGGATTGTCTATATTAATTTTGCATGTGGTTAATGAATGTTCCTTAAGGTGGTTACAAATATGCAGTTATTATGCGTACTAACATTTCCATGCAGATTTAATTTGAGGATGCTAAGTCGAGGAAGACATCGCCAGCTGGGCATGCACCATAACGTCCAACAAAGGAACCACTCAAAGGTCAAAGGAGGTCAATGACAGAAGATTCCTCATGCAAACCAAATGTAACTGTCTTTTAGTGGACTTTAATGCTGGTTAAGCAGATGCTAGAATTACTACTATGCTACCTGCATGTCTGACCAGATTCCATGCACGTGTAATCGCCACCACCCCACTTTCTCTGTTTTCCCTAAATTGCGTCCTCCCAGTTCATGGAGTTGACTG
The DNA here is from genome assembly GCA_007258455.2 of Sequoia sempervirens. Lineage (NCBI taxonomy): Eukaryota > Viridiplantae > Streptophyta > Pinopsida > Cupressales > Cupressaceae > Sequoia > Sequoia sempervirens. The sequence goes on along the minus strand of VDFB02271358.1, from coordinate 832,418,657 downwards.
CCTTGTTTAGTTGATAGTATAAATATAGATCTGATGCTCCTTCTCTGAAGGTTGCACAATTTGATATTATTCTTGCACTCTTGAGTTTTCAGTAATACAAATATATTACTCTTTTGTACTCATGATTTACAGTGAATAAAATAAAGTTCTAAGTTCGAGCATCTGAGTTCTCATTAGTTTTAGAGGATACTTATCCAAGGAGGCCCAATTGGTGAGTAATTTGTCTTTAGTTTAGTATTATTTTATGTTTAGTAACTAGTTAAAAATTTGGCACCAACTGTTCTTGCAGCAACTAGAATTCCATTCTATGATTGTTCCTGCAGCCAAAGCAGACAGAGTAGTGTCCTATTTGTTTGCTCAAATTTTCATTTTTGTCATGCATTTTAGCTTGGTGTAATTGTTGACTGATGGTTAGCATTTATGTTATTCCCTTCTAAGCAATTTACTTCCAATATTGTTTTTTTCTTAGTTGTAGAATGAAAATGGCTACTTTGGGTTCCTAGTGCACATATTGTGCTGACCCATTTCAAATTCACGTCCCTGGGATGACAAGTTAAAAGCACCTTCATGATGATTGAAATAGCTAGTTAGGTTAGATGTCCAATCTCTGAATCATGATTATAAAGGCTTAGTTACTAGATCATTGTAGGAGGCCAACACTTGGCACAGGAGACGGGGTATTGGCAACAATTAGAGGCCACAACACAATAGGCATAGGGGTAGCCAATGGTCCCTGTGCATATGTATGGGACAACCATGTAGGAGGATGCTTATTATAGGATGTGCTACTACCAAGTGTGCCCTTAGGAGCGACGAGAGCTAGATTTTTAGAACATGAGCCAAGTAGCACCGAGTAGATCTCGTGGAGGACCATCGGGTAGTAGGCAAGCCTCAAGATCACATCATAGTGATCATCAAAGCCAGGGGAGCTCCGATTTCTAGTACTAATAGACACTTTTTTGGATGTACAACCTAATTATGTGATGTATATACATTCATTGGCCGAGTTTTAATTAGCCTCTTGTATATATTATTTTTGATGGCATTACACACTTGATTTTGTTTGTATCATAACATTCATCTTTTTTGATATATATGAGATGGATCTGATGCTGCATTATATGATGCAATGTTTCTTTATTTCATGTGTTATGGATGTATGTATGCATATGATATGTATGGATGTGACTTATGATTATGCTATGGTGTTTTATGCTTTATGATGCAATGTATGTGATGTTATGGATGTATGACATGGATGCACATATGATGTATGGTCTATTCATTTTCCTTTCAGTATTTTTTCCTATGTGATATGCCATGATAATGCACAATGTATGTATGGATGCGTTTATATGTGATATACTATGGATGCAATGAATGATGATGATGTTATGAGATGCTTAAACTAACAGATCTATATGATGATAATGATGTGAATGTGATGGATTAAGATGCTTAGAATAACAAATCTATATTATCCTAAACAACTTAATGATGATGTAATGCGTGTACACTATTTCATATTATAATGATATGCCATGATTATGTAGGATGTTGACGGTTTGTGGATGCAGGATGGATGCATGGATACTATTTATCCAAATGTCATGATACCATATTAGTACAAGGAGAAGATAGAAGAATGAGAGGGATCAACCCTTGACTCTGAGAAGATGCAGAAGTCCAACAAGTCCATGAGTAGTCGAGAATTTATTATATATGGTGATGAGTGATGATGATGATTTGCTTATCCAAGGATTAGGACACAAACAACACAACTTTTCTTATGTTTGATAACACACATAGACACAATGCATGAAGGTATCCAAAATGGTGTTGTATCTAGTGTGATGGAATTTGACTCAAAAAATAGATAGGAGTATCCTTGCTCACACCCCACATATGAAACCTTACTAGGATGTACTTTAGATGCTTAGAACATCTCGGGCCAAAACATAGAAAGGTAAAACCTTCCCATGTAATAGTCAACAAGTTGTTCAAAATATCCTCCATACATACCTAACAAAGCAAGTATTCACCAAGGTTATATTACAAGAACATCCAACACGCACAAAAAACAAAATATAATGATCAATGCCCCATTCCCTTCTCTCTAAATTGTTTTGATAGACATCATTGAGAGGTCATTGGAATGAGTGCAATACGATAAATCATAAGAAAAGGTCAAGTAAACAAACAAGCTAATGTTCTTCATGCCTCTAGCCAAGACTAAACTATGGTAATGTCTGATGTTGATGTCCATCATAGGAAAGACATATCTTAGGACATGATTTTCTCAGATGATTTTGAGACTAACAAGATGATGGGCTATCGGTAGCAAGAGTTAACCAACTTGTTTACCTACTGATCTAGACTTCAGACCCTGACGTTTAGGTGTACACTTTTAAATTTGCTATAATTGTTTCTACTTGTTTTGCCAAAGGGTGGAGATGATGATTGATTTATTGTGAGAAAATGTTTATTGTGGGTGAACGTGAAATGGGATAGATGATAACCAATTTTTTTTAGTATTTTGAAATGTTGATTGTTTTGACTTCAGACCCTGACGTTTTGTACACTTTTAAATTTGCTATACTTGTTTCTATTGTTTTGCCAAAGGGTGGAGATGATGATTGATTTATTGTGAGAAAATGTTTATTGTGGGTGAACGTGAAATGGGATAGATTATTTTGGGTTTTTTGAATTTTTTTAGTATTTTGAAATGTTTTGAGGTTGTTTTGGGATTTTTGAGATGTTTTATAAATGTTTTGATTTTCAAAATTTCTAATGTTTTTGGTGTTTTTTGAGATTTTGAACAAGAACCTAACCTAAGAACCTATCTTAGGGGCCTCGAGGGCTGATTAAAGATTAGCCTTGTCTACGTTATACACGTAGAGACCACGTAGTTCGACTGACGTAGACTCGTTTATTGATGAAGTATGAACAGTGTTGGATTATCATTTTATTGTGATGGACACTTAAAGGATGTATCCTAATGCCTCGGGGTCGATCAAAGATCAACCTTTCCTACATTCAAGATCAGAGACAACGTAGTTTGACTAGTAACTATGTTTTTGAATTTTTCTATTTTTGACCTATTTTTGGATTTTTTAATATGTTTTGGATGGTTTTGGATTTTCTAGTTTTATGAATGTTTTTGGATTTTTTGATGTTATGGAAGATTTCAAGGATATACATGAATCTGATACGATGTAGGTATAGGGACATGCCCTCAGCGTGAAGTGATAGACTACCTTGATATAGGTAGGAAAAACTGACCTTAGGAATGTGCCAAGTAGATCTAGGAGGGAACATGATATGTACATACGATCAAGCCATGATGTAGACATGGATGGGTGATGGAAAGAACAATGGAATGTGATGGGTGAATGTGATGGAAAGCGAGGTAGAACAAGCCAAAGAATCCATGGTGGATGGGAAGTGCTTTATTTACACAAGGCGCCTTGTTGCCAAGTTTTCACCAAGGTACTTGTCCAAAGTTCCACCCAAGTGGTTTTCACTAGAGGACGATTTTTTTCTTTCCTATTTTCAATCCTTTTTCTTTTCTTTTTTTGGATTTTATCATTTTTTGACTTTTTGCATTTTTGGATTTATACCTTACAAGCCCAGGCATAATTTTTTTTGATATGGGAGCTATTGATGGGCTCATGTAGAGGCTCACCTTTTGGTGTGGATAACTGATACGCTCTTGACTTGTAGCTTACTGTGATGATGAGTGGTCCCAACCAATTGGGTTCAAATTTTCCTTTGTTGTCTGGGTTTGGCACATTCTTCTAATTTTATTTCAATATGAGCTCTTCGACTTGGAAGGACTGACTTGATCTTTTTGTTATAGCTCCTTTTGAGATAGTTATGATAAAACTATAGGTGGTTCACAACATCCATGCGTTGCTCATCCAATAATTCCAACTCATTCAACCGTGACACCCGATACTCCTCATTAGTAATAATATTTTTCAATGATACTCTCAGGGATGGGAGCTCAACCTTAATATGTAGGATGGATTTTGATCTGTAAACCAAGGAGAAAGGGGTTGAACTTGTATGTGTGTGGATACTTGTTCGATAGGCCCATAAGGCAAAATTTACCTATAGGTTCCAGTCATGACCAACTTCATTGATAGTTTTCTTTAGGATTTCCATAATGGTATTATTGGAAACCTCAGCTTGGCTATTACCCTAGGGGTAATATAGGGTGGAGAAGTGATGTTGGATATTAAATCTTTGGCATAACTCATGAACATTCTGGTTTTTGAAGGGTGTTCCCTTATCAAAGATAAGGGCTTGTGGAACAGCGTAATGAAAAATGAGGTAATTCAATAACAAATTTGCTTCCCTGTGATATAGGTCATTGAGATGGCTTCCACCCACTTTGTGAAGTATTCAGTGGCGGTGATAATGAACTTGTGTCCATTAGATGAGGTAGGTGTGATTTTCCCAATGAGGTCGAGTCCCCACTGCGAGAAGGGCCAAGGTGTGGTGATTGGTTGGAGCTCTTGAGCTGGTGCATTAATGAGGTCCCCATGCTATTGGCATTGTATACATTTTTGGATATAGTCATGAGATTCTCTTTCCATAGTGGGCCAGTAGTACCCCGTCCTCAACAATTTCCTGGCCAAGATCATACCACTCAAGTGTGAACCACAAATGCCATTGTGTACCTCTGTTAAGGCAGTTAAAGCTTCCTCAGGATTAAGGCATCATAATAGGGTTCCTTTGATACTCCTATGGTAGAGGGTGTTGCCTAAGATGATGAAGTGGGATGACTTTTTAATGAAAGTTTTCTTAAGATTTGAGGTGATGTTGGCAGGGAGGACTCCTATTTTTAAGTAGGTGAATATATCATGGTACCAAGGATCACTAGGACCAACGATTTCACACACGAACTCAGATTCTAGTACCTTGAAAGTTGGTACGAGAAGTTGCTCTACAAGAGATTAATGTTTATGGGCATTCCTCGAGATATCTACCAATGATCCAATCGTAGTCATAGCATCAGCTGCTCTGTTGTCTACTCTTGGTATCTACTCAAATGTAATGTCGATGAAGAACCCTTTGAGATCCTCAACCAAGTTTTTGTATGGGGTGAGTTTGTAATCCTTAGTTTGATACTCATCATTGACTTGATTGATAACCAACTGCGAATCCCCATAGACCTTTAGTGCCATGATTTTCCATTGTATTGCTATTCGAAGTCCGATGACAAGAGCTTCGTATTCTGTAATGTTATTGGTGCAAGGGAAGGACAATCTGTATGATTTCAGGATACAATCCCCTTGTGGTGTGATGAAGAGGATTCCTACTCCTGACCCATGTTGTGTGTAGGATCCGTTAAAGTATACTTTCCAATGGTCTGCGACATTCAAGAGGAAGATCAACTCATCTGGAAACACCGATACTAGTGGATTCTCTACATATATGGGAGCTTTGGCTAATTGATCTACAATTGCATATCCTTTGATAGCTTTCCTTTCTACATATTCAATGTCATACTCTATCAATATCATGACCCACTTAGCCATTCATCCTGTGAGTGTTGCCTTAGAAATCGGATACTTTAGGGGATCTATCTTGTCAATGAGCTTAATTTGATGAGTAAGCATGTAATGTATAAACTTCCGTGAGGCAAACACTACTGCAAGACAAGCCTTCTCAATGAACGTGTAGTTGAGCTTGTGTCTCACTAAGGTTCTACTGATGTAGTAGATAGCTCTCTCTTTCCTTGTTTCATCATGCTGAGCCAAAAGAGCATCGAGAGCTACTGCTATAGCTGAAATGTAGAGGATCAATGGTTTGTGTGAGATTGGAGGCATGAGGACTAGTGGTATTAGCAAGTATTCCTTGATTTGATTAAATGCATGATCGCATTTCTCGTTCCACTTATAGGTTACTCCCTTGTGGAGTAGATGAGAATAGGGGATAGTTTTATCAGCCAACTGTGCTATGAATCTTTTGATTGATTGAAGCCTTCCCTATAGACCCCTCAATTGTTTTAGTGTCTGTGGTGCTTCCATGTCGGGGATTGCTTTGAATTTTGCGGGATCAATCTCAATTCCTCTCACTGACACAATATATCCCAAGAGCTTTCCTAAAGTTATCCCAAAGACACATTTCTTAGGATTGATCTGTGCCTTATATTCTTCCAGTCTTTCAAAGGTTGGACCCAATGTTGCTATGTGGTCTTAGAATTTCCTTGATTTAGTAAGGATATCATCCACATATTCTTCCATAGTCTTTTGGATCATGTTATGAAAGATCGAGGTCATAGCCCTTTGATATGTAGCTTCAACATTCTTAATCCCAAATGGAATCATATTCCAACATTAGGTACCCCATGGACAAGTGAAGGTTGTTTTATGTTGGTCGTCCTTTGTAATCATAATCTGGTTGTACCCTAAAAACCCATCCATTAATGATAACATTTCATGCCCTGCTATCAGATCTACAATCATATCTATGTTGGGGAGGGGGAAATCATCCTTAGGACATGCTTTATTCAGGTCTCTGAAGTCAGTGTAGATTCAGATTCCCCTAGTGGGCTTGGAAATAGGTACAAGGTTAAAAATCCATTCTGGATAATCGATGGGTTGGATGAATCCTACATCCAAAAGTTTTTGTAGCTCAATTTTGATCAGTAAGGTGATTTATGGATGCATCTTTCTCAATATTTGTCTCACAAGTTTTTCCTCAGGATACACTGCTAGATGATGGACCACTACTTCTAGATCAAGGCCTAGCATGTCAGCATATGTCCATACAAAGTTCACTTTCCTTTCCTTTAGAAATGCTGCTAGATTTTCTTGCTCCTCAATCAAAAGTGACTCGGTGTAGAAGGTAATGTGTGAGACCTCTTCTATTCCTAAGTTCACTGGGATGCACTTTTCTGCTAAGATTGTTGATTTCTCTTGATGAATGGCACTAAGGGGAAGATTGAATTCCTCATCCTTTGGCACCTCAAAGAGGTTTTCACCATCAGATACTTCCTTTATTTTTACTATTTTGGGATCGAAAAGCACCATAATATGGTTTTCATTTAAAGATTGATATGTTACTCTTAGATTTTCAATTTTGTGACTAAGAGATCCAATCATTTCCTCACAGTACGCATGCATATTCAATTCTATGTCGAACCTTGCTTTGTGATCTCTGTACAGTAGATTATCCCTTAGTCCCATGAATTTTGAGAGAGCCTCATCATTTTTGAATGTATATAAGATCAGTGGTCCTCGTTGGTCATAGTCGATGAGTTAGAGGTAAATGAGCTTTATCTCAATGACTTGGTTGTTGGACTTGAATGGCATGGAGGTGATCATAAAAAAGGGAGGAATCCTCAAATATCATAGGTAGGTCGAAGATGGGATCTTCAAAGGGACTACTAAGTGAGATATGGATTGAAGAGGAAGATTTGATCGTTTTAATAGGAGCACCTTTTCCATGTATGGTTATCCTAGTAGGGGTACATCCGAGGCCAAGATTCTTGAGGTGCTTCTGAGGAATGATAGGTTCTAACAAGCCATTGTCATTTTTCCCGAGCTTTTCATTTTTGTTGTAACCCTAGCCAAACATTAACTGTAGACCCTTGTTGTCTTCGTTAATTGGGAGAACGATTATTGGTCGGTTATCTTGATATAGGATACTTGAGACATCTTCTTCATCCATAAATTCTTTGCTCAAATCCCCCCACTTTTTGAAGATGGTAGGAGATGTTGTGAATGTATGGAATGCACCTTCGCTAGGTTGTGGTCTTCCATAAGACTTAGGAGATTGAGGTAACTCTCCCAACATGTATGCACCCTTCTATAAGTTATAGTCCCCACAACCATTTTATTTGATTACAAATTTGATATCTGGGATGTTCTGGATGATGGGTGTCTTTGTCTTAGAAGTGGAGGCTAAAGTGGATGGATCAACATAGGAAGATGTAGGTCCCTCGTCATTTTTTGGAACTTGGGGATCTTGTAATATTTAGCTTCCAGATTCTTGCAATAAAAGAAAGGTTTGGGGTCGCCATGGACCGTGACTTCTTGATTTTGGTAAGGGAATTTTACACATTGGTGGAATGCAGATGCGACAGCTTGCATCCCATGGATCCATGGACAACCTAGGAGAATATTGTATGGAAGCTCAAGGTCAAGGACCTGGCAAGTGGTTTCCATGATTGTTGGCCCCTTTTGGATGGGGAATTGAATGGTGCCTTGGGACACCCATTCTTGGTCATCATAGGCCCTAATGGTGATACTTTTTCCATTTTCAATGACATCTTCCGAGAATAATATATTCTTTATTAGCTACAGGGTACAAACATTCAAGCCTGCACCCCCATCCACCAAAACTTGTTTGACTTTGTTCTTATGGACCAAGACTTCAAGGTGGAGTGCACGGTTATGTGATGGTTGGGTCGGGAGGTCATGCTTAGAAAATGTAAGGAGATGTGGTGTAGTAATGTGTCTGACCATAGCTTGAAATTGGTCTGCATCAATGTCCGTGGGAACAAAGAATGCAACCAAGGCTTTCTTTAGGATTTCCCTATGTGCAGGCAATATTTTAAGCAATTCCATGATGGAGATTGGGGTTGAAGTCTTTTTCAGTTGTTCCAAGATGCTATAAGCACTAGGGTTTGATTTCGGATTGGCAGGTGATTCCCTAGGTGGCGGTGATGGTCCTAGGATAGAAATCATGTCGCTACGTGTGGTGACTCCACACTCGGCTCTAGGTCCTTTGATGTTGACGACTGTTACAAACTCATCCAAATATGCTACAAAATGGTCACAAATATGGTTTACATTGGTGTAATTATTTACTTTTCCATTGTTGTTCCCTTTGTTGTGATCTGACATGGGATTCATGTATATCTTAAGATCTTGATTTTTGGCTAGTTGGTCAATGGTTATGAATTTATCGTTGATGAGGTCTTGGATAAGATTTTTGAGTCTCATACAATTAGGTGTTGTGTGTCCCTTGATTTTGTGAAAATCAAAAAGGTGCTTCTCATTATACCAAGGCAGTTTAACTTGAGGCTCTTGTAATTTTTTATAAATAGGGAGCGTGATGAGGTTTGCTTGCACTAGTTGTTGCATGACAGATTCAATGGGTTCCCCTAGTGGTGTATACTTGTGTTTCGGTGGATATTTGTTCCTTGGGGGTGGGCCTCCTTAAGCATTCACATTGTTGACTGTTTGATTATTGGATTGTTGTTGTGATGGGTTTTTTTGTGGGGTGTTTTGGTGAATGGGTTGTTGTGTGTTGATTTGCGGTTGAAGAGTGTTATGTTGTGGGTATGTTTGTTGTTGCATGTTTTTCCTTAGAGCACTAATAACAACTTTGACATCAACAACACCATCGTTGGTAAAAAAATTATTCTTAGCCCAAGTACGATGTTTGTCATTGTAGCTAGTCAATGGTCTATTGTCTTGGTACACAGGTGTGCGTGCTTGTACTAAATGGGCTCTCACAATGTTGAGAGCTTTGGGGATTAATTGATTGTACGTTATGATGCATTGCATTTTCAGATGGAAGGACAACTCCCCTTCGAGATTAGAGATGATGGTTCCAATTTTTTGTTCCTCTAGCATGGACCATTTGCTTTTGCTGGCTCCGTATCTCCATCGTTGTAAGAAAGCTGTAAATGTCTCTCCCTTAGCTTTTTTGAGGCCGAATAGTTCCTCCAAGCTTACTTCCATGTCTAAGTTAAATGAATAGTTTTCTATGAATAGGTCCATGACTTATTTGAACTTTTTGATTCTAGGAGGTAAGCGAGAGAACCATTCCATTGCAGGACCATCCAAGCTTCGGGGGAAGAGTCACATCAGATAGGAATCATCATATGCCACCTCCATGCAATGTACCTGGAATTCTTTGATATGATCCTCATAATTTCCTTTTCCTTAGTATTTGTTGAATTTTGGTATCTTGAATCTTGGTGGGAATGGAACCATAGCAATATTCATATCAAATGGATAGGGGCACAAATCTTGTTGGGTGTATGATTTTTTTTCTTTTCTAGATTGAATGTCTTGTATTTTATGTGAGAGTAATTTGACATGTGTAGAAAGATCAATTTGCGGATCGGGTGGTGGAATGTGCATGTTTTGGGATGGTATTGTTTGTTGGGTAAATGACAGGGTGGTGTGTGTTGCTTGCATGTTAAGGTTCAAGGCATTTTGTTGCGTGTTTATGGAGGGTTGCTGGAAGTTTTTATGTGCAAGAAATGCTTTGTTGGTACACCTGCTATTGTTGTTGTGCCAACAATGCTTGTTGTTGGGCTTGTTGCTATGTTGTTTGCTACTGTTGTGCTATTAGCGCTTGTTTTTGTGCGTGATGTTATTGTAGAGCTTGTTGATAGATGTAAGAACTTATGAAAAGAAACAACAGGATCAAGAGATCAAAGATAGCACAAAAGAGAGAGAAAATATGAGAGAATATGATGATAGTATTCTCAATATGCATGAAGATGTTCAATTACAAGTATGTACAAGGCTTGCCTATAAAGGAAAGCTAGGACACAATGAAGGGCCATGAATGAGACAAGTGTCCCAATAATGTGTAGGGTAGGTAGAAATAAATATTAGATAATTCCATGAAAGGTGGATCACCCACCTAAAGTGAAATTATCATGCCACAAAAAGTGGAGATAAAAAGGTGATAACTAGATCACACCACAAAGAGTGGAATTTATCCTACACACACTTCTCTAAGTGTCCAACTCATATCTCTCAATGTATGCACAAACCTAGATGCAAGATGAAAATAACTAGGTGTCACGAGTGCAACCTATAATGATATGCATTCCCTAAGTAAGCTTAAGTAAAGTGTAATAAGTAAAATACTTATTTACACCAACACCCCCCTTAAGTGCAACTTGGGGAATGAAGACTCAAGCTAACCATGCAAGATAAGATGCAAGATGGGTCTCAACAACTGAGCCATGTTAGGTACCCATGTACAAATGAAATGCAATCTCTCACAAGCAAGGAAAGGGAGAAAATCTCATGGGAAAAAACTCCCCCTCAAAAGAGAGAAGAAAAAAATGAATGTACAAATGGAGAAGGACAAAAACCCAAGACGAAGAAAAAGTCCCCCCATGAAAGAGAAGAAGAGAGACAAGGCAGCCCACCCTCAATGTTGAGTCTCCTGCAATGATGGTAGAAGCTCGACATTGACTGCTGAAGATGATCCAATCTCGCCAAACAATATTCCTCCCCTTGGGAAGAAACAAAACCATGGATGTATGCAGGATATCAAGAATATGGATGATTTGTGCTAATGTCTCTGAAGCATGTTCAAATGTCTCCATGTCGATGTCAAAATCTAGCACACTCCAATCACGCGTTCTAGGCCACATTGCTAAAGAGGAAAAGCCAACATCTAGTAGAGATGAATGTAGAACATGATCCAAAGGTACATGAAGGAAGTCTCCCCAATCCACAAGTGAAGAATAACCCTCAAAATGTAAGGAATCTTTGAAATCTGCTCAAATTTCCCTGTGTTGATGCTGAAAGATGCCTTTCCCAAACCATGTGAAGCTGTAATGGCAAGTGCAAAGGTCGTAGTGTAGTCACTTCCTGTAATATGTGAGAAACCCTTTGCAACAACACTCCCATTCGTTGAAAAAGAAAACTCAAGATCAAGCAAGGATGAAGGTAGAACATACTCCAAAGACGCAAGTGTCTACTCAAGAGAGAAAGTGTCCTCCAATTGTTGTACATATGCATCCACAATCACATCAACCTCAAAATACTGGTCATGTAGAGGAGGGTTAGAATGTTCCCTGACAACAGCTGAAGAAGAATCACCTTCATCAAAGAGGAGATGCAAGTAATCAAATGTGTCTCCCAAATCTGTAATGTAGGACTCCACAAACAAGCTGCCAATGTCTATCAAGTAGTCATCCCATGAAACTACTGCTGGAAGAAAAGGTATGCACTGTTGCACTGAATCACAAGGAACTGAAACTGGCATAACACAAGTATCATCAGGTACAGTAGTCAATGTAGGAGATGGAGTATCAACAATAGGCTCAAGAACCTCAGGAGTAGTGAGCAATCCAAGATTCAAGTAACCTTACTCATTCTCCTCAAGTGTGTCCACAATAGGGTGAACTGAATCATTAATAGGAGCAAAATATGAGAAGGTGTAGAACCGAGAACGATTATCAACCTCCCCAACTACAACAAGAGCCCTGCTATGTAAATCCCAAACAATGACATAATTTCGTGTGAACTCTACACTCTTTCCTGTACCACTATGTGTAATATGATAGATGGAAAGGATGTTCCTTGACAAAGTAGGCACACATAGAACATCATTAAATGCTCCACCTTCAATGTCAATAGACCCCTTCCCACAAACTACCAAAGAAGTGTTGTTGGCCATCAAAATGGGTGGTGATGAACAAGAATCAAATGAAGAGAACATATCCTTAGAAGAAGTCATATGATGTGAAGGTCCTGAATCAAGGATCCACCTATCTGAATTGGACTCTGCAACTGCAAGAAATGCTTGCCCCTTATGTTTCTCATATTGAGATGATGTAGATGAAGGAGATGAGCTTGATGTTGTTTCCATGAGAGTTGTCCCTTTTCCCTTAGAAGTAGAAGTGGAAGGAGATGAGTCCTCCCAATATGCATTTGGAAAGTTGATGTTGTTCTTCTTGAGGATGTTTTTCAACTCATCAATTTGCTTAACATGACAACGATGCTCCTCATGACCAAACTTTTTGCAATATGCACATGTAGGTTTCTCCTTCTTGCTTGAATCATTCTTTGAAAAAGATAATGAGGAGCCTTGTTGTGGAGGAGTGGAGTGATGGTTCTCTCTTTGCAGCTTTGGTGAAGATTGCTTTTGGCCTTTCCCTTTGCCTTGCTTGTTGTTTCCATGATTGTCCACCAATGCTTTTGAAGTTGAAGACTTGAGAATTCCCATTTTCATCAACTTATTTTGCTCAAGAATCAAAAGATCTGTGAGAGCCTCAAAAGATGGTGATGTGAAGTTGCTAATTATCAATCGTTGAGTCTGAAAACTTGAAACAAAGGTTGCATACTCTGTTGGAAGCTTGTCCAACAAGTTGAAGACCAATTGATCATCCTCTTTCTCAATACCACAATCCTTTAGTTGTGCTCGTAGCTCATTTTCCTTAGTTACATAATCCAAAATGGTGTCAAAATCCTTGGGATCAAGGCTTAGGAGATCATATTCAAGTTTGTATCCCTTAACCTTATCAACCTTTCCATACAAAGTAGAAAGCTATCCCAAACTTCCTTGGTTGTAGTACATTTATCAACATGGAAAATGAGATCATCTGAAATGAACTTTCTAAGTGTACCCAATTCCATAGAAGTTTTAGTGATCCAATCGATATATGCAGTTGGATCTACCTTAGGATCTGAAGGTGCAGTTATGGTTCCATCAATGTAGTAAATTAAACCTTTTTCCATTAGTTTACTCCCTGTACGTACTTTACATTTAGCATAATTATGTGTAGTTAAGAGTGGAACTTTAGATGAACCCATGATGGAATGCAAGAGCACAAGAGAGAAAATAGGCACAATCACACAAGAGACACCCCCCAAATTCACTCAATCAAGGTACCCCCCCCAAATAGATGATTTTGGCACTTTATAATGTAGTGCATGTACAATATGCCACTTTCAACTTGGCTAAGTGGACTTATGATTTTTGATTTAAAACTTTCCAAAAATAGGTTGAGAACAGACTAGAACAATGAAGCAAAGACCTAAATTCAGATCTATGCAATATAAGTGCCAAATAGGCCAAAAAGGACCATATGTTGAAAGTACAAAATCCACTCAAGATCACTTCAAATTGATTGTAGATTCAAGAAGTATACAAAAAATATTTCCCCTTTAAAAAAAAATGACACCTAAAAAGGAGTTTGTATGTTCTTGAACGGAGCCTCAAAAGTTGCATAAATGAGGATTAAATAGGTACAGAGTTGAAAAACTATTTTTTTTGGAAAATATGTCCACCAAAATTAGAAACCAAGCACACAACTATGAAGTACATGAAAAATTAGCCCAAATAAAAAAAAATGCTTAGAAAAAGGAGCTAAAATGAGCAAGATATGTGCCTGTGAAGTTGAGTTGCAAAATTGAAAACTCCATTGGTGAGGGGGGAATTTTTTTTTTAGCACGTTGATGTCATCGATGATGTGATGATGACATCATCAAAATATGCAATTAAATTTGATGTCTACCTAGCCGTCAAAAAAGAATATTCTCCTTCAGGCGGAATATGCCTTTGTTCCTGGGCTTAAATTTGACAGTCGTTGGAACTTCACCGATCACCTCGGGTTAAAGGAATCTTGATTGAAATCTTTAGATGCTGGGAATATGCACTGGCCACGTACGATGCTGGTGAAGTACCTTCGCCGATAAAGCCGCTGGAATTTTAAATTGACCACTGGCTTTGTTAAATGGTCGGATTTTTGTAGAGACCTGCCGAAATTTTAATGGTGATGCCGCCAGAGGTGGAGGGTGGTTTGCCGGTATATGTGGGGCCATGGGGAGCCACGACGCTTCTGCCTTTTATATTACTGTCAGTTTTTAAGAAGGGTGCCAGTGAATGATGAATGGGGCCTGCTATGAATGGCGTGGGCGGATGGACTACCGCCATGTGGAGCCCGGTACCGGTTGCCTACAATACCTACGTAGGAAAGTTCGTCTGGAGTATAGTCTACGTCCGCAAACTCTAATTTTTTTTTATTTTTTATTTTTACAAAATAAAAAATCCCAAATACAAATTTTTCCACGGGATTTTTAATTTTTCTAAAAAAAATTCAAAAATATTATGACGAATATTTTATTTTTTGAAGAAATACTGAAATTGGAATTTTTTTGAGAAAATATTTTTTAGAACTATAGAAAAACTGAAAAAAAACCCAAACGGGCGATTTTTCCAATCTAGAGCTCCCGGTGTCAAATTTCGATGAAACGAAAGGTTATTCTAACTGGAAACAACCTTCTAAATCCGAATTTGAGGTCATATCTAGTCTAGGACATACAAAAATATTGTTTCTCCTCAGATTTTCCTCTTGACCACCTTCACACGAGCAAAGATCTCCCAACAATGGCTATCCAAAGAACCTCCAACCGCTCTGATACCATGTAAGAACTTATGAAAAGAAACAACAGGATCAAGAGATCAAAGATAGCACAAAAGAGAGAGAGAAAATATGAGAGAGTATGATGATAGTATTCTCAATATGCATGAAGATGTTCAATTACAAGTATGTACAAGGCTTGCTTATAAAGGCAACCTAGGACACAATGAAGGGTCATGAATGAGACAAGTGTCCCAATCATGTGTAGGGTAGGTAGAAAGAAATATTAGATAATTCCATGAAAGGTGGATCACCCACCTAAAGTGGAATTATCATGCCACGAAAAGTGGAGATAAAAAGGTGATAACTAGATCACACCACAAAGAGTGGAATTTATCCTACACACACTTCCCTAAGTGTCCAATTCATATCTCTCAATGTATGCACAAACCTAGATGCAAGATGTAAATAACTAGGTGTCACAAGTGCAACCTATAATGATATACATTCCCTAAGTGAGCTTAAGTAAAGTGCAATAAGTAAAATACTTAATTACACCAACAATAGGCTTGCTATTGTAACAAGGCTTGCGCTTGTGCTTGGTATTGAGCTTGCACTTGGGCTTGAGCTTGAGCTTGTTGATGTGCTTGTTGTTGTTGTTGTAGTAAAGCTTGCGCTTATGCTTGTGCTTGAGCTTGTTGGGCTTGTAATTGCTGCAAGGCCTTTTGGTAAGCTTTTTGTGCTACTTGAAATGTGATACTATACTAATTTGTTGTATTGGGATTTAGAGGTGGAGGTGGGGGATTTTGATGGATGGTGTTAGATGATGTGACAAGAGGTTGTTGGGGTGGTTGTTGAGGTGTTTTTTGAGTGATGACGAGGGGTTGAGTGGTAGATGGTGGATTCATAATTGTAGTTGACATGCTTAGTTCTTGTGAGACTAGATTTTGGGATGTTTGAGGTGTTGTAGATGATGTGATTAGTGGTTGAGATATTTGGGATGATGCCACATGGTGTTGTAATATCAGTGGCATGTTTGGAGGATTTGGTGTGATAGATACGTTGATTTGATTTGTGCTTTGGGGGTTGGCTTGATTTGGTTGATTTTGGATTGATGTGTTCAATGAAGGGATTTTTGCTATACCTTAAATTGGTGTGGAGGATGATGTTGAGATAGGGAAAGGTGGGTACATTTGTGATGTATTTCCTTGTGGAAGTGAAGATGAAGCATTGAACGTACCCACTTTTTTGAATAGATCAACTTGTCCTTGTGAGATGTTGGGATTGTGGCCTTGTGTATCAATGAAGTATGTGAGGGTGGCATAAAAAGTGGATGAATTGTTTGTGTCATGGAAAATAAGTGGAACATATGGTTGTTTAGGGTCTTGTGGGATGGTGCTAGGCATACCCAAGATTGTGTTGGCCTCCAAATTTTGATTGTTGACAAGTGGGTGTTCTTGAAGAGCTTGAAGTAGTGAGCTTCCCTTGGTGATCATGGGTTGACTTGGTGTGTGAGATGATGATGGTTGAGAGATAGGTTGGATTCTGCTTGGGAATGCGGGTGTGAATGCTGTTTTTGGGGTGTTTACTAAAGGTTGCTTAACAATGGTGCTTACATCAAAATCAGAAGGGAGTCTAGCTCCTTTTGCCAATGCCAACATGTATTGGGTGGGATTTAGTTTTTTGACCGTGTTGACAAGTTTGCGGGTTTCTCGATTTTGCACTAATTTGAGCAATTCATTTTGGGACATCTCTTTGTAATTGGTTGTGACATCCTCCACATGGCAACCTCCCTCTTGAAGATCTTGTGGTAGTTGAGGGAGATTAGGTGGAGGTTGGTAGATACCATAGGGTCGAATTATGTTTGACAAATCACTTATGGTTGATGTTTCTTTGTTTTGCTCCATGATCTTCTTATGTTGAAATCTTATTTGGACCATAAAATTAGGATCAACTTTTAGGAATGTATGGGATGAACCTTTAACTCCTTCAATTGATCTAAACTTTAGGTACAAAAATAAATTCTAGGATGTTTTAGGATCCAATAACGATGGGTGTTTGAACCTTGAGGAACTTTGGATAAATACTAGACTTTAGGATTTTGATTTGTTTTTTTTTTATTTGGATGATGAACTTGTAAACCCTAAGATGTTAGATGTGATCTTAAGATGAACTTGTACAATAGAGGGTGCTAATTTAACTAATAGAGGGTGCTAATTTAACTAAGTGCGTGAGAATGGATTCATTCTCACACACCTAACTAAATAAGATGATTTTGATTTGGTCTAGGGATTTACCAAAAGTCTAGCATAAGGATGTTTCCAAAGTTCTAGAAAGTTGTTTGTGAGATGGATTTTGATAAATGTTTTGAGGATGGATGGAGGTTTTTTTTTTTACCCTAGAAGAACCTAGAAGAACTTTGTTTACAGGACCAAGGTGTTTAAGAACATGCTTTATCCTAGGAGTGCATCATGATCATTGCATTCATATTGGACATGCAAGTCTGAATTATCCCTTGAAGGACGTCTATAAAAATTTCTTGCCAAGATGTTCCTATTGCAGTAGAGTGCTACAAGGTGTTTCTTGACAGACTTTGGACTATGACACCTAAGTTTGAAGTGATGAAATGTGGACCTTCATTTTGGAATTTTGACCTTATGAGAAATCATGAAGAAAAGCACATGTGTGGGGTTCAATTGTGAGTTTATCTTGATTAATGAATTATTTTTACCACATTAACTCATCTTGCTTAAATTTCAAACTAAATGTCTATGTCTAAGCTCCTTTTCATTCCACATGGTCCATTATGTGAAAATCAAGAGCTAAGGCCATAGTTTCCCTAGGTTGACCTTGAAGAGAGTGAATTGGGATATGAGCCCAAGTATTTAGAAGCTTCTAAAGATGAGATCCTTAGGGACAAGTAGTAATAATTGGACTCTTCAAAATTCACTCTTTTCAAAGGGCTTGAAATTTTAGTGATTGTTAAATGTTTGTTTTAAATTTTTGGAACCAAGTAATGTGTTCAACTGAGTCCCCACTCAGATTTCTCTAAACACTAAGACAAAACAAACAACTAGAGATTTGGTGACATTAGCTCCCCCTTACACGACATGGGCACACCAAATCTCAGGCCCTGAAGAACCAAAGGATTTTATTTTTCTACAATGAATAGTGGAATGTGGGGTGGGTTCAAAGCGACTGTTCCTGCACCAGGAAGCATAAAGGTTTTTGGTATCTACAACAAGTTGGTTCTTAATTCAAATATTTGAGAAAAAAACAATAGTGCCATACACGCAACAAGATTAGCTCAATTAAGAGGCCTCCCAATCCCTTCATAAGAAGGGATTTTAATGTATCACATGGATACTAGCGGTGGCACTTGTTAGTATGGGACAACAACACCAGCTGGATGATGACCTTGATCACCACCATTTCATTTATATAGTGGAATGAATATGAAAGCATTGCTTTGGGTCATTCCCTCTCTCAAGTTGGGAGGGAGACCCTTCTAAAGGTAACACTTTGACATGAAAACAAAATGTTCGAAAAAATATCAAGATGCTTTTCATCACCCAAGATCGCCAGAAGGCGTGAGGGAGAGGATACACACCTCAAATGCACAAAATCAAGAAAATAACACCTTGAGTGTTTCTCTTCACCCAAAATCGCACGAAGTGCAAGGGGAGAGGATACACACTCAAAGTGTGTTAAAAACAAGATCACTCACTTTAAGCACTTGTTCATTTTAGCCTTCAAAGCAATGATGAATTCATTTTAAGCACCAAACAGAGTGTGAGTTTGCCTTGTTCAATTTTAATCCCACATAGCAATGATCTAGTAAGTTTGTAGGTTCAATTTTAACCAATTGGAAAAGCTTAAGATAATGATTAATTTCAACCCAAATTAATGCTAGTTGGTCCTAAAACAAAAAATGAAAAGCAGAAATGGAAATCTAGGCTATTATAATGAGCATTAAAAAATGCTTTTAGATTTCCAAGTTGATGTTTCTCTTCAATCTACAAAGGTAGCACTGGACGACGAAGGCGACACTATATTTGTAGTAAAGGTGGTGCTGAAAACAAAGGCAGTGCTCTGGTGAATATTAGAAGCGACCCTTTATAGTGGATAGAGAGTGCAAAAGTGGTGCAGAAAATGCAAAAGTGACGTGAAAGCAGAATTGATGGTCTAGTTGAAATTTGAAAATGACAATTTGACTGAAAAGTCAAAGGCGATGCTTTTTCGAAGGCGGTGTGACAAAGTGTAGTGACAATGGTGCGACATGGAAAAGGTGGCGTTGTATGCAAAAGCGATGCTATACTTGCGAGTAAAGGTGACATTGAAAGAAAGGCGGTGCTCTGGACGTGAGAAGCAACGTCGCCTTCTTGTAGCTGCAAAAACCATAATTTTTTAGCTAAAATAAATAAATTTTCAAGTGGTAGCCCTCCTTCTAGCACCAAAATGTGAATGCCAATCTGCAACTAGCTAACAAGAGACAAAACAAGCAAGGTTATTCATATTAGAAAGCACAAACAAAGCATTCCCTATGAAATTCTTGATCAACATAGAGAAGAAAATGTGAAATAGAGCATATAACATAAGCAAATGAACATGTAAACCTATCTAAATCAACCAAACCTACATCCCATAGGGGGATTGATGCTACTTTGATGTGGAAAGTAGCTCTTTCCCAATCCCTTTGATAAGCTCCAAGTTGAAATTGATTCCAAGTGATAATGAAAACAAGCTAAAATGTGATGGAAATGAGTGTAAATGAATGATTGCTATGAGTAAAAATTCTTATAGTTAGATTGCATGAGATTGTTGATCCATATTGTGTAGAGAAAGCCTCTACTTATAGGATTCAAGGGTTGAAGAGAGAGTAAAATTGGTGAATGTGGGACTAAATGGGGAGCCAATAGGATTGTGACACTTGTCACAAGGCTAATGGATGGAGGTGGAGCACATTTTGGAGAATGTATAGAGTTAAGGCATGTAGGTGGATGTGTAAGAGGATGTAAGAGAATTGAATATGGGTGAGATGTAAGAGAATGTTGTTGAGGGTCCAAGAGGGACAAGATGACATGTAAGTGCAATTAAATGTCCTTGTAAGACGTATTTATGAGTTTGTAAGAGGCTTTAAAAGCCATTTGGATGGAAATTTATGAATGGGCGGTTGGGAGGAATATTCTTAAGAATATGCCATTGCGAGAAAAATAGGCTATTTAGTTAAATAGAGGAAATGATTTTCATGTGCAACTTGGTTAGTTGACCATGGGTTGATTTAATTTTGGTGAAGTTAAAAGCTAGAGAAATGGGTAATGAGGATTAGGTGGTGATTATAGTTAATTAATTTAGAATTAATGAACTTGAGTGGGTGAGGGGATTTATGACATTTAATTAAATAGTTTGATTTATTTAATCAAATGAGAGGACTTAGGGGAACTTAATTAAATGATTTGAATTTAATTAAATAGGGTGAACATTAGTCAAAAGAAAGTGAATTAATATAATGAAGTCAATTATTTGATTAATAGTAGAAGTTGATGAATTTAACTAAATAACAAAGATTATTTAATTAATTGGTTAGTTCGAAGTGATTTAGGAAGAAATGATGTTAGTTAATCATAATCAAATGTGTAATACCGATCAAGACTTTTTGAGTGTTTACAGGCATGAGCCTGTGGTTTACCTCCGTCAAAGTGTAATCCTCAAAAGGGGAAGATTATGATTTTGAGAGCTCGTGTGACTAATAGGATTTTTTTGAAAGTTCATATCAATAGTTGGGTTGTACATCAAATTAGAAGATGAGTCCATCTCTTTTCTTTTTATTTGCAATTGGGTGACAACCATAAAAGTGATGTTTGTTTGAACTTTGTCCTTTTTTTAGATTTTTGTATTTTTTGGCGAAGTTTTTGTATGAATGCAACTAAGATGAATCTACTTTATGTTTTTTGGTATTTTTTGATTTTGGAAAAATTTGAGAGTAAATGAATGTAAACTATGTTTTTTCAATTTTTTTGATAATATTTTGCTAAATGTAAGAGACCTTTGTTACCTTAACTTGGGACCCTAAAAGATGATAAATTTGACAATTTTTTTAGTTTTGGGACTAGCCTAACCACATGTAAAATGCTAAACCTCTAAGTGATGGTGATGGTGTTGATAAAAAAAAGTGATTCCACAACTAGACTAATGAGTTGGGTTTCAAATTTTGTTGATGAGGTAGATTGTAAATGCCAAGGTTTTGAGATTCTCCAAATGATAGCTCTATAATTTGACCTCTAAACTTGTTTTTGGTATGTAGTTTCTAAAAACGATGATGTTTTAACCTATGAAATATGGAAATGTTGAATATGCAATGAAAATTGACTATTTCAAATTGTGGAACTCTGTGTAAAGATCACACTTTAATGCAACCTTTGAATTTTAATTATGTTTTTCCTATTAGATAAATACAGTGGATAAATCCATAGATACGGTGCACAAGATTGCGACTACGATGGAGTCAGCGACAATTGCATTTCAAAACCGTTCAGATGCGTTGCACATAGTTGTGGTTCAATTTTATTCACTAAGGCAAAAATTTCAACAACCAGAGATGTGGTGTTATACCAGATGAATGCGTCATAATCAACAATGGATGTATAACACTATTTTTGCAGTGTAAATACATAGTTGCAGCGCACAGGCTGACATATGTGGTGCAAAAGTTTAGGAAAACAAATGACCTATAGGAAATCTAATGTTTTTTTAATTTTCTAATTTTTAGATGTAATTTAGTGAAGAAAATACAAAAAATAGATGTTTTATAAGTGATAAGTTGATTTTAACAAATTGTTTTTGTTACCTATTTTTAGCTTCAGCTCAAAACAGATAGAGCTGAATTGCATTCATCACAGAAAAGTGCAAAATTTATGCTAAAAGTATTCATTGAATTCCAAAATTTGATTATGCAAATGTTTGTAATAGAAGAACTCATAAATTTGCATAAAAGAATGTTGTTTTTATTCATATTGGAAAGACTGAAGTCCCGCACAAGCTGTAGGAGTAGCCAATTTGATAATTGTAATCAAATGATGAATACAAAAAAGGAGATGTACACTATACAACTGAAGAAAATATAAACATAAGGAAAGGAGTGATTCTTCATTGCCTGGAATGATGAATCATCATTTCAGTCATGTGGTGTCTCCTCATATTCAACTCTAGTTGGCACAACTCCTGCTCCAATTCCAAAGGCACCTGCAAAATTGTTAAAATGTGTTGTTAGAGCAATGGAAAATCACTATTTTCCTCATGCCTACATTGCCAACAAGAATATAATCTACATCATTACAAGCATGCATCAGATGATCAAGTTAAGGAGCACGAAGTTCAATGGAAGCTTTCAGCTTCGATTATTTTTACTAATATGTTTGTTTAAATGTGTAGGAATAGGTATAATCAAATCATTTCAGCTAGCAGGTGGTGCTATGAGTGGTGGAAAATGTGGCTCCCACGAGGGTTGAGCCCAACTCATAAATAAATATTTGCAAGAGCAACGGTTTCCAATTGCAAAAGCAGTCACAAAAGAACAGAACTATGTTTGAGCTTTGAATTCACCATAAAGGATAATCACAATCATGAGATTTGTTTTAATCAATAACATAGTTCAACAATCACAAAAATTCCAAGAGGGCATCAACTCCTTGACGAATGAAAAATCAATGATAGGAAACCATTTTATTAGAACATTTAAAAGAACGGCCTTGGTAAGTCATTTATAATCACATATTGAGAATGGAGCCATGATGAACCATGACTGTGAGAATGAACAATCTTGAAAAATAGATGCATAATGGACAATGTTAAACATAGTTTCAATGACAGTTGCAACCTTATGATTGAGGGAGGATGATTGTCATAATAAAGGATATCATTACTACATCATACAATCAAGCACTTAGAAAACCTTCAGAATAGATTTTTGTATCTAATGGATAGTCTCCATAAGCATGTTCAAAAAAGAGAACAGTGACATCAAGGAGACAGTCTACATGACTGAAAGCAGGACATTGCCACATAAAAGCATCAAATACATCAACAAGAAATCAAGAAGGAATAAAAATGGCAGTCCTATGAAGGCCTCATAGGACAAGAGCATTTAAGCAAGGAATTTTGAAATTATTGTTAACACAGTGGGAAGACCCAAAAGCATTGATAAGAATACTATGAGGGGGCAGTCATCAAATCACACTCCTTGGAGACTTTTATTAATTCATGCCTGTCATAAAGAGATAATTAGTTTGGCCATATCCACAGAGTTATATTCTTGGAAAATACATGAGTTTCATAAGATAATCATAATAGTGATGAGGTCCTATGCAAAAGAGATAATCATCATGAGAGCAACAATTGGTAAGTATCATTGCCATATGTGTTAAGCAGCCATTTATTGCTGAAGTTACAGCCAACCCATTACCAACATTTTTTATAGAGGTGGACAATCAAAGTTCACATACATCGACAATTGATTGTAGTGTTGAGACCATAAATTGCATAACTAATACAAGCAGGTGAAAGTCATGCTATTAATTGTGGATGCAAGAATGAAATCAGGTTCAGTTTTCTTTGCAAAGAGAGAATTTTTCACAGTTTCACCAATGTAAGTTTAATGCATGATGAGGTCTTCAAAGACAGAAATCTTCCAAGCTTAAAAAGCTTATAAAATTCATGGAATAGACTATGATGAGGTCTTGCATACTGTCTTTTTTATCCTTGAAGACTCTACGGGCCTAGGAGGATTCATTGATTATTATGCCTGAAGAGGATTTTCCATCAGTAAAAAGGTTTCCTTGTGCAATACTGTTGTTGCAAATGGTCAATTGGTGCAACAAAATCATGAGCCACATAAGCTATAATATATGCTTGTTTTAATGGTGTCATTGTAGGATTCTTTGGGCATTGTAGATCATCGGTAAGTTTGGTCACATATCAATAAGAGAAAATTTTATTTCATTGTATGGATCTTAGTAACATGCTAATTCAAAGAACTCATTATGAAGTAAAGAATGAGCTAGTATTGCATAAAAATTTGGAGTTCGTGTCATAGCAGGGATAAGAACACAAATTCTAGGTCAGATGGATTTTCATAAAATCCCATAATACTATTTGTTTTTTTTGCAGTCGTGGCCTTAGAGTGCAGACATTTTTTTATACTTTTGTAAAATAATGGAGTCCATACAAAGAGGATTGAATGCATTCACCATTTCGCCATCAATGTTGAATATAAATAGAGGAGATAAAGGAAATATGAAACTCGAAATGGAAAAAATAGAAGCATACCTCGTCCATTTGTCTTCAAACTGTGGAAAAAACCAACAAAAATAGTGCAAAATCCGCATTCCAAGCTTCAAATAAGCTTGTCCATGGCGGCCAGAGGCAGTGAGAGGAAATTAAGGGGAAAAACGTCAAAAAATTGATCATGGCTGCGGCTGTAAGCTGGAGGATGCTTTGAAAATGAAGGTAAAATGTTCAAATCTGACATAAAAGCGACTTACCCTATAAAAATCTCCATCAAAAAGCCCAAAAGCAGCCATGAAAATTGACAAAGGGTCCATGAAAACCCATAAGCTCGAGCAAACATACCTATGGCAGCTAGCTTCTTCATGAAGCTTCTCCAAAAAGTCAAATGTGAAATGATAATAATTTTAGGTTTTCAGTGGTTATGAGAAATCCCTAATTCGAGTGGAGTAGATTTTTTGACTAAGTTTTAGAATAAAAATCACTTCATCTTATTGCCTTTGTGGTATTGACTATTAGGTCAAAAGAGAAGAGAAACTTAATCATTTTTAGAAAGCCCGTGTATGTTAAGGGTAGACTTAAAGATAATTTAAGTCATTATTTCTTTTTAGAAATAATAATGAACTCATGCACGTTTACATGGTTCTATCCAAGTTGTCATTGTGATTAAATGTTAATGTATAATTACATTAATATTTAAAATGTTTTTAAAATAAGGAGGAGCCATACACACATTAAATATTAAAATAATCATACTTTGGTTATGTTTAATATTTAATCACATAGTCCTTTTCCAGAATCATGAAAACATGCAGGTGGAACTCAAGTCATTTGTTGTTATCTGGAGTTCATTATTTCAAAAATCCTATTTGTTTCAGTCTTTGATGCCTTATCATCATGCACAATTATCTTGGGCTGATTGATAAAAACAAGGTGGCTTTCGCATGCTTGGACCCACTTTTGGAGGGATTTTCAGTTCAGTTTGAGTGCTTCATGGATCAGTTATGAGATGATGGCTAGTTTGAGCCTGAGTTCACTCATTTGTGCATGAGTTTTGGCTATTTTTATCAGGGTTTTCTCTTTTGCTCGGATTTCACATTTGAGATGTTTTCACTTCAGTTCTCATTCAGTTCTATTACTAGCTACTTTGTGCATGCCTTTGTATATATTGGAAAAAGTTTATCTTTTTTCACTAGTTCTTGTTTTTCAGCCTTTGCATTCTGCAAAGAGAAATATCTTGTAACTCAACATTTTAGATTTAATACAGTTTTACAGCTTTATAGGTTATCATTTTTTTTGCAGAGTTTCTTTCTTTTCATTATCGCTATTCAATATTAGCTTTCTCAGATTCAGGGGTTTTGTATTTATTGAATGTTTAAGATGCGAATTTAATGTGTTTGATTTCAAAGCCTTTAAATTCCTATCACGTTCATGAATACATGTACACGAAAAAAAAAATTAGTTACAAATCATAAGTTGTGCTGTTAATTTATCCTCTCCTTTAGGTTGTGAAAATATCATTTTCCTTCATTAAGAATGGATTATCAGGCCTTCTGATGAAACACTTATGTAATTAGATTGCCCAATTTGAGTTGTGAAAATAGATTCCGTAATAATCAGTTGTGAATCAATTTGCTCATAAATATCAATTAGGTGCATCACCGAAGTTTTAGTTTTAGTTCATGCATTCAATTAAGTCCTTCTTACCCTTTTCTCAACAAATCATTCAAGTACTTAATTGATCATCATATAGGAACCAACCTAGAATCTAGAGGTCTATCTTTGCCATAGGAATACCCACAGCCTGAAGATAGTTCCCATGTTTCAATAGATTGCTGAATTTAGTCATTCAAACATTCAGGTGCAATCTGATTGACAACAATTTTATTTCCAATGATAAGAACATTTACACTTTGGTCATAACAAGAATCAAACATACACAACCTAATGTAGTGGTAGAATGGTTGTGTAACTATAGATGGGCCCACCTCCTATTTAAGGGGTAAACACTTAGAAATATTAGGTATTTGAACAATTGGATCAATTGTAAAAACACCTTCTCTATATAGAGGTGTATAGTAGAATTCTAGCAACACAGGGTTGTCGATAGATGCCACGAGCACACCTTCATTCACTTATCAAGAGGCTATTACTAGCAACTCAACAAGATCTATCTCGACATAGGAAAGTACATGGTGAGTAGCTTCAGGGTACAATTTGCATCCTTTGCACCAATTTATTAGTTACGTTTGAAGGAATTTAAAGGCTTCTAAAACAAAAGGTTTTTGTGGGTAGAATATTGGTGGACACCATCAACCTCTTAAATATCTCCTCGGGAAACCAAAAAAATTGTAGTCCCTAACATAAGTCTGGAGCACTACATGCATGGATGGACCTATAGCTTTCACTCATAACCAATTTATATAGCGCACCCAAAAATGCCATTTGAAGTTGAACCCTTGAGTTCTTCATTAGGATGTGTCTCAAGGAAATCCTCCTACTTCAAATAAAATGGTGAAGGTTAATGTCGCCATTTCCCATCACCCAGGATCACGCAAGTGTGCAAGGGGAGAGGATACTATGAACAACACCTTCATGTGCAAGCACACAAGAGACAATAATCAAATGGTTCTTTTTAATCATACCAAAATATAGTGTGCAATTTGTTTGTTAATTTTAAACCAAATGAAATATGGCAGTTCAAACACACTATTCTTTTTAAACCCAAGATAGAAAAATGAGATTTGTGTTGTCCTTTTTAAGAGCACCAAAAATCAAATGTGGGAGATTGCGTTGTTCTTTTTAAGCACCAAAATTGAAATGTGTAAACACCATGTCCATTTCAAGCACCAAAATTGAAATATGTGAGATAATCTAGAAATGCCACAAGCTAGAAGAAAAGGATCAGTTGTTAGTGCCCAAATTTTCACCCCTCTACCAAGTTGTGAAAGAACTCAACAAATTTAGACTAACATGGGACTGCTTTCAGGTTGTGGGTATCCTGTTGTGAAAGTAGACCTCTAGATTATGGGTTGGGCCCCCTTTTGATGTCACCTAAACTAATGATTTCTTAAGGAAAAGGGTAAGAAGATGCATGAAAATGAGAATTAACTGAAACTACTAAGGGTGTTTGGTGCAGGAGCACCTATTTGATTTCTTGCCTCCATGAGGACAAATTGTAAAAAAATTCTTTGTAAGGTGTTTGAGTCATGTAATAAGGTATAATTTACCATTTTTAAATGTTTTAGGGGTGTTTGGTCATTTGGAGTCTTTAAATAATATTTTGTCATTCATGTAAAAGGTAATTTTAGGTGGTTGAAACTAATTAAAATAAATTTTTAAAAGCAATTTTTACATCCATCCATCATTTGGAGGGGTGGTGGTAAGAATTGAATGAAAAATCATAAGTTTCACCATGAATTTATGCTATTTCTGAAGTGTTTTTTCTGTTGTTTATTGGCATTGTATGGAATTTTATGGAAAAATTATGATACAAAAGTGATTGGATGTTAAATTTATGTGAATATGCTTTCAAATTCAATTGGTTTCATTGAAATTCATGCAGGTATGAAGAAGTTATGGCAATTTTACTCCAGGTGGGTATGTTCAGATTTGACAGGGCAACAAGCAATAAAAATTGCATATCTTTCATTTTAACCATCATAAATTGGTAAAAAATTGCATGAAGGTATGTTTTAAGGTTAATAATGATTTCCCATTGGTTTCATTGATTTTGGAGAAGATTTATATGAGTTTTGTGAAGGAGAACGAGTCCTAGTTGCAAGGACATGAAAGATTTGTTGGAATTTTTTCAAGTAAGATTGAGTTCATGATTTTCTTCCTCTTTATATTGAATCAATTGGTATAAGAGCTCAAAAAGGTTTGGGATGAGAGAGAGTTGGTTTTCTGGTTTGTGATTTGTGGTTGTGTGCAGGTTGAGAAGATAACTTGGTTGCTGCCAAGAGAAGGCAGAAATTGAGAGAAGTTGAAGTAGAGAACAAGATGGAAGTGTTAAGAAGGTATTTGCAAGCAGAGGAAGAAAGGAAGAGACAAGAGATGATTGAAAAAGAGATAGCTGAGTTAGATGAGGAGAAGGGAAGCAGAGTTCAGTGATTTTTATGCAGAGACTGTGATGAAGATGGAACAATTGTATAGACAAGCAACAAGTTGGCACTTGGCAGTTAAGAAGAAGATAGTATGGCCTATTCAAAGGCTAATGAAAATGAGAGCAGTTGAACCTGATATGAAGACAAAAGAACCATTGATGGGAGAAGGTAATGAACAAGCAAAGGTGGATGAAGAAGATGATTTGTGGGAAAACTTTGTAGCCATTGAAGAAGAATGGGATAACAAGGTTGGAGTAGGACAAGCCAAGAAAGAGGAAGAAGAACTCATCAAAGTGCAAGAAGACAAGGAGGAGACCTCAAGGTCTCAATATTTTTTTTCTAATTTTTCTTTGGAGTACGTATGTGCAGGTCATGAAAGACAAGGAAAAGTGTATGATGATATGATGAAGTTTTAGAACCTCCAAGTTGCAAGGATGATTGATAGAAGAAGGCATAAGAAGAAGAAAAGGAAGAAAGGACCAAAGATGGTTGAAAAGACAAAGGAAAAAGTGCAAAGGAACTAGAAGACTAGGAAGAGGAAAATTCAAAGGGGCTTGAATTCTTTTCCCCCCAGGAGTTTGGTGCAAGAGCACCTATTTTATTTCTTGCCTCCATGAGGCGAAATTGTAAAAAATTGCTTTGTAAGGTGTTTGAGTAATGTAATAAGGTTTAATTGAATATTTTAAAATTTTTTAGAGGTGTTTGGTAATTTGGAGTCTTTAAAATAATATTTTTTAATATTGTTGAAAATTTGTCAAGTTGTAATTGCAAGATTTGGAAGTTCAAGAGTCAAGTAGGTGGAAAATTGTCAAAAATTGCAAAAAATGCAAATATGGGAATACTAAGGGTCAAGTCATGTAAAATTTAATTGCAGGTGGTTGAAATTGATTAAAATACAATTTTAAAATTCATTTTTACATCCATCCATCATTTGGATGGGTGGTGGTAAGAATTGAATGAAAAATCATAAGTTTCACCATGAATTTATGTTATTTATGAAGTGTTTTTATGATGTTTCTTGGCCTTGTATGGAATTTTATGGAAATATTATGATATAAAAGTGATTGTATGTTAAATTTATGTGAATCTACTTTCAAATGCAATTGGTTTCATTGAAATTCAAGCAGGTATGAAGACGTTATGACAATTTTACTCAGGCGAGTATGTTCAGATTTGCCAGGGCAACAAGCAATAAAAAT
The DNA here is from genome assembly GCA_007258455.2 of Sequoia sempervirens. Lineage (NCBI taxonomy): Eukaryota > Viridiplantae > Streptophyta > Pinopsida > Cupressales > Cupressaceae > Sequoia > Sequoia sempervirens. The sequence goes on along the minus strand of VDFB02271358.1, from coordinate 832,388,988 downwards.
TGCATATCTTTCATTTTAACCATTAGAATTTGGTAAAAATTTGCATGAAGGTCTTTTTTAAGGTTATTAATGATTTCCCATGGTTTCATTTATTTTGGAGAATATTTAGATGATTTTTGTGAAGCAAGACGAGTCCTAGTTGCAAGGACATGAAAGATTTGTTGGAATTTTGTCAAGTAAGATTGAGTTTGTGATTTTCTTCCTCTTTATATTGCATCGGTGATACACCAAAAAATTAATTAAGACCTATAAACAACCTACACACATTCAAAACAATGACAAATTTTGGTTCACGCAACATTTCATGCCACGTGCATTTTCACATAAGTAATTTATAAGGAGGTTTTTAATAGAACTCTTAGAAGGAAAAATTTCACAACTAACAACACTTGCATTCACTAACACAACTTATAACCTGTAACAATGCATTTTTCTGCTAAATAGCTTAACAATGAGACAAAACTACAAGGAAAGATAGATTTCACAAGTAACTTTATCAAATTAACTACACATAGTACACATACATGAAATGAGAAGGCGACTATTTTAATGTCATTGATTCAAAGTACTCAATTGGTATACAATTCCATCTCTGAGTTACAATATTACTCCTGCTAAATAGATAATTCCAAAGCCAAGCTATCACTCTGTTGGAAAGAAAGAACTAACTCCAAATACAAAGATTGAAGTTACTTAAGCAAAAAACACACAACTCCCTCACACAAGTCCATCTAGAAGGTTATGGTCGGATGTAGCAAAAAAGGCCAAAAAGAACCTTCTAAAATTACTCCAAACTTTCCTCCACATGAAGCAAAGTCAAGCTAAGACTATAGTCACACTAAAAATGTGACAAAAATTCCTCCAAAATCAGTCAAATACAACTTCTCACACATCTCTCATGTTTGCTAGTCATCATGTTTCCCACACATGTATTCAACCCATTTGACCCACACCTTTAGTGCTTTTGCAAAAGCACAAGACTCTAATTTGCATTCAAAATAATAACTTGCTTAAGTGATTCATAATACATCACTTAATCAAACTATTTTACATTTCAAAACAAAATGCAAAAAGAGGCCCCACCACCTTCCTTAGATTACATTTACATTTGCATTAAATAAATATCATTAAATAAAAGTGATTTACAAATCACTTAAACAATGCCTTACAATTGATAAAATGCAAACTAAATGATATATTCCAAATGCTTGTAAAAGCATTCAAGAAAAAAATAAAACTCTCCTCCAAGGCATTTGATCAATTTTCATTCACCTCTATCTCTGCATTCAAAGCCAAAAGTGACATGACTATCACTTGGTCAACAATTCCCCTATCAAAGACAAACCAAAAAAGACCAATAATTCGACCTATGTGAGCATAAAGGGACTCCAAAATCTTTGGAAGGCATATTTTCAAAGTCTTGGAAGACTTAGCATTTTGCAAAGATAGTGAAAACACCAAGGCACAGGGTCTTCAAAATGAAAATAAGGCAAAATTGTTTAAGTCACAAAACTCCACTTCAAAGCCCACATAGCAATTAAATTGCTTTGCAATTTTTTTTAAAAATAAGGCAAAAAAGTCACCTTGGTCGGCATCATAGGGTTTCAAAGCCTAAACAAAACATGGGAAAAAGGCAAAATATTCATTCATTTGCATTGACCCTTCTGGAGAGTTCACTCTAGCCGCCATGGGGTTTTGTTGAGTGAACAAAAAACATGATGTTTTGATTGGTTTTTTGGCCAATTCTTTGATGGAATTTTATGATTTCCTCATTGGAAGTATGAGGTAATGCATTTTTTGAATCAAAATATGGATTTTTTACATCTTTTGCAAGCCATTTCATGTGTTTAGGCCGCGACCATGAACATATTCTGATGTAATTCATTGACCTCCATTTTTCTATGGGTTTCTTTTTTTTTTAGCCACCATCGATATGACATTTTGAAGCTAAAATGGAGGCTCTTCATGAGTTAAATGCTTGCATAATCAAAGAAAATGAGCAAAAATAGCTCAAGTAAGCTCCAAGTTGACCCCATACCTTCTGATTTTTAATCAAATAAATCTCATTTCGAGCTTAGCCAGTGATAAAAATGGTGAAAGTTAGTTTCTCTTCCTGTATTTGAAGTTTAAATCAAGAAACCCCAATTGGTTTTCATTATTTTGTGAAGAAACTTTCTCTTTTAAGCCATGGCCATGAAGGAGCTACTGATTTTTCTTTGACATTTCCTTTACTCATTTTTGAAAGACAACAAATCCATGCTATCCTCTTTTAATGTCTTTGTAATTGCACTTTTAACACAAACCCAAATGGGTTTTGCATCTTGAGAAAAAAAACCAGATTTTTACCTCTGTATTTGAAGTTATGAACAAACCCCAAATGGGTTCTTTGATTTTGTAAAGAAAATAGTTTTTTGGGTGTGACCATGAAGAATTGATTATTATTTGAGCATACTTTTTTTGCTTTTGAATATCTCTATGAAATCCCTGCTTCACTATTTATGTATTTGCAATCTCATAACAACCCAGAGTGGGTTTTCTTGATTTTGTGAAGAGAAAAAACACTTCAGGCTGCGGCCATGAATGTAGTGAGTTTTTTTTGCTTTTCATGTTTTCTCTAAATAATTTCATGAAATTTCACTTTCAAAACTCTTAAATCTATAATTTATATCACAAACCTAGATGGGTTTCTGTCAATGTGCAAGAAAGTGGCTTTTATCAGGCCGCTAGTATGAATGAACAACTGGAATTTGACACATTTGTCATTCTGAAAATAAAATTACTCTGCGTCTGGGTACTTTCATTTCTCACAGAAAATAGTTTTTGGGTCTGAAAATTTAAGACAAAACCGCTCATGGGTTTTCTACAATTTTTCTCTTTTCTAATTCTAGCCAGTGACAAGGTAGTGAAAAGATTTAGTTTTTCTCTTTTGTATACCCCATGCACCTATCTTAGGAGCTTGGCCTCATGGTCTTCTTTGACATTTTTTATGTGGAAATTGTATCATTTTTAGAAAATGACATCTTCTATGTGAATAATAGAAGAAAATCCTTTTATATTATCTGCATCTGAATTTACTTCAAAACTCCAAGTGGGTTCTTGCATTTCCTCAGAAAAATTTCATTTTGAACATTATGGAGGAAAATACTTCACTATTTTCTATATTCTGTATTTCAAAACAAAACCCAAAGTGGGTCTCTTTACTTCATGAAGAAAATGATTTCTTCCAGCCACGACCTCCAAAACACAGATAGCACTTCAGATTTTTGGTATTCACTATATTTAAAACAAAACTCCATGAGAAGAATGATTTGGTACATGATTTAATGTCATGCATGGTATAGATATGCCTCCTGGAAACTCATCTATTTCCCATTCTATAAATTCCTTAGAATTATGAAGGCTCTATTGTTTGATTTTTTGCATTTTTGTTATTACTTTAAATGATCATCATGCTTGAGAGGTTTTGCTTTCATCCTCATGCTTGCATTTCATACATGACTATGTTTAAATTTAAATGGTTGCCCACTTATTTATTCTTTTTTAACATGTTTCCTTGGTCCTTAAATGAAAGCAATTAGACATACTGAAGGGCAACAACCTATTTGACCATTTGGAAAGCAACAAACATTAAAAGAATGGTATTTCTCTCAGATGTAAAACATAATGCATGTTTGTACCTCATCTCTCACTGTTTGATTTATTTTCATGCATGGTATCTTGATGTATATGGTGGCTATTCTAACTATTTCCTCCATTGCACCTCCAATGCATGTTATTTCTACCATTTTGCTCATAGTTGTCTGAAATACATTGTCTTTTGAACCTTGCTTTCCCGAAGCATCAAATGGCTATAATTGTGCCTCTGTTGAGTGAATGATCATTTATTTGTTCAATGTGAATAGTGTATAGTTCTTTGAGTTCATGGAGACTTGTTGTACCTTTACATGTATATCTCACATTTCTCACCATAACTGGAGACTTGGAGTCTTCAAATTGCTTGTATTGACCTTTAGCAACATTTGAAACCATTATATGGTACTTTGAGTCTTCGAGTCCCCTGTAATGAGTTCTATGTGTCACTCTCTGATAGTGGTTTTCACTGGTAATCTCATATGCATTGTTCATCCTTGTGTCACTTAGTCATTTCTCATACATAAGTTGAGTTTATGTTGTCTTCAGATCAACCCATTCATGGTGAAATAACATATGAAGACTGTCCTAAGTTATTGACAATCAACCTCTATTGCAATGACCAAGATCAAAGGTTGGGGTCTTCATTCTAAGCACAACCACTATCTTCCTCCTTGAAGTTTCATGTCTTCACTATTTTCAACAAATGCAAAACTCTTAAGATTGACATGTTATGTAACTGTAAGATATTGTAGATGGTTGTCTCATTTGAATGTAATCTCATATTTGCATGGACTACTATGGTGACAATGTTTTCAACTGATTGATATGCCAAGAATACAGGAACACATCTTGTTGCATGTTCACTTCATTATAGTTTGAGTATTCAATGAACTATGCTTATGCGTTCAATGATTTACCCATGTGTTGAAGTCACCATCTTTTAATGTAAAGGAACATACTGTACTAACAGGTACAAAACATATTGAATGCACCTACCTTCTCTTGAATTTATGTCATGCGACTTCATTGCAATTTTATCCATGTTTCTTGCTTTGAGTGATATTGTTAAGTGACCTTAATGTTCATGCCCCTCATGTATTAGATCATTGTGTCTGTTCCATCATTATGAGGCATTGTGCATTGATTATTTTGACACAAGGTGTGCATTGTAGGGGTATTGTATTCTGACTTTAGAACCTTTGTTTCCCTGTAGCATACATTCATTGTTGTTGTCTTGTACCATGAGATGTAGCATGCATTTTTCCCTTAGGACTGCCCCATTCCAACTCTTGTTATACTCACTACCATCATGACCTTGGCTTCAAAATGAGTTTCATCTCTATGTTTCATGATTGCTTGATGAATTATCAGTACTCACTACCATTCCTTTTGCTTTAATCCTACTGGGAAGACATATGTCACTTATGGCGGTGACTTGAAAGCTCACCATCCTAAGTGATGTGTGCTTGTACAATAGGGTTGAAGTGAGATGAATTGGACAGTGTTCTTTCATGCAACAATGCATGATTATCTTTGTTCCTCCTTGCTGCCCCATATGACTCATGATGGTTTTAGGCATGACTTGATGTCTCCATTATTTTAATAGATGCATAATTGAACTTGATGCATCATAGAAATCATTTAATTCTTTAATAAAATGGATCTTGGATCCACTTAAGAAGATTGAAAGACATATCCAACAAAATACACCTTCCTTTTTGATGGCAGCCTATTGATTGAATCATTGTAAAAAGATGAAGTGTGACTTTCTTGACAGTTCACATTATGTTGCATCTTTTGAATCTGATAATGAAAGTTGATCAACTGGTGTGATTCCATATTTGATTTAATGCATCAAGAATATGTTTATCATTGATTTGATCAAGTTGCTCAATTTCCTACCCCTCTTAAAACATCAGAGGGTAGCATGTTGGGCTCTACCCTCGTGGGAGCCACATTTTACCCCACATGCTGTAATTAGCTGAATCAAAACAGTAACAAAGACTTGTCCTAAATCTGCACAAGGAACAAACCAATTAGATAAATAAAGCATATCATAGGTGTGTTTGATTAATCCTTTCTTATTTTCATGGAAACTGATGGTATGCTGCTATTTTAATGCTTATAGGCATCAAATTACACGTTTATGGATGTTTTGCATATATTTTGACCAGGGACCTTTCATTGCTCTAACAACGCTAATTTTTCAGATGCAAGAAACCTAGGAGCGGTGAGGAGAGCGTCAAATGGAAGCAGGGTAGTGAGAAGGGTCGAGATGATGCAGGACCAAGCCAACAAGATTCGTCATTCCACCAGGTAATGACGGGTCCCTTTTCATTTTATGTGCAATTTCTTTTTTGTTATCTATAGGCATATAATCTTTTCTTTATAGGCATTGGAATAGCTAGTCCCTTGGCTTCTGAGGAACATTATACGCTTATGATTATCAATAAAGATTATATTTGCAATACATGTTGGCTCTCTCTCTTATTTGTATGTAATTGCAAAACTGGAATAAACACAATCTATTTTGACAATCTCCTTTATGCACATTAATGAACTTAGTAGAACATGATGTATCTTTTAATGTTTAAATGAAAAAACAAAAGAATAAACAATAAGTTGCTTGATTTCAGCTGGAAGCCAAATTAGGTAACATTAGTAACATGAAAACCTTATCCTACTAATAAAAAAATAGAAAAGAGTATTGTATTCATCATCAATTTACCTTTCTATTTTTATTAGTCACTTGCAGTGTAGGATGGCTCAAATGCATCGCATAAAGAAGCAACTACATTGCGAGAAGCCTCAAATGCGATGTTTTGGAAAGCGACTATGATGTTTTATTCATCAATTGTAGTGCACAAAGGCACAAATTCAATAGACTGTAAAAAAACTTGCAAGAGAAATAGAAAAGAACAGTGACGTGTACAACACAACAAACTACATATGCATCACTTGGATTGGAGATTGTGTTGAATGGTCAGGCGACTGTGGTTTTGGACTCCACAATTGCATAGCAGGTTTCCACAATTGCATCTTTATTTACCATGATTGCGTCGCTATTCATATAGCTTCACAAAAACTTAAATCCATACAAAATTAGTTAAAAACATTAATTTCACATCAAATTCACCAAAATGTAAACTAGAAATTTGACCTTTTAAGGAACAGAGTTAATAGGAAATAATGAAAATAACCACAATAAGCAATCCTAATTACTTAATAAGATCCAATCTATTCAATGGAAAACATGCAATAATAAGTAAAACTAGATTTCAAGCAAGTGACACCTTCACCTTCACCGTATTGCCATGGATGACTTCCATTGTTCCTTCTTTGTAAGCTTTGCTCTTAGAAATGGGTATGCTACTCTTTCACTTATGAGCTTCAAGTATACGTGATGATTACAATGATGCAAACACATAAGTTTAAGAATTTGTGGTTATCCATCAATATGCATATGAAGGCTTGCTTTTATAGAAAATATTATTTCAAATGAACGATCTAGATTCAAAGATGAAAGATCAGGATCAACGGTCGAGGTTCATTGAGAGGAAATAGATTGGAGAGTTAACTGGCTTGATTGATTCAATCAAGGGAATTGAATGGATAATTAGTGGAAATCGATTGATTCATCAATGGGATTGATTGATTAATTAGTGGGATTGATTTTTTAGTCAATAGATTTGATTGAATTTTGATTGACCGGTCAATAGATTTGATTGAATAATCAATGGGTTTGATTGATTAGTCATTGTGTGTGAGGATAATTAATTAATTAATTAATATTTGGAGGAATGTGCAAGTAAAGATTGAATTAATAAACACAAGTTTATTTATTAATAGATCATGTTGAGTGAATATTGGAGAATTAAATAATTAATTTAATTATTTATTCTAAAAGTGGTAAAGTGGTTTAATTAAATAATTTGTAACAATTATTTAATATAAGAAAGATGTTTGATGTTAATTAAATAGTTATATGATAAATATTTAATTAAAATAGAAGAATAAGTGAAGTTAACGACATTATTAAATAAATAGGATTTATTTAATTAGTCAAAAATAATGGATTTGAAGGAATTAATTAAATGGTGTAAAACCACTTAGTTAATAATAGAATATGATAATTGATAATAATTAAAAAACAAGGTATTTTTTAAGCATTTAGTGAAGAAGAGTGAAAATTAGTAAAAAGGTGTTGCTCGTAGGTCAGGACAATTTAGGGTATCTACAACTTCATTTGATATTTAAGCTAGAGTAATTTACTTTGTCAATTGTGAAATATTATTCCACTTCTTGGATGACCATGAGATCAATAAATTTTTTAACATAAAAACATGACCTTATACCTCATGTCATTAGGATAATCCACCAAATGTAAATTTGTGTAGTCTGCTCTTGATTCAAGTCAAAAATCCAATGTACCCTTCACATATATAAAAGCACACTTTGTAGCTTTCATGTAGCTAGTTTGTGGTTCTCGCATAAACTCTAATACTCTACAAGATACATATCTTCTATCCCTATATCCTTTGTCAATTTTATACTAAAATCACATGGAGTTTTAGAAATTTCTACATTCTCCATCCCAAATCTTGTTAACAATTATTTGGTATATTTTGAGTGTGATAAAATAAGCACATCCTACTCCTATTAAACTTATAAAGCTAAAAAATAGTGAAGAAACCTATATCTATCATCTTAAACTGTAATGTTAACTACTGTTTCATTTAGTAATTAAATCATCATTTTTCTTGTTAGAATTAGATCATCTACATAGAGAATAATGAGAATTTATCTATCAATCACCATAATAAGGGATATCTTTTTTTTTTTACTAAATCACCAGCCTCAAGATTTTCCTCAAGGTTGCCTTGGGATTTGGCTTGGAGGTGTCATACTTGGAAAGTCAACTGAAAAAAGTGTTTATAAAATTTTCCTAGTTTTCCAAAGTTTGCCCTTCTGGCTGACAACTTTTTTTTATCTGAATTTGATGAAACGAAAAGGGTTTATTGAACAAATTGTTAGCTTTCCACCAATATAATTTATGCCTTAGTTTGAATTTAATAGATAATTATTATTAGTTTTCTACATACATTACAACTAAAGTCTTGATTGATAGGCTGATTGAAAAACTTCTATAATTTTCAAACTATTTCATATTTTTCAAATTTGAAAAAAGAGTCACATTTTATGCTTCCCATACTATAGGATTAAAAAAATGAATTTCATAATTTTTTGACCAAGTTATGGTGGTCATACCACCCATTAATGGGTCTTCGGGGGTTCATCCCTATGCCTATGCAAGGGCTTCAGTTCAGTGGTGTAAACCTGAAAGGGGGTGGATTAAAATTAACTTTGATGGAGTGTCAAAGGGTAATCCGGGACCTTCGGGGGCTGGGTGTGTTGCTCGCAATGATACTGGTAACATTTTAGCAATTGAGACTAAGAAGTTGGCAGAAGGCACGAATAACAAGGCGAAGGTGCAAGTTGCACTCCTAGCAGTGGATTTGGCAAACAAGCTACATGTAGAAAGATTGCATTTGGAAGGGGATTCACAAGTGATTGTCAATGCGATTTCCAATGGCAAAGCACAAGTATGGAAACTTGACAAAATAATCAATATAATTCAAACCAAGCTCAATAATTTCTAGAATTTTAAAATTTCTCACATCTATTGTGAAGGCAACACTTTGGCTGACCAACTATCGAAAATGATGGTGAAAATAGCCGAGCAATTTGGTTTGAATATAGCGGAGGTTTGACAGGAGGGATAAAAGGTGGCGGTCGATGTTAGCCTCATTAATGAAGCAGTCAGTTGATGTGGTGTGCCATCATTTCAATTCACGTTGTTATAGGGGCTTTGAATGCTGGGAGAGATTGAGGCATTTCTACTCATCTGCATTTTCAATGTTCATTCATTTTTTTCTTGTAGGTTTCACTGGTGCATGCCAAAGGTTGACGTCTATAGGAAAATGGAAGAAAATTTCTCTCTCAACGCCTCGAAGCAACAAATGGTGTTTCAGGGGCCTATCATGGATGAAAGATTGAAGAGCGTGTTTGCCACAAGTGACCCTTTCTTCTTTATTTTGGTTTGGGCTCTCTTGGGAATGGATTTTTTGGTTTCCAAGTTTCGTCATCACACAAATGAAAATATTTCTTCTTTATTTTGTGCATGGGGCCTCCATTTCAGCTTGTAGGAGGAGGTTCGAAGGGTGATGGAATGATGCATATAAGCTGAATGGCGGGTTGGTTTGGAGGATATTTTGGCTTGTGTAGTGCCAGGACGAGGTTTCGTTGCCGCCGATGGCGACTGGATTGGATTCCCAGGCGTGCCTCTCCAATGGCACCCCTTTCTTTTGCACATAGCTCTTGGCAATACCCTGGAAAGGAAGGAAGAGGCTAAAAAATACTAGGCTTTCATTTTGGACTTTATTCATGATTGAGAATTGGAGATTGCAGATGGAATCCCCAAAGAGAAAATGAATCCAAAACTATTTCGTTTCAAACTAGTCGGTGTGTGGTTGGACATGGAGTTGCAGAGGAAGGCCCTTGGTCGTGGTGGGTTGCATGGGAGGGGTCGTGGTGAAGCGCGAGGCGGTGGCAGGGCTTATGGTCGTGGTTCTGGTCGATGGTGTGGTTGCAGGGTCTGAAGTGGGGTAGTTCAGTGCCCTCTTTCTATTTTCTTTTGCTTTCGTTACTGGTTCGATTATTGGTTATTTGCAGTCGTGAATTTGCTACAAGTTTTGTAATTTTGCTATGTGGGTATATCAGGTTGTGTAGCTAGTGATAGTTGTTTTGGTTTGTGCATTTATGCACTCGGGTGGAGACTATAAATTTATAGGTTGGGGTTGTAATTTTGGGCTGCTTACAGTTGGATCATGGCTGGGTTGGTTTTAGCCTTTCAAAAATAGACAATTCATATTTTTTTTATTTTCACTTTATAATTTAATAATAATAAAATATATAGTTTACTGAGCAAAAAAAAATTATGGTGGTCAGAAAAATACGTTTTAATGATTTTGAAAAGATTAAATAAAAAAATTATAACTAATTATTTACTTGCAAAAAAAATTCCAAAAAAAAATGCGGCACATCTGGGCATATGTCCTCTACTTATATTGAAATTTAAAAAAAAAAATTGTTGTACTTAGCTTGGTCAAACATACACCTGCTTTTTATTTTTTTCTTGAAAATTTAGTACTATTGCATTGAAATTTCAAATTTTCACAAAATAGATTTACTTTTTTTCAAAAAAGGACTAGTAGCTTAGAAACTACATTCAATTTGCTACAAATTTTTTTCTTACATATTTTTCAAATTATGTTAATAATGTAGGAGGCTCAAAATTCTCTAATACCACTGATGTAACGAGGCTCGCAAGTCTCTATCAACAATCACAAACTCATAAAAGATAACATAGAAAGTGATTTAGGCAACTCACAAAATTTGAAAGAAGTGTAGTTTATTTATCATTCAAAAATCTTTTCAATTACATGAAAACCAGAAGAAAATTGGAAATACATTTTTTGTAGCCATATGGGATGGTGTAAACCATTAAAAAAATTGTTATAAATCTGATATATAACAACAAGATCAAATACATAAATGATCTTCTTCAATCCCTCTTCATTTGAAGCTCTCTAGCTCCCTTTTGTAACATGCCAATTGTTCACGCAAGTAAATTTCCTAAGTTTTCACTTTCAAGTAAATAAACTATGTTTCAAACCATTGCAATAAAAAATTTCTTTTCTAAGGAGAAAGATTGAACATAAATGACATAAAAAAATTTATTCATTGATTTCAATTTCAATACAATAATCATTGTAGTACAATATTCCAATATTGTAAAAAATTACATATATAGCTCAACTGAGCTTCAAAGAAATAGATACAGATGGTCCAGGAGTCTTCTATAGAACTTGATTACCATCTATAGAGGAGAAGCATCACTCAAGCACTTTTCCACCAACCATAGACTCGTATGCAGTCCCCCACACATCTATCGATGGGTAGATGGCCCTACCCTTTGAAAAAGAGATTGGAGAAGAAACCTCGTACACCTTACAATCTTCAATCTAGAACTTGTACACCTTACAATCCTGATCTAGTATGCATAAAAAGGAACATAGTGAATTGGTAGTGGAGCCAAAGGCAATCACACTACTTTGGGCAAAGTATTCTCACTCAGTACTTCAAGCGATAGTCATCCTATTCACATACACTACCCTTGCTTGTTCTACTTTAGACCGTTATATCTATGCATAGGTAAATCTCCATTAGGTAATCATTAACTTTAGATTTGACCTATTCCCTTTTCCAAATATAAATAGCATTTCTACCAAATGAATATAAGAAAAATTGTAAGTTACCCCCCTTCAATGGATAACCTAAACCTAGGTATAACTCATAAGCTTCCAAAGTCGACAAACAACTTAACATAAAATAACTTAACAAGATATTTTCAACTCGTCATTCCTAGTATGTAATTTTATTGTCATCAATCAAACACTCCTTAATGTGGAGTACGTAGAAACATCTATATGGAAATCACATCATACAAGACCTTTCCTTTTTTAATAAGCAAATAGACTTTTACTCTATTTCAAACAAACTAAACCGTTTCCAAAGTAACATTCAAGGCAAACAATCTTTTAGATCTAAAGAAAAAACAAAAAGAGAATAGAATTCCATGCATGCTATTCGCTTAACCCAATCAATTCTTGAAATTCCTAGCTTGGCCTCCTCTTAATTACCAACTTAGCAATCAACCTCACTCAATTATTATCACTAAAAACTCCCTCACAATAGCTCTCAACAACTAAGAAACACTCAAAGATAAACTACAACAGCTATGAGCAATGTAATGTTGCAAATAAAAAGTGTAGAAAATGAGGTGAGTTCGCCCTTTATTTATACTAAAAAATAAGCTTCACAAGGCTAAAAAAAGGTTCATTATACACCACTTTTCAGTCATTCTCAATCTACTCAACTCAATAGTAGAAAGGTGGAGAATTCTTATGAAGATAATCATCTAATCAGAACAAGAAATTGATTCAATGTTTGCCACAACAAGTTTGACATATTCATAAAGCACATGTTTTATACAACTAATCTATTTCAAGGCATGATAGACTTCTAAAGCAATCAGATAATTCATACAATGGCACCAATTTTGCAGCACATTCCTTGTTTTAAAGCCCACAGTTAATCAGTGGAAATGGTCACTCATATATTGGCTGCACATACTCAACTGACTTAGTCATGTTGAACACCCAAAATACTTATGTGCTGAGTTCAGTTCCAATTAAACTTTGGAATAAAAAAACCTGCACTAGTTTGCAGTTTCAAAACAACTACCAACAACTTCACACAATATCACACTATTGTACATTACTTCTTATTACATGTCGCATATCACACACATATATATTATGTCTCTATTTATCTTATACAAAATCATTTCATATATATACTGACTTACATCGACATACATCAATTTGGTCGGCTTAATTGGATGTAAACATACCCGATTCAAAATAGCTTGTCGACTCAAAATAAAAACTTCTTTTCATGCTCAAAGAAAAATGTGCAAGACATAAATTAGGTTGGCTCAGACCCAATAAATAACTCTTTAATCACCCACAAAGTGAACACCAAAAATTGTAAGCCGAACTTCTGTCATTTATATATTTTAGCCCATCTCACCAAAATTGTTGAAAGCTTGTCCATAGTTGCAATTAATAATCTTGACCAACATATTAGAATTGCATAGGTCGATCTTATTATATGAACAATTCCAGACTAGGTTAGCAGATTAGAGTAGTAGAACCATAGTCTACCGGATGAACAAAAACTATCACAAACCAATGTTGGCATCAATGACAACACACCAAAGGGCTTCTTCTTCATTCTTCCAACAAGTCAAAGACTGAGTAGTTGACACATAACTTGGTTCGACATTTTTGCATTTATTCTACAACTTGACTTGGTACGTTGCCTCCAAGATATACGTTGCACTTTAATTTAGTTTCATTAACTTTACACAACATATTATAATCTCATGTATTTCCTTTGCACTTAATCTGTAAAGATAAATGTGCCTTAATGTTTACTTAAGTGCTATTACATAGTGCGTTGCACTCCAATTTTCATCAACCATAGCATATAGTTTATGAATCGGCCTTTAACACATTCTCAATATATATGAATCGACCTTTGATACTTTCCTAATATAATAAAAAATAAAATATATTTATATATATCCTCGACAAATAAATATGTATACATTTGATATTCAAATGAATAAGATCAAGTTAACATTATATATACCATATCATTTGTATATATACATGTATACTTATATATATATACCTATATGCATGTATACGTAAGTATACATATTTCGACGTACTCATATGGACATTTCCATTTGTCATTACATACGTGTATATCGATACATGTATACATATACATATATATGTATATATCTTAAATATATATATATATATATATATACAATTGATTACATAATCAAATTCATAAACAATTACTATCTTATTGGTAGATAGATATATGTGTGATATTATATATATATACATGTCACATTGTCCTCTCGATATAACCATGCCCATAAGCAACCCATTCATAAGCGTACATAGGTACGTCTACCTATGTACCCTCATGTATGGGTTCATGTGTATGGACTATCGTCGACATACATATGTATACATATATATACTTTCAACGTATGTACATCTCATCAATCAAGTATAGCAATATAAAGAAGTACTGGCATACACCAAGCATTATACATAGACCAAGAATTCTCCTAACATAAATCAAGATCCTTTCTATTGCAAACACATCATGTTAAGAGATAACTTACCAATTCTCAAACTATTAGGAATTTTGGTAAAGGTGGATAGAAAATTTTACACACAATAATAATATTCTCTTCTTATTTTTTAATCAATACACTCTACATATTTATAGGATTCTTAAATCCTATTATTTAGGAACCAACACAAATGACATCCCTAAATATATTGAGTTGTTTTAACAACTCAATTACAAATAAACATTTCTACCACTATTATAACAAACTCTAACGAATATTTAATTTTAATACTACATGAGTTATTACTTTAACTCACTTTACCTCACACACTCTATCCCATGTGAACACTAATTTCCAACATTCACCCCCTTCGTGTGAACATGGTACAAACTCACACCTTTCATCTATAGTATGCTCATCCCTGTGGCATGTCCGACTGAATCATGACCTTGATCCAAAGAAAGGCTCTCTCCTCCCATGGTTTTAAATAGGCTTACCACAAACCTTGACGTGAACAAGAACCTCCACCATCTATCCACCTCGTGTGGTTTTCTGGATCCTCCCACAAACCCTTTCAAGATCCATGAAATGCATTACATTGGTGCTTTTGTTCACCACTATGCTTGTACATCAGGGAAGAAATCCACACAAATCTAAAATACCCATACTAGAAAATGTTTCACATCACATTCCATAAGAACATAATGTTCTTAACAGTAGTCACCATTATCGATTGCTACCACTCAATCTCGAACAACATAGACAACCGCCATTGCCACTGGAAGATTCCCTTGACTTTAGTCATTTTGGAACAAAATGAAAATGGAACATTGATGTTATGTCCCTGCTCCCCCCCACAATGTGAAAATTCCATTTATTCACACCACATAGGAGCACTTAAGCAAATACACAAAAAAATGTCACCACACCTAATGTGCGGTCCCGTCGTTGGTGACTGATGAGAGGTCGCTAATTGGCCTCCTTCCTCTGTTGCCTCCGTCCTCCATCAGGTTTGCTACTTATCATATTTGGATTTTTGAGGCTCATTCCAACAATTATGAGGAAAAAATATATCCCCCATAATATAAACTTATTTTTTTTACAAGGAGTGTCGGGTACCACAGATCATGCACTCCAATTACAATTGAAATCATTTTTTAATACATTTTTATATTTTGACATAAAAATAAACCCTATTCTATTTGAAACTCTAACAATGACAAAGTACTAAAAATTTAGCTTCAACCTTAAAATATACCCTCAGTAATATCCACACATGTACTAGATACACAATCCTAGTGATGATTCATCATGCTTACCTAGATGGCACAATATGGATATCTTTAACATACTGTATTTAGGTGAACATCATTCACCACAAACCAATGCCATATCATATTTTCTATAGGAATAAAAAAAATCCACCAAAACTTGATCCCAAGATAAATTATGAGGTCCTCAAACTTCATACACCAATCAAAAAAATCCATGCGATAATGGACAAACGCCAACACATGAGGAAAAAGTATGGGCCTGTGTAATATTGATGGAAGGTACTACTGCTATCAGCCACCCAAAGATCTTGAGTCACCAACAAAAACAAACTCGGCCTGATATGGACTGTCAGTGCCACAACCAATATATGGATCAATCACGCAATGAAGGGTATCGATATCCACCACTTTGAGCACCGTGAAAATGCCTCCATAGATCTGTGTGCAAAAATGCCCCTTCAAAATAATATCAACCCTTGGCCATGGATCTCGCTCACAGATGATAAGTGCGCTTGCTCTGCCTCGACTTATATGTGCTGCTCAACAAGGCATAATGTAGATGGAGAGCACCAACCGAAATAATCCCGCACTAGACGGACCCTCCAATCTCCAGTGCAATCAATGTAGGAAAACATGCATTAAACAAAATCATGCCTATCACAATCTCTCAGAACAAAAACGGGACTGTTAGCAACATAGATTGGGGTAATCGGGCATGAAGGAGTAGGAGATGGTAATCGGTTATAATGATGGGAACGCCTTCTTGCATGCAAACTGGCAAAAGAACTTCTAGCAACAACTATCAGCTGCCTTTCTTCCTTTATCTCAAACTTTAACAGTGGACTCCAGGAACTCACGTTGATCATGCCAACATATAGTGCACATCAATAGTTTGACTTGGGATCTGCAAAGAATCAAGCTTTCGATGGGAATACCCACTGGCTCTTCTAACCACAACAAGATCACGAGACCTTATGATGGATAGACTGTGCAAAATTGAGCACCGACCAATTGACTGTGAAACTACACGTTGAATCAATGATCTGAGAATTGCTAGTGGAATTGGTCAAGGTGAACAAATCACAGAGAGATACAAAGAATAGGCTGCCACCCAATGAAATTTTCTAACAATGAAAAAAATCTAAATGCACCTATGCTATTCTAGTCCTACAATCAAGAGGATGATAATGAGCTCATATTCCAGCCCTACTCATGAGAGAGTCAAGGCTTATTTTGCTTTGATACCATATTAGGAATTTGGGTAAAGGTGGATAGAAAATTTTAACACGATAATAATATTCTCTTCTTATTTTTCAATCAATACACTTTAGATATTTATAGGATTCTTAAATCCTATTATTTAGGAACCAACACAAATGACATCCCTAAATATATTGAGTTGTTTTAATAAATCAATTACAAAAAAACATTTCCACCACTATTATAACAAACTCTAACGAATATTTAATTTTAATACTATGTGAGTTATTACTTTAACTCACTTTACCTCACACACTCTATCCCATGTGAACACTAATTTCCAACACAAGCACTATGACTTGACTCAACCATTCTATTAGTGATTGTGTGTATATAAGATCAATTAGGTTTCGTTACCAGTTACTTCACCAAGTTCTTCTCCTGAGTGATACTTCCCCTCGCTTCCGAAGGATTCTAAACTTGCATCCAACTTAACACATTTCCATGGTAGTCAGTCGTTCATCAATACAAACATTTGCATTATTCTTTTCAAAGTTAGAATATCAAATTCAATAACCATACATTCCATATCTCCATTCCATTAACATTAAATGAAATAAACATTCATTCATTATTTTTTGATAAACAAGTACAATCACATATATATCCAATCAGAATTCCAAATACATTCACTTATGCAATAATTTACCCTAACATAGTAATAGTAAATAGGTAAACACACAATGGGGTGTGACATACTCCCCCTCTTGTGAATCATCGTCCCTGATGATTTACGTAGCAAACATAAACTAAATAAAACAAACAAAACATTTTTTTTTTCTCAAGCACTTTCAAAAGCACGTAAAACATGTGGAAACTTTTGATCTATTTTAGCATAGTCATCCCAAGTGGCAGAATCTTTTTCATACTGGTCCCACTAGACTTTGCACTGCAGAACCTCCCTATTATGCAAGTGAAGCTTACATGTTCTGAGCACCTTGATAGGCTCGATTGTTACCACTCCAGGGTCCTGTACCTGTAAATCATTCCAATCAATTGCATGATTATCTCTTGGTATATACTTCTTTAGGTAAGAAATGTGAAAGACGTTATGCATCCGGGCAAGAGTTGGTGGCAACACAATTCAGTAAGCTACAAGATTCACTTCCTCAAGAATCTCAAAAGGTCCTACATAGCGTGGAGCTAGTTTGGATGACTTCCCAAATTTGATGGAACTCTTATGTGGTTTTACCCTTAACAACACCTTATCACCTATTGCAAAATTCCTGGGTACTCTCTTTGCATCTACGTAGCTTTTATGCCTATCATTGGACTCAACTAGCCTTTGCTTGATAACCTTAACTTGTTCCTCCATGTTAGCTAACATCTCAGGTCCAAGACTCACCCTATCCTCAAGTTTATCTCAACTTATCAGGGTTCAACACTTTTGGCCATATAATGCTTCGAAAGGAGCCATGTTTATTGTGGAATGGTAGGAATTGTTATAAGCAAATTCAACTAAAGACAAGTAATCCTCCCACTTGTATTGTTGATCCATGCAATACATTCTTAGTAGGTCTTCCAATACTTAATTCACCTTCTTTTTTTCCATCCATTTTCGGATAATATGCTGAACTTATATTTAGTTGAGTCAACTAACATCTTAGGTCCAAGACTCACCCTATCCTCAAGTTTATCTCAACTTATAATTTGGGTTCGACACTTTCGACCATATAATGCTTCAAAAGGAGCCATCTTTATTGTGGAATGGTAGGAATTGTTATAAGCAAATTTGAATAAAGGCAAGTAATCCTCCCACTTGTATTTTTGATTCATGCAATACATTCATAGTAGGTCTTCCGGTACTTGATTCACCCTTTTTGTTTGTCCATCCATTTTCGGATGATATGTTGAACTTATATTTAGTTGAGTCCCAAGCATAAAAAATAAGGTTTTCCCAAACCTTTAGGTCACACATGCATCCCTATTTGAGATAATCTTCTTAGGAATTCCATGTAGTCTAAACACCTCTTGCACAAATTTTTGAGCTATGACATGAGCTCCATTAGTTAAATTCCCCGGTATAAAATGTGCTACCTTAGTAAGCTTGTCTACAACTACTAAAATGGCATTGTGAGCTTATTCCTTGACATAGGAAATCCTTGCACTAAGTCCATACTAATGAATTGCCACTTACTCTCTGGAATATCATGTGGATATAGCAAGCCTGCAAGATGATGATATTCCACTTTCACCCTTTGAAATTCCAAACATTTAGCCACAAATCTAGAAGCATCTCCTTTCATCCCTTTCCAAAAGTATAATGGCTTCACATCAACTGACATTTTTTTCACACCAGGATGTCCCAAGTATGGTGTTTCATTAACTTCTTTCCACACAAGATTTCTCAACTCTTCAGAGTTAGGCACATACATCCTTCCCTTATACCTAAGCAATTCATTGGGTTCAAAATGAAATCCTTCATAGCTTGCATCTTGAGGATTATTTGCGAGTACTTGCTTAACTTGCAAATAGTACCCATACTCCTTACATTTTTGTAATACTTGACCTTTAAAGTCGGTTTGGATTGTCATTAATGAGGCAATATGATTTCTACAAATTAAGGCATCAGCTACCTAA
This sequence comes from Sequoia sempervirens, assembly GCA_007258455.2. Lineage (NCBI taxonomy): Eukaryota > Viridiplantae > Streptophyta > Pinopsida > Cupressales > Cupressaceae > Sequoia > Sequoia sempervirens. The sequence goes on along the minus strand of VDFB02271358.1, from coordinate 832,369,395 downwards.
TTTTCTTTTCCCTTGATGTAGCTCATATTGAAGTCGTAATCAGCTATCAACTCCAACCATCTTCTTTGTCTTGCATTTAGATTGGGCTGAGTGAATAGATACTTCAACCCATGATGATCGATTTTCATCTAGCAAAGGGATTTCCTAAAAGTAATGCCTCCACATTTGCAATGCATGAACCACCACTGATAACTCTAAATCATGTGACACATATTTTTTCTCATAGGGTTTCAACTTTCTTGATTCATAAGCAATTATTTTCCCTTCTTGCATTAAAATCCACCTAATGCCTTCTCCCGATGCATCTGTAACAACAATGAAGTCACCATTAGGATCTGGTACTTTCAAAATTGGAGCTGTAGTTAACTTCTCTTTAAGTACATCAAATGCTACTTGGCATTTTTTTTTCCACTCAAATTTCTTCCCTTTCCTTTGCAACAAAGTAATTCAAAAAGATATTCAGGAGAAGTTTGCAAAAAAAATTCCTATAATATCCCACCAAACCCATAAAACTTCTCACCTCAGAATTTTTTTTAGGTATTGGCCATTCCAACACTGCTTTAATCTTGGCCGGATCAACAAGATACCTTCAACCGATATCACATGTCCAAGGTACTGCACTTTCTTTTGGCAGAAAGTACTGTAGAGAGTTTCCCATACAACTTATGTTCTCTTGGAAACTGAAATAGAACCTACACTTTTTAGAAACTGAAATGGAACTTACAGTTTCTAAAAACTGAAAAATAAAATATGTTCCCTTCTTTACTAGTGCAGGTTTGAAATGGTGCACCTTGTTATATTGCAAGACTATGTTTATAGATTGCTCAACTAGCATCACAAATTATGTTCAGAAGAACATTGTCCTTGTTTGAAATGATAGAACTGATTCACATATCTCACAACAAATTATCTTGCAACAATATTGGAAACAAACATGGGTGCAACATGGAAATCAACATTACTCAGAGGCCCTTGAATTTTCTAAGAGTTGCTATTTAACATTCCAAATACAACTGCCAACTTCTTAGTATGGTGGCAAAAGAATGGCACATTCTCCTTCTCATATCAATCAACACATGCCTTGAATCTGGAACATACCCTATTGCCTTCATCTCCTGAGACAATTCTGTAACTTTGCATAGACCTTCTATGTCTGTGGATATGATCAGTCTCCACAATAAGCATGTATGAATTTATGGTCTGCAATCCAACTACTTCTTGATACTTTTTCAATTCCTCTATCATTCATCAATCTCCTAACCATGTGAGCTTCTTCACACATCCCCATTTTTGTATAGAAGTTTGATAGAAGAACATAAGTCGTGACATTATTAGGATCCATTTCAAAAGGGATGCTTGCTGTAAATACCCCCAACACTATATTCCTATGGAATCTACAAACACCAAGGAAACAAGTCCATTCAACGGTGCAACCGCTACAGGTTTTATTGGAATTTTAATGATAAAGTTTAGAGTTTCCTCAAGATAGCCAGCTCGACTAACAAGGTCAATCATGCACACATAGTGATTGGTTTTAGGCATAATGCAATAAAAGTCACTCATGCTATTAAAGAATTTACAGCCTTAATCCACTAAGCCTACCTGCATGGCTGCATGCAAACAAAACACAAGCGAAGCTTACATGGTCAGGGTATGTTCCAGATTGCTTCATTTGTTCAAATAGTTTGAGAGTATCATTGCAAAACCCATTTTGTGCATATCTTGTAATCATGGCATTCCATGAGATGACATCCTTTGATGTATTGTGTCAAACAGTTCACATTCCTTGAGTATGTTTCCACATTTTGCATACATGTCTATCAAGGAATTTGTAACTACGACGTTCGAAGAAAATCCACTTTTGATTATCAATTGATGTATATCCATACTCTACTTTAAAGCTCCCACTTTTGCACATGCTAGTAGGATGCTGGAAAAGGTTGTGGAGTCTGGATTTACATCTGCCAATAGCATTTTCTTAAAGGTTTCCTAGACCTTTTCAAAAAACCATTTTGTGCATATCGTGCAGCCATGGCATTCCACGAGATGGCATCTCTTTGCGACAGTCTGTCAAACACTTCACGTGCCTTGAGTATGCTTCCACATTTTGCATACATGTCTATTAGGGAATTTGCAGTTATGATGTCTAACAAAAATCCACTTTTGAATATTCTTTGATGGAGCTCCATACCCAGTTCTAAAGCCTACATTTTTGCACAGGCTGGTAGGATGTTGGAAAAGATTATGAAGTTTGGTATTATATCTGCCAATAGAATTTGATTAAAAGTTTCTACAACCTTTTCAACAAACCCATTTTGTGCATATCTTGCAATCAATGCATTCCACGAAACCATGTCCCTTTGAAACATTTTGTCAAATAGTTCACATGACTTTTGTATCCTTCCACATTTTGCATACATGCCTATCAACGCACTAGCAACTGCGATATTTGACCAAAACCCTCTTGCAATTATGTCTTGATGGAGGTTCATACCCTATTCTAAAGCTCTGATTTTGGTACAAGCTGGGAGGAGGTTGGAAAAGGTTGTGGAGTCTAACTTTACACCTGCAAGTTGCATTTTCTTAAAAATTTCTAAGGCTTTTTGAACAAATACATTTTGTGCATATCCTGCAATCATCACAGTTCATGAGACATCTCTTTGAGGCATTTTGTCAGATAGTTCACATGTTTTGTGCATACTTCCACATTTTGCATAAATGTCAACCAACACACTTCCAACTATAATATCTAAACATATTCCACTTTTAATTATGTTTCGATGGACAACTGTACCCAGTTCCAAAACTCTAATTTGAGCATAAGCTGAAAGAATGCTGGCAAACGTTGATGAGTTTGGATTTACACTAGCTACTTGCATTTGCTTAAAAGCTTGTAAGGCCTTTTCAACAAACCCATTGTGTGCATATCCTGCAATAATTGTAGTCCATGAAACCACATTTCTTTGAGGCATTTTGTCAAATAGTTCACGTGCCTTGTGAATTCTTCCACATTTGGCATACATATCTACTAGGGAACTTGCAATTGTGATATTTGACCAAAACCCTCTTTCAATTATGTCTTGATGGAGGTTCATACCCTATTCTAAAGCTCCGATTTTGGTACAGGCTGGGAGGAGGCTAGAAAAGGTTGTGGAGATTGGCTTTACACTTGCAAGTTGCATTTGCTTAAAAGTTTCTAAGGCTTTTTGAACAAATCCATTTTGTGCATATCCTCCAATCATCACAATCCATGAGACTACATCTCTTTGAGGCATTTTGTCAAACAATTCACATGCCTTGAGCATGCTTCCACATTTTTCATACGTGTTAACCAACGCACTTCCAACTATAATATCTATACATATTCCACTTTTAATTATGTTTTGATGGACAAATGTACCCTGTTCCAAAACTCCAATTTGAGCATAGGCTGGGAGAATGTTGGAAAACGTTGATGAGTTTGGCTTTACACTAGCCACTTGCATTTCAACAAACCCATTGTGTGCTCCTATAATCATTGCATTCCATGAGACCACGTTCCTTTGAAACATTTTTTCAAATAGTTCACATGAATTTTGCATCCTCCCACATTTTGCATACATGTCTATCAGTGCATTGGCAACTGCGATATCTGACCAAAACCCTCTTTTAATTATGTCTTGACGCAGGTTCATACCCTATTCTAAAGCTCTGATTTTGGTATAGGATGAGAGGAGGCTGGAAAAGGTTGTGGAGTCTGGCTTTACACTTGCAAGTTGCATTTGCATAAAAGTTTCTAAGGCTTTTTGAACAAATCCATTTTGTGCATATCCTACAATCATCACAGTCCATGAGACTTGGTGTAGGAGCACCCAATTAGTTTCATCTAAATTTGATCAAAATTTGGAGTCATAGGTTTTCTAAGAGTTTAAGGTCATGCAATGAGTTAATAAGGTCTAAAAAGACCATTACAATTGTATTTAGTGCTCATAAGGGAAAAATGTGTAAATGAGGTTTTTGGAAGGGTTTAGAGTGTCAAATCTTGGATTAGGATGAATAAGGTCATATTTGGTCATCAAAAAGTTTATTAGGTCATTTTTGTGGTATTTAGAATGTTTTGAGGGTAAATAATGCAAAATGTGTAAAATTGTCAATAATGTAATTGCAAGACTTGAGGAACTCAAGAGTCAAATGGAATATGGAAGGTAGTTAGTCAGTTTTGGAGGGTAGTTAGGAATTGGAAATGTTAAATAGGCCTCACATGGGTCAAGGAAAGAGGAGGAGGAATGTACAACAATGAATATCAATGAGAAAACCTATGTTTTAATTGAATTTTTGTGTTTTTCTGAGAAAATATGAGTTGCAGATATTTGTATGGCCATATGCATCTATATATTCAAGGGGAAGTCATATTATTTGATATTAATATGAGTCTAAAGAATTTTAATTTTTGTTTCATTCAAATCCATGATGTTTTAAGAAAGTTATGAAGGTTTTTGTGACTGTAATTTCTAGATTTTTCTGTAACAGTCGTGTTGCAGCAAATTGTACATGCCAGTACGGCCTCCAAATGAACTAAATATTATATGGTTGGATAAAGGAATGAGTTATATTTCTTTTGGAATTGGTTTGAGGTCATGTCATTTAATATTAAGAAAGTTATGTTAATTTTACTAAAAAAGACCATTACCTTGTACTAGGGTAACCAACAAGCATTCTAAATTGCTTTTCTCTTATTCTAACCATGGTATTCTCCTAAAAATTGGTATGAAGGATGGTTAAAATATATTATTAAATATACCAAATCTTTAGGGAATGAGGAGGTGATTTTGGGATGAATCTATGATGCACTATGACTGTATTTTGTGTAAAAATCTAGAAATGCACATGTGAACAACCTAGAATTTGTATTTTGGTGTAATATAAAGTATTATTTTTGGGTGGCAGCAATTCAAAAGGTTTTATTGGCATGTTTTGAGTCCTCAATAATTAGGGTTTGGTGAATTAAAGGATTTTATGTTCATTTCTTTGCTGATCTTGCATGGCAGATTTTTGACAATCAACTTTAGGAAACAAAAATGAATGGTTTAGTATGAGGGTTTGTTGAAATGTCATGAATAGATATTGGGAAATGGTCTAAGGTGTTTTTGCAGAAAAAAATACACATTTTTAGGGTAATATTGAGGAGAAATGGGCCTTGGTAATTGGTGCTAGTTGTTTATGTGGCCTAAAAGGGCCTAATTGCTAATTTGGTCAATCTATTTTGAGAGATCGCTTGTTAGAGTTGCTTATGTTGATTGAAGGGTATAGGCCAGTGATTTTGTTGTTTTTTAAAGAGTTTAAGAAGTCTTCAAGTGACTATGGACATTATTATTTGTATGATGTTCTTGAATCAAGAGTTTTGTAAAGGGAAAATGCACTTGTGAGGTGTAAGCCTACAAGTAATGTTTGAGTTTTGCTTAAAGAGACTGAGTTAAGTTGATTTCTTCCTTTGTATTGCATCAAGACTACATCTCTTTGAGGCATTTTGTCAAACAGTTCACATGCTTTGTGCATACTTCCACATTTTGCATACATGCCAACCAATGCACTTCCAACTATAATATCTGAACATATTCCACTTTTAATTATGTTTTGATGGACAACTGTACCCAATTCCAAAATTCCAATTTGACCACAGGCTAGGAGAATGTTGGAAAATGTTGATGAGTTTGGCTTTACACCAACCACTTGCATTTTCTTAAAATCTTGTAAGGCCTTTTAAACAAACTCATTGTGTGCATATCTTGCAATAATTGCAGCCCATGAAACACATTTCTTTGAGGCATTTTGTCAAACAGTTCACGTGCCTTGTGCATTCTTCCACATTTTGCATATGTATCTACTAGGGAATTTTTAACTGACATCAGAAAAAATTCTCCTATCCTTTATGCTTTGATGGATGTCCATAGCCTCTTCGTAAGCTCCCATTTTGGCATAGGCTGGGAGTACACTAGCAAATGCGATCTGATTGGGTTGGAGACCTGTTTGTTGCATTTAGTGAAATAGTCAGAGTGCCTCGTGAGGATACCCACATCTTTTGTATGTTGTAATCATTGCATTCCATGAGACGCTATTTCATTTTTCCATGTGGTCAAACACTTTACGAGCATCTACCAAACTCCCGCACTTGACATACATGTTAAGAAGCTTATTCTGAAAAGTTGTTCATCCAGCGAATGCAAATCGCCTCTGAGCGATGAAAGTGTGGATTATTTTCCCTTGTGAAAGATCATTCTTGACAATGCAGGTTTGCAATAGTTGAAGATAAGTAGAATAGTCTTCAGGGGGTTTGTGGGTAGTAATCAAAATGTGCATCACCTCTTTCAACTAAGCCTTTCTGCATAATGCTTTGAGATTAAGATGACCTCTGGATGGAAATGGCATTTTATGATTTATAATCAAAGCCTGGAAAATGAGATTTTCCTTTCAATCTACATCGACTAGAAGGAAATTTCCAGTAGTAATCATTTCACTTTCCAATCCTAAATTTCAAATCCATTTCCTCATCTTCTGAGTCAGTTGCAAAATCTAAATTGTTTCCTTTGAATAAGCAGAAACATCCTGAACTATAGATATGCTCAGTTAGGAGTTGGTGCACTAGGATCTTAAATTGGGGAGTTGTTTGCTATGTTTGGGATAATTTGTTGATGTATGCTCTCCCTTGCACCATTCGGTGACCATAGGGATCAAAAATAAAAAATCGATCCAAGTCTTGTGGTGTATCCTAGGAGTGTTAGCCTACTCATGTTCTCTCTCCTAGCGCTTCGTGTGAGTCTGGAGAATAAAAAACACCTAGAATTTTCTTCCCTTTAGGATGCCTTCTTGGAGATTTCATCACCCCAAGGGATGACCTAAACCATGTGAACCAACAAGGTATATAAAGGGGGGAGAACAAAAGTTGTACCCCAATCTAGTCACATTGTGTTTAGTGAAGCTCCGATACATACCAAACTAGGAGTGTAAGGTTGATCCAATAAACTAGAATTCAATGTTCTTGACCTGCACTTATGATGGGATAGTGTTCACGAATGTGCCTCACACAGCCTCTTGGTATTTAGACGACACACTGGATCACCTATTTTAGCCTAGCATAAGACCTTTCGACCGTTGCTTAGTGTGTTGCAATGTACAATATCATACCTGAAGCTACTAACCATGTATCTCCTTGAGTAGGATGGAATCTCTTTAGGAAATGTTTTAGGACCTCCAAAGCTAGCAAAAATGTGAGCCCTTGTGCCATTGAATCCCTATTTATTGACTCTTGATTGAGAGGTGCCTCGTATTGATCTTAAGATATTAACCTCTAGGCTATTGGGCCTGCACTAAGTTAACACACCTACTTGACTAATCTAGGCTTGTGCTTTCTAGCATGTCTTCTTGTGCTTACCAGTGCATATCTTTAGTCAATCTCATCATCATTCATCTTGTCTTTGTGATTTTAGTCTTTAGTCCTTTTGTCATTTGTCTAGTCATCCTTAGGAAAATTTGCTATATTCTTGGGCAGATCCTCTTGGGTCATCATCTTGTCATTTGTCACTCTTGGACGACTCTTCTTTGCTCTTAGGAAAATCCACTCTCCTCTTAGGTGACTCCACTTTGTTCTTGGGTGGATCTTCCTAGCTCATCATCCCATCATTTCTTCTTAATTAATTTCACTTTTTTCTTGGGAGGAAGTCCTCATGCACCCTATTTTACTAGCAAAGCTAGAAGAGGTTGTGTTTCAAATGAGAAAAGGTAAGGCCCCAAGCACAGATGGATTTCTTATTGAATTCTTTCAAGAGTTTTGGGAAATTATCAAGTTGGATCTTCTTAAGGTGGTCCAAGAGTTGTAGCATAATATGTAGATGCTACATGCCATGAACTCTACTTTTTTGGCCCTTATTCAGAAAAATGGAAGGAGTGAATTGTTTGGGTCAATTTAGACCCATTGCTCTCTGCAATGTGGTTTACAAAATTATCGCTAAACTGATTGTTGAAATACTTAAGCCTTGGCTCAACTCCTTGATCTCTATTGAGCAAGGTGGTTTTGTTGTTGGTAGGAAAATTATTGATGGGATTGTGATTGCTACTGAGTCCATTCATTCTATGGAAATTTCGAAGGAGAAAGCCATGTTCATCAAACTTGACATGGCGAAGGCTTATGACAAGGTCAAATGGGCGTTATTACAAAAGGTTCTTCAGGGTTTTGGCTTTGACTGGGAGTGGATTGAATTCATGATTTCCCCTTTTTGAGGGACTTTTGCTACAAACCAAGAACTTGCACATCCCCACTACTCTTCCCAATATCCAGAGCATCCTTAGGGTGAGAATTAACAAGACCTTTCAAGGCATTAGCCCCATTTGAAACCACTAGCTCACTTTGATATGGACCAATTGAAATATGAGATGCAACATCTGTGACCATCAAATCAACCTATGCTTCTCCCAAAGGCAAGTTCTGAAAATTAGTCCCTTTGTCACTAGACAAATCCACTTCCGAGGACTCCCCACCAGCAAGAAGCACGACAGGACAACCCTCCTCTTGGACTAAGTCCTCTAGAACATGAAACTGATTGAAGACCCCATCTTCTTGTTTCTCCTTCAAGGTTCCCTTTAGACCTCTCCCTTTGTTATGAGGCTTGACCTAGGTGAAGCCCTCCTTATCTACCACCCCATAAACCATAGGGGCCTTCACTTTATCATTCTTAGGAGTTGGAATGGAATTAGTATTAGATGCACCAGTTTCCTGATTAAATCGAGGGAACCCCTCTGGGAAATTCCATATTCATGACATAAATGACATCTAAAGGGGAGGGTTTCATAGTCTAGTTGTTGAATCCAAGAAACAGATCCAAGGCTCATCTCCATAGAATCTAGCAATGGGTTATTCAAATCAATTTCCACACAAATATGGGCATAAGTAATTACCTTTTGGAGAAGAGCGATCACATGTAAAATATCACTCCTCCAACACTCCAACGGAAGTTGCGAAAGATGAACCCAGATGGGAACTCTCGATGGAAGTTCCTCAGCTACATTGAACCCTACATGTCAAGGTTTCATGAAAATCCCAACTTGATTGAAGAAATAAGGCCCACCTTCAAAATCCCTATTCCTATCTAACATGCATGTAAACACCACTATAAAATAATTGTTTGCATCCACCTTTATCTCCATATCCCCTTGGGATTCCAAATATTTTGATCCCAAGACTCCAAAACTAGCAAAGAGAGACAAATCCCCATGAACTTGAAGATCAAAGCATGATTGCTTAGGTATGTAATGTCCTCAGTAACCTATTCGGGTTGAGTTACCAAGACAGGACATTCTTGGCTTCTCACCAGACAACCATTAACTTTCTTGATTTTGGACCCACCTTTCTCGAAGGATGAACCTTCAACAAATGAAGAATTGTTTGAAGCCCCAAAAGGCTTTGCATGTAAGTGAGGAGGAGAATAAACAAAATCCATACCTCAAAAGCTTAAAACATATGGATACCCCCCACCCCCACGTAGCAGAGCGAGAGTAGAAAAAATAATGAAAAAAGCTTGCACAAAATTCCACAAAGAAACCCACGTAGCAGCAGGTAAACACTCCTCCACCCAAGCAACGCACCACCGAACAACCCCCAAAATGCCCCCTCACACATGCAAAACATGGTAGCTGAGAAAGAAGCTACACAACTAGGGTTTCCCCTAGCCCGTGTGGCCATGAAAATGCAACAACACCCTCACCATTCTATTGAGCCAAAACCTATAGTTCCATGTTAGCGACATTATTAAATAAATAGGATTTATTTAATCAGTCAAAAATGATGAATTTGAATGAATTAATTAAATGGTGTAAAATCACTTAATTAATAGTAGAATATAAAAATTGATAATAATTAAATAATAAGGTATTATTTAATCATTTAGGGAAGAAGAGTGAAAATTAGTAAAAAAGTGTTGCTTGCAGGTGAGGACAATTTAGGGTATCTACATTTTCCCCCTCTTTGATATAATGCATTTTTATAGTGTTATGTTAAAGAAAATTCAAAAATTTATGCTTAGGAGTTTCCTTAGTATGCCCCGGTGACAGTGGGATAGCATGGTGCTCCCTTAGCAAAATTTACAAATTTTTAAAAAAATTCAAAAAATTATTTTGATAAGTAATTTTGTTAGTGTTGAATATGTTGGTAGCAAAATATTTTGATTTTAGGACCTTTGGGGTGTCCTTTTTTGCATTTGAAGTTTAGAGTTGATGCACCTAGTTATGAAGGGGGTCCAAAATCCCACCCTAAAAGTCTACAAATAGACCATAGGTGGTGCAAAAAGGGTCATTTGTGCATTTTGAGTTTAGAAGTTGAGAGCTCTAAGTGGATATTTTGTGAAGGAGCGCCTACAAAGATGTCACTTGTTCTAGTAGTTGCGCACCACAGATATCGAGTTCATTCCTTCTAATGGCAAGAGGGCTCAGGGGATGCGGTATGTACCATTTCCTTTCCTCATTTTTGTTCATTTTTAGTAGATTTTAGGGCTCGAATAAGATCAAACAAATTGAGTGTTATTTTAACTTTGTATCTGTTATCACGTTTGCCGCATGTGCGAAGTGCGACACATTTGTAAAATAGAGCCGCAAAGAATAGGCTACTCACAATTGCTTTGTACACTGTATTTGTTGTGGTGTGATGCATATGTAGGATATAATGATACAATTGTTTTCTTGCAATGCATTTTCATGACAGTACGCTGCAACTGCTTAGCCTGTTCGCAATTGTAATGTGAGTCGCATTGTGAGCTGCATCTATATGACAATGTGACACATTTGACTGTTAACCAGTTTGAGTCAATTTTTGATAATTTTTTCTCTATATGAAAATTTCAATAAAATCTATTAGGCATCCTGATTGATGCAACGTGTTTTTTGTGTGTAGGTGTGATTACCGCCGATATATACCCGAGAGAGTCAACTTGCGTCTTTCATACTATGAGATCATCTAGGAGATGAGAAGAGGGATACGCTACATGCCCTAGGATTACACTGTGTTACTTTCATGCCCATTATTCAAGCTAATCGAGGTCTTCTAATAGCTTTAATAGAGTGATGGCACTCTGAGACCAGTTCATTCCATTTACCCACAAGAGAGGCCACTGTGACTTTAGAGGATGTCTTGTGTATTCTTTGTCTTCCCATTCATGGTGAGCATGTTTTCTATGATCCTGATCATGGTTTGGCTACCTTGGGAAGAGTGGTTTTTTCTAACGATCTAGCTCTTGAGGTCGAGGACTATGAGATTCAATGGGATACCTTGGTTGAAAGATACGACAAGATCATAATTGTTATCTGCACTATGATTGGTGATGTCACCATTCTTGATCGTCGAGGCCATGGATTCTCTATTGGATGGTGTCAGATGCTTGAGGGTATGATGGAGCGAGCCACTATTTATGCTTGGGATCCTTGTTTACTGTCCATGCTTTCTTTCTAGCTTCATGATGTGGCATATCAAGATGCTTATTCTATCAGCTACGGTACAATATTGCTTATGGTTTTGGCTTGGGAGCACATAGCTATCTTCAGGCCACCAGTAGATAGATACCTAGCACTAAGACTTCCATATGTATACATCTATGGAGGGGTAGTGACGCAGATACAAGTTGGTGATGTCACCTATTGGCATCATGGTATTGACACCCTTGATGCTATCACATGGAGGTCATACAAAGATTGCTCGATTTGGGATGATGATGTAGAGCATCTGTCGTATTGTCGAAAGATCAAATATTTGATTGGTCACACTGTATAGACCCAACATATTATCAAGAGACATCTTCTAGAACATCTGCTATGATAGTTCAAAGAGTAGCAAGGAGTCCACATTGGTATAGTAGAGTATGCTCGCTCCTCTTGAGAGGTTTTTGTGTGGGGACCCATGATCAATGTCCAGGTTGCGACTATAGATATAGATGGACTTCAACCAATTGAGTGGGGTGCCCCTGTTGAGTTAGTTGATGTAGGTACTATAGTAGAGTTTGATGTGTGGTGGGCCCAACATAGGCCCACACCTTTTATAGATCTAGATTAGGTTTCTCCTATAGAGAGACTGGTAAAATGTCCTTGAGGGAGATTTAGAGCCCAAGCGGATGGGGGAGAGGTGATGATGGTGGTTGGGGGTAGTCGGGGTGATGGTGGTGATGATGGGGGGTGGTGGAGGTCAGGGTGGAGTTGGTAGGAGGTGAGATCAAGGCCAAGGAGACTAGGGCTAGGGAGATAGAGGCCGAGGGGACAAGGGTAGGAGAGACAAAGGTGGTCTTCCACCACAGATACCTAGGTGAGAGGGTGAGCAATGGAGAGATGATGCTCCTCAATAGAGGAGGGTCTCAGAGTAGGCCAGGTGCAGGTAGATGTTTCTCCCATTAGAAGATCTAGATGGAGGAGGTTAGGGTGGAGGAGGTGGTAGGCGAAATATAGATGGAGGTCCAAGCACTACATGAGGTTTAGGTGGAGGAGGTGGAGGATGAGTTTGTCACAATAGAGTAGGAGGTTACATGAGAGATGCCCACGATGGAGAGTTTGGAGGAAATCCTGATCAGAGAGGCCCTCAATAATATCATGGAGGAGGATGTAGAAGAGAGGGCCCAAAACCCTCAAGTAGCAGGATTACAAGCACAACTTCAGGTTGCATTAGCTTAGATATAGGGGCTACAAGGGTAAGTCACTTAGCTAATGACTGGGCATGATATGGAAGTTATTAAAGCACAGTGGGCCGAGCAGTGGATCATTGAGTTTATTGATACAATCAGTGAAGGCACCACAGATTTATCTCAGACACTATGTACATCCAGTAGGGTCAAGCAGTACTACAAAGACCTATATGAGAGGGCAGTGCCTCTAGAGGAGAGGGCACCCAATTTTGTAAAGAGACAAAGTTGATCTCACTCATGGAGATCGTGAAGCACTAGAGGGGTGTCCCATCCTAGGAAATATTCATATCATTTAGCTCAATATTCACACAAGGATCAATCATACACATTAGGATCATGCTATAAAGTGGATAAGCCTCCTTCAAGTGATAGGGGAAACACTGGCTAGGCCTGTTTGTATGTAGACATATATTTCTTATCAAGCCTGCAAGCTCCACATATTTTACAATCATTTGATATAGTACTGTGACCCTTTATATATATATATGAGCTACATCATTTTGGAGGTGATTATATGATCTGTTTATTTGTTGTGCATATTTCTATATGATGGATTTTTATAGTGTATGGTTTTATTTATGGATGGATGCACATGATATATGATTTATGGTTACATGTATGAATATTTATTGCTTATGATTTATGATTTGATGTATGGAATATTTAATGCTTATGATCTATGATGTGATGTATGTATACTACTGCTTACGATGCTTATATGATGATGACATTATATGTTTTATGCCGTATATGATATGATACCATATGGATGATGATGATTCTAAAATGTGATGCAATATTATCTATCTTTTTGTATTTTTCTTATGCAGTATGTATGACCTATATGCATGTGATTATTTATGATATTCTATCATGATTATGGATACAGGATGATGCAGCTTATATATTTGTTTTTGTGTGTCATAGCACGCCACCAAGATGATTGTGAGATTGTCAAAAGAAATGTTAGTGTGAAGAAATAGTTAGTAAGGAGCGAAGAACCATTAGATAGATCATTCATCCAAATTGAGATTGATGTAATGATTGATATTACTCGAGCTTTATGCAGTGCATGTTTTATCATCTGTTATGTTGTAGAATTGCACCTAGGGGCAGTTCCATGTTTCTACATTTTTTCCTAGCATTTATGATGCCTTGATACATTAATGACAAAATCCCATGGGTCATAATTTTGTGATTCTAACTCTGTGCGAACTTGTGGCTGAGTGACAAAAGCCTAGTGACACGTTTCTTGAGAATCTAGGCTCTAGACACATGCACGATGCATAGATGTCTACACAGCGCGCTAGCATCCTAGCAGATTCCCAAGTTCAAAACGTGGAATCTGGAAGGCTAACCCTTGAGACACGTGTCCTAGCGGTTACATTCCAAAAGTAATAGATCTTTGTCACCCTTGCAAGCATTAAAACCCCTTTTTGACTCTCATTTTGGGGTTGGAACTCAAGATCTCTTGTTATTTTTCTCCAACTTTGAGATCTCTTCATCTTTGATAGCAGTGCTCTCACAAGAAAAGCCATGCCAGACTGAGGTCCTCCTAGCAGCTACAACAACTCTCAAGAAAGCACTCAATGGTGCATCCATGTGCTCCGGAGAGGGCCTAGGATCATGGGTAACACTCTATCTCTTTCACTTTCCTTTCATATTTGCTCATTTACTATCTTGTAGTGCGGGTTCTACTCTCAAGCGGGTTTTGCTTTCACCACACACTTCTCATGGTGTGGGTTCTACTCCTGAGTGGGTTTTACTTTCACCACATGCTTTGTTTACTTCTTTAACACTCCTTTCCAAACTGGTTGTCCATGGAGGTGGGAACACCAAAGCAGGGTATGATTGAGGCATGCCCCTATACAGCCACCCAACAAATTTCCTCTCATTCTCTTATGTGCAGGTCACGAAAAGGAGCTTGGAGTGAAGATTCAAACGTCCAAAGGGAGGTAAGATTTCTCCAAGCATCCTTGTGTTCATTTCAATTTCTAGTTTTTTTATTAATTATATAGTTCAGTACGACTCACCCCTAAGCATAGAAGTAAGATTAGAAGTAAAGCTTATTTCTATCCCTTTGAGCTCCTGATTTCTTTGTTGCTTAGGACACCAGCATGTCCTTTAGACGACAACATGTTGCGCTGATGTCTTTTGGCTAAGAGCTCCCTCTTCTAAGGTAGGAATCTCTTAGCTTTACTCTCCCAAGGTCTCTAGTGGTTTCTCCTAAAGCATAATTGAATCTGATTTCTTTATCATTATGTTGTTCTATTAACTTGAGGTGTATAAGAGCAGTTTGTTCCCTAGTGATCTCTTAAGAAAAGAGAGACCCGTGTGCAACGAATCCCTCTTATATCACATTTTGGTGAACCCAGCGTGAACGTCAAATTTTTCTTCATGATGTTGCACATTCATGACTTTTCTGAGGAAGATTTTGATATGTTGTAAGACGATCTAGATGATTTCTTAGAAGTGCTCTCCCCTATCTACAAATCTCTTGAACAAGTCTCCTCTCAACAGGTTGAGGGATCAATAAATGTGGTGGTGGTATTTGTGGCTCCTCCAAGCCCTAAGAAACCTGTCATTTACGTGACCCCGAATGACTCTTCTATCTATGGGATTTCATGTCATAGTGATTCATCGATCTTATACTCAAGGTTCGTGAAGGCTACAAACTCTACATCTTATAATGTTGTCGGACACACATATCCTACAAGGAGTAATAAACAAAATTTGAATCAACAACCTATTGTGCCTACATCATAACTATTTGTCCCTACTTCTTTACCACCTTCTCAACCAAGCCTTCCTTCAACACCCAAACCCACGATCAAACCACCAGGCAATTACAATCTTGTCGAGCAGCTTCGCATTACTCTAGCTAAGATCTTGCTTCAAACTGCTCTGGTTTATCAGGAGATGCTCTAGGAAGATTTGCAAAAGATTCTCTTGCTTGCCTCCACTAGGCCTATAGATGTTAATGCATTGTTGGCTCATATTCATGCGAATTCGCCAAATATCACGTTCGACCTGCAAGAACTCTCGCCTCCAGATGTGGAAGCAAGTAGAGCCTTTGATGATTATTGTCAATGTTAACATTGGTATTAAGCACACCCTCGTTGACACTGGTTTGACTCTCAATGTTTGTGGTATAGAACTATTACCTAAAATTAAGATTGATTCATATTCTTTAGCAGCTTCCTCCTTGTACATTTGTGGATTCGATAATGATGGCTACCAAGCTCTAGGTACAATAATACTACCTTTGCAGCTAGGTCCCATTACCTTACCCATGTTAGTTTATGTGATGCTCAACCACCTTACCATATAACCTCCTCTTAGGGAGACCCTAGATCCATGCTATAGGTGCGGTGACTTCTACTTTACATCGTTCTTTGAAGTTCGGTGCAAATAATCAAGTAGTTATAGTTAAAGGGGATCCAAAAGGCATCCACCTCTATGAACTGGATGCCGTTGGTCGTGCTTCAACTATATCTACTCTCAAGAATTGCATTTCATATTTGACTGCCGATGCTATGTCTTGTTCTTCGTTGATACCCTCTGTGGAAGTTGATCCCAGAGCAAGTGTCAGAAATGAAGAATCACCTAAAGCAGAAGACCCCGAGTCTCCCTCATTTGCTACTCAAACATAAACTTTCCTTGGAGATGATTGGGGCTCCCTGAATTTCTCTGAATTCTTCATTGCAAGATACAAGGTGAACCCCTCTTGCATAGACCTTCCAGGTACCCTTGATACAAAGGTGGATGATACTCCTGCGAAGGAGAAGAAGTGTGATCCTATTTAGGAGATCGCTCCTGACGTGTGCTGAGGAAAATTATCCCACTCTCACAAAGGAGATTAATGTTTGTGAGACTAGTAAGGAAGGCAAGAGTACCCCGTAGAAACATTTGACATCCATTAGTGGAATGAAACACTCTACGTGGAGCCGCCGCCTCCTGAGGTTCTACAAACTCATTATGGGTTCAAATATGAGATCACTTCTCGGTATGGCTACAGGAAGAAAGGCCTAGGGTGTACCGAGCAAGGGATTTAGGTCCCCATCTAGTTTAAGCCGCGACAACACTATCTGGGTTTGGGATGCTTCATAGAACAATCCAGGCAAAAGCCTTTATGGAGTGTTAATATGATCTTAGTCGAGCCATTGAGCCTAGTTCACCCTGAGTTAATAGAGGAAAGGGAGTAGGACGAGAAGGTCCCTCTCAATGTCTTCTCTTCAGATGAAGCGCTAGAGGAATTTTTAGGTGCTTATTCCCCGTTGCCTCCTTATCATCACAAGAAATGGTTCCCATATCGTTTGCATAGTCAAGCGTACTTTGGGGAGTCTGTTTTGAGTATTGATAAGGAAGATCCTCTATCTAATGTCGATAATGATGTCACACTATCTCATCCTGAAGACCCTAGTTCCCTTCTTAAAGGAGATACTATTGAAATCTCTATGGATCCTAAATCCTCGAAAAAAGTGATCAAGATCGGGACGTGTCTCTCTTGAGAGGAAGCAGATGAACACTCTGATCTCTTGCATTCTCATCCTGATATCTTCACTTGGACATACAAGGATATGCCTGGTATTGATGAATCTATAGTGGTTCACAATATTGTCCTATGTCCTGATGCCAAGCCGGTTAAACAAAAAATCTGAAAGATCAACCCCAAGGTGGTATTTATGGTCAAGATCGAGATAGAGAAGCTATTGAAAGCAAGCTCTATCTGTCTTATCGACTATTCCCCTAGATTTTGAATATAGTTGTTGTTAGTAAACCTAATGGCCATATTCACATATGTATCAGCTTTCATGATCTTAATAAGGATTCTCTTAAGGATTATTTTCCATTGCCCAATATAGATATGATTGTTGACTCGACTGTATGCCATGCATTACTTTCATGGATGGCTTCTCAGGTTACAATTAGATTCGTATTAACCCAGATGATCAATACAAGACAACTTTCACTACCTCGTGGGGTACTTTTTGTTATGTGGTCATTCCCTTTGGATTAAAGAATGTGGTAGCTACTTACCAATGGGCAATGACCCTAATATTTCACTATTTTATCCATAAGAGCTTAGAAGATTACGTTGATGATATATTGGCGAAATTGATAACCTGTCAAGATCACGCAAAAAACCTTCGTCTTATTTTTGAGAGGCTTCGACTCTATAAAATGAGAATAAATCCCCATAAGTGTGTCTTCGATGTTGACACTAGCAAGCTTTTGGGGTTTATAGTTTCTCACCGTAGGATCGAGGTTGATACTAATAAGATTGATGCTATTATTAACATGCCTCCACCAAGGAATATCACTAAGTTGCAAAGTTTACAGGGGAAGATTCGGGCAATTCATAGATTTATATCTCAGTTGGTTGATTGTACCATTCCTTTCACTCGTTTATTGAAAAAAGATGTTCGCTTCATATGGGATGAAGAGTGTCAAAAAGCCTTTGAATCAATCAAAGCCTATTTGGCCAATCCTCCCGTATTGATGTTGTATATGCAAGATAGACCCTTTCAACTTTACCTTTCCGCGTCACCATATGCTTTGGCAGCTCTTTTAGCTCAATATGATGATGCTAGGAAGGAGAGAGCGGTCTACTACATTAGCCGCATTTTTTGTTGACTATGAAACCCATTATTCCTCCATGGAGAAGAAATTCCTTGCTCTTCGTCTTCGCTACGCAGAAGTTGAGGCACTATCTCCTCCATGTTGAAACACATGTCATAGTAAAAACAAATCTCTTAAAACATTTGTTCTCTAGCACCGACTTTGCTGGGAGATTAGCGAAATGGGTTATGTTGCTTTTTGAGTTCGACATAAAGTTCGTTACTCAGAAATAAATAAAGGGTCAAGTGGTTGCAAATTAGCTGGCAGAAACTCCCTCCTCTCACTCCTTTCCAGGGTTAGATTTGTTTCCTAATGAAAATATTTTTGTAATTAATCATGACCTTGAGTGGAAAATGTACTTCGATGGATCGAGGTGTCAAATTGGTTTTGGAGCCAGCGTGGTTCTAGTATCCCCTGAAGGTAAACTGGTTCCTCTATCCTTTCAAATAGATTTTCCTTGTACCAATAACATCACTAAGTAAGAAGCCCTTACTGTTTTCTTATGTGTCGTGATTGCGCTAAGAATCAAATGTCTTCGTATTCTAGGTGATTCTGAACTTATCGTGAACCAGATAATGAGAACCTATCAAGTAAGTAAGCTGTCTTGTTATCAGGACCTTGCCCTGTCCTTACTTGAACAGTTCTCTTCTTTCACGATAAACAACATCCCTAAAAGAGAAAATAGACATGTTGATGCCATGGCGAGTGTTGCTTCCTTGGTACCTTCAGAAGAAGATACAAAAGAATACCACTTCGTGGTCCAGGTCCTGCGAACCCCTGCAATTCCTAACCAACTCAAAGTCGAGTCCCTTGTAGTTCCCATGTGGAATCTGGAGAATGGTTTTCTAATATCTATAACTACCTCAAGACTAGAAACTTTCCTGATGATGCGACAAAGAATGATCGCACTCATATAAGAAAGCTTTCAGTCGTTATATTATTCTATCTGATGTCCTTTATAGAAAAGCCTATAATGGCCTGCTTCTCAAGTGTCTCACTAAAGCGGAAATACCCCTTGCCCTTAATGAATCCCATGCGAGCTTTGAGAGTGGACACTTTGGTGGTAGATCCTTAGCAAGAATATTGATACACATGGGGTACTATTGGCAAATGATGGAACGAGATTCCTTCGATTTTGTTAAGAAGTGCCCCCAATGTCAATAACACAGTCATCTTATTCATGCACCTACCCAAGAATTACAAAATCAAACTTCTCCTTGGTTGTACACAAAATGGGGATTGTACATTATTAGAAAAATATCACCTCCTTCCAAAGGACATACCTTTATCATTACTGCTATAGATTTCTTTACGAAATGGGTCGAAGCTATCTGCAATTTCCTCATGAACAACATCATTTCTCGATTTGGATTTCCTGCTACACTTTTTTCTGACAATGGTACACCTTTCAGGAACAAGGAAGTGAAGCAGTTCCTCGAGAAACTCCATATTCAACATGGGTTTTCCACATCATACTACCCACAATATAATGGTCAAGAAGAAGCATCTAACAAAAATCTTGATCTTATTCTCCGTAAGATAGTTAATAAGTATGGTAAGGATTGGCATACTCAACTAATGTACACTTTGTGGGCCTATCGCACGAGTGTTCGTATGGCCAAAAGAACAATGCCTTACAACCTCGTGTATGGTGCCAAAGCTATTATTCCTTTGGAGTTGGAGATTTCATCTTTACGGGTTTGCCTTAAAGGGTTAATTAATGATTAAACCTACTGAGTTAACCATTTGCATTAGCTGAAGATTCTCGATGAGCACCATTTATAAGCCCTCAAACATCTTAAAGCTTATCAACGGTGGTTATATAGGCAATATAATCAGAGTGTGCTTCCTAGGACTTTTAAAATAGGAGATCTGGTTCTCTGTGAAAATCAAAGAAATGTAAATGCACCGCCTGATCAGAGAGGAAAGTTCAGTCCCAACTGGTTAGGCCCTTACATTGTGATCTTCGTATATGGCTTAGGTGCCTATGGATTATCATCTATGGATGGAACGCCTTTAAAAGAGCCAGTTAATGCGATGCATCTTCGTCGATACTATGCGTAGTGTTCTATGTTTCATCTATGTGGTGTTCTCTCTACAGAAGGGTAGTAGCACTACATATGTTGACATTATTCATTAACACATTATGAATTTTTTTGTGTGTTGTGAATGACCATGTACGTGTGTGTGTGTGTGTGTCCATGCATCACATTTCATCAATCAAAGCCATTAGATCATCATTGTGTTTAATTAACATACAACCATGTGTGTTTATTAAATCATGTTAGCATCTAATGTAAGTATAACATCCATAACATAAACATACGTGAAAAATAAAGAATGTAAATGCCATGAAATCAGAATCGATGTATCCATATATGTATATATGTATATATGTATGTATGTATATATGTATATATGTATGCATATATGCATATATACATATATGCATATATGTATATATACATATATGTATATATACATATATACGTATATATGTATATGTATACATATATACATATATGTATATGTATATAAACATATACATATATATAGTATATATGTATATGTACATATATATATACATATACATATACACATATATACATTATACACATACATATATGTATATGTGTATAATATAATATGTATGTATATACATAATATGTATACAGTATATATATACATATACATGATGTGTACATATACATATACATATACATATATGTATGTGTAGCTCATAATATATATGTATATACATCTATATATATACATATATACATATACATATATATATGCATATATGTATATGTATATGTATATATGTGTATGTGTATATATATATATATATATGTATATGTATATGTATATGTACATATACATATACATATACATATACATATACATATATATGTATATATATGTATATATATATGTATGTATCAAATGTCATGTACATGTATCGAGCCACTACTATAAAAATGAGTGGATGTTGAATATATGTCTATACAAAATATCTACAAGTATATATGAATGTATGTGTATCTCGCTACAAAAATGATATACAAAACTAGTGATGATGCCTCTGATCACTGCGGTGCATGGCTCTCAGAGCCCTTTGGCTTTGGCGGATGCTCTGGAACCCTGTGGAGGGGCTGAACAGTTGTCATGGAGCATGAACAGTGGGAGCGTGATATAGACAAAGCTGCCCACATCCCCCTAATCTCCCCCTATAGGGAGGATATCGTCAGCTCCACCTGCCTCAATTGGTCCCATAGTCATTGAACTTCTGTCGAGATCATAGTTATCGACTTACCGTCGAGGTCATCGAGATGGCTCTAGAGGGTGTCACACACTTGCTCGGTGGCATCAACCCTCCTCACTACCGTGTCTCACTCGGTGAGCACCGTCTGCAACAGCCCCAACAGCTGGTCGTGTTGTCCCCAAACAGTTGTCAACTCTGCAGTGAGCTAGAGGATCTCCATGCCCTGCTCCTTGTAGGCAGTCCTTAGGCGTGTAATTGACTCGAAGATGGGGGCATGACATCCTGCAAATGTTGGCCGGTAAGCCTTGTGGACTGATCCTTGAATCAGAATAGCAGGGGAAACCTCTGAAATACACTGAGCTATAAGCCCAGCTCATCCCTATGCGTCCTCTGCAACCACAAAGAAAGAAATAGGTATCAATATCACATGGCATGTATATACATATTTCGTAAAGCAAAAAACTAAAAGCATGGAAACAAAAAACAACATCACGTATACCTGGGTCCCCTGGCTTCCATGTCAGGTCAAGGTGAGGGTCGGTACTAGGACCTACGCCGTCGACATCGATGGCCACTCCCGGTGATGCTAGTACCGCCACGACTATAGTAGAAGCTGGTGGTGTCGAAGAGATAGGGGTAGCTAGTGGGGGGTCCAACCTCCTCCACTACCTTGATCTTGGTGGTGCCGCCTCCTCCTATGGTGCCTCCTCCTCCTTGCCAAATTGCTACCGAACTCTCCTCCTATCCTATGGTGGTTGGGGTGGTAGGTCCTCCTATGGACCAAGGTCCCCTCTCGGGGAACCCTCACCGAACACAAGAGCAAAACGATGCCTCCCACCACCATGCAAAATCAACCACTACCCTGACATTATCCACCAACGCTATAGGGGGCAGATCATGGTCGGGCTCAACATCGTATGATGGGACAATATCAGTAATAGTGGGACGAGGGCAGTCCCCAACCCTCATTGCACTCCTATGGGCCCTAGTATAGGTGGGAACATCTGCTGGAACCATCTGAGGTCAGCCATGCTACCGCATGACCCGACTCTAGTAGTAGGGTACTATAATGAAATCTCTTTGCTTGATCAAAAAATGATCCTGCTACAGGTTCCTAAAGTACCTGTTGTCATCCACCCACTTGAAAAATCGGTAGGGTCTCCACTAGATCCCATCTGCAGTGAGAGTGTCAAACTGTAATCACCAAAACTGTAAATCTCTGAATCTCCACTAGCCCGTCATGTCATACCATTGGTCCATGGGAATCTGATACGACCATCGCTGGGGAAAATCGACTGGTTGGGTGCACATGATGTGGGAAAAGACCCACACCTGCAAAAGTGTGCATGTTGTGAGGCTATGGTACTCATAATGCATGTACCAACCTAACTCCTAGTAGAGGTGCACTAGCATGTTATGTCCCTAGGAAAAAATAGTCCTATGCTCCACCATCTCTCTAATAGTATCAACGAGGCCTCCGTGTAGGTGTGAGCCTTTCTCATCAATCATGATCCGAAAGGCAACGATCATGATCATGAATTGACAAAGAAATGGTGCAGTGGTCCTCACATGGTCATACCAGTGCATGTAAATATGACCCTTGTCATCGCCACCGTCAGTCCTCCCTGTGCAGTAGAGGACCCCCTTCATTCACTCCTGTGCCAATCGTGTATCGTTGAGAGCCACCCACCATCCAAGGATGGGTGGCCCGAGGATTCAATAGATGTCCTCGAGTGTGATGATCATCTCTCCACAAGGTAGCTGCAAAGATGACATGGTGGCATCCCACTGCTCCATAAGGTTTTTCAGCATCCTCTCGTGATATCTCATCTCTGTCATGGTAAAAATGTGCTAGAGACCGACCCGCTCTAGAAGTGTGACCTCGTCCTTCAATAGATGGTCTCTCTGCTCACAAACGAGTCAAAATGCTTTCCCTCCCAGATGCTCTCGAATCTCTAGGTACTCCTGCAAAAAGTAGCAAAAAATCTGAGTCAAAACATCAAAATTTTGCATGAAAAAAAAAAGTTAACTAGGACCTATGTGCATTGCGCAAACATCTGTGTGTCGTGCATGTGTCTCCCAACCACCATGGCCACCCCGAAGATGACGGTGCATCTCCAAAACGATAATGCATAGTCAAGACATCAATGCTTATCGAAGATGACAGTGCAGATGTCAAATGAGGGCACAAAAAAAGATGCCTGTGCACCTCGCCGGAGGAAAAATTCCTAAAAATGAGCTAAAAATATGAAAAACAAGGTTTTGCGGCCTACCTGGTCCACCTCGTGACCCTCGGCAATTGCCTGACATAGCTGCTCCAACCTCGATGCCTCATACTCTCTCCTACTCAACATTTTGCTAACTTTTATCTCACAAAATTCAACAATTTGCTCGCAGTGAATAGTGAATATGACCCTTCTAAGGGCCCACTTAGATATATATAGGCCCCCCGGGGCCCATTTTTCCTAGAGCTTGTGACTCCCTAGTTTCTCCTAAATTTTCCCCACCATGCTGGGGGAAAACTTAGGAGGGGGCATAAGATCATCTCTTGATCATATTTTTCTTCCAAATTGACGACTTTTTTCTTGGTCATTCTTCTCTCCGTAGTAGCTTTCTTCTGATTTTTCAAAGTTGACCCAAAATATGAGTTTTGCAAGTTAACACTTTGAACAATTTTTCATGACCATTTTGACATTGTTTATTGAGCTCGGATGTTGGGGACACCTTTAGTACTAGTTAGTTCAACTTCAGTTGCCGCTATGGTCTCTCTCTGTTGGCACGCAAATTCGTAAAATTCAAAATTTAGATGAATTTTTTCTTTTCTACTTTAGTGAGGCTGATTTTTTTCAAAATTGATCCCACTAAAGTGGGGGAAAAATTTAATGTCGTAGAATTGCACCTAGGGGAAATTCCACATTTTGGAATTTTTTCCTAGCATTTATGATGCCTTGAGACATTAATGACAAAATCCCATGGGTCAGAATTTCGTGATTCTGACTCCATGCAGACTTGTGGTTGAGCAATAGAAGCCTGGCGACATGTTTCTTGAGAATCTAGGCTCTGGACGCATGTGCATCGCACAGATGTCTACATGACGTGCTAGCATCCTAGCATATTTCTGAGTTCAAAACGTGGAATTTGGAAGGCTAACCCTTGAGATACGTCTCCTAGCGGTTACATTCTGAAAGTAACGGCTCTTTTTAGCCCTTGCAAGCATTAAAACCCCTTTTTGACTCTCATTTGGGGGTTGGAAGACATCACTCAAGCTCTCTTGTTATTTTGCTCCAACTTTGAGATCTCATCTTTGATAGCAGTGCTCCCACAAGTAAAGCCATGTTGGATTGAGGTCCTCCCAACAGCTGCAGCAACTCTCAAGCAAGCACTCAACGGTGCATTTGTGTGCTCCAGAGAGGGCCTAGGCCCATGGGTAATGCTCTCTCTCTTTCACTTTCCTTTCATACTTGCTCATTTACTATCTTGTGGTGTGGGTTCTACTCCTGAGCGGGTTTTTCTTTCACTAGACACTTCTCGTGGTGTGGGTTCTACCCTTGAGTGGGTTTTTCTTTCACCACACACTTTGTTTACTTCTTTAGTACTCCTTTCCAAATTGGTTGTCCGTGGAGGTGGAAACACCAAAGCGAGGTCTAACTGAGGCAGGCCCCTATATTGCCACTCAACAACTTTCCTCTCATTCTCTTGTGTGTAGGTCATGAAAAGGAGCTTGGAGTGAAGATTCAGATGTCCAGAGGGAGGTAAGCTTTCTCCAAGCATCCTTTTGTTCATTTCAGTTTCTAGTTTTCTAATTAATTATATAGTTCAGTAAGACTCACCCTTGAGCCTAGAAGTAAAGCTTATTTTTGTCCCTTTGAGCTCCTGAGTTATTTGTTTCTTAGGACACCGGTGCATCCTTTAGATGACAGCGCGCCGCACTGGCATCCTGGAACTGCACTAACATCTTTTGGCCGAGAGCTCCCTCTTCTGAGGTAGGAATCTCTTAGCTTTACTCTCCCAGGGTCTCTAGTGGTTTCTCCCGAAGCATAATTGAATCTTAGTTCTTTATCGTTTTGTTTTTCTATTGTACTAAGGTGTATAAGGGAAATTTGTTCCCTGGTAATCTCTCAAGAAAAGAGAGACCCGCGTGTAGCGAATCCCTCTTATATCACATCATGATAGAGTGTTTTTTTATTTATGGAACAAGTAGATGTACGCACAACTAAGCATGAATTGCAAAGGCAATTTTTTTTCTGTTTTCTTCAAGATATGATATATAGACAAGTGGATATTGTACACCAAGTTGAGACAAACCTTGGTGACATTTAGTATCCATTTGTCAAAGATTAAGACACGTTAAACAATGAGTGTTCTGATTTAGATTAGTGACAATAGAACCTTGTAGGAATATGTGATGAAATTACCATAAAGCATGTTAATCTTGCTATAAGAAAGCATTAACTGACCTTTGACTTGCATAGGACTTTTAATTGACTATGCTAGATGGAATTCCAATCACACATAAGGACCTTAGTTTCCCCAGTCATGTTACCAAGACAAACCACAAATAAAAATTAATAGAAAGAAATGTATCATTGTCAATCTAATCACTTGTGGATATCCTCAAGTAGCCTAGTATTACGATATAAGATAAATCAAATAGGATAAGACTAATACTAGACCAAATCAGTCAACAACTATGTAGGTTTTTTTGTTCACTGATAAGTGTTTGATATGTTTTTAAAAGATTGTTTATGTTTTAAGGAGTAAGACATTTTGTGTAAGATGCCTGGTCTAGTTTCGATAATGCAAAATCCTAGAAGACAAATGATTTTTGATAAGATATGTAACATTTGTAAATAATTGATTAGCCTAGTTGAGAACTAGTTTGGGTAGTGTCGTCTTTTTTTTCATGATTTGTTAAGGTTGGTTCCTCTATAGGATATCTTGTTTGTGTTAGACATGTTCATTCTCTACAAAGGGTAGTTTTATTATGGAATTTAGATTATGATGAAAATTTTATTGTAATGGACCTTAAGGGGACTAACCTAATGCCTCGATGGTTCATGAGTGATGACCTTGCCTATGTGACAACATAAAGACAATGTAGCTCAATTGACCATGACAAGTGGTGGCTTATTATGACATATGGATTAGGTGAAGATTTGACTATGACAGACCCTAAAGGACAAACCTAATGCCTCAAGGGCTCATTAGTGTCTCCCCTTTCTTATGTACACATGCAGAGAGAATGTAGTTCGATACCATGAACTAACGTCATTTTTTATTTATTTTTATATTTTATGATTGTTTTGGATTTTTCAAAGGATATTTGAATGTTTTGATGTTTTGTTGAACGTTCTGATGTTTTTTGTATTTTTGTGATAACATCCTCAGATGCCATGTGTAAGATCCTATTGAAACCCATAGGTTGAGGATTGCCCCTAGTCTAGAACATGACTAGTTGTTATGAAAGGATGGATATGATAAATGGTTTGACACTAAATGTTTAATTAGTCTTAGTCCATGAGAGGGGTGAGAAAAAATTTATTATGAAAGAGCATGTGATCAAGTTATTATGGATGGAATCAGATAGAGTAATGATAGATGGTAGAGTGGAAGCCAACTATACAAGGTGCCTGTTTACCAGGTTTTCACCGTGGTACTTATCCAAATTGCCACCAAAATGGTTTTTACTATAGGAAAAAATATTTGTCTTTCTCTTTTATTTTTTATTTTTCCATTTTTTGATTTTTTAATACAATGGGATCCCTAAATTTCATATATAGTACTTTTGAAGGTGCATGCTATTGATAGGATCAGATATAATTTCAACCTTAGGAATAACTAGTTGATAGGCACCAGATGCGTATGTCACGGTGATGATATAAGGATTTGTTGATGGTCAAAATAGCACAACATTAAACAAAATATCTCTATCCTATTTCTCCTGAAAAAGAAAGATAACATAAAGTAATCTATCTCCTAAGGTCCTGGTAGTTGGTTCTCAACTGTGTTGATGATACTCAATGGCCAATGTATCTGTAATATTCAAGGGGCCTTGATGGCATTAAGGGATACAAACTGCATTAGATCAATTAACCTACATTGGGGGGTATAAATAAATAGAAAAAAGATAGATCAGAGCTTCAGAACAACATAATATGAATAAAACTTCTTCACATCCAAACATGTATGTTAACAATGAGTGTTTCTTCAACTAATCAAAAACCATAACATGATGCAATCCATATTATAACCTACACCATTGCATACATTCACAGTGCTAATTCAACAATCATAACCATTCACCAAAACTTCACTTCAAGATTGAAATAGATCACTCACTCATTGCTAAAATAAGATCAAATAGACATAAAAGTAATTCCATTCATGAATAATTTAATGAAATAATCTTAAATCCGGTTTCCTCTAATGATTTGAATCAAATAGAAAACATTTAGGCACAACAACTAACTGGCATACAGATGATTATAATTCATTAACATTATCATAGAGGTTCAAACTTGACAATAACATGAAATTGTATAAAACTATAAAAAAAGTATCCAAGTTCGATAGAACTTTCAAAGTATCTTGCTAAAACTTATGAAATCCTAAGACTAATCACTATCTATTATCTTATCAGGTGGCTAATCCTTCTTCAATCAGCCGACCTTTACAAAATGAAGCCCAAGTTAAATATAGGCATGTCATGCATAGATTTCTCTTGATCAAAAATTGAGATCCACTAATCAAGGAGCCAGAACTGTATGAAGGAACTAGACGGGCTGATCTTTAGTTCAAAGGTTGATTGCTCTGTTGTGCAAAATTTGATTCCCAAGGAGGAAGATAGAACTGGTGGATGAGAGCTTTTGTTTAACTCATGTCAAAACCCTGCAAAATAGGAGAGGAGGGAGTTGTCCATCAAGAAGAGAATGTTTTGCTGCCAACTCATTCCTACGTTGCTTGGTCAAGGATATACTCATCATAACTAAAGAATACTTGTTGAAGAATGTCTAGATCAGGTCCATCAACCCAACTATCCTCAAATTTAATTCTCTTCAACTTTGCTGAGGTGAATTCTTGCATATCTTTCAATTTGATTAATTCCCTCCTAGCAAATTTCACCTCATCTTTTATATCCATTAGTCTATCCAACAAGTCTTCTCCATCATCTTCCTTCTACATTACTTCCTCAAATCTATTGCTCCACTTCTTCAACTTATCTAGAGGAAGACCTTTTTTGACCGGGATGTCCACATTGAGAAAAATATCAAACACCACCTCCAATTCATCAATTTGTTCATTCAAGTCCTTACTGGCCTCCTGAACTTCATTTCTATGCTCATAGATGAATTTGGATCTAAACCGGATTATGCTCAATGTCTTCTCAATAAAATCTGCATTATCTTCCTCAAGGATTGATTGCTCCAAGAGAGTTGACTTAGGCACCTTGTTGATGTCCTTTAATTTCTTAACATGTTCTCTATACTCCTCGTCTTGTTTCTCCAAGACCTCAGCATGTTGATTCATCTCCTCTACCAACTCAAGTGCTCCTTCATGAACTTTAAAACCATCAGCCAACACTTCACCAAACTCTTGATTGAGCCTATCAATCCACCTATCAAGCATCCCCGCCTTACTCCTCATTTGTACTAAGTCATCAACCTCTTTCTTGCTTAGTAGGATTGGGCTATTTGGAGCAGTAGCTTGTTGAGAAACCGAAGTGGAGACATCCTTCAAGAATTTGTGTAACTGATCCAATTGGGCTTTAAGTTCATCCTTCCTTTGCTTATCTTTGATCATTCTAGATTTGGTGGAGGATGCTACAATATCAATGAGATTCATCTGTTGGTTCCTTGTAGGTCTTCCCAAATTGACAGTGCCCAATTGGTAATTAATTATTTGCATGTCTTGTCTGTCTTTATCCATCATCGAAATTGCACATTCAAAAACAATCTCCCTTGCATCCATGTGCTTAGTGGAATGCAAAACTATGGCCTTTTTCTTGGGTCTTTCCTTCTCTATCTCCTTCATCATCCCATCCCAATTTAGAGGCTGAGGTTGAATTATATGCTTTCTCTCAAGATCAAGCTTTAACCATGTTGGAGCAGTAGGAGTGGTGACCACTTGTGTTGAAGAAGAGGCAATAGTGGCAGAAGATAGAGGTTGCAATATGGTGGTCCTAGGTTGAGAATCAACCTCTTGCACATTCTGTTGTTCTCTTTGTGCAACTTCTTGTGCCAACCTTTCAACTTCTTCCTTATCCTTCTGCTCTTGCAACTTTTTGGCTTCTAGTTCCTTTTTTAAACGCTCTTCTTCCAACCTCTTCTCCTCATACATTTGGTCTCTTTGTTTTTCATTCTCCTTGACTTTGTCCCATGCCTCTTTAGACCTTTTTTCATGCAAAGCAAGTTCTTTAGCCTCTTTTTCTCTTTGTAGGAATTCTTCCTCTTCGTTTCTTCTATGGGCTTCCTCAATAGCCTTGAATTTAGCCTCAAGGGATTCTCTTTCTCTCCTTTGTCTAGCCTTCTCCTCCTCAAGATCATGGATCTTCTGCAACATTTCCAATTTATCTCTCTCTTCTTTGGTTTTGAGTTCTTGCTCTTTTTGTTGTTATTGCTTAGCCAGTTCATCAACCTTGGCTTTAGCCTCCAATTCTTGTTGTTTGTCCAGTGCCTTAGCTCGTGCCTTGGCATTTACTTCTCTCTTAGCATCCTCAAAAAACTTCCATTGATCTTCCTCTGTCAAAACATGCTCAGCTCCTGCATCCTCAATTTCATCAAAGGACACACCCACATGAGTCTCCTTATCAGATGGGGTAGCTTCAGAGTCTATATCAATATCGTGAATCTCAATCTCAGGCTCCTCCTTCAAGGATTCAACTTCCTTGTGAAGGGTTCCCATAGGCATTTCCCCACTTGGCTGCTCTATGATAAGAGGTTGAGTTTATGTTTCACCCTGAGCAGTTATTGAGGCACCAGGTTCTGTTGTCGCCTCTTCTCCATGTGCTTCAGGAAGATCCCGACCAGCGATTATAGGTTTAATCTCCTCTCCATAATTGGGAGGGAAAAACTCTAAGGGCTCCTTAGGAGCCATTCTTCTTTTTGTTCTTTTGTACCCTTGGGTGGTGCCTGTAGCCTTTATCTTTTTAGAGGTCTAAGCCTCTAGCTCCTTGATTCTCATAACCACCCATTGGATGCTTCTATCCAATACTGGCCTTGCAATCTGCTTGATATCAAGACTCCTATGCATTCCAATCTACTGGATCTAAATCCTTTGTGCCTATATTTTCAACATCATATTGGGGATCCAAGGTTACCCCATCATCTGACAATGTTTCAGGAATGTCCCCCTTTACCCCATACTCAACCATGAGTGGGATGGGAAATATTTCATAGTTTCTTCTTCTCAGATCATAATTATCTTGTAGATCCATCCAAAAGTCTTCCAGCAGATTGAAGTGTTTATCAAAAATAGTAGGAAGCAAGGCTTGCATCTTGTGTTTAGGATCAAAATGATTCTTAGAATTGTACAAACCCAACTTCAAGTGGATTAACTCATCACAAATTATCTTGGCTGCCACATTGTGTGCATAATTATACTCACCCAACTTCATGGTGAATTTGTGGCAATCTATCTTGTGCTTATTGGAAAACTTAAGATTGACTGCTATAGCTTGATAGATGAATTCCATCAAGACAATTTTGTTGTTGTAGCACCTAGGGAGTAGATGAGGGTGGCCATCAAAACCATCTAGCCTAAAATAAGTGAACCTGGGGTATTGGATGTACCAATATCCCCACTCTGCAATAAACTCCATAGCATCCCTGCTCAATATGTAGCCTGCATCTCTTGTGAGCCAGTTAATGATAACATACAAAAATGCATCATTAACTCTTCTATAGTGTGACTCAGAAGTCTGTAAGGTGAGATGATCATAGTGATCCCACACCCTTTTCTATCCTTAGGCTTCTCCCAATATTCCCACTACATTCAATCTAGGAAAGATGCCCCTTATGGTCGCTACATATATCACATAAGAGGTCATAAAGAAACTCTTGGTCTCTCTCACTCTAAGCATCTAGTTGTGTATGCATTCTGATACTATCATAGCAAATCAAATTGTTACCTTCCATCTAGGATAGTCTGAATGAATGGAAACATTCGTTCCTTGAACTGGGAGGAATCTCTCTTCCCAAACACCCTAGAGAGCATCATTATTATATCTCCAATATCCTTGTAGAAATATGATCTTTTAGGCTGATCGGAAAGCTTGGATAGGGAATTTTTCTCAACCCTCATCCAATTCTTGTTCATGTGAGTCCTGCTGGGCTCCTTCTTGTTGTTGTATAGCTGCAGGGCTTCTGCCTCGTTCAATTGCCTGGGGCTCTGTGGGGTAGGTGCATTGAACATGAACCTTATCATCTGTGGTGTAAGGTCAATGATGATGTTCCCCTACAATTCCACACATTGTCTGGTAGTAGGATTGTAGGCTCTAGCTGCAATGAGTATTAACTCTAGACACTTGACAGATAGAGGAAAGAGGGCAATGCGTGCCAAACTAGATTGATCAATTCTCTAAGTTCTCCCCATTACATCTTCACTGAATGTTTCTTCATACATCTCTTCATAGTTGAATGAGCCCAAGTTTGTATTTGTAATGTCTGCCCAATCTGAGTTCACCTTGATAGCTATAATGGTAGGACTTTGATGCTTATACCTCAAAGTATATGGGAGTTGTTCCACCTTGATTTTTTTAGGCTTGGTTTCTTGTTTTCAGCTCTCTGCAAGTTGGCTCCTTTGCGAAGCCTCCTCCGATGCTCTAGACATCTTTTATTTCTGTAATAAAACCCTAGATTAGATGAACAAAAGCATGACAATCAATACATCATCCAATACCACTCTCTACTTCCTTAGGACAACTTTCCATACTTAGCCAAATTTCATATTCACTAGAAGCAAAATGAAAGAAGAATTAAGAACAAGAAGCAATTTCAACACAAATCGGGATCGGGACCAAAACAAGGCCAGAATTGGGATCAGAAGGGAAACCAAACCTGAAACCAATCAATAGTTCCAAGTTTTACCTCCACTACGGTTCCACTTCCGCCAAAGGGAAATGTTGAAGATCAAATTCAACGATCATTGGAAACGGGATCATTTTGCGAATGAACCCCAATGCAAATACTCACGGGACGAGTTCGTTCCCGAGTTTGCTTTCGCTAGTTTACCATTCAAAATGAAGCAGTTTCTTAATAGCGCAGTCACATGAGCTTTTGTACTTGGGTCACATGGGATCATAAGGGAAATTTAGACAAAGGGGCTTAAACTCACCCATTAATAGAATAAAGACCAAATTTAACTCTAAGGGCTGGATATTGTAAAGGTCGTCGAACAAACCCTAGTTTGCACGACGTGTCGACTCAGATATTTAAGGCATCAAGAACCCGACATGAAAAATCATTGAATTGACACAGGAATAAGATCAAAGGGGTAACTAAATAGATCCTAACACTTTTAAAGCATAGAGGACCCCATCAAACAAAAACCTAGTAAAAAACTAGGGCACAATAGAACAGACTTGCCACGAAAGCGACAACAAAATGGAAAAAGAAACAAATGGAAAGACAAAAAAGGAAAAAAAATAGAAAACAAAAGGGACAAAACCAAAACCAAAAAGACACAAAGGAACGAGCGAATATTCACAGGAAAGGTCCCATGAACGTGCAAAAACACAATCAACATGAACACGAACACAAAACGATAAACACAAATGGGAAAAGAATGGGAAAAGATCCTACCTCGAAATGCCAACAAGGAAAGGTTGAGACCTGATAAGAATCTACTCACCAACGCGCCTCCAAAATCAAATCATGCTCCTCTCTAAGTTATCCTA
The DNA here is from genome assembly GCA_007258455.2 of Sequoia sempervirens. Classification (NCBI taxonomy): domain Eukaryota; kingdom Viridiplantae; phylum Streptophyta; class Pinopsida; order Cupressales; family Cupressaceae; genus Sequoia; species Sequoia sempervirens. The sequence goes on along the minus strand of VDFB02271358.1, from coordinate 832,335,929 downwards.
CTTTTGATTCACTAAAAAAACTTAGATAACAAAGATAATGAGCCAGCTAACCTCAATTAAAGTTTTAAAATCATTTTGCGTGTGTGAGAAGGCTACAATTAATGCGATAAATGTGGTCAGTCGAGGTCAGAGCAAACAATGTAAAAAGAGTAATCAACCAGTGTGGAAATTAAAGGCAGGGTGGACATGGACTCAGATCTAGAATAGAACAAGAAACCTTTACGAAGTCTCTTATCAAACTCCCAACTTGGTTCTGATCCTGCGAAAGGGACAAACAACAAAGGGAAATGGGGCAAAGTCAGAACCAAAACTAGATCTAGAACTTTTACAAAGTTTCGAGTTTGGTTTTGATCCCGACAAAGGAACAAAACCGAGACAAGGACAAAGAAATGACGGGAAGCGGATCCAGAATGAAAATCGGACCCGACCCAAGAACAACAAAGACCAAAACACAAAGCAAGCGAGCAGGAGTGGGATCAGAACAAAAATAGAATTCGAAACTTTTACAAAGTTCCAAGTTTGGTTTCATCTCTGGTTCCGCTTCCGCCATAGCAAAAACAAAACACAAGGAAATGAGAAACAACTAAAGGGAGTAACGAACCCAAGAGCACAAGACCAACCAACACACAACGAAAAGAACACAAAATAAGGGTGGGGCCAGAACCAGGACTGATTCCAAACTTGGAACCTTACAAAAGTTCCAAGTCTAGTTTCCATTTTGACTTCGATTCTGCCAGACCAAAAGAAAAAAGGACTTAGGAGATAAACAAACAACTCCTAAGACCCAAAAAAACATCAAAGACAAAACAAAAATAAGGGGGACCCATTTTGTTCCAAAACAAAATGGGGTGGTTATGCAAGGCATAACAGGACCCAACCAGTTAGGATCAAACTTGCCTAGTTTTTCTCTTTCTTGTTGGTTCTTAGGATTCTCTTTCAAGACCAGATCACTAATGTCAAAGTTACAAACCTTGAATCTCTTGTTGTAGCTACATCAGAGGTGATTTTGATATGCCTACAAGTTGACCAACATAGCTTGTCTTCTTTCATCCAATATTTATAGCTGTGGAGATTTGGTAATCTTCATCATCAATAAAATTTTGCATGGAAACTCTCAAGGATGGGATCTTGACCTCAATCGGTAAGATGGCTTCAAAATTGAAGATAAGGGAATAAGGTGTGGTACTAGTACGAGTATGAATGCCCATACAATAAGCCCATAAGGTTGGATTTAATTATCTATGCCAGTCTCGGCCAATGTCATTAATAGTATTTTTTAGGATTTCACAATGGTTTTATTAGATTCCTCGGTTTGACAATTACTTTGGTTTTGGTTATAATATGGAGTGGCGAAGTGCTGTTGGATGTGGTATCTTTCACATAATACCTTGATGTCTTAGTTTTTGAAGGGACACCAATTATTTGTTACTATGGATAAAGGAACCCCATACCGACATATGATATAGTTCAGTATGAACTTTGAAACTTGTTTACCAGTGATATACATCGTCATTATTTCTTCAATCCATTTGGTGAAATATTTTGTTGTAGTTATAATGAACTTGTGTCCATTAGCAGATATAGGTTGAATCTTCTTGAAAAGGTCAAGTCCCCATTGAGAGAAAGGCCAAGGTGAGGTAAAAGGATGGAGTCCTTGTGCCAATTCATGTACCATGTCACCGTGGATTTGACATTGTCAACATTTCTTCATGAAGTGATTTGAATCACCTTCCATTATAGGCCAATAGTGCCCTATTCTCAGAAGCTTCTTGGATAGGGTAGGACCACTAGAGTGAGCCCCACATATACCTTCATGTATTTCTTGTAAATCCATCTTCAATTTATTTGTTTTAAGACATCTAAGATGGGTGGTATCTAAGATATGATGGTAAAGGGTATTTGTGATGATAACGTACTTAGCTGCTCTTTGGATAAAAGGTTTTTTGTTGGTTGTTGGAAAAGTTGAGAGGTAGGATTTTTGAGTGAAGGCAGTCTTATATATCCTTATACTACGATGAATTGGGACCAAAAATCTTACATACAAGCTCATATTCAAGGACGTCGCACGTAGGGTTCAACAATTGTTCCAACAAGAAATCACATTGATGTACATTATTAGGAATTTCCAAGAGAGACCCAATGGTGGCCATTGCATATGCTTCCTTATTCTACACTCTTGGGATCTATGTAAATAGAATGGTGTCAAAGTATTCTTTGAGGCTATCCACCATTTTCTTATATGGTACCAGTTTGTCGTCCATAGTCTCATATTCATCATTGACTTTTTGACCCACTAATTGTGAGTCACCATATACTTGTAGGTCTTTGATTTTCCATCAAATTGATTCCCTCAAACTTGTGAGTAGGGCTTCATATTTTTCTATATTATTTATGCATAAAAAATTAATCCTATATGATTTAAGGATAGTGTCCCCTTGTGGTGTAATGAACAATACATCAACTCCTAAAATATGATTTTTGTACGATCCATCCAAGTACATTTTCCACTTTGTAGATGTATCTAGCTTGAAGATTGCCTTATCTGAGAATTCAGATATGAGAGGTGTGAATTCCTATGTAGGGGCATCTGCTAACTGATCAGCAATGACTTGAGCTTTAATCAATTTCCTTTCCACATACTCAATGTTGAACTCACTGAGGAGAGTTACCCATTTTTCTAATCTTCTTGTTAATGTGGCCTTGCTGAGTAATTACTTCAGTGGATCAATTTTTGTTATCAACTTTTTCTGTAGATTTAACATGTAGGGCCATATTTTTTGTGTAACAAAGTCTACAACAAGACATGCTTGCTCAATGGGAGTATAATTGATTCATACCCTATAAGGGTATGTCTGATGTAATATATTGCACATTCCCTACCATTTTCATCATTTTGTGCTAAGAGAGCTCCTAGTGTAGATGATGTTGTTGATATATATTAAATAAGTGGTTTCCCATTGATAGGAAATCTTAGTACTTGTGGAGATAGTAGGTAGTCCTTGATCTATTGAAACACATGTTGAAAAGAATCAATCCATTTGAACGGGACATCCTTATGTAGGAGGTACTAAAAGGGGTGGAACTTGTTTGCCAGTTGTGCTATAAACTTGTGGATAGATTGCAATTTTCCCTAGAGGCTCCTTAGCTAAGTTAGAGTGGAAGGTGGTGGCATGTTAATGATGGCTTTGACCTTTGCAAGATCAATCTCTATGCGTCTATGTGAAATGATGTATCTTAGGAGCTTCCCAAAGGTCACTCCAAAGACACATTTCTTTGGGTTCAGTTGAACCCTATATTCTTCCAACCTTGTAAATTTTTTCTCCAGTACTACTGTGATCATCCCTTGTGAGGGATTTTTCTAGGAGGTCGTACACATAGTCCTCCATTAGTTTATGCATCATGTCATGGAAGATTGTAGTCATTACCCTCTGATAGTATCTTCAACATTTTTAAGACCAAAGGGCATGACATTCCAACAATATGTACCCCAAGCATAGGTGAAAGTTGTCTTGTGCTGATATTTTGCTACAATTTTAATTTGATTATATTCAAAGAAACCATCCATCAGTGATAAAATCTCATATCCCATTGTAAGATCCATGATCATGTTTATATTGGGTAACATGAAATCATTCTTTGGACAAGTCTTGTTTAGATCTCTGAATTTAGTGCAAATACGGATGCCCCTGGTCAGCTTGGTAAGTGGCACCAGATTTGAAATCTAGTTTGCATAATTGATGGGTCTTATGAACCCAACATCTAATAGTTTCTTCAACTCTGCTTTAACTAGTAAGGCAATTTTCAGGTGCATCTTCTTCAACTTCTGCTTAAAAGGTTTAGCATTAGGAAGGAGAGGTAGGTTATGGAGTACTTGTTTGGGGTCTAGTCCTGACATGTCCTCATAGGACCACGCAAAATTTATTTTCCTTTTCGAGAAAAAGTCAGTGAATTTTGGCTTATCTACATCTATCAGGGATGCTACAAAGTGTATGATTTTTGGATCTTCTGATGTGTTGATGTTGACCTTTTGTGACTTCTTGACCAACATTGGGGATTTCTCTTGATTTGTGGGGAGCGGGTCCAACCTTCCATCCTTAGGTGCCTCAGAGAGGTTTTCATTGTCGGAAACATCCTTTTTGTTATCTTTTGATATGCTTGTAGGGGCCTTTTTTTTCACCTACAGACTTGTTTTTCTTTATTTTATTTTTTTTGCAACTAGAAGCGGGGCCGACTCCCCATAGTATGCATCCATGTCAAGATCAATGGTGAATCTAGCATCGTGATCCCCACTTGGTATTCTATCTCTAATTCCCATAAACTCAACAATTGCTTCATCATTTTTGAATAGGTCTAAGCTCGGTGGACATTGTTGGTCCCAATCAATTAGTTGGAGGTGAAGCAATGACTTGTCATCGCTAGTATCAACAAAGCTAAAGAATGAGGTGGATAGGGTGAAGATGGATGAATTGATATAGGCATGGCCTTTAGTGTCATCAATAGGGGATTCAGGTTCAGGACCAATCTTAGATGTCTCAACAATGTCATATGCGTTAATGACTTTCTTTAAAAATATCATGGTACTAGGAGCTTTCACTTTTAGAGGTTGATACAACAACCCTTTGTTGTGCAACTGCTTGCTTGCTAGGATAGCTTCGATCATACCTTGTTTTTGCTGTCCAAGGCCATTGTGACCATCATAGCCTTTCTATTTCATTATGTTAAACCCTTTTCCATATTTATCCAAAAGTAGATCCACGTGTATCTCATCCTCTTCATCTCTATATATCCATTTAGAGAGGTCTTCCTCGATACATTCCTTTCCTAATTCACCCCACCTGGTGAAGGTTGTGGGTTGGTGATATTGAATCGTCACCTTGGGATATTTCCTTATGTGATGGGATTTTCCATAATGTTTTGGTGCAAATGGTAGTTTCCCCATGTAGAATGAACTTTCAATAATGTATTATCCAATTCCATCATCTTGGACCTGGACCTTGGTATCAAGGAATTTTGTTGGTTTAATGGTGAGGATTTTGATAGAGAATTTGGGTCAATGTATTGTGATGAGGAAGGGGTAGATGGTCTCTTCCTATGGCTAGGTACTTGATGCTTAGGTGTTCCCCCCAAGTTATTGCAATAGTGAAAGGGGTTAGGATCACTAAAAATAGTGATCTCTGCTCCATTATAGGGAAACTTCAGACATTGATGGTATGTGAAAGTGTGAACCGCAAATCCCAACCTGCACAAACTCAAGAGACAAACCCTACATTAGATTGAATGCAAGGTTAGTATCATGATTCCCCAAGGAATCCATTTGAATTGTAAATGAAAAGGGAATGAAGTAAAGAACAAAGAAAAGCATAAACTAAAAATATCAAATCCTATTCAATCGCAAAGAAAACTCTAAATCTCTTGGGGGAGTTGGTGCCAATTTGATGTGGAAATTGGCCCTTTCTCAACTCCTATGATGTGATGAAGATGTTTGATGAAGAGTGATCCACTTGATGAATGCTTCCATGTGCTCCAAGATAAAATCTGCATAAACTAGCTAAAAAACTCAATAAGATGAATGTAGATTGCTATGAATTTGAGTATAGTAAGTTTACTCAAGTTGTGGATGGATAGAATGAGGAATGAAGCCTCTTATTTATAGAATGTTGAGATGGAAGAATGCCCAAAATGAAGCAATGTGGGACTAATCTTCAACCAATGGCAAGGTGCCACTTGTCCAAATGTGAGTGGATGGAGGATGTGAAAGTTTTGGCAAATGTGCCCATAAATGCAATTAGATGATATTTGAAATTAGTGAAATGACATGTAAGAGGGAAAAAGGAATGCCTTAAATGCCACTTGGCTCAATGCACAAGAACATGTAAGATGAAATAAACGCCTTGTTGGAAGGACTAAGTCCACTTGGATTTTGAATTCAAATTGAGGGAATATTCTCTATTTATGCCCTTTGAGAGAAAATAGAGATTTAATAAATGAATCAAATCTATTTTCATGTGCAAGTGGAAAAAGCTAGAGTATGGGACATGAGGTTAGATTAAATTAGTCAAGGGTTGATTAATTTAATGAGAGATTAGGGGATGTGACATTTTTTACTTAAATTTGTGGATTTAAATAAATCAAAATGAGAGGAATGTAATTATAGAGATAGTTAAATAAATATTTTTGATTTATTTAACTAAAGAAGGTGAATGTTAGATTAAATCAAATAAATGTTTATTTAATTTAATAGGACGACCTTAGGGATTTAACCAAATAAAATGGATTATTTAATTAAATAGAGATAATTAGATCAGATTGATTGATTTAATTAACGAAAGAGAGTGACTTAATTAAATAATTTATTTATTCAATTAAGGGAGGAAAGTTGATGAATTTAATCAGATAAGGATATTCGATTAAATGGTTAGATCGAGGGATGATTTTGGATGAACTGGTGTTAGTAGTCAGGATCAGATGTGTAATGTCAATTAGTATATTTTACATGTCTACATTTTTCCCTCTTTGAAGCAATGCACTTGTTGTGTTAGTTCAAAGAATAAATTGCCTCGATCAAAAGTCAAAAAAATTTCAATTTTAGAACTTGCCCCACTATTGCCCCGGTGAGGGAAAACATGCCATTATATTGCCCCCTTGAGAGATTAGATGAAAATTCTAATTTTTGGGTGATCTCACGAAAAAAGAGGACAAGGTGCCTGATAGGTCCAAAAGGCTCCAGGAGGTCAAAAAATGAGGTAAAATGCCAAAAAAGGTGCAAAACAACCTCCATTTATGCAAAAACGGGTTCGGGGGATCAACATCCCAGCAGGACAGTCAAACGGGGTCAACAAACTATAACTTTTAGGCTTAAATAGGCCTTAGGAGGCCACTTTCAATTCATTTTCAAACTTAGCCTTCAGCGATTTTGAGATTTTGAGCTCTAAAACCTTGACGAGATGGCGCAACGACAACTCTTGATGCACATTTTCGACCAAGTACAGATATACTAGTGACCTCCCAGCATTGGACCAATGGTAATTCATCTCAAATTGAGCTTCATTTTTTGTTTAACGTGCGTATTTAATGCTTTCAAAGTTAGGTTTCTAGGCGTGGTGAAAATACTGCACTACTCTAACTTTCAAACAACACTACTTGGTGTTTAAATTGGACTGCCATTGCAAGATGGACCGCTGCGGTGGAGTTTGGAGTTTGGGAACAAACTTCAAACTCCGACGCATTCGTGAAATGCATCACTAGGTTTCAAACTTTGGCACCACGACAAACTTTAGAATTAGGGTTTCGGGCTAAACTGCGCCACTTTGTCAAAGTGCACCATCCGGTGCACTTTGAGACTTTGAAGGTGCCAACGTCGTAGTTTGCAAATTTCAAATTGCAACACCTTCATAGGTTGTGACGCTGGGCTGGATTCCTGAATGTTGAGATTAGCTCAGGATAATTTTTCCTTGATGATTTTAACACGATGAATTTTCCTGATGCAAAAGGTGGCAAGAGAGGTTTATTCTCGCGAGCACAGGTCATAGGAGATTTTTGGCTATTTGCGGGATTTGACCGACAGGGAGCAGGAGCAGCTATGAGAGATGGGACTATGGTATATCACTTACGCACCACCTGTGCAAACCCATCTAGGCATGATGTCGGTGCTTGGCAAGAGATGGAACAATGAGACCTCGTCCTTCCATCTTTTGACCGGTGAGGCCACTGTTACTTTGGAGGACGTGTGGTGGATCTTTAGGTTGCCAATACATGGGTGACAAGTTATACATGATATGGATGTCGGACGGCAGGCATGCTATGTTGTTATGGCCATGGATGAGATTGTGTTTTGTGAGGGTCAAATAGAGCTAGAGCACCATCGGGTGCTCACATCACCCTTTCGATTGGTGATTGTAGCTATCATTTCAAGTCTTGTCACCCCAGATCAGCGAGGCTGGTATTTTAGTCTTGGTTGGGGGATCTGCTGGGAGCATATGGTTCACGATAGGCCAATACGTTTTGCATGGGATTTGATTCTACTAGCCTCCCTCTACAGGGATCTTCATGAGTACACATATTTGGATGGTAGAGCACTTAGTGCAGGGGTCATGCTCCTTCATGTATGGGCATGGGAGCATATCTCTGTTCTTTGGCCACGAGTTGTTCCAGTGCTGATGGGGCCTGATGAGCCAATAGTCTGTCGTTACAGAGGTGGTGTTTCGTTCACACACACAAGGGAGCATGGGATTCCTCACTGGAGGGTCCTTGATGATATGTAGGTTTTCACATGGCGCCCCTACCTTGGTCAACCTGGATGGATTGATGACATACAACGACTATTCTTTTCCCATCAGGATTGCTTGATGTAGGGGCGAGAGCATACGATGCTCGAGATGTATCTGTCGGGGAGAGTCCAGTGCTAGTTCGGCGAGGCACATGACAAACTAGATGATGGTTATGTGGTCATCTTTTCCAAGATAGTGTCACAGAGTGTGTGGGGCCGGTACATTCCTGCCTCCGAGGTAATGGAAAGTTTCAGGAAGCTAGTGGCCTAGCCATGGGCATATGATTGATCTAGGGAGCACACAGGCCTATCGTGATTGGTTCAGACCTCCATTGAGACTTATAGTCCCAAGCACACCATCCGATCGATGGAGAGCGAGGGGCAGAGGGGCAGGACGAGGGTGGGGAGAGGGCGGTGCCCCAGCAGGTCAACCAACATAGGACCTACCAACATAGGATCAACCACTTAAGGATCAGGTTGATCAGCCCCATGCAGATGCCATTATGTAGGACCAGGATCGCGGGCAGGACGGGCATCAGGATCGGGTTGCCACACTGCCGCGAGATGGGGGTGAGGATCAACCTCATGTGCAGCCTCCGCCAGTACAACCAGCAGGACAACCGGATCCCTGTGATGGACAAATTTTACAGCTGCAGGCCTAGATTCAAGTTTTGACGACAAAGAGGGATCAAGCCAGGGCTGAGAGAGATCAGGCCATTTTGCAGAGGCAGGTCGCAGAGTTATAGGCGATGGCAGAGATGGGCCGTAGATAATAGTTAGAGAGTATGGCTACCTTGTCCTCTCATAGCACAGTGTCACTTCATTCATACAGGAGGCTATCTGGGAGGCAAATTATTATCGGATGCATTATCATCAGGTCATACTAAGAGCAATTTGGGCTCTATATTTTTCACAGAGGACCAATCACAGACTTGGAGAGGGCCATGGTGATAGAGCGGTGGCGAGGGCAGCAGCTAGGAGGGTTAGGCTACCTTTGATCGAGATATTATTCTTTTGTGCCCTATGGGATCGTTTTTGATAGCCCCATGGGCCTTTGTACTTATTGACATACACTTGTACAGTGATCTAATTATTATTTGTACTATGACAATATATTGATGATATATGAGATGATGATGTTGATATTATATGTCATGTTTTAACTTTACTTTATGCATTATGGATGTTCCTATTTCTATATGTGATGCAATGATGTTATGGTATTACGATGTATGTGATGGATATACTATGTATGGATGCATTTTTTTGTTTTGATATCTTTCTAATGATGTATGTGTTATGTGATGATTATGTGACTAACAGATCTATATTATGCCCCTAATGTACAATGTTGTATGATATGCATTTGTGACGATCATGGATATAATGGATGTTTTTATGAGATGTTTTATATGATACATGATATGCATGTTTATGATGATGTATTTCTTGTATGATTTATGCAATCGATGGATGATTATGTAAATGCTTATACTTTATGCTTATGATGACCTATTTATGTGATGTAATGGTGGTTATATGATTATGCAATGGAAAATGTGATGGATTTATTTATGTTTCATGTGATTATGTAAGAGATGTTTATATGTAATGTGCATGTAATGTTATGATTATGAGATGCTTAGAATAACAAATCTATATTATATGCTTAGGAGATGATTGATGTTTTCTATATGATATGCATTGTGCTGATGATTTGTGGATGCAAGATGAATGTATTCTTAGTGATAAATGATGATTAATTGTCATAGTACCTTGTTAGCGTGAAAAGCAAGAAGGAATGGAAGAAAGAAGAGATTCCAACAAGACATGAGATGATGATGATAATGAATACCTGTCGTGGAGTTGGGATTTTCAAAGGGCTAATTACCTTATGTTTGATAACACACGTAGGTACGATGCATCAAGGTATGATGAACCAGAATGGCGTTGTACCTAGTGCGATGGAATTTGACTCAACAATCAGATAGGAGTATCCTTGTTCATACCTGGTGTACGAAACCTTATTAAGAGAGCAGTTTTGATATTTTAAGCATCTCAGACCAAAACATAGAAAATCAAGCCTTCCTATGTGGTCAACAAGATACCTAAAACATCCTCCCTACAATCGAAACAAAGCACGCATGACCAAGTTGTATTACAAGAACATCCAACAAGCACAACAGATAAAAGATAATGATCATTTCCCCATTCCTATCTCTCTAAATCCTTTTGTTCGGATATCATCGAGAGGTCCTTGGAATGAGCACAATAAGATAAATCAACAAGATAAAGATAAACCAAACAAACAAGCTAATGTTCTTCAATACCGCTAGTCAAGACTAAACTACGATGATGCCTGATGTTGATGTCCATTGTAGGAAGGATGCATCTTAAAACACAAGGATATCAGATGATTTGATATGGGACTGATTGGATGATAAGCTATTGATATGAAGAGTTGACCAACTTGCTTATGTATTGACCTAGACTTGAGACTTTGACGTTTTAGGTTTTCCCTTTTGATCTGTTAGACTTATTTTTGATTGTTTCACCAAAGTTTGAGAATGACGATCATTTATTGTGAATGATGTTTATTGCGGGTGAAAGTGAGATGAGATGGATGGATTTTTTCAAATATTTGGATGTTTTTGGAGCATTTGAAATGTTTTGAGATTTTTTTTGGTATTTTTGAGATTTTCTAGATGTTTTTGATTTTTGATTTTCTAATGTTTTGGGGTTTTCTAAGATTTTGACCAAGACCTAACCTAAAGACCTATCCTAGGGGCCTCTGGGGTTGATCAACCAGATTAGCCTTGCCTACGTTATACACGCAGAGACCACGTAGTTTGACTGATGACTTGACCGATTTACAAATGATGAAATGTCAGTTTATTATGATGGACTCCTAAAGGACTGACCTAAGTGTCTCAGTGGATGATCAAAGATCAACCTTGCCTATGTTCAAGGCTCAGAGACCCATAGTTTAACAAGACGATTCTGTTTTTTGCCTTTTTGATTGAATTTTTTGACCTATTTTTGGGATTTTGATATGATTTGGATGTTTTTGGATTTTCTTGGTTTTTCTAATGTTTTTGGATTTTTTGTTCTTCTGATGTTTTTGGATTTTCTATTTTTTTGATGTTTTTGGATTTTTTGTTTCAAGGACTTCAAGAATATACACGAATTTGATCCGATGAGAACATGCCCCCAGCGTGATGCAATAGTCTACTTCAATAAAGGCAGGACAAACTGAACTTGAGACTGGGTTGAGTAGTACTAGGAGGGATCATGACAAGAACATAGGTCCAAGCTATGATGTAGATGTCAAATGGATGATGGATGGAGATATGGAATGTGATGGATGATGGAAGCTTGATGGATTGGCGATGCAGAAAGAGTCATGAAGATCTTGGTAGATAGAAAGTGATTATTTACACAAGGTGCCTATTTGCCAGTTTTTCACCAAGGTACTTGTCCAAAGTGCCACCGAAGTGGTTTTCACTAGAGGATGATTTTTCTCTTTACTATTTTTCATCTATTTTCTGATTTTCTTAGATTTTTTGGTTTTTTGATTTTTTGTGTTGTCACCAAGATGCCTGTTTGCCAGGTTTTTGCCAAGGTAACCATTTTTTCAGGACATTTTTCTATTTTTTTTATTTTTTGGGTTCTATTCCTTACAAGATTAAACATAAAACTTTTTGAGATGGGAGTTGTTCATAGGCTCCTATAGAGGCTCCCCTTCGGGTGTTGATAACTGATATGCCCCTGACTTGTAGCTTGTTGTGATAACAAACAGTCCCAACCAGTTAGGTTTAAATTTGCCTTTGTTGTTTGGATTTGGGACGTTCTTCTAATTATCCTTTAGTGCTAGTTCTCTGACCTGGAAAGTCTTGCTTCTAATTTTCTTGTTATCGCTCCTCTTGAGTTTGTTCTGATATACTTGCAGGTGATTTAGTGCCTCTATCTATCACTCATCCAGTAATTCCAGCTCATTTAGTCTTGATACCCGGTATTCCTCATCTGTTATGAGGTTTGCAGTGATATTCTCAGTGAAGGGAGCTCGATCTTGATGGGCAATATGGATTCTGTTCTGTAGACCAGGGAGAATGGGGTGGCGCCAGTGGGTGTGTGGATGCTAGTTCGATAGGCCCAAAGGGCGAGATTCAGCTGCAGGTGCCAGTCATGACCTGCATTGTTGACTGTCTTTTTCAATACTTTTAGGATGGTTTTATTGGTGGCTTCTGCTTGGCCATTTCCTTGGGGATAGTATGGGGTGGAGAAGCAATGTTGGATTTTGAATTTTTTGCAAAGGTCATGAACATCCTAATTCTTGAATGGTGTCCCATTGTCTGAGATAATAGCTTGGGGAACACCGTATCGACATATTAAGTAGTTCATAAAGAACTTTAATATCTACTTTCTAGTGATATATGTCATGGGGATGGCTTCCACCCACTTGGTAAAATACTCAGTGGTGGTTATGATGAACTTGTGGCCATTAGATGAGGTGGGAGTGATTTTTCCAATGAGATTGAATCCCCACTATGAAAAGGGACATGGTGTGATGATGGAATGAAGCTCTTGAGATGGAGCATGGATGAGGTCCCCATGTTGCTGACATCATATGCACTTTTTGACATAGCCATGTACTTCTCTTTCCATTGTAGGCCAATAATACCCCATCCTCAGCAATTTCTTGGCTAGGGTCATTCCACTTGAGTGCGAACCACAAATGTCGTTATGCACCTCAGTTAAAGCGGTCAATGCCTCCTCAACATTTAAACAATGTAGTAGGGTTCCTTCTATGCTCCTACGGTATAGGGTATTTCCTAAGAAGACAAACCGGGATGATTTCTTGACAAAATTTCTTTTTAGGATTGAGGGTAAGTCAGCAGGTAGGACCCTTATTCGCAAGTAGGTGTAAATGTCATGGTACCAGGGATCACTGGGACCAATGATTTCACACACAAATTTTGACTCTGGTACCTCGAATGCAGGCACGAGAAGCTACTCTACCAAGAATTCATGTTTTAAGACGTTACGAGGAATTTCCAGTAAGGATCTGATTATTGCCATGGCGTCTGCTGCTCTATTATTTGCTCGTGGAATTTATTCAAATGTGATGTCAATAAATGATTCCTTAAGACTTTCTACCAGCTTCTTGTATGGATTCAACTTATCATCCTTTGTCTGATACTCATCATTCACTTGGTTTATTATCAGTTGAGAGTCTCCATATACCCTAAGGGCCATGATGTGCCACTGCACTGCTATTTTGAGACATATGCTTAAAGCTTCATATTCAACAATGTTGTTAGTGCAGGGGAATGCTAGTTTATGACCTAGGTATGCAGTCCCCTTATGGGGTGATAAATAAGATGTCGGCTCCTGATCCATGTTGTGTGTATGAGCCATCAAAGTAAAGTTTCTAGTGGTTGGCTATGTTGAGATTGAAGATGGATTCGTCTAGAAACTTTGAGATGAGTGGATTCTCTGAATAGATTGGTGCTTTCGCAAGCTGATCTTTGATTACTTGACCTTTGATTTCTTTCTGCTCCACATATTCAATGTCATATTCTGATAATATCATGACCCATTTAGCCATCCTTCCAGTGAGCATTACCTTTGATAATAGGTACTTGAGGGGATCAATTTTGGCGATGATTTTTATTTTGTGTGCCAACATGTAATGTCTGAATTTATGTGAAGCAAACACTACTTCCAGACATGCTTTTTCAATAAATGAATAGTTTAACTCATGCCCAACCATTGTGCAGCTGATGTAATATATGGCCCTTTCTGTCTCATTTTCATCATGTTGAGCTAGGAGAGCTCCAAGGGCTACTGTTGTTGCTGACACATAAAGGATAAGGGGTTTTCCTGGGATCGGTGGCATGAGGACCAATAGTGTGAGTAGATATTCCTTGATTTTGTTAAAGCCTTCTTCACACTTGTCATCCCATTTGTACACTACCCCCTTGTGGAGTAGGTGAGAATAAGGGATTTTTTTATCCGCTAATTGAGCTATGAATCTTTGGATGGACTAAAGCCTACCTTGGAGGCCTCTCAATTGTTTCAATGTTCTAGGTGCCTCCATCTCAAGGATTGCCTTTAATTTTGTTGGATCTATTTCAATACCTCTCATTGACACTATGTAACCCAATAGCTTTCTTGATTGTATGCCGAAGACGCACTTCTTTGGGTTTAGGTGGACTTTGTATTCCTCTAGTCTGTCAAAGATAACACTCAGGGTTTCTATGTGATCCCTCCTCTTTCTGGATTTGGCTAGTATGTCATTGACATAGTCTTCCATAGTTTTGTGGATCATGTCATGGAAGATTAACATCATGGCTCTTTGGTAGGTTGCTCCTGCATTCTTCAATCCAAATGGCATCATATTCCAGCAGTAAGTCCCCCATGGACAAGTGAAGGCCGTTTTGTGTTGGTCTTCTTTTGTGTTGGCATCATTATCTGGTTGTATCCTAAGAAACCATCCATCAGGGAGAGCATTTTGTATCCTACTATCATGTCCACAATCATGTCAATGTTGGGAAATAGGAAATCATCCTTTGGACATGGTCTGTGCAGATTTTGATGCCCCCATCAGGTTTTGAGACAAGCACCAGGTTTGACACCCATTCTCGGTAGTCAATTGGTCGTATGAATCCTGTGTCAAGTAGCTTCTTTAATTCCATTTTGACCAGTAGGGCGATCTGAGGGTGCATTTTCCTAAGCTTTTGTCGGACAGGCTTTGCTTCAAGATACACTGCTAGATGATGGACTGCAATTTTTGGATCGAGACTAGGCATGTCTATATAGCTCCATGCAAAACTAACTTGTCTTTCTATCAAGAAGGCTGCTAGGAGCTCTTGTTCTTCTGATAGTAATGACTCCGCACAGAATGTGATGTGCAGGGTCTCCTTTGTTCCTAGATTAACTGGATTGCATTTTTCTCCTAGGACCGCTAATGTTTCTTGATGAAGAGCTTTGAGAGGAAGATTGAATCCCCCATCCTCGGGTGCCTCAAAGAAGTTTTCACCATTGGATGCATCCTTTCTTTTTACTATTTTTTGGTTAGAGAGTGCCACAATGTGGTTTTCACTCAAGGACTTAGAGATTATTCTCAATTGTTCACTTTTGTGACTAAGGGATTCAATCGTTTCCCCATAATATGCATGTGTATCCAGCTCGATGATGAATCCTGCTTTGTGATCCCCACACAGGATATTATCCCATAGTCCCATGAATTCTAAGAGTGCCTCATCATTTTTGAATGTGTCAAGAATTGGTGGTCCTCGTTGGTCATAATCGATGAGTTGTGGGTAGACTAGACAGATTTCATGGTTTTGGTTTTCAGACTCATAGGATAGGGTGCTAATCATGAGAAGGGTGGTGTCCTCGAAGAGCATGGGTTGGTTGTTTATGGGATCCTCATCATCACTACTGCTGCAGACATCGGTTATGTCAAATGTGAAGTTATCTGAGGGTAGGCCAGTGGATACAGGCAATTGTAGGGCAGTTGTTGTTTGCTGAGGAGTTTTGACCTTTTTAGCTAGGGGATTTCGGCCATGTATGGTTATACTCGGAGGGGTACATCCAAGGCCAAGATTTCTCATTCGCATCTCAGGAATGAGGGGTATTATAAGCCCGTTGTCGTTTTGTCCCAGTTTTTGGTTTTTGTCATAGCCCATTGTGAGCATCATTTGCAAACCTTTGCTTATTTCATCCATTGGTAGATTAATTGTTGGTTTATTATCTTGGTATAGGAGATAAGATTGGTCCTCCTCTATGACTTATTGGCCAAGATCTCCCAAACTTCTGAAGTTGGGATATTCCTCAAGGGATGTTTGAGATGTGGAGGCTTCATTTGATTGCAGACATCCTCGTGATCTAGGAGATTGTGGTAACTCTCCTACTACAAAAGCATTTTTGGGAATCGTATAGTTTTTGCAACCATTGTCTTGGATGATGACTTTGATATTAGATATGGTGGGGATGGCAGGAGTGGCAAGTGTCTCTATCGCAGAAGTGGATGTGAGAGTGGCTGGATCAATGTACGATGTTGATGGTCCTTCATCATTTTTAGGCACTTGAGGGATTTTGTAGTATTTTGCCTCTAGGTTCTTGGAATGGGAGAATGGTTCAGGATCTCCATGGATGGTGATCTCTTGTCCTTCATATGTGAATTTGACACATCGATCGAAGGTTGATGCTATTGCTTGCATTGCATGGATCCACGGACGTCCTAGGAGGATGTTATAAGGAAAGTTGAGGTCAAGGACCTGACAGGTGGTTTCCATGATAGCTGGCCCTACTTGAATAAGGAGTTGAATTGTGCCTTGGGACACTCTTTCTTGATCATCATATGCTCTGATCGTAATACCTTCACCTTTATCTATGGAATCTTATGAGATTTTTAGGTTCTTAATGAGCTTGTGGGAACAAATATTCAAACCTACACCTCCATCCACCAAGACTCGCTTGACTTTATTTTTATGTACTAGGACCTCTAAATGGAGTGCACGGTTGTGAGATGGTTGAGCAGGAAAGTCCTGGTTGGAGAATGTAAGGAGATTCAGAGTGCTGATGTTTTCGACCATAGCTTGGAATTGTTTCGTATCAAGATCTGTGGGGACGATGGATGAAGCCAATGCTTCTTCAAGGATTTTCTTGTGGGTGGATGAAATTTTTAGCAACTTCATGATGGAGATTTTTGTTGGGGTTCTTTTCAACTGATCAAGGACATTGTAACCGTTGGGAATAGACCTTGGGTTGGATACAGGTGCTCTGTTTGGCTGAGATGATCCTATAATAGTAATTTTGCTACCTCTTGTGTTGACTCCACAATCGGCATGGGCTCCTTTGATGGTGATGGTAGCATAGTAGTCATCTAGGGATGTGATGAAATGGTCATACACATGATTCATGTTCTTGAAGGTACCTTTCCCCTTATCAGTATTATTGTTCCCTTTATTGTTGTGATTAGACATCAGATTCACGTATATTTTGAGGTTTTGATTTCCAGTTGGCTACTCCACATTTATGATTCTTTGATGAATGAGATCTTGGACTTGGTTCTCTAATCTCATGCAATTGTTAGTGGTGTGCCCTTTGATTTTGTGGAATTCATAAAGCTGATTTTTGTTGTACCAAGGAGTATTAGTTTCTTCATGATGACCTCAAGTGGTTCCCCAAGGGCAGTGTACTTCCGCTTGGGGGAGTTCTTGTTTCGTTGAGGTGGGCCCCTTTGATCATTGACATTATTGATCTCTTGATTGTTTGGTTGTTGTGCTGTGCTAGCTTGATGATTGTTTTGATGATGGTTTTGGATTGGTTGTTGTGGTGCAGGTGTGTTTTGTCGAGGTACACTGATGAAAACTTTGGCATCGATGACACCATCATTGTTAACATTTTTGTTTCTTTCCCATGTGCGAGGTTTTTCATTATAGCTTGAAGATGGGCGGTTGCTTTGCTAATTAGGATATGTTTGTGTCGTTGGTTGTGCAACAAGGGCTCGTTCAATGTTGAGCGCCTTGGAGATCAACTGATCATATGTGGTGATCCCTTGTACTTTGAGATGGAAAGCCAAGGCATCAATGAGGTTGGAGATGATAGTGCACACTTGTTCTTTCGACATGGCCTATTTGCTCCAATTGGCTTTGGATCGCCATCGTTGTAGGCATGAAGCAAATGATTCATTCTTTCCTTGTTTCATAGCCGATAGTTCCTCTAGATAAACATCCATTTTGATATTGAATGAATAATTTTTAATGAATGCGTCTACTATTTCCTGGAACATCTTGATGCCAGGAGGAAGGCAAGAGAACCATTCCATGGCGTGTCCAGCCAAACTTCTAGGAAACAGTTGCATCAGATAGGTATCGTCATATGCGACTTCCATGCAATGAACTTGGAATTCCCTAATGTGATCTTCAGGGTTTTTCATCCCATTGTATTTGTCAAACTTGGGGATCTCAAATCCCTTTGGGAATGGTTTCGTGGCAAGGCTCCTATCAAACGGATAAGGGCATAAGTTACTGGGGGTTTTTGTGGTTCGCCCCGATTGAAGGTCGAGCACTTGTTGCAAGAGCAACTTGATTTGTGTTGTCACATCATTTTATGGATCATGGGGTGGAATGAAAGTGTTCTGAGGTGGTTCAATTGTCGGTGGGATGGGCAGAGTGGTTGGTATGTTGATAGATGGTGTTTGCATATTTTGTTGAGCCAAGTATGCTTGCAATTGTTGTTGTACCAACAACGCTTGTTGTTGTTGTTCCTGTTGCTGCTATGCTATTAGTGCTTGATGTTGGGCTTGTTGTTGTGCTTGTTGTTGGGAAGCTAATCGGGCTACTTCCTACTGTTCTTGGTATTGTTTTAGCACTTGCTGATATGCTTGGTGTTGAGATGCTTGTTGTTGTGCAAGATATTGTGCTTGTGCTTGCACTTGAGCTTGAGCTTGTTGGGATTGGTATAGAGCTTGGGCCTATGCTTGGGCTTGTGCGGTAGCTTGTGCAATCTGTGCGGCTTGAGTGGCTTGTGTAGCCTGTGCATCCTGAGCGACTTGTTGTTGTTATTGTAATAAGGCTTGGGCTTGTGTAGCCTGTTGTGCTTGTTGTGCTTGTAATGCAGCTTGGGCAACTTGAGCGGCTTGAGCGGCTTGCTAAGTAGCTAGTTGCGTGGCTTGTTGTTTTTGTACTTGCCGAAGTACCTTTTGATAGGCAACTTGTTGGGCGGATTGCAACACAATACTATATTTTCTTGATGTATTTGAGATTGGTGGTGGTGGTGGTGGAGGTGGATTTGGAATGGTGCTTGTTGTGGTGATGAGAGGCACCGTTGTGTTGATAGTTGGTGTTTGAATGGTAGATGGTGTGACCGATGTGTTTGGTCCTTGAGAGACCATGTTTTGAGATGTTAGGGGGTGGTTGATGATGTGATGGTGGTGGTTTTCATTATCCGGATGGTTGCCATCTGTTGTTGTGATATCGATGAGAAGCTTTGAGGATTTGATATGGTACTTTGGTTGATGCTCAGTGGGTTGATTTGATTTTGTTTATTGATGTTTGGTAAAGGGGACATTCCTAAACCAAGAGGTGATGTGGATATTAATGGAAATGTTGGAAGTGGTGGAAATGTGAGGGGTGTAATCTCCTGAGGAAATGGTGTAGTGTTGAAAAATGCCCCCTGGTCCAAATATATCATTCTCTCCTTGCGAGGTTATGGGGAGAGAAGTTTGGGGTGTTGCACGAAATGATGATGATGGATCACGTGGGTCATGAAAGGTGAGGGGGACATATGGATGTGACAGGTTTTGAGGTACGAATTGTCCCAAGATGGTATTTGTGTCCAAAACTTGATTGTTTACAAGGGGATGTGTTTGTAATGCATTGATAAATGCACTTCCCTTATTAACAATTGGTTGCATTGGAGTAATAGATTATGTGATTTGGGGGATGTTTTGAGTGATGCTTTGGAATGGAGATGTAGATGAGATGGGGATGGTGGATGAGGTTGGGGGCATGACCCCAAAAGATGGCTCCAATATAGTGCTTAGATCGAAATCAGAGGGGGAATTTAGCCCCTTGCTTTGCTAATTTGAGCATGTATAGTGAAGGATTGAGTCTCACCATGATGTTGATAATTTTATGATTCTCCATATTTTGGACCATTTCAGTGATTTCCTCATGTGACATTCTGAAGGAGTTGTTGGTAAGATCCTCTACTTGAGCTTCCTTTTGTTGATTTGATGATGAAGGGAAGTTAGTTAGAGGATTGCTCGACCTAACGGGATTTATTTCAGAATTTGTTTGGCTTAGATCACTCAAAATTGATGTTTCTTTGTTGGCTTCCATGTTCCTCTTGTGTTGAGATCTAGTTTGCACCATAAAATAGGGATCAACTTTCAAGAATATGGGAGATGAATCTCTAATTCTTTGGATTGATCTAACTTTTAAATACAAAAGAGAAAATTTAGTATGCTTTTAAGGATCAAAGGTGATATGATGGGGATGATGTAAAAGATGGATGATGTGGATGTTTGAACTTTTGAGAAATCTTGAGGGGATGCTAGACTTTTAGGACCTTTTGGATTTGTTTTGGATTTTGATTTTTTGGATTGACCTTGATTTGATTTTTGGTTTGCTTTGATTTTGGATTATGAAAAAATAGACCCTAAGATGTTGGATGATTATCTAGGAGGTAGATTTTCTCAAAGGATGATAATTTGAATATGTGTAGGGAGAAGGATGCATCTACCCAAACCTATTCAAACAAGATGATAATTTAACCAAGCATATGAAGAAGGATGCATCTGCATATACCTATCTAAACAAGATGGTTTGATAATTTGACTAAGCATATGCAAAAGGATGCATCTACACATACCTAGCCAAAGATGATTTGATGTTTTGATTCAAATATTTCAAGGATTTTGCTTCAAGGATTTGATGATTTTGATTTTTGCAAAAAAGCCTAGCATGGAGAATAATTTCAAGATTTTTCAAAAGATGATGGTGAGATGATTTTGGTTTGATGCTCAAGGATGGATGAAGGTTTGATTTTGATCCTAGGTTTACCTAAAAAGACACTTGTTTACTAGACCTTGGTTTTGAAGAACATGTTTTTCTCTAAACAAGGTGTTCAAATTCATGGAAAAGATTGGGATTCTGACATGATTTTCTCTAATAAAATGAGTACAATATGAGATTGTTCCTTGAGGATTTCCTATAGAAGTTAAAAAGCAGTATTCGTCTGAATTCGTATAGCGTTGAGAGACGCTTTTGGTGATTTTTTGGACTAATATTTTACCTTTGGTTTCTTTATCTTGATCTTGCATGAAATAATTGGGGACACATGTGTGGGATCCAATTGTTTTTAGTGTTTACTTAATGACTTTGTTTTACCACAAACACTTTCTTCGATTAGGTTTTCAAACTAGATGTCCAATGTCTTAACTTCTTCTCATTCCACAAAATATATCATGTGAAACTTGAATGAAATCAAGGCAAGGGTTACCTATTGTTAACTTTAACAAGAAAATTGAGATATAATCCAAGTGTTTAGAAACCTCTAAGGATAAAATCCCAAGGGAAAGCAATAACACATGAATTTGGTGAATTGTATTTGCTTCCTAAAAGGGTTTGAAATTTTGATGACAATGTTAAATGTTTGTTTCCAAATGTTTTCGAACAAGCAAAGTTTTTTGTAACCAAGAACAAGCACAATCATATGGATATGAAAGACTATATTTGTTGAGTCCCCACTTGGACAATTCCAACTACGCTTATTTTTAGCGAATGGTTAGATACTTGACCCCACTGGCTCCCCTCCACGACTCAACACTTCTTTTGGGGCATTCAAGCATCAGTACCCATGAATCTCCCATGGCATAGTTTCCATTTCTACTAAAAACTGTAAAAGTGTGGGGTGGCTTCAGAACGACCATTCTTGCACCAACAAATAGATAGGGATTTTGGCCTTTCTACAACAAGGGTCTTAATTCAAAATTTTCGTTTGTAGGAGTTGACCCAACGTAGCGAGAGACCACTGTTTCCCTTCTCGTCGGATCCAACCACGTGATAATGGCCTTTGTTCTAGTACCCTATTTTATATCCCAGCTAGAAATACTCTTGGCTTTAGAGTGTTACTAGTTGGGTCGTTCCCTTGGGTGAGTACTTTTTCCCGCAAGGCAGGCCCTCTAAGATAAACAATAGCAAGCGAACATATTCATAGTTCGATCAACCTTCGTTTAGAAATAAAGGGAGAATACATGCATAAGGTTCACTCACACTCGCACAATGTTTTGTTCAATTTTAGTGCCCAAAATGAAATGTGGAGGTGATCACTTTATCCCACCCTAAGACCACCAAAAAGCCTTTTGATTCTCAAGATTTCCATGAGGTGCAAGAGAAGTGCATACATCTTTTCAATGGCATTAGTTTGAGTAAGCAATCACAAAGCAAAGTTGCACATGTTATTTTTAATCCAACAAAGCAATAATGACTTCTTTTTATAGCACCAAAGGAAATGTGAAAATTTGCTTTGTTCAATTATTCAACCCGAAAACCAACTCTAGTAAGTTTGTGTCCTATAGTTCATTTTAAGCTCCTTTTGTAACAAGAAATTAAAGTGTTCTTTTTAGAGCCCAAAAGGAGACTAGTATGTCCTAAGCATGAAAGATAACAAGTTTTCCTTAAGAGGAATAATGAATCCTCTAAGAGTGTTAAACAAACACTAGAGTGTTCAAAAACACTTGGTATTATGAGGTGATGTCATTATGCTTATTTTCCTCTTCACCTTTGGACCAACTAGTCTATAAGAAAACCAGTTAGGTTCTGCAAAAATAGAAGTCAGGACATCAGCAAATAGACCAAATAATCAGAATTTAACAAAAAGCATGTGTCATAAATTAATTTTCACTTTCTACTTCCCTCAAGCGGTGCAACCCATGAAGGCGTCGGAGTTTGAAATTACCAGCGGTGTTGTATAGCGCCACTTACCAGTCAACATCGCTATGTAGCCAAGACAGTGAGCACGAAGGCGTCGCTATTTTGGTCAACAATGCAGTTTGAGATTTGAGAAGATTCCAGCGGGCGAAAATGACACAATGGTGTTGTTTGAAATTTTGAATTCTGGGCAAGAAGTAGGAAGCGTTGCAATTTGAAATTTGCAACGGTGCGATATAGCGACGTTGGGTTCCTAGTGGTGCTAAATAGTGACGTTGAGCTTTGAGTGGTGGAGTTTCCTGTAGGCGTAAAAACAATAAGAAAAACATGAAATTTGATGAAAAAATGTGATTAGATTTTCAAGAGTGCCCTCCTTCTAGCACCAAAATGTGAACCACGAATCCCAACCTACACAAACACAAGAGACAAACACTACATTAGATCAAATGCAAGGTTAGTACATCATGATTCCCCAAGGAATCCATTTGAATTGTAAATGAAAAAGGAATGAAGTAAAGAACAAAGAAAAGCATAAACTAAAGATATCAAATCCTATTCAATCACAAAGAAAACTCTAAATCTCTTGGGGGAGTTGGTGCCAATTTGATGTGGAAATTGGCCCTTTCCCAACTCCTATGATGTGATGAAGATGTTTGATGAAGAGTGATCCACTTGATGAATGCTTCCAATGTGCTCCAAGATAAAATATGCATAACCTAGCTAAAAAACTCAATAAGATGAATGTAGATTGCTATGACTTTGAGTATAGTAAGTTTACTCAAGTTGTGGATGGATAGAATGAGGAATGAAGCCTCTTATTTATAGAATGTTGAGATGGAAGAATGCCCAAAATGAAGCAATGTGGGACTAATATTCAACCAATGGCAAGGTGCCACTTGTCCAAATGTGAGTGGATGGAGGATGTGCAAGTTTTGGTAAATGTGCCCATAAATGCAATTAGGTGATATTTGAAATTAGTGAAATGACATGTAAGAGGGAAAAATGAATGTCTTAAATGCCACTTGGCTCAATGCACAAGGACATGTAAGATGAAATAAACGCCTTGTTGGAAGGACTAAGTCCACTTGGATTTTGAATTCAAATTGAGGGAATATTCTCTATTTATGCCATTTGAGAGAAAATAGAGATTTAATAAATGAATTAAATCTATTTTCATATGCAAGTGGCAAAAGCTAGAGGATGGGACATTAGTTTAGATTAAATTAGTCAAGGGTTGATTAATTTAATGAGAGATTAGGGGATGTGACATTTTTTACTTAAATTTGTGGATTTAAATAAATCAAAATGAGAGGAATGTAATTATAGAGATAGTTAAATAAATATTTTTGATTTATTTAACTAAAGAAGGTGAATGTTAGATTAAATCAAATAAATGTTTATTTAATTTAATAGGATGACCTTAGGGATTTAACCAAACAAAATAGATTATTTAATAAAACATAAATAATTAGACCAGGTTGATTGATTTAATTAACAAAAGAGAGTGACTTAATTAAATAAATGATTTATTCAATTAAGGGAGGCAAATTGATGAATTTAATCAGATAAGGATATTTGATTAAATGGTTAGACCGAGGGATGATTTTGGATGAATTGGTGTTAGTAGTCAGGATCAGATGTGCAATGTCAATCAGTACATTTTACGTGTCTACAAAAAGTGACAACCTTCATGGAGTGAATCCATGGGCATCCAATAAAAAGGTTGTAGGGTAGGTCCAGATCTAGAACAAGTGATATATATTGTTTCTTGTATAGCAGAACCCAATCTGATTGGTAGCACAATGACACCCTTGGAGGAGTGTTCCATATCATCATACCCATGTATCATGATCCTCTTTTACTCATCTAGGAAACATAAGAAAGAAGTGGAAATTTAAACAAAAATTCCCATCTAAAGAATATCTTAGACCAATTATCAATATTGGGCCAACAAAGGAAAATGTAGACCTTTAGAGTGGAAGAGAGAAAATATGAGACACAACAAAATGAGGTACTGATAGGTTGAAGGCCTCTTGAGAAACTATATTTTAGATAATAAAAAATAGCATGGATTAAGTGATTTCACTTGAGAGAATATTTCTAAAACACCACCCACCATATATCCATTGGTATGTCTCCATTTATGGAATATATGGTTATGAAACATTTTTTAGTGATTTAATTCTCACAAAAAGCAAAGTGTCAAATACTAGTGACTTGGTGAAGCATAGCCAAGACATACAAATCATTCAAATATCATCTCTAGTAAGCCTAGAATAAACATAAGTTTCATGCATATCAAAACCATGTTAAGAGATTATTTGAAGTTGGAGATATGATCTTTATAAAATTACAACCTTATAGGCAATATTTCATCAAAATAAGTGGGGATCAAAAGCTTGTACCTCACTTCTATGGACCTTACAAGATCTTAAGGAGATTTTTTACATTGCATATGAGTTTTTCTATAAAATAGAAAGATCCATAATTTTTTTCACATGTCTTGCCTCAAAAGGGAACTTAAACAACATGTCACATATTTAAATAATTTTCCACCCTTGGATAATGAGGGAAAGATTATATCTAGTTTGTTGGAAGAATATATCTACAAAATGTGTTACTTGGGAAAGACCAAAGATCTTGAAACATCCAAATTTTTAATTTCTTGAGAGCAAGAAATTTTGAGAAGGTTAGATTTGTAATTTCCTAATTTCTAAGTATGAGGATGTTCAATTTTTTCTACCCCTTGACAATATTTTGGGCATTCTCATGTTGTCATGCCTTCCATTCATCCTCCATTTCCCTATTTTCCCAATATTTTACCTTTTATAGGTAATTTTCCCATTTCATCTTACCTATCAAAATTTTAAACTTTCCTGTGCCAGCTTCTATTTTCCCTCATTTCCTTCATTTCTCTCAAGTACACAATTTATTGGCCCCTTATGTTTTGAACCTTCAAAATTTCCCTACTAGCATGCTTTTCTTCATCCCTTGTGCCCCCACAACCTTGTTCCCTTCATTTCTAAAGGTTTTTAGATTTCATCTTCTCTCCTTAATCTTTAATGTCAAACGACTCAATCTCCTCAAATTTAGATCCTCGATCCTCATAGTATTAAGTATTTTTGAATCTCAATCTTTTCTATGTAATACATTCACAAAATTTTCCCTACCATCATACTTGAAGGATGCCATATCATGGATCTATAAACCACAAA
Source organism: Sequoia sempervirens (assembly GCA_007258455.2). Classification (NCBI taxonomy): domain Eukaryota; kingdom Viridiplantae; phylum Streptophyta; class Pinopsida; order Cupressales; family Cupressaceae; genus Sequoia; species Sequoia sempervirens. The sequence goes on along the minus strand of VDFB02271358.1, from coordinate 832,310,001 downwards.
CCTTGATGGGATTTCAAAATTCCTTCTTTATATTATGTCAAGCATCTCTAAATTTTGATCCCTACTCCTCCCTCTATCAAATAGCTTCATATCTCGACCCCTACTCTTTCCTACATAGAGTATCTCTAAACCACAATCCTCACTCCTTCCTATAGTAAGTATATTTTAATGTTAATCCTCATTCCTCCCTACATTAGGTATCTCTAAGTACCAATATTTGATGCTCTTGGTATTAATTATCCTTAAGTCCCAATTTATACTTGTCGACCGAGGATACTAGCATGGGTTGATTACACTTGATCCATGAAAAATCGAAGCATAACGTAGCCACTAATACTCAATCTTAAACAAGATCATTCAAATGAAGGTTAAGTTAAATATTTATTGAAACTAAACATTATGAACTGTGAAATCATTTAAATGTCTACTCTAACCCATTTAAAACTTATCGCGTTTTGGAATTGGTGTCATATGGATGTGGAACAACAACCCTTTCCCAATCCCATGATTAGTGAGCTTGTTTCAATCGATTCTATTGAAGAGAATTGATGAAATGGTTGTGAAATGTGAATAAAAACATGATTTAAGCTATATTGAATGTGATGTAAGAGTTAATCTACCACGATTGTATGCTAAAAGATGTAGGTATTCAATTGCTAAGCTAATCTAAATAATATTTAAACTAAAAATATTCAAACCCTAATTATCTAATTAACTAAATGGATGCATGGAAGGAATTAATGGAAAGTAAGCTATTATGCAACTAAAAAATGAACTAAAATATGCTAAAAGTATGCAAAGTATGAGTGTGAGTGTGGGTGATTTCAACAACATAAGTTTTCTCTTAAAGATGGATGATGGATCTATTTGTCTCCAAATAGTGAACTATTTATAGGAAATCAAATGATAAATGAAGGGTTGAGATTGAAAAAGCTAATCAACGGTCAAGGAAGGAGGAAATTGGAGGCACAGATCATGGATTCTCATCAACGGGTGAGAATGCAAGATGAGATTTAATCAAGGGTTCTCATTCCTTTCAAACAAGCACACTTTTGACTTGTACAAGAGGTCAAAAGTTAACTTACACAAGAAGTCACAAGTTAACTTGCATATGAAGTTAAGTGAGAATATTCCCTTTTTCAAATGATTAGAGGAGAGAGAATATTCTTTAGAATATTTCATGGGTGAGGAAAAGGATATTTTGCAAATTAAAACAAAGTTTAATTATGCAAAAGGGGAATTTAGAAGAATAAAGTGATATTCATTAAATTAAATGATTTAATGAATGGGGAAAGGTGAAATGACACTTAATTAAATAACTTGGGGTTATTTAATTAAATAAGAAGACTTATGGAATTAAATTAAATAGTTTGATTTATTTAATTTAATAAGACGAAATGTTAGCATGAAAGGGGGGAATTAACTTGATTAAATTGAATCAAGTTAATAGATGCAAATGATCCCATTATTAATTAGCTAGGCTAATTTAATCAATTAAGCAAAAAGAGGATGGGTTTCAAGAGGAAATGACGTTAGTATACCTAATTTGAGTGTATGATATCATTCAAGACATTTTTCAGTGTCTACAATACTATATCATGGGGTCCCAAAATTTTCCCTACCAACTTGCTTGAAGGGTAACCAGTATCCCAAAATTGATCATCGTAGTGGAATTTTAGGTTTTCCTTTCCCTTATCACATTGGTAGTGGGTATGTTGCATCTCCAATCCTCATAAATATTAGATATGTTGAAAATCAAATTTGGAACCTCCTATTTGTGGATGACACTTGGTATTTGTTCTATAGACTCTTAATCCTCACTCCTTGGTTACACATAGACCTTTGAGGTTTATAATTACAATATACCTCATGCTCAATCTTCCATTATGATCTTGATCTCACTTCCCCGTCATTTCTTTCTCCCTTGACCTATATACTTTTTCTTCCTCTTCCATCTCATTCCCCATAACCTCAACTTCAAACCTTCAGAGATCTTAATGCCAACATACCAAGTGATAATCATCCAAATATCATTGTAATTACCTAGGTCCCTTATTAAATTGCACCCTTTAGTATGTGAATCCTTGGACTGCCACTATTCAAGCCAAAAAGCTCACCTACCATTATGCACAACCTAGGATGCCATTAATAGCCTCAAAAGGACGTGATAAACTAGAGGAATTTTCAATAGTAGTTATTTTGTGTGGGCCCCATAAAGGCATGGTTTATATACCAATACATATGCTTATTGTTGTACATATCAAAAATTTATTAATGTAGGAGCATCCTTGGTTCTTGGCGATCTTGCATCAACCAAAAATATTTTCTTTTAGTTTTTGTTCTTGTTCATTGCTTTTTTAGTTCAAGTTGGTGGATTCATCATATTTGCTCACCAAAACCTATGGATCTTTGTTTACATCGTGGACATGTTCATTTTCCTTATTCCAAGATTTGAGCGTGATTGAATATTTTTCTGAAAAGTTATCATTTCTAGATTTGATGACAATTTCTTGAACTAGAACCAGAATAATTTTCAAGCCTAACAGTTAGTTCGATCACTGGTGGATCATTTCTGTAACTTGCAGATCTTGATGGTGTGATTTTAATTGTTCCACAGAGTGTCCCCGACCTTAATTATAGGTCCACACTTCATCCTATGCATTCATCGAGGAGTAATTCAAATTTGAGGTTGACCTATTCATGCACACGTTACATTTTCTTTCATTGGAGATTGTAATGATCTTTGGCTGACGTAGATGATTCTAGATCTCAAGATGTAATATAAATAATTTCAATAGATCATTAGGATGGAGTTAGAGGAAGATTGGGAAAAGATAGGTTTTGATCTATAAGATTTTTGCTCTCATTAAGGAGCATATAGGAATGTTGTATTTTTTAACATGTTATATTAGGCCTATGAGCCAGATCTGTAAGCCTAGATGTTGTCGGTCGATTGTAATTGAAATTTATGTTAATGAGCATGTTTTAATCTACATTTGCCTCCATATTTTGCATTGCTTTTGTTGTGTAACTCTTGCTACATGGTCCAGATTGTTCTCTTTGAGGACCCTCCTACCGTGGCTGCACCAGATTGGTATCAAAGTGAGATTCGATCCATGAGAGGTCATCAGAATTCACAGTCCTGTTGAAGATTTTTTGTGTGGTGGAATTTTGAGGATCTGACCTGTAGTTGCAAAGGACTTGTGTAAAGATGGCAGGAAGAAGAAATGTTAGAGGAAATGGAGCGTGTGGAAATGCAGACCCAACTTTAATGGAGATGTTGAGAGGAATTGTTGCCAGATTGGATGCAGTTAAAATGGCCCAGAGAAGAGGTTGACCAGTTGATGATGTGAGTGATGAAGAAGTAGAAGTATAGGAAGAAAGAGGAAGAGAAGATCAACTTGGCGTGGATCAGGCCGAAGAGAGGTTCATAAGAGCCCTAACTAGATTAAATACTAAGCCACATTTCAATCCACCGGATTATAATGGTAAGTTGGATTCAGATGAATTGCTTGATTGGATAATAGAGATGGAAAAGTATTTTGATTTTGAAGGTACCACTGAAGATAAGAAGGTGAAATTTTCCTGTACAAAGTTGAAAGGACATGCATCCCTTTAGTGGGAACATTTGCAAACAGATAGGCAAAGAAGAGGAGAGGAGAAGATAAAATCATGAGATCAGATGGTGAATAAGTTAAAAACAAAATTTATGCTTGCAGATTATTAGATTAGTTTGTTCCAGAAGTTGCAAAATTTGAAGCAGAAGGAGTCAAGTGTGACAAAGTATACTGAAAAGTTCTACAAATTGAATATTATATCTAGACATTTAGAGGATGAGATCGAGCAAGTAGCCAAATATGTGAATGGTTTGAGGTCATTTATACAAGATGAAATTAGTTTGATCAAGTTGTAGAGTGTGGAAGAGGCATATAAATGTGCCCTAAAAGTAGAAGAGAAGCTGAATAAAAGACATGAGCAAAGATAGAGAGGAAGAGGTGGAAGATTTCAAAGAGGAAGAAGACTTTTACATATCCAAATAAAGATAAGGAAGTCAGTAAGAATGATGATTCGTACCATAGAGGTGATGGAAATTCTTATCGAAGAGGAGGATATGGTGGTTACCGGAATGAGGGTTATAGAAAAGATGATAGAGGACAAGAAAAGAGAGTATTCAAAGGAGCTTGTTTTAAATGTGGTGGAGAAGGACATAGAGTATTTGAATGTAATCAGGAAGAGACAAGTAGAAAGATAGAGAACAATAGAAGGACAACCTTTGTTGAGGAAGATAATGCCAGTTCATCTAATAAACCGGAAGATGGAGAAGTGTTGGTGAATAGAAGAGTATTGTGTCAAAGTGAGATGGAGAAGGAACTGTTGTAGAGAAATAATTTGTTTCAGACCAGATGCAAGGTAGTTGGTAAATGTTGCAGAGTAATTGTTGACAGTGGGAGTTTTAAGAACCTGGTTTCTGAAGAAATGGTGACCAAATTGAAGTTGGAAAGATTGAAACACCCAAATCCCTATCAGATAGCTTGGATTCAAGATGAGCATAAGATACTGGTAAGTGAACAATGTTTGGTGAAATTAAAGATAGGAAATTACCATGATGAATTTTTGTCTGATATCATGCCTATGGATGTATGCCATGTTTTGTTGGGAAGGACTTGGCAGTATGATAGAAAGCTATTCATGATGGAAAGAAGAATACATATACCATTTTTGCTAATGGGATGAAGCAGACTTTGTTACCATTGGAAGATGTTCCTAAAGTTGAGGTTTGTACGAGTGCTAGAATTTTTTTGGTTGATGGAAGGATATTTTTGGATGGATTGAGACATGATAACATGTGCTATGCCTTGGTTCCTAAGAAGGATAAAGACTTGAAGCATGAAGAAGAACAACTGGAGGAGATAAATGAATTATTGACAGAGTATGAGGAGATCATTTCAGATAATGTACCTAATGGATTACCACCTGTGAGGAGTATTAGTCATTGCATGGATCTGATTCCTGGAGCTAGTTTTCCTAATAAAGTAGCACACTGGATGACACCTGCAGAGAATTAAGAGTTGAATAGACAAGTGCAAGAGTTATTGAGAGAGGGTTTGATTTGAGAAAGCTTAATTCCTTATGCAGTACCTATTGTGTTAGCACCTAAGAAGGATGGAGAATGGAGGATGTGTACAGATTTTAGAGCCATAAACAAGATCATGGTGAAGTATAGATTTCCATTGCCCCAGATGGATGACATTATGGATTGTTTGAGTGGAGCTAAATAATTTACAAAGATAGACTTGAAGAATGGATATCATCATATCAAAATCAGAGAAGGGGATGAATGGAAGACAACATTCAAGACAAATGAAGGATTGTATGAGTGGTTGGTGATGCCTTTTGGACTAACAAATGCATCGAGTACTTTCATGAGGTTAATGAATGAGGTATTGAAGAAATTCTTGAGTAAGTTTGTGATTTTTTATTTGGATGACATCTTGATTTTCAATAAGACTAGAGAAGAACATTTGTTACATATAAGACAAGTTTTGCAGAGGTTGAGGGAAGAGCAGTTGCTAATAAATATTAAGAAGTGTAGTTTCATGAAGGAAGAATTGGTATATCTAGGATTTGTGATATCTGTGGATTGATTGAAGATGGATCCTGAGAAGGTAATAACAATTATTGAGGTGCCTACACTGGAAAGCATTAGAGAGGTAAGATCATTTCATGGATTGGCTAGTTTCTACCAAAAGTTCATTAAGAATTTCAGTTCTATTTGCAATCCTATGACAAACAATTAGAGTAGATAAGAAGGATTTTAGGTGGACATTTGGAGTAGATTGGAGTTTTGAGTTGTTGAAACATAAGGTGACTGAGAAGGCTGTGTTGGATTTACCGAATTTTAATAAGATATTTGTTAATAAATATTTAACCAGCTCCCTTCAGGTTTATTTTTCTATGCATCGGCCTATGCATCACCAAGTCTGCTCAACATTTTATCAAAGCTTTGATCTGTCGCTCCACGCATCTACTCTTCGTAACTTTGAGTATCAACATTCCCTTTGGATCCTGGGAAACTCCGCTGTGCTTCCACATGTCGCAACTGCGGGATGCTTTTGTTTCTTATTTCCTTTACACCTCATTGGGCTGTGAAATGCTGCCACGAAGCCCTCGATCCTAAAGGTGCTGGCAGGCCCCACGATTGCTGATTATCGTACGCACTTGCTACATGTTGAATGTTCACAAATCCTTCAGCGTAGAGATGAAATAGCAACCGTGGGCAGCGAAATGCTACCACGCATCTTTTACGCCCAGCTGATGAGTGCTCCCTCCGCTGTGATAAGGTACTCGGCCCATTTGACACGTGTTGCATTTTTGCAAATTCTTTGCAGCGATGGGAGAAAGGTTCATGCGGGCAGCGAAAGGTTGCCACGTGCCTAAGCAGCGGATCTGTTATGCGGGCAATGAACCAGATGAACCAAATAATGTTATTGGTTGCTGCTTATTATAATCATTCACACCAATGGATGACACTTGTCTAACCAAGACCACCACCATCATTGTAGAGGATGCACCTATGCTCGGGATGACTGGATGTTGTGTTCCAACTCAATCCTATTGTAACGGCCTTAAGAATATTCTGATTCAGGCATCATTGCAGAAGATTGTGAGATCTTTTCTATTACTGTTCTTTGAGGCTGTGGGAGGTCTTCCTGCTATATATACTTTCTCTATTGATGAGAAAGGAGCTGAAACTGGGAAAAAACACACAGGTTTTAGTAAAAAGATGCCAAACCTTTATTATTGTTTTATTTTAATTGCAAAACTCTCAGACTATGCCAATTGTTCAGCCTCTCTATTTTTCATGCTATTTGATCAAACTGTGAATTGTACTTTATATTGTCTTGACAGTTCATTTGAGAAATTCTATATATGTTGGATGCAAGTTTGCTTACCTAGATCATGTCTAATAACTCTTCTTGGCAGTGAGAATGTATGCAACATCATTTTATGTCAATAAATGAATTGTTTATGCTATAATCTTAAGTCTCTGATGTTTTGGAACACAACAACACCATTCAGGCCCTTAAATCTATGATTTATGGTGCCCATCATTAAATCTTGGCGCATCACCTTAGGTTAAACTTTAATTTATTATATCCGCTTCCTTTTCCCTTTCCAAACCCCATTATAGAAGAAGTTGGCTTCTCTAAAAATCTAGAGGTTACTCAGTATAGCGCAAAAGGTCCCCCTTAAACTGAGTTTCCCATAGGACTTTGTTACCTCGTCAAATTTTGGCGTCAACAGTTTGTTCTTTTTCTGGCACACCCGGTGGGGCCGAGCTTAATGAAATTGCATCTTAAAAGGGTGTATGAGCCATCGACCTGTAACTAGATCCCAAACCGCAGACAATCCCAATTTACTAGTACCTCCACTAGGGACAATCCAGGTCGCAAATCAGTTGGTAACCTTCCCATCCCCACCGCCCTTGCCTCTCACAATGTTGTCGGCTGCCAACAGAAACTACATAGCATGGGATGCTGGAAGTCCCCTGGTAGCCCCGGTAGCGCCGTTGTCTGGGGTGCTATCCCGGTTTCAGCCATGAAAGCTATATCAAAATTTACTGGAGACAGCTCAAGAACGCCAACAGAACATCTGCAAGATGTGGCAGACGTATGTCTGGTGCACAAGATTACAACGTAGGATGTATCCCTAAGGCTTCTCGCTACGTCTTTTAAAGGCAAGGCGCTGGATTGGTACTGAACACTGACACTTAATTCAATCCGCACCTGGGATCAACTCGGAGATCCATTCTATGAGAGGTTCTCGAATGATGGAGATCGTTCTTCATTGTATTATCAACTATTTGTCATAAAATGAGCCCCCCAGGAGGCTCTGACGGACTTTAATGCTCAATTTCATGCAAATTGGCAGAGGATCCCTATTACCATACGCCCGACTCCCGAGTTGGCATTTATATTTTATCTGAAGTCCATCAATTCTAACATTTCTATGATGATCAAGTCTTTGGGGGGAGCTACTCTACCAGATGCTTATGGTACCGCTATTAAAGCCGAGAATCATTTAATAGATTGCATAAAATTGCCTCATCGACCTATTATGCCGATATTTCCTGAAATATCAATTTTCACGCAAGAGGTCGCGTCAACTAGTGCGCCCGCAACTGCCCAGTCAATGTACACATATGCGGCCGCCCATGAAAATGTGGCTTCTACATCAGGTTCTTCCAAGGATGAAATAAGCGACCTCAAAGAGATGTTGCGAACCATGGAAAATGATATAACCACTCTTAAGCAGAACCAAGCAATGCCTCTAAAGCTTGTGTATCAAAACTATCAAGGCAAGCAGTCTTCTTATCAGCAAAATCAATATCAGGGTGTGACTCGCAATAATCCACCAACCCCGATGGAAAACCAAATGGTGTCGGTGCCTACTCTACTGACGAGTGCGTCACCAAGCTCGAGTAGGAAATTAACCGCAGGACATAACAATCTTATTGATGATATCAATCCATGGTGTTTCCGCTACAACGATGCACATATGCCCCAGAACTGTCTGCGTGGCAACCTACAACAAAAGGTGGTGGAGCAATGCAACCAAGGCACAACAACAAAAAATGGAGGATATGTATATGCCTCACCACAAATGGAGAGTGTGGTCCTTACCACACAAATGCAAGGAATGTCTTTAGAACAAGAATCTGATATTGCTCCTGATCATGCGCTCTTCTCTTGGATGGAGGAAGAAGAAACGGTGTTTTCTAATGACGCATTCATATCCAAAACACAACAAGTACAGTCTGATTATAACACATACTTAAAGAGGAGATTCAATGATGAGTTAGTTGTTTCACATCTGGACAGCCCGCAACTCAAAGGCGTTTCCAATCAGATTCCCAGTGCTTCAATCATCCCTCTACCTTCTCAACAACGGAAGGAAATTATTATAGCAAGAACCAAGAAGCAAAAATCTCCAAGTTTGTCACCTTTTAATGTGGTAGAGAAATTGAAGAAATCATCCGCTAATGTGTCTCTATGGGACATTCTAGCTATCCCGAAACAAAAGACGCTATTACAGAAGGCGCTTCAAGAAGAGATCAATCCAGCATCAATAGAGTCGTTTGCCAGTACAAAGGTTGTTTATCAGATACCGCCAGCTAAGGTTCTTACAAACAATACAAAGGAATCCCCTGCCAAGAAAAGAAGTAGGTTGAAACCTTAGCCCTTCTTTTTGACTCTCATTATAGGAAAGAAATTATTGCACAATGCCATGATTGATTCTGGTGCTAGTACCACGGTTATGCCTAAACAAATAGCCGAAGCTTTGGGAGTCAGCTACGAACCTATGAAAAGAGGGGTGATGCAACTTGATGGAAATAAAGTTGAGACTGTAGGTGTCATCAAAGCGCTTCCTTTAACTCTATTTACTTTCCCTAGTATCACAGTCCCGCAGGACACAGTGATCATAGATGTCCCTCCTATGTTTGGTCTCCATCTATCCCGAGAATTTACTTCAAAGGTGGGTGGATACTATCCTTGGATTGGTCACATTTGATACTTATGACCCAACACGGCGCAAAAATGAAGATAAAATCGGAGGCTCTACATTCTGAACATGTGGCTAATGAAGCCTTGATCAATTTTGAAGCCGCACATACCTCTATCACCAAGCAAAAAATGTATTGCGTTGAATTGCTAGAGGAAGAGAAAGTGAGCAGAGATTGGAATGATAAAGAAGATGCTTTGTTGAGTGAACACATAAACAATGATCCTTTCGACAATTTTCATGCTACAGGGTTGGGACCATATGTAATTTATGATGAAGACCAAGTGCTTTCGAGGGTCGCCAAAGAATCTGAGGGTAGCCAAGCAAATGAGCTATGGACACTGTACTCTGACGGAGTAAGAAGCAAAGTAGGTGCCGGAGTAGGGATATATCTAATATACCCACAAAATAAAAAATGGTTAAGGTCTTTCCGCTTTCATTTCGCCTGTTCAAACAATGAGGCTAAATATGAAGGGTTAGTCCAAGGCCTAAGCCTTGCGGAACAAATGGGCATTAAGTAATTAATTGTGTTCGGAGATTCCGAACTGGTAGTTAATCAAGTCCGAGGAATTTCTACAGCAAAGAATGTCTGCATGAGATCCTATCAGCACTGAGTCTGGGACTTGATTGATGGTTTTGAAGCTTTCAACATCCAGACCGTTCCTCGAAGACAAAATAGTGATGCAGATCGCATGGATGTGATTGGCGCTCAGTTTGATCCTATCTCTGATCTACTTCATAATGAACATTCAGTACGAGTACTAGTCCGACTAACGATCCCCGACAATGATCAGAGTTGGCAGGTTTTTGAAAGTGATGAACACATTGTCTCGTTTATCCAGCACTCAGGGGAGTTCGCCAATCAGCTTCAACCAAAAATTGTCGATGCTTATGAAGGACAAATTGTGCAACTCAAATCTAATAAACTTCTGAAAGGATTGGTTACTCTAAAAAAAAATTTGATTGTGATGATGCCCAAAATGATAAGCGGAAGTTTGTGGTGGACAAAAGTGATTATGAGGACCTTCGGGTCTCCGATGGTAGGAATCTTTGAGTCAAAAAAAATGTCCCGCACCATGATGAGGAAAGGCTCATCAGTTTCTATGAAAAATATGGAGTAGTGGCCTGGTTCTACGATGATCTGGAGGGATACGATCCTGGCATCATTCAACACACTATTGAACTAATAGAAGGTGCAAAACCAGTCTGAGAGAAACAGAGGCCAGTCAACCCTAAAATTGAAGCCCTAATGGCACAGGAGCTAACTAAACTCATTGAGTCACGCATTGTCTTCCCAATCAAACATAGTACTTGGGTATCGAATTTGGTCCCAGTCCGAAAGAAGAATGGAGATATCTGCTTGTGTGTGGACTTTCGAGACCTAAATAGAGCATCTCTGAAAGACCACTATCTATTGCCTTTTATGGAGTCAATCCTACAAACTGTCACAGGATCAGAAATGTTTTCTCTGCTGGATGGTTTCTAAGGCTACAATCAGATCTGAGTTAAAGAAGAGTATCAGCACAAGACTACGTTCACCACAAAGTGGGGAACATTTGCATATGCTAGAATGCCTTTTGGTTTATCCAATGCAGGGGCAACATTCCAGCGGGCGATGGACATCGCATTCAGCGAACTAATCAATAAGTTTATTCTAATCTATTTGGATGACCTTACTATGTTCTCTAAATCTAAGGATGATCATTTTGATTATTTGGAATTAGTTTTTCAAAAGTGTCAGGAGTTCAGAGTTTCGCTAAACCCGAAGAAATGTGTATTCGAAGTAAATTTTATTCTAATCTATTTGGATGACCTTACTTTGTTCTCTAAATCTAAGGATGATCATTTTGATCATTTGGAATTATTTTTTCAAAAGTGCCAGGAGTTCGGAGTTTTGCTAAACTCGAAGAAATGTGTATTCGGGAAAAGTAAATTTTGTCAGCAAGTTTATTTCTGATTTCGCGGGAATAATTAGGTCGATCACCCTAATGCTAAAGAAAGATCAAACATTCAAGTGGACAACAGAAACTCAGGAAGCTTTTGAAAAGGTCAAGGAAGCTATTTCCACAGCTCCAGTGCTAGTTAATCCGGATCTATCCAAGGATTTTATAATGTATGCTTTCAGTAGCAAGTCCAGTATTGCTACTGTCCTAACCCAAAAGGATGACGAAGAAAAGGGGGAACATCTAGTGGCTTTCTACTCTAGGACCCTAAAGGAATATGAGGTGAAATATAATTTCGTCGAAAGACAGGCCTTTGCAATAGTAAAAGGACTTAAAAAGTTTCACCATCTAATTTCCTACAATAAGGTGCTAGTGTATGTCGCACATTCCAGTGTGCGTGAATATATCATGGAAGGGGACATCGCAGAAAAAATGGCTAATTGGATCACTAAGATCCTTGAATATGACATTGAATTCAAGCCTACTAAAACTATTAAAGGAAGAGGACTGTGTGAGTACATGGCATAGAACGAGGAGGTACCTGTTGCCAAGGAGCAGCCGAAGTTCATCTTGATAAATAAATTGGAATCGGAAGGCGGTTGGTTGACTGATAGAATGAGATTCATGCTAACCAGAAGGTATCTTCCAGGTCTCTCATCCCAAAAAAGGAGGTATTACCAGCTGCAAAATTGTGGATATATGCTAATAAAAGGAGTCATTTTCAAAAGGAATTTCAATGTTCTCCTGCGATGCGTCACTTCGGAGCAGGCGAGGAGAATCCTCGACACGTTCCACAATAGCACCGAGGGCAGACATTTCTCTGCCAAAACCACCGCCATTAAAATTATGTGTGCTAGCTATTATTGGCCTACACTTTTTAATGACTCCCACTCTTTGGTGAAGGCTTGCAAAAAATGCTAGTTCTTCGCTGATAGAAGGAAGAATTCTACAATTCCCCTCAAACCTATAGTGGCAGACTAACCGTTTGCATAATGAGGCCTGGACTTCATCGGAATAATCAACCCAATTTCTAGTGACAAACACAAGTGGATTTTGACCCTCATGGATTACTTCACAAGGTGGACGGAGGTTGTTCCCCTTAAAAGCGCAAAAAAAACAAAGATTGTAGATTTCCTTGAGGAACTGGTGACAAGGTTAGGCCCTCCAAAAACTATCATTTTAGATAATGCCAGAGCTTTTCTAGGCGCAAAAGTATGTCACTTTGCATTAAAGAAAGGCATATTCCTTAAAACATCATCAAACTATTATCCACAAGGAAATGGTCTAGCGGAGTCAACGAAAAAAAGCTTAGTTCGACTCCTTAAAAGGATTGTCTCGGAACACCAGAGGGAATGGCATAAAAACCTCTGAAAAGTGATCTGGGCAAACCGCATAACTCTTAAGCAAGTCCTTAAGACTTCACCTTACGAGTTGGTATACGGGAAAGAGGTGTTGTTACCCATCTGCATGGAGATTCTGGCAATACAGTTGTTGAAATCTCTTGAGATAGAACAAAATGAAGCCATGGAGGTTCGGCTCACCGAACTATTGGAAGTACAGGAAAAAAGAGAGAATTACCTAATAGCTATGACAAGCCGTCAACAGGTGGTCAAGCGATGGTTCAACAAGAAGGCTTCCGACCAAGGTCTAAAATGCGAAGACTTAGTGCTAAAGTATGATAAAAGGGCTACTAATCCAGGTCAGCACGGTAAATTTGATAGCCTGTGGGAGGGCCCCTTTAAAATCATTCAGTGCAAAGAACACAACGCTTTTGAGCTGGAAAATATGGAATAAGAACACTTAAGAATCCTAGTCAATGGGATTCATCTTAAGTTGTTCCATTAGGCGTTGAGTTTTTTTTTGTACATATGTAAATAGTGCTTTTATTTAGTTTTTGTTTCTTTGGATGGTCTTTTTTGAAATTAGTTTGTGCTTCAGTGAATTAACCCATTATTATTGGCAAGTGGAATACTAGAATTGCTTTACATAGAACACACTAATGTGCGGAGAAATAGCAAAATGAAGTTGAGAGCCCATAAAATTGAAATATAAAATGAAGGAAAGAGCATGGATTTTCTTTAAAAAGATATATATCTATTCATATATATTCTTTACATTACAAAAGTGGCTGGGAAGCCATAATCCAAAATTTAACAAGTATCTGAACTATTAGATATATGATAGCTTTTTTCAGGCTTATATACAGCTATGGGTAGGTATTCTGAGCAGCAGGCAGGGAGACATTTGTTGAGAAGGCAAGGGGGTTTTCATCCAAATGCATGGCTGGCGGTAATTGACACATTAACTGCAGCATCCACTTCTTCATCATCCATGGGTTCTTCGGCAACACTGGCAGCATCATTCGACACAACCGCCATTGGCGGGGGGAATACCAGGTTCCTGAAGTCAGTATACCAATCTACATCGTAGAAGGGTATTACGTTGTAGCTGCGAAGCAGGAAATGTAGGGCTCGAGTAACCCTCTGCTGGTGCTAGTCGCGAGTCTGTAGGCGAAATCCGCTGAGGAACGATAGCCAAACGACAACAGCTTCTTCCTTAATAAAGCGACATAGATTGCTGGCTGACGGTAGGCCTACCCCATAGGCAGCATGAGTAACAACCTCGCCGAGACCATTCAAGTACTTTTTGGGGAAGATTTCTTTAACAAGCTTCAAGATAAGTGGTCAGGGGACGATGTCTAGCATGGATGCTACAAAGTGGGAGCATATGTCGGTGTTCACCCGATACTTGTCCTCATACTCTATACAGTCTTTGCCTAAAACCCACTTTATGGCTACCAGGACCAGAGAATGCTTATTCTTGGTCATCCTTTTTAGTCTCCTAGTAGAAACCTCCCTTAGGAATGTCGTTTACGACTTATACGAAGTTAAACGAACTGGAGTATCCATAGCTCTGACACTATTCCTAGGCTTCTGAGCTAATGCCAAAATTTATCTATCACCTAACCTATGAGAAGGCTTACTTAAGACTCTGCTACTGACCTATCACTACTCAAATGCTAAGTATGTTTTCCTCACTACTTACTGGCCTATTTATAGAAAAAATGACAAGACGCATGCTAATCCGTTTCGAGAAAATGTGATATTAAGCTAGTTGTTGACTTGAAAGGCGTGCCTGCGTTTGCTCACATTTCTGGGCCAGTTGCATCTATGTTTACGGCTCAATGCATGCTTGATTAATAGGAGCTAATTAATTAGCTTTAAAAAGGTGGTGCTCGTTGGTAGTGAGACGTATGGCCATAGGCTGTTGTGTCATCTCTCAAGCGTGTCCCAGAGCCCAAGGAAATATTCATATCTTTTCAGGCTGTGATTGTTTGCTTGGCGTAATCATTCCGGCCGGGATATTAATTGTCAATGCATACTAATGCAAGGTTAGCAAGCAAATTGTCGGCTCAAGTTCCAAGGAGATCACAGCGTATCACATGATCTCCAAATGCAATAATGAACTCCGACTACCTTCAAATAGCAAGCAGATTCATTTTACACGAATTGCAAAATTAACAATACATGTCGAATTAAATGCAAAATGCTTGCTTTCGCCTACCACCTTGAGGAAAGATTGCCAAATATTGCATGAAAAGTTCTAATGTTTCAAAGTATTTTCACAAACGCCAAAGAGCTAAAGTGCAGAATTATTCTTCTTCTGCATATCCAGAACTAAGGGGAATTACAAAACCAAGAACTTGTAGAAATCTTCGGAGAAAGAAAAATGTCAGAAACTTTATCTCAGCCAATGCAAGAAGAAAATAGCCAGGAGCTTTTTATGGCTATACATTCTTTAGAGGAGGTATATGTCTATGAAGATGTGGCATACGCTACGCCTGGTATACCCAGCAGGCCAAGAAGGGCCTATACAGAAGAATTGAATAGGCCCAAGAATTGCAGAAACCATAAAAGGGTTGAAGAAAAATGGGATAATATCTACGACCCAACGCTTGCGAAAAACCCTAAGTCCCTTAGAGAGGCAGCCTGTGCAAGGTTATCGGCACCAAAGGCAGACCAATCTATAGCGCAGAGAGTTTGGTACAGTGGTCTCCCTCAATATATGGTCCCACTGGTGCACTATTGCCGGAAGGTAGTTGATGCTGCTATCCAGTGTTATAATCCTGATACCCACTACATTGAAGGTCGCAGCTTAATGGTGCACATCACTCCACATGCCATCTGACACATGTTATACATCCCAGACCCAAGTAAGAGAAAAGAGAATATCGAGCCTTTTCACCCGAGCAAAGGAGAGAAAATATGGAAGAAGATGAGAAAGAGCTCAAATTTCTTGTTGGAGGAGACTAGTAGGAAAGGCATCCCAGCCGCTAAAGTGCCAAGTATTCCATTGTCACATGGTACGTTTCGCGACGATCTCCAGGATGCCATGTCCATGCTAGCCTTTGTGTGCGGTCGAGACTCTGATGAGAAGATAGAGACCTTTCAACTGGGACCAACAATTCAATTCCACAACCAGCATGAACTCTTTTGGTATGATTTTGCTGAGTTTATGGTAGAAGAAATGATACAGCAAATTGAGAATTACCAGGCTAAGAAAAAATTTAGGTTTCTTTCTTTCCTGGTCCACATGTTTCTGCATCAGAACCCAGATTTCTTCGCCTGGTATTTTCCATTATCAATTTTTGATGAGCAAAATAAAAGGAAGTTAGTGTCCGCGTGGACACCTTTTCTTTCTGCATCATACGACTATTATGCATTTTCAGACTATTTTATAGCTTTGATTTTGCATGATTTGATTGGAAAAGGCGATATAATTCGGCTCGATAAGGAGCAGACCAAATTTATGCAGAGTTTCACCCCTGCTTGTGATTGGTTCTTAGGCAAAGATTTTACGATTTTCTTAATGCGGGGCTTTACTGGAAAACCTTTCCCGCTCCCAGCCTGCGTCACGGATAGAGTGCTTGCGCTGGAAATGTTCCAAAAAGTATGTATCATTGATTTTACTTTCTGTAGCAACGAAAAGGTCAAGAAGAAGGGATTCTTCTCTTGTCCGAAGAATTTCAAGTCGGTGACTCTGATAAAGAAACAATCGGACCAGTTGTTAGAGGACAAGCTGGCCTATATAGGGTTGGTACTGGTAGATGATAAGTGGGAATATAACCCTTTTGACGATTTGTTGGAGCCACATATGAAGGTTACCCCTGTTCCCCGACCTTACTGGGAGAAGCGGCGTAACCCGCGGACGGACAAAAATAAGAATTTTGTTGAATTGGTGCGTATCCCTATGCAAGACACTAGAGGTCCATGGCACAAGTTCTACTTTGCTATGGAGGTGGCCCAGGATAATGTCCCTATGGAGCATGGCATGTACAACAGGTTAAAGAAAGATGAGGAATGGAGTGAAGAAAAAATAGCGGCTTTCTGGAAGTATCGCCAGGAAATAGCACAATTGGATGCTCCTTACAATAAACTAAAGGATAAATAAGAATTTGAAAGGTTATGGAAGGAAGGTCATCCCAACCCAAGCTCTAGCATTTATAGGAGCGGGGACTTGGAGGAAGAATCTGAGGGGCAGGAAGAGGAAGTGGCGATGTCGGCTTCCTCTGTGCAAAAGAAGAAAGTCCCCGAACAGCCTACCTATGTGGCCACGAACGTGCGCTTTAATATATCAAGAGGCTCGCATACACTTGCTTGGGCTGCTAAACCCATTAGGCTATCACTGCAGCAAATGAAGATGACTGCCGAAGCTAGAGAGACCCCACCTGCGAAACGACAGCGCACAGAGAGTATTATCGGAGAGGGTTCACAAGAACTCGTCGGAGGAAGAGTTCTCGCTCCTAGCCAGGAACCTGAGGCTGAGGAAGAGTCGCTGACAATTCTGGAGCTACCAACAACCAGTCAACAGGTACAATTCACTCCTTCTGCTCTTGCGTCTCATTCCTTGGTATCCGCCCCTACCTCACTGGCGATCCCTACCATAGGTACTAGTCCTCTGCCTTCTGCTTTTAGTCTAACTTATTCAGTAGGCTTTGCCCAGTTTTTGCAAGCCACCCCGCTCATAATTACTCCTCTGCATATGCTTACGCCCATCGCTGCCACTCAGACCTTCCACACCTCGCTTTCGGAAGGCTTTCCCCTTGAGAATGCTCCTCTTGTTTCCACTATTATTTCAGATCCTCTTCCATTGCAATAGGCTAACACCCCGTTAACAACTCCTCCATAGTCCCAGCTAATGAGCCTTATGGCTGATTCTCCAGTTCAATCATTTCAAATGACTAGCCCTGCTATTGGTTCTCAAACCAAACTATGGAAACGGGCCCCACTTCTCTCCACAAACTGTCACTCTCTAGAAAAAATAAATATCCGCACCTATAAAGATTACCTATCCCTATGCCCTACCTTCTGGTGCTCCTTTCACAGGTGGACAAGTTTCATCACCAGTCGAATTCATAGCACAGATAGATTGTGGAAGAGAGGCATATGTGAATAGAATGAGGAAGCGCAAGGCAAACAATGACAGTGTTTCTACTGAGCCAAGAGTACAGGCTCTTTACGATGAGGCCCGACAAGAATTGAAGTGTGCAACCATGTACCCGAGGGTAAGCAAGCCTCACGGAGAAATGCAACTAGAAAACTATGAAATATATGCGGTAGGACTCGACATGAAGGTAGCCCGACCGTAAGATAAAGTTGAAATCATTGAGGAAATGCAACGGATAGTCCTTATGACTTCCTTAAAACTAGTCACCAACTGAAGAAGAAGGATGAGCAGCTCAAAGCAGCTAGGGAAAGGGTTAGTTTTCTGGAGAGGAAAGAAAAATCCTTAGAGGCAGATATTGCCCGCATGACTGAAAGGGCGCTGGCAGCAGAGGATGGGAGGGACAAACTTCAAGGTGAAATTGTGAAGACTCAGGTTGCCGATCCTGGCATAATAAAAGAGTTACAAAGCAAGAACCAGGAGGCGAAGCAAAATCTACAGCTAAAAGATGAAAAGTTGGAGCGCCTCCACCTTGAGCATAGTCAGGGGATGGCATAGAAAAATGAAGAGCTGGAATGCCAACAAGCTCAATATGAGCAAAAAATACAAGAGAAAGAGGCCGAATTTAAAGGCCTAAAGGCTCAAGTAGAGGAAGAGCTTTGGAAGACAAAGGCTTCTCTAGAAGAGCACTTAGCAAATCACTCCCGAGTCGAGAAGAATTGGAATAAAGAAATGAGCAGCTTTGCGGAGCAGCTGGCGTCCGAGAAAAGGAAAAAGAAAAAATTGGCTGAGGCCATTATTTCAAGAGACGCGGAGATTACTTCGCTTAAAGCCTCTCTCCTACCTCCCCCTACACAGTCTGATATCATTCTGCTAGTTAGGAAATTATACATTTCTCACTGGGAGAAGATTAAAACCTTTTGCCTAACACTATAGCCTACCCTTCGATTCATCTTCAAGGCATCAAGGCTCAGTCAAGAGGCTCATAATACGATTGAGCAGTTCCCACGGTTCATCTTGGAGAGGGTTCCTGAGGCAAAAGATCTGCTCACCAAACTATACTCGGTCTCTGATGAGAACCTGGTTGGAGCAGGTATTGAGGATTGGGATGTTGTTGCTCAAACGATAAACAAATTCATCCATTGCCACTCCACCTTCCAGCGCACTAAGGCAGTCGCGGCTATTCTGAGTAAGACACTAGATAGCATACGGAAAAATTTCTCCGAGTTAGGCAGGATGGGACTGTCGTCCCCGTTCCTTGAGGATGGCTCTATTGCCACGACTGCGTAGATTGCAGAAATTATAGAAGAGAAGGAAAACAACCCGGAGGCTTTCGGGGAGTTCAGCCATCCTCCCACGACAACTAACATTGAGGGATTCATTCATCTGCTCTCATAGTTATTCTTTCATGTACAAGCAGGGGTCAGTTTACCCAATATGTTGTCTCACAAAGACGCTATTGATCTAAGTGGAGCATAGGAGAATTTGTGCAACATAGTGAAATTGTCTGAGGATGAATGGTCACCTTTGCAGGTGGCTCTTTCCAATCTCTGACTCCATTATCCCAATGGATAAGGCTCTGGTCTGCAGAACCAGAGAAATTTTGGGTTCTCTGTTCCTTAGTCGAAACGCCCCTGCTAGTCGCCAAAAGTTGTTAATAAATATTTAACCAGCTCCCTTCGGGTTTATTTTTCTATGCACCGACTTATGCATCGCCAAGTCTGCTTGGCATTTTATCAAAGCTTTGATCTGCCGCTCCACGCATCTACTCTTCGCAACTTCGAGTATCGGCATTCCCTTCGGATCCCGGGAAACTCCGCTGTGCTTCCACGTGTCGCGGTTGCGGGATGCTTTTGTTTCTTGTTTCCTTTACGCCTCATCGGGCTGTGAAAATGCTACCACGAAGCCCTCAATCCTAAAGGTGTTGGCAGGCCCCACGGTTGTTGACTATCGCACGCACTTGCTACGTGTCGAATGTTTGCAAATCCTTCAGTGCAGAGATGAAATAGCAACCTCAGGCAACGAAATGTTGCCACGCATCTTTTACACCCGGCTAATGAGCATTCCCTCCATTGTGATAAGGTACTTGGCCTATTTGACACATGTTGCATTTTCGCAAATCCTCTGCAGTGATGGGAGAAAGGTTCATGCGGACAGCGAAAGAATGTCATGTGCCTAAGCAGCGGATCTGTTATGCAGACAATGAACCAAATGAACCAAATAATGCTATTGGTTGTTGCTTATCATAATCATTCACACAAATGGATGACACTTGTCTAACCAAGACCACCTCCATCATTGTAGAGGATGCACCTATGCCCGGGATGACTGGATGCTGTGTTCCAGCTCGATCCTATTGTAACGGCCTTGGGAATATTCTGATTCAGGCATCATTGCAAAAGATTGCGAGATCTTTTCTGTTACTGTTCTCTGAGGCGGTGGGAGGTCTTCCTGCTATATATACTTTCTTTGTTGATGAGAAAGGAGTCATAACTGGGGAAAACACGCTGGTTTTAGTAAAAAGATGCCAGGCCTTTATTACTATTTTATTTTAATTGCAAAATTCTCAAACTGTGCCAATTGTTCGGCCTCTCTGTTTTTCATGCTATTTGATCAAACTGTGAACTGTGCTTTATATTGTCTTGATACTTCATTTGAGAACTTCTATATATGTTGGATGCAAGTTTGCTTACCTAGATCATGTCTAATGACTCTTCTTGGCAGTGAGAATGTATGCAATGTCATTTTATGTCAATAATATTTCAAGTAGATTGTGATGCAAGTGGAAATGTAATTGGAGTAGTATTAAGTCAAGAGGGAAGGCCAAAAGCTTATTTCAGTGAGAAATTGAATGATGCTAGGAGAAAATATTCAGTGTATGATCAGGAGTTCTATGCCATAGTTTAAGCCTTGAAGAAGTGGACATTACTTGTTACCTAAGGAGTTTGTGTTGTATATGGATCATCAGACTTTGCAATATTTAAATAGTCAAGGTAAGTTGAATCAGAGACACATGAGATGGGTAGAATTCTTGCAAAGTTATACTTTTGTTTTGAAGCATAGGAGTGGAAAGTTAAATAGAGTTGTTTATGCTTTGAGTAGGAGAAGGAATTTACTGGTAGAGATGAGAGTGGAGGTACTAGGCTTTGATGAATTGAATAACTTGTATGAGGAAGACTTGGATTTTGCAGAACCTTAGAGAGCTTGTAAAGAACCAGTCTTGGAGGATAGGAGTCAGTGGTTGGATTATTTCATTCAGGAGGATATGTTGTTCAGAAGAAATCAGTTGTGTATACCCTAGAGTTAAATGAGGAATAACTTGGTGAAAGAAAAACATAGTGGAGGATTGGTAGGACACTTTGGTGTTGATAAGACAGTAGTATTGGTAAGTGAGAATTACTTTTGGCCACAAATTCATAAGGATGTTAGGAAATTTGTGCAAATTTGTAGAGTTTGTCAAGTTGCAAAAGGAAGTAGTTAGAATGTTGGATTGTATAAACCTTTGACAATTTCAGAAAGACCTTGGGAGGATATCAACATGGATTTCATACTTGCTTTTTTGAAGACACAAAGAGGTAATGATTCTATATTTGTAGTGGTGGATAGATTTTCCAAAATGACACATTTCATACCTTGTAGGAAGACAACAGATGCAGTACTTGTAGCAGACTTATTTTTCAGGGAAGTGGCCAGATTGCATGGATTACCTAGGAGTATTGTTTTAGACAGATATACAAAGTTTGTTGGTTACTTTTAGAGAACACTTTGGATGAAATTGAAGGCATATTTGAAGTTCAGTTCTACTTTTCACCTGCAGACTGATGGACATACATAGGTAGTAAATAGGAGTTTGAGGAACTTGCTTGGATGCTTGGTTGGAGAGAATATCAGAAGTTGGGATTTAGTCCTTGCACAAGCAGAGTTTGCTTACAATAATTCAGTGAATAGGAGTACCAAAAAGACACCTTTTGAGATTGTTACTAGAGTTCATTCTAGAGGTATATTAGAGTTGAGAGACATTAGTATGGATGATAAAAAGAGTGTAGAAGTAGAGGAATTTTCAAAACATATGAAGAAAGTGCATACTCAAGTGAAGGAGCAATTGGAAGATATGAACTAGAAGTATACGGAGAAAGTAGATGAAAAGAGGAAACATAAGGAGTTCGAAGTTGGAGATGAAGTGATGGTATATTTGAGGAAGGAAATATTTCCAGTTGGAACATACAGTAAGCTGAAGATGAGGAAGTTTGGACCTTGTAAAATTTTGAAGAAGTTTGATTCAGGAAATGCATATGAAGTGGAGTTACCAGATGACATGAGTATATCACCTATATTCAAAATTGCAGATCTACATCAATACCATGAAGTAGAATTCAGTGAAGAAAGTAAGGAAAAATTGGAGGATCAGTTTCCTAAACAACAATCAGATGGGATAGAAGAGATTTTGGATGTCAAGGATGGAAAGAAAACTCATGGAAGACAGTACAAAGAATATCTTGTGAAATGGAAAGACAGACCAGTGGAAGATTGTTTTTGGATTTCTTAGGCTGAGGTAGATTGTTTTGGTTTTCCTTTAGCCCCTACAAAGTGAGGGGCTCACTTTTCAAATAACCCTGGATGTCTGATGCAGGAGC
The DNA here is from genome assembly GCA_007258455.2 of Sequoia sempervirens. Classification (NCBI taxonomy): domain Eukaryota; kingdom Viridiplantae; phylum Streptophyta; class Pinopsida; order Cupressales; family Cupressaceae; genus Sequoia; species Sequoia sempervirens. The sequence goes on along the minus strand of VDFB02271358.1, from coordinate 832,287,416 downwards.
ATCCTTGGTTCTTGGTGATCTTGCATCAACAAAAAATATTCTTTCAAAAAAAATTCTTGTTCATTGCCTATTTAGTTCAAGCTGGTGGATTCGTCATATTTTCTCACCAGACCTTGTGGATCTTTGTTTACATCGTGGACATGCTCATTTTCCTTATTCCAAGATTTGAGCACAATTGGATCTTTTTCCGGCAAGTCATTGCTTCCGGATTTGATGACAACTTCTTGAACTAGCACTAGAATAACTTTCAAACCTAACGGCTAGTTCGATCGCTGGTGGATCATTTCTGTAACTTGTGGATCTTGAAGGTGTGATTTTAATTATTTTGTGGAGTGTCCCCGACCTTAATTATAGGTCCACACTTCATCCTATGCATTCACCGAGGAGTAATTCAAATTTGAGGCCGACCTATTCATGCACACATTATATTTTCTTTCATTGGAGATTGCAATGATCTTTGGCCGACACAGATGATTCTAGATCTCAAGATGTGATATAAATAATTGTAATAGATCATTAGGAAGGAGTTAGAGGAAGATTGGGAAAAGATAGGTTTTGATTTGTAAGATTTTTGCTCACATTAAGAAGCATATAGGAATGTTGTACTTTTGAACATGTTCTATCAGGCTTGTGAGCCAGATCTGTAAGCCTGGATATTGTTGGCCGATTGTAATTGAAATTTTTGTTCATGAACATATTTTAATCTGCATTTTCCTCCATATTCTATGTTGCTTCTGTTGTGTAACTCTTGTTGCACGGTCTAGATTGTTCTCTTTGAGGACCCTCCCATCGTGGTTGCACCATTTGTGTACTTGACAACGTGAAGACATTACTTTCAAGAATGGGTTACTTCTACATTTGTAAGTGACCTTGACTCTCCCTCCAATACCTTTTAAGGAAAATTTTGGTGTGGGAAATATATAGCTCAAAAAAAATCATTAGTCATCATCTTTTTGCATTTCATCAACATACCCTAACCCTAATTTGTTGTAGCTTGAGCACTTGTATTCATCTATTGAATTCAAGGATAAAACCCTTAGATTCAAAGATTAGAGAACAAAAATACATTTTTTTATTAAGGGTAGCTTAATACATAGGTCACATTTTTACTTCAAGCATGTAGGATTTCAATATCATTTTTCGTATATTCAAAATATATTTATATTTGCAATAGATTTGTAATTTTTATAATCTTCAACATATTGGAAAGAAATATTTGTAATAATTTAAATAAAAAATGTATTTGAAGGAAACATCTAGTCCTAGCCTTTCAAATGTGCAAATCTAATTTATTTTTTATTGGTATTGAACATATCTAAGCACTTTCATATAAATTCTACCTTTGATTCATCACAATAACATAGTGATTTAGGTGGGAAAAACCATTTTGGGAGAAGAACCCCTCACTCCAAAGAAACTCAATGTATTATTTAGTAATCAAAGGTTATAATACATTTACAAAGTTTGAGCCTTTAAAGGAGTATCACCAATAAGAGATATAGAGTAATTATGGTAGCATAACAATATGCCTACAAAAACTTGTTATGAAAAGTTATATCTCTAGCACCTAATAAATAGGAGAATAAATACATAAAAAATCAAATAATAATTAAGAAACCATGAGCTAAAACTACCAAAAATGTGGTACCCAAATCCCTAGTTAAAAATTCAACGTTTAGGGGTTAATCCCATAGTGCAATGGTTAAGTGGTGGAATTACTGTTGTGGCCACTAGGGTTCAAACCTCCACTAGGCCATTGTGATTGCAGGAACTATGCCTTCGTTGATACAATGTGTTCGTAGGCTTGACTCATAACATTGTGGCTACTAATGGCGTTCATGCCATGTACTAGGAATTCATGCTTGAGGTCCAATCCCTCGTTGGGTTGGTGTGCTCACAAGATTTGGGACCTTATTGGGTTACTGTGCTCTGGGATTGGACTATTCAATTGCATTCATGTCGGGGAGGAGGTCCCCCTATGTTGGGTGAAAATTATGTAATCCCTTTAACAAATTACAAAACTTGATTTCAGCCACAACTATGTGAGATACAATCTCTCCTCTCAGAAAGGGGAGACACCCTTCTTACTACTTATTAAAACTAAGTAAAACTAATTAAGTAAGTATTCACAATGATGTACACTACGACTAAGAGATGGGGGTGTGTCACATTCATAATTCTCTCTTTTTTTAGAGAATATGTTTTGCAATGTTTCACGGTTTTAAGTTCCTGATTCGATACAACTTCAAACTTAAAACAAAGCAGTAATTCCAATATTCTTATCTTGTCAAAGAAAAGACTAAGAATACCAACATGATAATGATAAATGATAAAAAAAGAAAACTCATGAAGGCACAAAGTTGTTTTGTAGCTTTCACTAATGAATCCTTGAGATATGCAACCAACATTGTATTAGAAGCACAAAGTCTTCTAGATACTCCACGATAGATCCACAAATAACATGAATAAATACAAGCGCAAAGTCTTGTAGAGAATTCACCAACAGTATTCAATCAATATCATAAATTCAAATAAAAGAGTGTAACTCAAAGATTACACGGATTTACTTAAAGCCCTTTAGATCTCAATCACTAATCACTACCAATCTCAATCAAATCCAAAAGATAATTGATTCCAATGAAAAGTTTGGCATGCAACTCACTTCTTTATTGATCAAAATAGATTCACAAAGATGAACACAAAGTTTCATGTATTTGCTTCTCAAAATGGGTAGCACTTTGTTGCAAAAGATAAAAGATAAAGATTACAAAAGAATCCTCTATTATTTATAGATGGGAGAGGAGAGCAAATCTAGGAAAATCCTACCTAACTAATTGAATTATTCAAAAATGTTGTCCACAATTATATGAGAACATATTTGTTTACATGTAATTAAATTTTTCGAAATGACATGTAAAATGTTGAAACTTATTTACATAAAGCATGAAAAATGCTAAAACTGGGAAATCTAATCTAAGGAAAAATTTAGCCTTCTTCAACATTTTTCTCCATGAAAACTTCATGATGATGTGCACTTCATCACTGTTTGGAATTGGAGTGTACTTTGGAGATGACGAGGATTCTTGAGATTGACTCCTCTGATGAGATTTGAATTAGAGATTTTACACATAATATGTAAAAGAGATAAAAATCAGTGCTTCGACATATCTTGGGACTTGGGTAGTTTCATGTAAGAGCAGTGAAAAATGGATCTTTTACATGAAATATGTAAGAGCGGTGAAAAAAATAGCTCCTACATGTGACTTGTGGTTTGAGATGTAGAAGAGTTAAAAAAACCTCGCTCCTACATGTGCCAGAAAATGACTAAGGCATGAAATATGTAAGAGCGGTGAAAAACAAAGCTCCTACATGTGACTTGTGTTTTGAGATGTAGAAGCGCTAAAAAACCCCACTCCTACATGTGCTAGAAAATGACTAAGGCGTGAAATATGTAAGAGTGGTGAAAATTAGAGCTCCTACATGAAATATGTAAGAGTGGTGAAAAACATAGCTTCTACATGAAATATGTAAGAGCAGTGAAAAATAGAGCTCCTACATGTGACTTGTGGTTTGAGATGTAGAAGTGCTAAAAAAACCCTGCTCCTACATGTGCTAGAAAATGACTAAGGAATGAAATATGTAAGAGCAGTGAAAAATAGAGCTCCTACATGTGACTTATGTTTTGAGATGTAGAAGTGCTAAAAACCCCTGCTCCTACATGTGCCATAAAATGACTAAGGCATGAATATGTAAGAGCAGTGAAAAATAGAGCTCCTACATGTGACTTGTGTTTTGAGATGTAGAAGCGCTAAAAAACCTCACTCCTACATGTGCCAAAAAATGACTAAGGCATGAAATATGTAAGAGTGGTGAAAAATAGAGCTCCTACATGTGACTTGTGGTTTGAGATGTAGAAGCACTAAAAAACCCTATTCCTACATGTGCCAGAAAATGACTAAGGCATGAAATAGTAAGAGCAGTGAAAAACAGAGCTCCTACATGTGACTTGTTGTTTGAGATTAGAAGGGCTAAAAAACCCCGCTCCTACATGTGCTAGAAAATGACTAAGGTATGAAATATGTAAGAGCAGTGAAAAATAGAGCTTCTACATGTGACTTGTGGTTTGAGATGTAGAAGTGCTAAAAAACCCCGCTCCTACATGTGCCCAAAAATGACTAAGGCATGAAATATGTAAGAGCGGTGAAAAATAGAGCTTCTACATGTGACTTGTGTTTTAATATGTAGAAGTGCTAAAAAACTCGGCTCCTGCATGTGCCAGAAAATGACTAAGGCATGAAATATGCAAGAGCGCTAAAAATCAGTGCTCTTACATGTAATATGTAAAAGCGCTAAAAATCAACGCTCCTACGTGTGTAGAAAATTTTCTAACTCCCAAAACTGAATTTTCACAACTTGGTTTAAAATGCGAATTTTGAGGAACTAACAAAGGTTAATGCTCATAATGAATCTTTTAGGATGGGGGACCACACACGAGGACCAATGTAATTTTCCCTATTTTACGTGCTTAGAGTACATGGGCTACAAAACAAACAAGTTTCATATGGGTTATCCCTCGAATTGAGTGTGATGAATTCGAGGATAAAAACTGGCTCCAACTAGGGAGCTTCCTTCAATTGTTCTTTAAAACGAATGAAGGGAGAAGAACTCCATACTCAAGTGCCTTTATCCATCTATTGGGTAACAAAGTTGAGCATGACTGACACAAAGAAAATCTACGAAAACAAGACACAAACCTATGCAAATGCACTTATTGAAAAGGTAAAAACCTACCTAATTAAAACTAGCCATCAATGAAACCTTCTCAAATGAAACCATTCATAGGTTCAAAAAAATAGCTTGCTTTCTTCAACAACTTGCAATGCCTTCCATGATCATTAGCAGCTACATGTAAATGAAGTTGAGGCACTGCTTCTTGAAAGAGATGAATAGGTTTAGCTACCTCTGAAAATATATCAAATATATTGTTGCTCCAAAATGAATCATTGAATTCAAACTACTCTTGCACATCTACAAATACATCTTTAGTTGCATCCTCTTGAGTTTATCTTCATGCTTAGTTACAAGTGGAACCTTTGTCTTCTCATTGGCCTCCAACAAAGCAAGATGTCTTGTGGGACATCCCCTCAATCGGTCAAAGATTGAATGCTTCTTACCAGTTGCTACTTGAACAACTGATTCATCAACCATGGCAACCTCATGCTAATTAGAATGATCTCCTTCATGTGATTCAGATGAGGATATGATTGCACTACATACCTCAATATATTGTTCACCATCTTCAAACTTGGGAAAATCTAAATTATTTATAAGAAGGTCCTCATCATGACTTTGGGAAGTTCTTTTATGCAACACATGTTCAAGTTCATGACCTCAAAACATAGATGCATCCTTTTCAACTTGACTGAAACGTTCACGCATGTCCATCTTTTCAGATCTCATGACAATATTGTCTTCATTCACTTGAACTTCAGCAAAATGTCTTTCATCCTTCTTCTTTTCATCAATGGCTTTCAAAGACTGCATAAACCAAAATTGGGAGTCGCCAACTATATCTACTTCCTTTTCCCAGAAGAGAATAGCGAGATCACTTGGATTGAAGTCAGGATGCTTCACTATTTATTTTACTAATGGTGCCTCAAGAGAAAGCCTCTTCAAAGGTTAAGAAAACTTGTGTTGATTCCCAATAGAAAAATTATGAGCAACACTTGAAAGTGACCTCCCTGATACATCCTTGCGAGGCACAAAAAACACACCTTGAGCTAGCTACTTTTTGAGGACAAGTAGCTCATTTTCCAACCTTTGCACCATAGGATCTATCCTTGTGATGGAAAAAAATAACTCCAAAGAAGGGCTTTCTTTAGATTCATTTGATTCATTCTTATTTGCCCAAAAAGAATGAGATCATCTTCAATTTCTGTCGCCAAGGTCTGTACAACTGCAAGAGTAGCTGGGGTTGCTCTTCTCAATAAGAAACCAACCTTGGGAACTTGAGAATTTACAAATAAAATTCTCAAATTCTCAAATGTAGGTTGAGCAACATTTGGAATTCTTTGTGTCAACTTGTTGAAGTGAGCAATGAACTCACGCATAGGCATGTGAGATTCCTTATTCAACTGTGTGAGTTGAGCCAACAAAGCATGAGCATCTTCAGGAGGTTTGAAACTTTCTTCAAACTTGGCTATGAGAGTTTCCTAGATTGTGATGGTACATGGTGCCATATGATAAAACCAATTTTCCGCGACACCTTGGAGAGTCTCCATAAATAGCCTTACAGATACATCTTCGTGTTCAACACCATGAACTCCACAAGCGTGTAGAAAGCAGCAACGTGCTCATCAAGATGTTGTCCATCACCAAAGAACTTGGGAAAGTTCTTCCATGAGCCTTCAAGAAGAGCGTGTAGGGGTAGAGCTAGACTCAACGGACCAAAAGCATTTCCCCAAAGATCTTGAGCATCCATTTACATGTCCTTGGTGAAAGCTGGAAAAAATTACAATAAAATAAATTACAATGAAAAAGGACACGAGTATACTTCAAATGAAAGTGTGAGGCTTTTGAATGTGTATCATGTCCTAGTGGAGTCACCAAAAAAAATTTGGGTGAAAATTATGTAATCCCTTTAATAGATTACAAAACTTGATTTCAGCCACAATTGTGTGAGATACAATCTCTCCTCTCAGAAAGGGGAGCGCCCTTCTTACTACTTATTGAAACTAAGTAAAACTAATTAAGTATTTTCAATGATGCACACTACGATTAAGAGATGGGGGTGTGTCACATTCATAATTCCCTCTTTTTTTATAGAATATGTTTTACAATGCTTCATGGTTTTAAGTTCTTGATTGGATACAACTTCAAACTAAAAGAAAAGCAGTAATTTCAATATTCTTATCTTGTCAAAGCAAAGACTAAGAATAATAACGTGATAACGATAAATGATAAAACAAGAAAACTCACGAAGGCACAAAGTCATTTTGTAGCTTTCACCAACGAATCCTTGAGAAATGTAACCAACGTTGTACTGGAAGCACAAAGTCTTCTAGATACTCCACGATAGATCCACGATCAACATGAATAAATACAAGCACAAATTCTTGTAGAGAATTCACCAACAGTATTCAGTCAATATCATAAATTCGAATAAAAGAGTGTAACTCAAAGATTACACGGATTTACTCAAAGCCCTTTAGATCTCAATCACTAATCACTGCCAATCTCAATCAAATCCAAAAGATAATCAATTCCAACACAAAGTTTGGTATGCAAATCACTTCTTTATTGATCAAAATAGATTCACAAAGATTAACACAAAGTTTCATGTATTTGCTTCTCAAAATGGTTAGCACTTTGTTGCAAGAGATAAAATATAAAGATTACAAAAGAATCCCCTGTTATTTATAGATGGGAGAGGAGAGCAAATCTAGGAAAATCCTACCTAACTAATTGAATTATTCAAAAATGTTGTCCAAAATTGTAGGAGAACATTTTTTTTACATGTAATTACATTTTTTGAAATGACATGTAAAATGTCAAAGCTTATTTACATAAAGCATGAAAAATGCTAAAACTGGGAAATCTAATCTAAGGAAAAATTTAGCCTTCTTCAACATTTTTCTCCATGAAAACTTCATGATGATGTGCACTTCATCACTGTTTGGCATTGGAGTGTACTTTGGAGATGATGAGGATTCTTGAGATTGACTCCTCTGATGAGATTTGAATTAGAGCTTTTACACATCATATGTAAAAGCAATAAAAATCAACACTTCAACATATCTTAGGACTTGGGTAGTTTTATGTAAGAGTAGTGAAAAATGAAGATTCTGCATGAAATAGGTAAGAGTGGTGAGAAATAAAGCTTTTGCATGAAATATGTAAGAGCGGTGAAAAACAAAGCTTCTACATGAAATATGTAAGAGCGGTGAAAAACAGAGCTCCTACATGTGACTTGTGGTTTGAGATGTAGAAACGCTAAAAAACCCCACTCCTACATGTGCCAGAAAATGACTAAGGCATGAAATATGTAAGAGCAGTGAAAAATAGAGCTCATACATGTGACTTGTGTTTGAGATGTAGAAGCGCTAAAAAATCCCGCTCCTACATGTGCTAGAAAATGACTAAGGCATGAAATATGTCAGAGCGGTGAAAAATAGAGCTCCTACATGAAATATGTAAGAGTGGTGAAAAATAGAGCTTTTGCATGAAATATGTAAGAGTGGTGAAAAATAGAGCTCCTACATGTGACTTGTGGTTTGAGATGTAGAAGCGCTAGAAAACCCCGCTCCTACATGTGCTAGAAAATGACTAAGGCATGAAATATGTAAGAGCGGTGAAAAACAGAGCTCCTACATGTGACTTATGTTTTGACATGTAGAAGCACTAAAAAAACCCACTCCTACATGTGCCAAAAAATGACTAAGGCATGAAATATAAGAGTGGTGAAAAATAGAGCTTCTACATGTGACTTGTGTTTTGAGATGTAGAAGTGCTAAAAAACCTCGCTCCTACATGTGCCAGAAAATGACTAAGGCATGAAATATGTAAGAGCGGTAAAAAACAGAGCTCCTACATGTGACTTGTGGTTTGAGATGTAAAAGCACTAAAAAATCCCACTCCTACATATGCTAGAAAATGACTAAGGCATGAAATGTGTAAATGCAGTGAAAAACATAGCTCCTACATGTGACTTGTGGTTTGAGATGTAGAAGCGCTAAAAAACCTTGCTCCTACATGTGTTAGAAAATGACTAAGGCATGAAATATGTAAGAGTGGTGAAAAATAGAGCTTCTACATGTGACTTGTGTTTTGAGATGTAGAAGTGCTAAAAAACCCCACTCCTACATGTGCCAAAAAATGACTAAGGCATAAAATATGTAAGAGCAGTGAAAAACAAAGCTTCTACATGTGACTTGTGTTTTGAGATGTAGAAGCGCTAAAAAACCCCCCTCTTCATGTGCCAAAAAATGACTAAGGTATGAAATATTCAAGAGCACTAAAAATTAACACTCCTACATGTAATATGTAAAAGCACTAAAAATCATTGCTCCTACATGTGCAAAAAAATTTCTCATCCAAAACTAAATTTTCACAACTTGGTTTAAAATGCAAATTTCAATGGACTAACAAAGGTTAATGCTTAGAATTAATTTTTTAGGATGGGGGACCATGCACGAGGACCAATGCAATTTTCCTCATTTTACATGCTTATAGTATGTGGGCTACAAAATAGACAAGTTTTGTATGGGTTATCCCTCAAATTGAGCGCGCTGAATACGAGGATAACACCTCATTTGTGGCCTCTCCTGGTATAGGCTAGGTTACAATTTTTTTCTTACCAATCACAAGCTAAAATGAACATATTCCTTCTAGCTACCATAAGTTCATCATAATCCACTCACTAAATTAGGTGATCCATTTTGCCTCTATTATCTCCATTCAAAGACACCCTATGATGTGTCATAGCATGCATCATAATTTTTTCAAAGAGTGTAACTCCCTCTTATAACACTCTTATGTGTCGTAGATGTTCTTACATTTTCGATGTGAGAGGCCCAACTTCTGATGTCGTAACTTTTGATCCAAGAAGTTGATTGAGCCATTTTTTAAATTATAGAGATCAAAGAGATCTATGTCTTTTTCATTCAAGAATTGATAATTTGACCCATCTAGAAATCATCTTATGGAAAAAATTCCCTATATAGCCCATTAATCCTTTTTTCTTTTTTATATCAGGCATAACTTACAATTTTTGTATTCTCAATATTGGGATGCAAGGTTTAGAATCATTTCCTAACATGTTTCTTTTTGATACGTGTGTGGTTGAAATTCTTTTTGAATGGATTTATGTGATAAGTGGGGATAAATTTTTAGTCTAATCTATCTTGCAATAGGTTTCTTATTAGAATAACATTGTTTATTGGTGATGGTTAAGTGATGTCATTCTCAAGGTCTATTGATTGCAAGGGGAAATTATTGGAGATCATTAATTACATGGCTCTTTGTATTGGATGAAAGGTCAAATTATAGTTTCATGCATATTACAAATTTTTAATGCTTCATCATTTAGAATTTAGATCTTGGTGGTAAAGGTTTGTGGGCATTTTTTATATGTTTTCTATCGAATCTAACTTATATGATGAGTTGAGAATTATTTTTTGAATGCATATTTTATAGGAATTGTAATGTCAAAATTTATGATGGGTGCTACTGAGTTTCATGTAGGATTATATGAGCAATGTTGTACATGTTTGGTTAACTTCCTAGTTTTATTTTTTAGATTTTCATAAAATACATATGATTATTTGTAGAATTGTGGGTACTAGTGTTGTATATATTTATAAGAAATACTCACATGAATAAAGAGTTGGGGGATGAGCTTAGTTGTGAGAATATGAGATTTTGAATTTCCAATTTAGTGTTTTCATTATGTATAGGATTATGCTAATGAGTTTTATAGGTTTCTTAATGCAGATGTCATTTGAGTAACCTTATAAGTTGTAGCGTACTCATAACTCTCATGAAGAAAAAATGTAGCTAACAAGGAATAGTCATATGGTGTACTTGTAGTAAGTTGTTTTGTTGCTATTTATTTCTTATTTTGTCTATGAGTTATTTTTTTTTTGATATGGATGTGTATGAGAATGTTTGGGTCATAGGTTCTTGTTAGAGATTTATGTAGAAAGATAGTCAATTATTATAAGTTTTTCTCATTCTAGAGGTAGTGGTTTTATTTTTCCTTTTGGGAGCTCTTGATAAGAAAATTTTATTTGGATTTATTTGATTATGTTGAGGCCATGTGTGATATTCAAATCTTAGGAACACAATGCATTGGCTAGCTTAGTTATCACTTTTATTGGGAGTGTAGGTAGTGATGTGGACTTATTTTATTGATGAATATTTGTGTCATATATAACTCTTGGGTACTATTGTGCATGATAATGAGAGTTGTGATAATTTTATGTTTATTAGTAGAAGTTGTTCTAACTCTATGTTTAGTGAGGTTGTTGAAAACTTTCAACTATATTGAGGCTTTTTACGTAATTGAAGCTCTTGATTGTAAGTTTTTGTTTCCTTGTTTGGGGAGTTACATTGCATCATTGTAATGTGATGATCCTAGAAAATATTTTGGACTATTGTCATAGCACATCTATTTGGATTATTATTATATGTTAGTTGTGAGAAAATGTGAAAGTATGTGGTCATGATGATTCTCTAAAGTCTATATTGATCTTGTAGAGGGAACCTTGACTATGATTTTGGTACCTATTATCTCTTGAGTTGATGTATTAGTTACTTTGCTTGAGTATAACCAGTTGGTGTAGGTTTACTTGTTCAGTTGTATTGGCATGGAGGTATCATTTTTGTATATTTCAAGCACTTGAGAGAGTTTTATATTCTATTGTGGATATTTGAAATCAAGTTAACATATATATATATTTAGTTTCTAGGGTTTGAACTAGCCTTGTAATGGGAGCCTTGATATTAATGATATCATATTTCCACAATCCATAATGGTTCTTGTTGTTATTTCTAAATTTAATTATGTATTTTTTGCATCAATATTTTAGATCCCACTCTATGATCCATCATCATGATGTTAGAGAGCTCAAGGAGTAGGAAAATGCATCATAGAGTGTGATCCAAAATATTGATGCAAAAACACATACACAATTGAATCCAAAAATAGAAATAAGAAGCCTTGGTATTGATTTTAGTATTTTATTTTCCTTGGGTTTTTACATTGTTCGCTTTGCTTTGGTGCACTCACATTGGAGTGCATGTGTTTTATGTAGGCTTGTGTTGGCATGAGGTGATTTCTTTTGTACAAGGATGAAAAATTAATGATCGGAGGATATCAACTATTATGCCTAGTTTTGACTTTGGATTACAATTTGGGGTTTAAGCATACATGGTTTCCTAGATACTTCTATTAGTTTTGGATACTTTTTCCTCTAATGATGTTTTTTGATCATTTTAATTTGTTGCTCTTAGTTCTCAGTTGGTTTGTAAGTTTGGAGGGCGTTAGTATGAAGTGGTTATCTATGCATATATTAGTTTAATAAATGCATCTTTATGGTTTATTGAGTATGGGTTTTATAATCACTTTAGTTTTTTAGTCTTGGTTATTGTTCATTTTCAAGTTTCAAGTGTGTTAGCATGGGGTGATCAACCGTGCATTTTTTTATTTGACAAAGAGTCCTTCATGGTTTATTGAAGATGGATCTTCATGGGTTTCTTAAATATGTGTAGGATCTATGTTTTGAACCCAATTTTATTAATCTCTATGATGACATTGCAATGCTAATATCAAATGGGAGATTGTTAGGACTAGGTGTGCTATTCACCTTGTAAATATTAGTTGAACAATGTAACAATTCAAGTTAGGATTATGTTGTTGCAAATATTATGTCATGTGTGTATCTTCAAATACTATGGATGGGTAAAATGAGACACCCATGTGAGATCTAGAGACACATTTGGAGTGGAATATTCTCTTAAAAACTTCAAAATTTTGTTTGTAAGGGACATAACGTGGTAGGAAGCATTGTAAGGTATTGTTAGATATTGATATGAAGTGGAAGAGAGTATATGAAACTTTATGATGTTGTAATATGTGTAAGAAACTTCTATGATAATGTAAGAGGTGTAAGAAAGCATCTATAATGATGTGTAAAAAGTTAGTTGTCTTTTTTGGACTTTGGTAGTTTCTATTTTTTCCTCTAGTGGGTTATATTTATCATTTGGTGAAGTGGGATGACCAAATTCATGAGAAAGGTTTTGAAGCTTTTATAAATACACATGTAACTCCTAGATAAATGTATTAAGGTCTCTTTCTATGTTGAATAATTAGCTAATGGTTTTGGTAAACCATTTATGATTTATTGGATGTCTTTGTCTATATAATTGGGTATAGGGATATATTTTTTATGAGGAGGTATAGGTTTGAGCAAGGTTACTTTGTCATGATGCTACTAAGATTCCAACATGGATGAGAGATGGTAAAATATTTCTTTTTATTCTTGATTGTAATATGTATATGGCCATGGATTCCTATTTTCATGTGTGAGATGTGATAAATTTCTAAGTACGAAGATATTGCATATGTTGAGTTACTTGTTCAAGAGTAGGTTTTGATCTTCATATTAGAACATATATTTGTATTATAAATATTTATTTTCCAAACAATACAAGGGTTTCATGGTGTTAAGAGGGTAGGGTGTTTACTCAAAAGGGTTTTTCCCATGTATATTTTATATAAGAGGAAATTTATGTAGATTACACATATATTAAAATTTTGGCAACATAACAACTTGTTAAACCCGCTTCTAGAGAAAAATGGAAATAAATAATTTTTTCAATACATTACATATAGTAACCAAACCAAATAATGAGAAACATCCCACACATAGCATAATAAACTAGATATCCTAACATCATCTGCACGGGTAGCGGAGTTGGCTTGGGTTGTGGGTTTGCTCCCCACTGGTCCTAGGTTTGACTTTGAGGCCCAAACTTACCCAATGCACGTGGTATGCGCCTATTGTGTGCATCCTCAGAGGAATAGTCTTGCCTCAACTCGCCCCGTAAAGGGAACACACTGGGTTGAGTCACACAGACACCTTTGTGTTAGCAAAAAGAAAGAAAGAAAAACTAGATACCCTAACATCACTTATTATTCTAACAATTTGATGTAATACTAACAATCAACATTTATTTATTATCTAATATCTATATTGACCAAAATACTTATATAAATGATGTAATATCTCCAATAGAGAGAATTTTTAATGGCCCAACAAGTTATTTTTTGAAAGGGGTTTGTAGCTTGGAGATGACTGATGGAAATTTTTTGGCAAGTTTGAAAGATGACAAGAAATTATTACAAGAAACACAAGTTTCATAAAGTTTTTGAAAATTTGTATTAATGTTGAAAAGTTGTTGGTTTGAAGATAATGATTGTTTGCAATTTTGTTCAATATTTCTATTTTAATAAGAAGCAATTGTTTGATAAATTTTGAATATATCTTATTGTATACATTCTTAATATAAAGTATGAAGATGAGATCATGAAATGACCTCTCTCAACCTTCTTGCAAGAAAATTAACAACTTTGAAAGTAAGGAATTATTTACTTAGCATGCAAGTGAAAAGAAAAAAATATTTTTATGTTTGGATTATTTGTTTTTATTTGATTAATGTGTTGATTGAATTGATTGTATTGCTTATATGGTTCAATTTTTGGCTTGATTGCTTCACGATGTATTTTTTATAAGTGCGCATTATACTGTATAAACCAAAGAAAATGCACCAAAAGGAAACTAATATATTGATTATCCTAATCATTATCATTTAACTACTAACAAAATAATAACCTTTAACTACTAACTAAATAATTACTAGAAATAAAAATAATCAAAAATAAAATCCTCACCTTCTACAACTTGCTTTGGATCAAGAGTACAATCATGAAATCAATAAATTCCTAAGTTTTTCTAATGGAGTTGAATGTTGTTTTGGTAAAGTTCATCCTTAGACATGTGCTAGTTTGTAAAATTCTCTTTGGATGAACTAGATAGAGTGACATCCAAAATGTGAAAAATTTCAAGGGGTTTTGCAATATTTAGAAATAGACAAAGATGAAATTTAGAAACATATTTGAATTTGTAAGTATTTCATAAATTTTTGCTAAGGAATTATTAAGAAAAATGGTAATAGTTATTCCAAGTCTCTAAATAGTTAGATATTCAAGGGTACTACAAAATTAAGGTTGAATATGAAGATAAATAATGCCTCTAGAAGGGAAAATTAGAGAGATGAGAGTGCTTGATGTGCCAAATTAACATTTAATCACATTAGGAGAATTTATTGCTTGTCAATATAGGGAAATTTTGAAACCATTGTGATGCTTTTGAAATTAATGTGACATTTTCATTAAAAAACTATGAAGGTTTCAAAAATTTCCCTATTGGGTATCACAATTTCACCAAAATAAGAAAAACGTAAACTTGAAGCCACTAAAAGAGGGGAATGGTTGAAGTCAAAGGAGGACTACGAGACACATTAGAAGAGGGTTCAGGGACCTATTTTGATGGTGAAGTTGATTGTCACTTTTTATTTCATTACATAATTTGAGCCCGTCAACAATCATAAGATAAAAAAATGTCGATCCTTACAATTTTAGGTACTTACTATAGACACATAAAATGTCTTGATTGATACTATGCATCTGATTCTGATCAACTAACACTGTTTCTTCTAAAAATCACTTTGAATTTGATCAATAATTGAATAATCAACATTATTTAATTAAAATCAGCAAATTTAGCTATTAATCAAATAATTAAATTTATTTGACTAATTCATCCTTCTTCTAAATAATTATTCATCTTATTTAATTAAATCCTCTCTTAATCCTCCCATTTCATTAAAA
Organism: Sequoia sempervirens; assembly: GCA_007258455.2. Taxonomy (NCBI): domain Eukaryota; kingdom Viridiplantae; phylum Streptophyta; class Pinopsida; order Cupressales; family Cupressaceae; genus Sequoia; species Sequoia sempervirens. The sequence goes on along the minus strand of VDFB02271358.1, from coordinate 832,271,965 downwards.
ATCAATCAAATCAAATGCCACATCTCCTAATTCTCTCTAATTAATTAATTTTGGATTAATTAATCCTAAATTAACTTTCTAACCATCATTATCAATTCCTCCAACTTTTAACTCTTCAAGAGTTAAATCAATCATGGTCAACTAACCAGGTTGCACATGAAAATAATTCCAATTAATTATTTAACTCATCTATTTTCCCTCACAAAGGCATATTCTGAGAAATATTCCTCTCAACCACCTCTTAATCAATTTCCCTCCAAAAGATTTGAAAAATCTATCACATCCTCTTGCATTTGCATTTAATTCTTTTAAAACCTTTCAAATCCTCTTACATCCTCTCAAATCTCATTCAATTCTTCTTACAAGAATTTCAAATTCTCAACCAACAACATTTACTTCTCTTCCATCCTCCTCCACTCACACATTTCCCAAAATGTGCTCCACCCTCATCCAATAGAATTGTGACACTTGGCACATTCTCATTAGCTCTCAATTTATCCCACATTCACCAATTTCCTTCAATCTTAAACCCTTGGATTCTATAAATAGAAGCATCATTTTCACAATATGGATCCACAACTTCATGCATTATCATTATAGCCATTTGAGTTCATAGCGTTTCATCATTTTCATGCAATTTAGCAAGGTTATTGTCAATTGTAGACTTGGATCACCTATATTTCATCAAGCTTATCAAGGGATTGGGAAAGGGCTTCTTTCCACATCAAAGGAGCACCAATTCCCCTATGGGATTGAGGTTTGGTTAGTTTAGTTGATTTTATTATTGTGTTCTTGCTTTGTTTTCATGTTTTCAACTTTGTTTTTCCAATAATTTCATAGGGAACATTAGATTTGTGCTTTCTAACATGTTTAACACTTGATTGTTGTTTTCTTGTTAGTTTGTGCAGGTTTGGTGTTCACATTTTGGCGCTAGAAGGAGGGATAAGTCAATCTAACATGATGAATTTTACCTAATTTTGTCATTTTTTGCAACTACAATGGAGCGACGTCGCCTTCTGCAAATGTGACGCCGTAGAGCGCCACTTTTGACATCCAACATCGCATTTGTCATGTCATGTTGCATTCACTTGATACTTTCATGCCACCTTTGATCAAGCATCGCTTTCGCCTTCTCTGTTTTCTATCTAACCTTCTTTCTGCAGAGCGCCATATTTGTTTCAACACTGCATTCAGGCTTTTTGTTTCTATAGAGCGCCACATTTGTGATAACCAGAGCGTCACATTTGTTTTTCAGTGTCGCGTATGCCACTAACAAAATGTTGTTGTCATCTTCCAGCACCGCATTTGCAGGAAGCAGAGGAGGGATAAAGTTTGAAGTCTTAAAAGCATTTTTTTAATGCTCTTTGTGACAATTTGAGCTTTTAATTTTTGTAATTCAATTCCTAGGACCAACTAGATTTAATTTGGACTTAAAATTAACCCACGGCTCAAGCTTTGTCAAGTTGGTTAAAATCGAATCTTAGATACTTACTAGCATTTCAATTTGGATTAAAATTGAACAAACAACTCTCACACTCAAATTTGGTGTTATAAAAAGAATCCATTTATTTCTTTTGAGGACTAAAAAGAATTTGTGTTTGTTCTTGTTTTGTAATATTCCTTACAAGCTCTTGTCATTCGAATGCATATGCACTTCTCTCACGCTTCACGGCAATCTTGAGAATCAAAAGAATTTTAGTGGCATTAGGTTGTCTAGAAGATTGCCTCCACATTTCAAATTTGGGCTTTTAAAATTGAACAAATCTTGCTAGTGTGAGAAAAGGCATTGCATGTGTTCTCTCTTTGTTCATGCAAACAAATATTGATCACACTACGGATGTATTTACTCACTATTGTTCACCTTTAGAGGGCCTACCTTGGTGGGAAAAAGTACTCACCCCAAGGGAACGACCCAAGTGGTAACAAGCATAAGCCAGGCTCTTCTGAACTACTATACAAATTTGTGGTTGCAAGGAAAGTTTGCAATCAACAAAGTGATACATGATAGCTCTCCCCTAGTATCTTTAAGATGTGTAAAGCCCTTGTTCTAAGGGTTGGGATACCTCTTGAGGGATTTTATCATTGTGTCCTTTGAACTAGATGCCCTTATTATGAACCTTTGTTTAGAAGCCAAAAATCCCAATATTTGTTGGCGTCAGGAGGTTGAACCTCCGGAGCCATCCCACATATTTGTGGTTCTTTGTAGAGATGGAAATTTTGACATGGGAGATTCATGAGAACTTAAGCTTGGTTGACCCATAGAAGTGAGTGTCGTGGAGGGGAGCTAGTGTGGTCAAGCTTCTAATCATCTGCTCTGAATAGGTGCAGTTGGATTTATCCAAGTAGGAATTCAACAAATATTTTCTTTTCCATCCTAGAATTGTGCAATCTTTGAGTTAGTTAAACACATTGATTGAATCCAAAATCTTGAAAACAAACATTTAACAATGGTCATCAAATTTCAAACCCTTTAGAAGAGGCAAATACCATTGAAAAGTCCAAAGTACTACTGCTTGTCCCTAGGGATTTATCCTTAGAGGCTTCTAAGTACTTGAGCTTATATATTGATTTCCTCTCTCTAAAGTCAACATTAGGGAACTATTGCCTTGATTTCCTTGATTTCCACATAATGGACCTTGTGGGATGAAAATAAATTGAGACATAGACATCTAGTTGAAAAGATAAGCAACAAAGTGTTTGTGGTAAAAAGACTCATTAAGCAAAGATAAAAGACAATTGAACCCCACACATGTGTTTTCTCAAATGATTTCCCGCAAGATCAAAATCCCAAAAACAAATTCCATCAATCATCACAAATGTCTTAGTCCAAGCAATCTTAAGAAATGTCAGTCTATGCTTTATCAAGTTAGAGATAGGTTGCTCTATAACTTTTACAAATGTGCTTCAAAAGACAATCCCAATTTGTATTCATTCTATTATTGTCAAAATCCAAGTCTTTTTCAATATTTTGAGTATCTCACTTTGTAGGGTTGGAAAGCTCTTGAAAGTATAGCATGTTCTTCAATACCGAGGTCTTGTAAACAAAAGTCTCTCTAAGTACACTTAGGATCAAAATCAACACTTTCATCCATCCCCAAACATCAATAAAAACCCATCTCACAAAAAACTCTTAGAATCTTGGAAAAATCCTTCATACTGTACTTTTAGAAAATCCTTTAAATCAAATCAAAATCATCTTGTTTGACTAGGTGTGTGTAGATGAATCCTTCTTCATACACTTAGTTAAATTATCACCTTGTGGACAAGTTTATTCCAAGACAACATCTAACCTCTCGGAGTTTATGAGTTCATTATCAAATTCAAATCAAATCAAAATCAAATCCAAATCAAGTCAAAATCAAATCCAAATCAAATCCAAAATAAAAAATACAAAATTCCAAAAGTCTAGTATCCCTCCAAGATTATTAAGAGTTCAATCATTCACAATCACCCATCTTTCATTATCTCATCACCATCCTTTGATCCTTAACATCTTAGAATTTCTTTTTTGTACCTAAAGTTTAGACCAACCTAAGGAGTTAGAGGTTTACCTCCCATATTCCTGAAAGTTGATCCTTATTTTATGGTCCAAACTAGATCTCAACACAAGAAGAACATGGAAACAAACAAAGAAACATCCACTTCAAGTGACTTAAGTCGAACTGCACCTAAAATCAACCCCATCAGATCTAGAAATCCCACACTCAACCTTACTCAACTACCACAAGATCTTCAAGAGGGAGGTTGCCAAGTGGAGGATATCACCAACAATGTCCTAGGGATGACTCAAGACGAAATCATAGAAATGGTCCAAAATCCTAAAAATACAAAATTGTTAACGCAATGATGGGACTTAATCCTTCACAATACATGCTATAATTAGTAAAGGAAGGGGCTAAACTCCCTTCTGATTATGATGTAAGCACTGTTATGGAAAAACCTCTTGAGAATATGTCGCTTGTACCATTCACACCACCTTTTCAAAACATCTTCCAACCCATCCCACAACCAACATCATCTCATGCTCCAAGTCAACCCCTGGTTACCAAGGGGAGTTCATTGCTTCATGCTCTTCAAACACATCCCCTTGTAAATAACCAATACTTGTATGCAAACACCATCTTGGGTCAAACAAATATCGTTCCTCAAAACCCAAAACATCCATACATTACACTCATCTTTCATGACACCAACAATCCATCCACTTTCACTGCATCACTGGCATATTCTCTTGACACACAAGTCTCTCTCCCCATGAATTCATAAGGACAAGGGGGAACTATTTGGACAAGGGGGAATCTTTGATCCATCATCATCACTTTCTCAAGGAAACACACCACCCATCTTCCCATGATTTCCCCCTCTACCATTGACATCCACACCAAATCCTCGGTTTAGGGCAACCCCCTTTACCAATCCTCAATCAACCAAATCAAAACAATCCTCCAATTGTGAATCAAATCAACATACCAAATCCTCCAATCATGCCACCAATATCGCAACACCAGGTGGCACCAATCCAAACAACACAATCAATCATTACACCATCTACAACACCTCAAATATCTCAAAACATGGTCTCCCAAGGACCTAGCATATCAACAACACCATCCATCACACAACCCCTTATCATAAATCCAATGACACCTCAATAACCACCTCAACAAAAACTCATCACAACATCTCACACAATTTTGAATCCTCCACCTCCACCACCGAAACTAGACATGGAAACTAATAAACCATCACACTGCAAGCTGCCCAGCAAGCCTATCAAAAAAAAATTCAGCAATTTCAATCTCAACAAGCCTCACAAACCGCGCAACAAGCTACTCAACAAGCACAAGCACAAGCACAACAAGTTGCCCAAGTGCAAGCTCAAGCTTTATTTCAACAACAACAAGTTGCACAAGCAGTGCAAGCCACATAGGCTGCCCAAGCTACACAAGTTTCCCAATAAGCTCAAGCTCAGGCACAAGCTCAATATCAAGCCCAACAAGCTCAAGCACAAGCACAATACCAAGCACAACAACAAGTAGTCCAACAACAAGCCTATCAATAAGCTTTACAACAATACCAGGTGCAACAAGAAGCAGCTTAGCTACTAGCCTAACAACAAGCATTGTTGGCACAACAACATCAAGACCAACAACAAGCGTTGTTGGCACAACAACAATTGCAGGCATACTAACAAGCATTGGTCGCACAACAAAACATGCAACCACCTCCCACAAGCATGCAAAATACCCCACCCATCACTCAAATGATCAAACCACCCCAAAACACATTCATCCCACCAACCAATCCGCAAAATGATGTGTCTGCACAAATCAAATTTCTCTCACAACAAGTGCTAGACCTAGAATCTGGGAAAACAACAAAAACCCAAGGGAATTTGTGCCCTTATCCATTCGATAGAAGCATTGCAATGGTTCCATTCCCAAAAGGGTTCGAGATACCTAAATTTGACAAATATCGTGGAACTGGTAACCCTGAAGATCACATAAGGGAATTTCATGTTCACTGTATGGAAGTGACATATGACGAAACTTATCTAATGCGACGATTCCCTCAGAGTTTGGCCAGACTAGCAATGGAATGGTTCTCTCACCTTCCTCCCAAAGTCAAAAGTTCCAAGAAATTTGTGTCTTGTTCATACATAACTATTCATTCAACATAGGCATGGACGTGAGTCTAGAAGAACTATCCGCTCTCAAACAAGCCAAGGGGTAAACATTCACATCCTTCTTGCAATGATGGCGATCCAAGGCCAACAAGAGAAAGTGGACTATTGATGCAAGAAAGGTGGATCAAAGACTCTCTTCAACTTGAAAATGATCAAACTCACTCTGAAAACAACTCCTTACAACACAAATCCCTCAACTTGGCTTAATTCCTCTTCTTATGGCTTGTAGCCCTCAATATCCAACCAATGGAGGTATCTTTTAGAGAAGGCCATAAAATGGCCTATCAAACTCCATAAAGACTCACCACAAACTCTTAACCAACATACCAAAAGATATCATAGGTTTTCTTTGACCCAACATCATGAACCAATAACCTGCTATGCTCCAAGGCTAGTCAATTAGCCCTAATTTACAAAGTAAGTCCCTTTTAAACACTTGAGAAAAACCTACAAACCATTGAAATTCATGAATTGTGACACAAAACTTCAGAATCACTCACCTATTTGCAAATTTAGACCATCTAATACACTACACCAAGAAACCCTCCTTTCACACACAAAACACAAGGGTTTATTCAATCTCCATATACTCGGACTTCCCAATCCAATTCAAAACATCCAACAGTCTCCAAATACCCTACACATGCTCACAAATACATTACATGGATCATTCAATCACTATTTTATCAAAACTCAATATAAACCCCTTCATTTCACATGGAAAACACCATTATTCTTCCCTAGGGCTTGACTCCAAATCACACAACTCACTTTATTTTACCACCAAACAGTGTAAAAACCTAACCTACCATTATATCATGCCTTTCCAACAAGAAACAAACCATAACAGTAGGTGGAAAGGCTTATTTCATTGTTTACTCCTCCAACATGGCCTTCACTGGTTTTTACCAATCAGTCACAGAGAATGAACAAGATCTCCCACAAAACTTGATATTAGCTCCTTAGAATTGATGCAATGGAATACTAACACATTCTATTAAAATATGAAATGAATTTCAAAGCATCTACAACATTGTATGGGTTGTACAAACTGAATAAAGTTTAGAATACCAAAAAATAATTGAGAAAAATGTTGCTTCTTGATTGATTTTCACCATACAAAACTTCAACAACCTACCTTCGAACCATTTCAAGGCTTTTTATACATATTCTATTCAAAAACCACCTGGCCAACACCCACAACTGCTTTTTGAATTCCATGACTTTTCAAATTCCCTTAGGAGTTGCAATTTGACAATTTTTTTATTTTAACACGATTTACAACTTTATGTTTGCAACCTTCACCTATTTTGACCCCTAAGACACAAAAATCTATCCCATTACATATTAAATGGTCATCTTGGACTTTATTTAGCTTAATAGACTCAAAAAAACTACCACACTAACCACTTAAGAACCATTCCCAATGACTTATTACAAAAGAAGTTGGTCTTATTGACCTTATTGAGACAAAAACTCATCAAAACCTAGAGCCTACTTGGTATGATCTTAAATTGACAAAAGTTGTTTATTGGTGCTCCTGCACCATACACCCCAACATAGAACTTTTCCAAGTCCCTTGGAAAGAACCTTGAAAATTGTCCTCCACTGCTCTTCATTTGTCTTTGAGCTTCAAGTTTGCCTTTAACATGCTCACTTTGCATTAGTTCATCACTGTCTTGCACATCCTTGTCAATTTTTTCACTTGTTGCATGCTCCACTCCATCAAACATTACTATGGGGTGTCTTCCTTTTATTCCTTCATCAAAATCTGATGTCACAGTCTTCTTTACCCCTATACACACATTATCATCTTTTTCCATCACCTTACCTTGTACCTCTTGCATAGTCCTCTGACCCATGTTATTTTTGTATCCATTATTTGCACTATCCATTGTACCTTTACCTTTTGCAACCTCTGTCAGATCTGCACCTGTACTTTTCATTGTCCCCTCAACATAAATTTTTGTCCTCTCAGCTTTAAGAACTTATGTCTTCTTATTCACTACATCATCAATCTTTGTCCTAACAACCTTGCTCAACCCTTTGTCTGCTATTACAAGACACATGACAGTCCCAATCAACACTCCACTAATTTCTTGCCTTTCCAAAGGCCTTCCACTCTTATATTTCTTTGTACTGACCTAAAACATCATTCCACATTCTTTCCTCTTCCACACAAAAGCATCCTTCATCTTTGTCTGCAAATCTCATGTTCTCACCTTCTTCCTTGTTCACATATTCTTTTCTTCCCATCATTATGACCTCACCTTGCTCACTTTCCTCTACAACTAATGGAGTTATAACAAATCTCTTACCATCCTTTTCAATGTGATATGTGTTTTCTCTCCCATGATATACTGCAAACTTGTCAAATTGCCAAGGTCTCCCAAGCAGAACATGGCAACAACTCATAGGTATAATTTCACACACAACTTTGTCTTTATAGGACCAATTTGAAACTCAACAATGGCTTGTTCATTCACCAACATGGTTTGTTTTTCACTGACCCAAGACACTTTGTACGATTTTTGTTTAGGTACCCTTTCCAAATGTAATTTTTCAAACATATCGTTGGAGACCATATTGTCAGTACATCCAGAATCCACAATTACTTTACATACCTTATTGTTGCACCTACAAGCAATCCTGAACAAGGATTTTCTCTAACTTTTTTCTTTCTCCAAGGATGTCTTGAAAGTTTGTCTTTTCACCATCAACATCTCTCCAACTTCAGGAGTAGCACGGAGAGTATTGGAACTTGAGCTTTCAGGTTCATCTTCATAAGCAATTTGGGCTCTTCTTTTAGATTTACTTTCTCCTCCACTTGATGTGGCTCCAATCTTCTTAGGACATTTGGAGGAAATGTGACCAAACTCACCACATTTATAACATCTTCCTGAAAACTCATTGAAATCTCTCCTTTGTTTAAAGTTTGTTCTTCCACCTCTCCATCCTCCTCTTGATTCAATTGCTTGTTCCTTGTTTTTATTAGCATCTTCAAGGTCTTCTTTGGGTTGTCTTGGTGTTGAATATGTACCTTTTCCCCTAGATGTATTTTCTCTTCCTCGTGTTGCCTTCTCTTGTCTCCTCTGCTCTAATTGTCATTTTTAAACATTGTTCCACAGATTTTGGTGCCAACAAACTGATGTCATCTTGAATGTTATATCTTAGGCCATTGAGATATCTAGCTACTCTTTCCTCCTCATCCTCCTCATTCTTAGTTATTATACTTAGCCTATAGAATTCTTTAGTATATGTTTGCACATCTTGTTCTTTTTGCCTAAGATTTTGTAATCTTTTGAGTAATTGAACATTATAGTCACAAGGAAGAAACTTACCTTTCAGTTTTTCCTTCATTCTCTCTCATGAAGTGGTCTTGTTCTTTCCTATTCTCTCCCTTTCATCTTTCAAAAATTTCCACTACAACAAAGCATGTCCTTTCAATTTGGTTTTGACCTTCCTCACTTTGCGTTCTTCATCAATCTCCTCATTGTCAAAATAGTTTTCCAAAGCCCCAATCCAATCCAAGAGCTCTTCTCCATCTAGTTTGACCCCATACATAGGCACATCCATTCTTCTATGTCCATCTTTCTTCATAGCCTACAAAAGCTTCAACATCCTTACATCATCTGGGTCCATCTCTTCCTCTTCACTGGAAGTCTCTTCTTCTTCAGTGTCACTTTCATCAAAATCCACTCTAGTCTTTGATTTCAATGCAACCGTCTCTCTTCTCAAGGCTTCTATTTGTCTAGCCTGCTCATCCATATTTCTTGCAACTAGGCTTCCTTTAGGAGGCATCTTGACAATGCTTCCTCTTCACTTTCCAACCTGCAAAAACCAACCAAAACACCAACAAGGGATCTAATAATTGGGCTTTGATACCACTTGATGCAAGCAAGGTGGATCAAAGACTCTATTCAACTTGAAAATGATCAAAATCACTCTGAAAACAACTCCTTACAATACAAATCCCTCAACTTGGCTCAATTCCTCTTCTTATGGCTTGTAGCCCTCAATATCCAACCAATGGAGGTATCTTTTAGAGAAGGTCGTACAGTGGTCTATAAAACTCCACAAAGGCTCACCACAAAATCTTAGCCAACATACCAAAATATCTCATAGGTTTTCTTTGACCCAACATCATGAACCAATAACCCGCCTTGCTCTAAGGCTAGTCAATTAGCCCTAATTTACAAAGGAAGTCTCTTTTAAACACTTGAAAAACACCTACAAACCATTGACAATCGTGAATTGTGACAAAAAACTTCATAATCACTCACCTATTTGCAAATTTAGACCATCTAATACACTGAACCAAGAAACCCTCCTTTCACACACAAAACACAAGGGTTTATTCAATCTCCATATAATCGGGCTTCCTAATCCAATTCAAAACATCCAACAGTCTCCAAATACCCTACACATGCTCACAAATACATTACATGGATCATTCAATCACTATTTTATCAAAACTCAATATAAACCCCTTCATTTAACATGGAAAACAACATTACTCTTCCCTAGGGCTTGACTCCAAATCACACAACTCGCTTTATTTTACCACCAAACAGTGTAAACACCTAACATACCATTATACCATGCATTTCCATCAAGAAACATACCATAACAGTAGGTGGAAAGGCTTATTTCATTGTTTACTCCTCAAATAGGGCCTTCACTGGTTTTTACTAGTCAGTTACAGAGAATGAACAAGATCTCCCACAAAACTTGATATTAGCTCCTTAGAATTGATGCAATGGAATACTAACACATGCTATTAAACTATGAAATGAATTTCAAAGCATCTACAAAATTGTACGGGTTGTACAGACTGAATAAAGTTCAAAAAACCAAAAAATAATTGAGAAAAACGTTGCTTCTTGATTGATTTCCACCATACAAAACTTCAACAACCTGCCTTTGAGCCATTTCAAGGCTTTTTATACATATTCTATTCAAAAATACCTTCCCAACGCCCACAATTGCTTTTTGAATTCCATGACTTTTCAAATTCCCTTAGGAGTTGCAATTTGTCAATTTTTTATTTTAACACCATTTACAACTTTATGTTTGCAACATTCACCTATTTTGACAGCTAAGACACAAAAATCTATCTCATTACATATTAAATGGTCATCTTGGACCTTATTTAGCTTAATAGACTCAAAAACACTTCCACACTAACCACTTAAGAACCATTCCCAATGACTTATTACAAAAGAAGTTGGTCTTATTGAACTTATTGAGACAAAAACTCATCAAAACCTAGGGCCTACTTGGTATGATCTTAAATTGACAAAAAAAATTTATTGATGCTCCTGCACCAACTATTCCTGAAGAACAAAAAATCTATACTATCATCACCAATCTCAAAGGGACCTTGTCCTTCCATCTAAAAATATAATGCATCACCACATATGACCAGTTGATCCCCAAGGCGCTCGACATTGAAAGAGCCTTTATCGCATAAGGGGGTATACCTACTTATCAAGATCATCGTCCATCAACTAGTTATAACCAAAACCACGCACATGGGAAAAGAACAAAAACGTTACTAAGGATGGTGTGGTTGATGCCAAAGTTGTTATCTATGCCCTAAGGCAAAACACCCAATCATATCAAAAACTGCAAGTCAACACATCATCGCAATAACCCAACAACCAAGCGATTAATAACTTGAACAATCAAAGGGGATCACCCCCAAGGAGGTATCCTCCTAAGTGGAAACACACATTGTTTAGGGAACCAATTGAGTCTGTCATGCAATGGCTAGTCTAGGAAAACCTCATCAAGATCCCTGTTTATGACAATTATCAAGAGCCTCAAGTTAAACCACCATGGTATGACGAGAAACAACTTTGTGATTTCCACAAGATAAAGGGACACACAACAACCAGTTGCATGCTACTTAAGAACCTAATTCAAGACCTCATTGATGACAAAATTGTAACCATTGAACAACCCACATGAAATCAAGATCTAAAGATATACTTGAATCCAATGCCGAATCACAATAAGGGGAACAACAATGGTAAGTCAAAGTATAATAATGTGAACCATGTTTATGACCATGTGATTGTTTCCTTAGATGTTGTTACACCCTTAGATGAATGGGTTACTATTGTCAGTATCAAAGGATCTCGGAGCGATTGTGCGGTCACCACATGTGGTGGAAAATTTACCATTCCAGGACCATCCCAAGCACCCAAAGCATCCACTACCAATCTAAAGTCAATTCCTGATGGCTATAATGTCTTGGATTAGTTGAAAAGAACCCCCACCTAGATCTTCATCATGGAGTTGCTAAAAATATCGCCCGCACATAGGAAAATCCTAGAAGAAGCATTGGCTTCATCCACCATCCCCACAGATCTTGATGCAGACCAATTCCAAGCTATGGTTGGACACATTACCACACCACATCTCCTAACATTTTCTGATCAGGACTTCCCAACTCAGCCATCTCATAACCGTACACTCCATCTTAAAGTCTTAGTCCATAAAAATAAAGTCAAAAGAGTCTTCATGGATGGAGGTGCAAGGTTAAATATCTGTACTCTCAAGGTAATAAAAAGTCTGGGATTCTTTGAAGATGTCATTAAAAAAGGTAAAGGTATTACAATCAAGGCATATGATGATCATGAACGGGTGTCTCAAGGCACCATTCAACTTCCTATTCAAGTAGGACCAACTATCATGGAAACCACATGTCAAGTCCTTGATCTTGAATTACCTTACAATATCCTCCTAGGGCGCCCATGGATTCATGGGATGCAAGCTGTCGCATCCACCTTCCATCAATGTATCAAGTTTCCCTATAAAAATCAAGAGGTCATAGTCCATGGAGATCTTGAACCATTTTATTATTGTAAGAACTTGGAAGCCAAGTACTACAAAATCCCCCAAGTACCAAAGAATGATGAAGGACCCACATCTCCATATATTGACCCATCTACCTTAGCCTCCACTTTTGAGGAAAAGACACCCTCCATTCCATACATCTTTGATATAAAAGTCATTATCCAAGACAATGGGTGTGGGGATTACAAAATGAAAAAGAGTGTCTTTGTAATAGGAGAGTTACCTCAATCTCCTCGATCTCATGGAAAACCTCAGCCAATTGACACATCAACCCAAACCTTTAAAGTAGACCCCTCTAGATTCAAAAGGTGGGGGGACCTAAGTCAGGAAATGGTAGACGAAAGGAATATATCAAGCTTATTATATCAAGATGAAAGGCCTGTACATGATCTTCTCATGGACAATAACAACAAAGGACTGCGGTTAATGCAAGGATGGGGCTACAAAAAAAATGAAAAGCTTGGGAAAAATGATAACGGCCTACTAGAACATATCATTCTTGAGAAGTGTATAAAGAATCTTGGTCTTGGATGTACCCCTCTGAAAATAACCATACTTGGCAAAGGTGCCCCAGTTAAAACAGTCAAAGCTTCCCCCTCGGTTCCTGTATCAATTACTTATCCTTTTGAGGACCCCCTCACTAACTTGCCTATGTTATTTTAGGATTTCTCCCTTCTCATGATTAGTACCCTATCTTTTGAACCAAGTAGCCAGACCAATGAGCTAAAACTTGTCTACCCTCAACTCATCAATTACGACCAACGAAGACCACCATATTAGACACGTTAAAAAATGATGAGGCTCTCTCGAAATTCATGGGATTGTGAGATACTCTACCATGTGGAGATCACAAAGTTGGGTTCGACATTGAGCTAGACACACATGCATATTATGGGAAAATGATTGAATCCCTTAGTTGCAAAAGTGAAAATTTAAGAATAATATCTAGGTCTTTGAGTGAAAACCACACCATGGCACTCTTTGACCCAAAAATAGTAAAAAAAAAGGATGTATCCAATGGTGAAAACCTCTTTGAGGCACCAGAGGATGAGGGATTCAATCTTCCCCTTAGTGATATTCATTAGGAGAATTCAACAGTCTTGGCAGAAAAGTGCAATCCGGTCAATCTAGGGATCGAGGAAACACCATCACATTCTATGTAGAATCACTCTTGAAAGAAGAACAAGAAATTTTAGCTACATTTATGAGGTAAAGAAAGGTAAAATTTGCATGGACCTATGTCAACATGCCTGGTCTTGATCTAGAATTTGTGTTTCACCATCTAGCCGTCTATATAGAAGCAAAACCAATAAAACAAAAACTAAGAAAGATGCATCTGCAAATAGCATTACTAGTCAAACTTGAATTACAGAAGCTCCTTGATGCTGGCTTCATACGACCAATTGATTATCCATAATGGGTTTCAAACCTAGTACCGGTCACTAAGCCCATTGGGGGCATCTGCATCTGCACTGACTTTAGGGACCTAAACAAGGCGTGCCCCAAGATGACTTCCCTCTTCTCAATATTAACATTATCGTGGATCAAACAACAAGACATGAAATGTTGTCATTAATGGATGGGTTCTCAGGTTACATTCAGATAATGATAGCCAAAGATGATCAACACAAAACAACTTTCACCTATCCATGGGGGACTTATTGCTAGAACATGATGCCATTTGGGCTGAAAAATACAGGAACTACCTATCAAAGAGCTATGACGCTGATCTTCCACGACATGATTCGCAAAACTGTGGAAGACTATGTGGATGACATATTAGATAAATCAAGAAAACATTGAGATCACATACCAACTCTAAGCTCCAACTTTGACAGGTTAGAAGAATACAAGGTCAGACTCAACCCAAATAAGTGTGTCTTCGGTGTACAGTCAGGAAAGCTCCTTGGGTATATTGTATCTATGAGGGGAATTAAGATAGACCCCGCAAAGTCAAAGCCATTCTAGAGATGGAGGCACCAAGAACATTGAAGCAGTTAAGGGGTTTTCGAGGAAGACTCCAATCCATTCACCGGTTTATAGCACAGTTAGCAGATAAGGCTATCCCATACTCTCATCTACTCCACAAGGGGGTAGCATACAAATGGGACGATAAATGTGATTAGGCGTTTAATAAAATCAAGGAGTACTTGCTCACACCACTAGTTCTTATGCCACCAATCCCAGGCAAGCCTTTGATCTTGTATATATCGACAACAACAACACCCCTTGGCGCTCTCTTAGCACAACATGATGAAAATGGGAAAGAGAGAGCTATTTACTACATCAGTAGAACCATGGTAGGACATGAGATGAATTATACATCCATTGAGAAGGCTTTCCTAGTAGTCATGTTTGTCGCAAAAAAATTCAAACACTATATGCTAGCACATAAGATAAAACTCATTGCCAAGATAGATCCTCTCAAGTATCTTCTTTCTAAAGCAATGCTCACAGGGTGAACAACTAAATGGGTCATGATCCTGATAGAACACGACATTGAGTATGTAGAGCGAAAGGCCATTAAAGGACAAGTAATTGTAGATCAACTGTCAGAAGCACTGATATATTTAGAGAACCCATTGGTATCAAAATTCCCCGATGAGTCAATCTTTAACCTAAGTGCAACAGGTCACTGGAAAGTATATTTTGATGGATCCTACACACAACATGGGTTAGGAGTTGGGGTCTTCTTCATTACACGACAAGGAGATTGCATACTAAAGTCATAAAAGTTGTCTTTTCCTTGCACAAATAACATTGCAAAATATGAGGCTCTTGTTATAGGACTATAATTGCAGTACAATGGCAGATCATGAGAGTCAAGTTCTATGGGGACTCACAACTTATCATCAACCAGGTCAATGATGAATACCAAACGAAGGATGACAAATTGACCCCATACAAGAAACTGGTGGAAAGCCTCAAATAATTCTTCGTTGACATCACGTTTGAGCAAATACCCATAGCAAACAACAGAGTAACGAATGTTATGGAAATAATTGGATCGCTATTGGATATCCCACGCAACACCCCTAAGCAAAAATTCATTGTAGAGCAGCTTCTCATACCATCTTTCGAGGTACCAGAGTCTGAATTCATGTGTGAAATTGTTGGTCCCGGTGACCCCTGGTATCATGACATTTACACCTACTTGAAAATAGGAGTCCTCCCCGCTGATATCACCCCAAACTTTAAAAGAACATTTGTCAAGAAGTCATCTCGCTTTGTTATTTTAGGAGACACCCTATACCGTAGGAGTATCAAAGAAACCTTGTTGCGATACCTTAACCCTAAGGAAGCTTTGAATGCTTTAACTGAGGTACATAATGGCATTTGTGGATGAGATTCAAGTGGTATGACCTTGGTTAAGAAACTATTGAGGATTGGGTACTACTAGCCTACGATGGAAAGAGAAGATCATGACTATGTTCGAAAGTGCTTGCAATGTCAACAACATGGGGACCTCATCCATGCACTAGCTTAGGAGCTTCGACCGATCATAACACCTTGGCCCTTTTCACAATGGGGGCTCGATCTCATTGGTAAAATCACACCCACCTTGTCTAGTGGACATAAGTTCATTATCACTGCCATAGAGTACTTCAAAAAGTGGGTAGAGGCCATTCCCATGACCTATATTACAAGAAATCCGATTTCCATGTTCATCCTGAACTACCTCATTTTCCATTATGGTGTTCCACAAACCCTTATCTCAGATAACAAGACACCTTTCAAAAACCAGGATGTTCGAGACCTATGCCAAAATTTCAATATCCAACATCACTTCTCCACTCCATACTACCCCCAGGGCAATGACCAAGTTGAGGCTACCAATAAAACCATCTTGAAATCCTAAAGAAAACAATCAATGAAGTTGGTCATGATTGACACCTATAGTTGAATCTCGCCTTATGGGCCTACTGAATGAGTATCTGCATGCCTACAAGTGCAACCCCTTTCTCCCTAGTCTACAGATTAGAAGCCATCCTTCCTATTAAGATCGATCTATGATCCTTGAGAATATCATTGTAGAATCTCATTACAGATGAAGAATATCAGGTGTCACGATTAAACAAGCTAGAACTACAGGATGAATGACACATGGATGCCTTGAACCATTTGCAAGTCTATCATAACCGTCTCAAGAGGAGCTATAATAAGAAGATCAGGAGTCAAACCTTTCAAGTCAGAGAGCTTGTGTTGAAGGAAAATCAAAAGAATGTGCCAAATCCAGATAGCAAGGGAAAGTTTGAACCCAATTGGTTGGGACCCTTCATTATTACGACAAGTTATAAATCAAGAGCATATCAACTATCTACACCCGAAGGTGAAACCTTGTAGGAGCCTATCAATAGCTCCCATCTTAAGAAGTTTTATGCCTAAACTTACAAGGTGTAAATCCAAAAATACAAAAAAAATCAAAAAATGAAAAAATCCAAAAAAATTAGAAAAAGGATTGAAAACAGTAAAGAAAAATAAAATCGTCCTCTAGTGAAAACCACTTCGGTGGCGCTTTGGGAAAGTACCTTGGTGAAAACCTGGAAAATAGGTGCCTCGTGTAATAAGCACTTTCCATCCACCATGATCTCTTCAGCTTATTTTGCGTCATTCATCTATCGCACTTCCATATCTCCATTTATCACCCATCTGTGTCTGCATTATAGCTTGATCCTGTCTTTGTATCATGTTCCACCCTAGTACTACTTGGCACATTCCTAAGGTCAGTTTTTCCTGCCTATATCGAAGTAGTCTATCACATCAGGTTGGGGGCATGTTCTTATACCTACATTGGATCAAATTCGTGTATATTCTTGAAATCTTCCTTAAAATAAAAAAAATCAAAAACACTCAGAAAATCCAAAAACATTTAGAAAATCAGAAAATCCAAAAACATCAGAAAATCAAAAAATCCAAAAACATTAAAAAAATCAAAAAATACCAAAACATCAGAAAATCCAAAAACATCCAAAACAGGTCAAAAGTCAAAAAAAGTAAAAAATAGAGTCATTTGGTCGAACTATGGGTCTCTGATCTCTGAACGTAGGCAAGGCCATCATCGATGTGCCCCTGAGACACCCTAGGTCAGTCCTTTAGGAGTTTGTCATAATAAACTGGCAATCCATTTGTTCATTTCTCATCAATAAACGAGTTTGTGTTAGTCGAACTACATGGTCTTTGCGTGTACAACGTAGGAAAGGCTAATATTTGATCAACCCCTAGGATAGGTTTTTCGGTTAGGTTCTTGGTCAAAATCTCAGAAAATGCCAAAACATTGGAAAACTCAAAAATCAAAACATTTGTAAAACATATTGAAAATACCAAAAATAGCCTCAAAACATTTCAAAACTTCAAAAACATCCAAATATTTGAAAAAATCCATCTATCTCGTTTCATGATCACTCGAAATAAACATCCACTCATAATAAATGACCGTCATCTCCCAACCTTTGGTAAGACAATCAAAAACAAGTCTAGCAGGTTACAAGTGAAAACTCAATCATCAAGGTCTCAAGTCTAGGTCAGCAGGTAAACAAGTTGGTGAGATCTTGGTATTAATAGCTCATCATCCAGTCAATCCCGAAATCATCTGATAACATCATGTCCTAGGATGCATCCTTCCTACAATGGACATCAACATCAAGCATCACCGTAGTTTAGTCTTGGATAGAGGTATGAAGAACATTGACTTGTTTGTGTACTGGATCTTTTCTTTTGACTTATCTTATTGCACTCATTCCAAGGACCTCTCGATGATGTCTAAACAAAACTATTTAGAGAGAAAGGAATGGGGCATTGATCATTATCTTTTTATCTGCTATAATTGTTGGATATTCTTGTAAAATTACCTTGGCCATGCTTACTTTGTTTGGTCTGTAGGGAGGACGTTTTATGTGTCTTGTTGACCACATGGGAAGGATTTACTTTCTATGTTTTGGTTTAAGGTGTTTAAAATATTTGAACTGCATTCTAAATAGAGTTTTGTATACCAGGTGTGAATAGGGATACTCCTATTTGACTGTCAAGTCAAAGTCCATTGCACTAGGTACAATGCCATCTTGGTTCTTTATACCTTGATGCATCATATCTATGCGTGTTATCAAACATAAGGAAAGTAATCTCTTCACATCCCCAATCTTTGATAAGCGAAACATCATCAATCTCTCATCATTATTCCTAATAAAGTCTCAGAAGATCATGGACTTGTTGGATCCTCTTTTCATCATCTCATTTCTTCTTTCTTCTCTCCATGCTAACATGGTATCAGGAAAGTCAACCAAATGTCACCAATGCATCCATTCTTCATCCACAAATCATTAGCATACATAAATCTCATATTCATAGCATAAAGCATCCATCCGCATACTCACTGCATATCACATCATCCATTTTGCATTATCATTTAGGGCATAATATAGATTTGTTATTCTAAGCATCTTAAATCATTTCATATCATAAACATTTGCATCCATACATCCATACTACAAACATCATCATAACCATCCATACATCCATCTTGAACCTCTTTGTTGCTAGATCAACCCTCAAATCGAACTTTTCACTCGATCTCTCGAGGGGGCAGTATAGCAGTGTAATTCTTCTACTGGGGTAGCAGTGGGGCATTCAAAAAAATAAGAAAATTTTGAATTTTGATCATGGCAGGGTTATTCTTTGAACTGACGCAACAAGTACATCGCTTCAAAGAGGGGCAAAATGTAGACACGTAAAATGCCCTGATTGATACTATGCATCTGATTCTGATCAACTAACACCGTTTCTTCTAAAAATCACTTTGAATTGACCAATTAATTGAATAATCAACATTATTTAATTAAAATCAACAAATTCAACATTTAATCAAATAATTAAATTTATTTGATTAATTCATCCTTCTTCTAACTAATTATTCATCTTTTTTTTTGATACGCAAGGTAGGGATTTGTATTAATTATTATAAAATTTACATTCGTCTGCATAGCAAGAGATACCAATCTACCATGAAATCTAAGCCTATTGGCTAAACCTTCCATCCCGAGAGCAAGCTACGACAGGTTCCAAAATTGCAATCCCACTGCATGGCTTCAAAAAACCATCTACTATTATGATTTTAAAAACAGAAAATTAAAACTAGAGGCCGAGCCTCACACGACCGGTTCCGAATTTGCAGTTCCACTGCGTAACTTCTAAAGACCATCTAATATTATGATTTTAAACACAAAAATTTAAAACACGGAGGCCGAGCCTCACATAAAGCCATTTACTTCTACAAATAGGGTGAAGTCTTCCACCCATTCCATCCCCTCCTCCGTCACCAACCCTAGCTTTCTTTTTAGGAATTCGACTATCGTGTCTGATAGGATTTTGTGCCTCATAAGCTCTGACACCTTGAGGTCTAAAATGAAGGGATATACTTTAACTGCCTCGTCCGTCTCCCAAAGAAGGTCCAAGTCTGAGGGGCGCGAGATTCCTTTGCCCTTGAAAGCCACTTTCAAAGTCTTCTCTAACCCCCCTAGCAGGTCGCCTCAGAAAAGACGCTCCAACATTTCCTTTGCCTCCACCTTCGGGAGTTCCAGGTCCAGAATTACAGCTAAGAACAGAGAAGAGATGTGTGCATTGTCTCTCACAAATTCCTTTCTATCCAGGTGGCCCTTACCTAATATCATTTTGACTGCTATCATTGTCAAGGGATCGTCCTCAAGCAGGATTCTCTTTAGCCTCTGATTAGTAATCTCCCGAAACGTTATTTGTCTCTTCGTTGCCACCAAGGAGACTGGAGTATCAACACCGAAACTTTCCAACCCCTCCGCTAATATGGAGATAGTGAATTTTGATTTGCTCATCCTCGTCATTTGCAGCCCTTTGGTCGACAGTTCCCTGCACAAAGCCAACAAACAATCCAAATTTTGAAAACCATACTGTGAGAATGCCGTCATCCGTTCTCTTTAAAAATCCCGTATGGTGTAAGGCCGAGCCTCCTCGCACGAGATTGAAATAATGGTGAAGCAAGGCACTCCGTCCTTGCAATAAAGATTGTCCTACGACCTTCAGCCTTCATTCGGCTAGCTCCTCGGGAGGAGCAACTTCTACCACTCGGCCCATTTGCTTAAGCTTTCATGATGGGCGTACCCTACGTGTCAAGCTGATTATGCTTGGATTCTTGTGTCATTAGCTTCTACTGACGTCGCCGAGGACTCCCCTAATTTGGTGGACTGCTAAACTTTGGTTACTTTCCTTCCTCATCCCTCTGTCGTTTTGGAGAGGGCTTGAAGTGATGTGGCCTTGCCACTGTGCTGCCACCTTACGCACCCCAACCAACACCTCATTTCCTCCCTCTTTGTTTGCATAATTTACCTTATTTCCATCGATCTCATGGATGAGTATGATAGGGAACTAGATGAGGGGCTGGTGGGGGCCCACCCTGCCTCCCAATAATTATTCATCTTATTTAATTACATCAGATTATTTAATTAAATCCTCTCTTAATCCTTCCATTTGATTAAAAATCAATCAAATCAAATGTCACATCTCCTAATTCTCTCTAATTAATTAGTTCTAGATTAATTAATCCTAAATCAACTTTCTAATCATCATTATCAATTCCTCCATAATTTTACTCTTCAAGAGTTAAATCAATCATGGTCAACTAACCAGGTTGCATATGAAAATAATTTTAATTAATTATTTAATTCATCTATTTTTCCTCACAAAGGCATATTCTGAGAAATATTCCTCTCAACCACCTCTTAATCAATTTCCCTCCAAAGGATTTCAAAAATCTATCACATCCTCTTACATTTGCATTTAATTCTCTTAACACCTTTCAAATCCTTTTACATCCTCTCAAATATCATTCAATTCCTCTTACAAGAATTTCAAATTCTTAACAAACATTTACTTCTCTTCCATCCTCCACTCACACATTTCCCAAAATGTGCTCCACCCTCATCCAATAGAATTGTGACACTTGACACATTCTCATTGGCTCTCAATTTATCCCACATTCACCAATTTTCTTCAATCTTCAACCCTTGGATTCTATAAATAGAGGCATCCTTTTCACAATATGGATCCACAACTTCATGCATTATCACTATAGCCATTTGAGTTCATGGTGTTTCATCATTTTCATGCAATTTAGCAAGGTTATTGTCAATTGTAGACTTGGATTACCTATATTTCATCAAGCTTATCAAGGGATTGGGAAAGGGCTTCTTTCCACATCAAAGGAGCACCAACCCCCCTATGGGATTGAGGTTTTGTTAGCTTAGTTGATTTCATTGTTGTGTTCTTGCTTTGTTTTCATGTTTTCAACTTCGTTTTTCCAAGAATTTCATAGGGAACATTAGATTTATGCTTTCTAACATGTTCAACACTTGATTGTTGTTTTCTTGTTAGTTTGTGCAGGTTTGGTGTTCACACTTACAATACATGCAAGCATAACTTTCCATGAGTAGCATATGAAATAAGCTTAAGCAACTACTTATTATAAATAATTCCTAAAAATAAAAGTAAAGAGAGAGAGAGAGAGAGAGAGAGAGAGAGAGAGAGAGAGAGAGAGTTTGAAGGAACCATCTATTAAAGTCAACGCAAGGACTCACATGAGCAACAATCTTTTGCAACACTAAATAACCTTCCACACACAAGATAAAAGCAACAAAGCATGCTATATTGCAAAATAATAACACAAGCACACAAAATGATGCAAGATGCAAGATGTGTAATGTACAAATGAAGCCTTGCTTATATAGGCAAGATAAGGGATATGATAACTTATGGTTGTATAGGCAAGACAAGGGATGCATCATAATCATATGACATGAGACACAAAAAGGTAACTATGCTAAGTGTGCCCTAAAAGTGCCCTAAGTAAACTTAAAAACCTAGGTACGAATAGGTCCTAGAAAGGACCCTATGTGTAATCTCATGTACGCATTTTTAGGAAATACTTGACAAAATTGAGAGTATGTTTTGTAGAAAAAAATGTTCAATAAAGAGTTCATTTTATCAATTAATATGTATTTTATATGGAAAATCTCTTCTTGACAAGTTTTTGAGTCCGTCCCTTCTAATTCAACAAAATTTATGATTGGGATTCAATTTTGTGAATGAATGGTTGATATGCTAATATTGAATCCTACAACTCCAATTGGATTAATAATAGTAGGAATGATACATCTTGAAGAGCTTGATGAATGACACTAATTAGATATGATTTTTCTATTTTTATTGTTCTTTGAATTATCATGTACAATGGTAAAATATTTTGACCTTGATGATAATGCATCATAATTATATCTAGAGCTTGTTTTTGTTTAGCATCCAAGGTTCTATAATTCATCTTTGGGTCTATATTATCGTCTATGAGAAATCTATTATGCTTCATAGTGCATATGAATTTTATTGCTTTATTTGTGTATTCTTGACCTTGTTATTCATTATTCTATGATACTTGTCTATCAATATCTCTTCTTAATCAACATATATATTTTAGTAACTTCCATAATTTTGCTATATTGTAGCCTAGATATGATTTGCCACTCATGTCTTGTTATGTTTTGTTGAACAAGTTGAATATCCTCATCTTCAAAATATATAATTTTCAACTTCTTCTTGAATAGTCTTTCATTCAACATGTCAAGGATTATGATTGAATGACTAGTACTTTGATTTTATTTTATCATCATTAAGTTCAATATTTCTTTGTACATCATGAAATGACTTGTAAAGTAATAACTCTGACCAACAAAAATCAACTCATCTATGTGATTAACACACAAAAATGGAAGCAAACCTTCAAAATACTCTCACAATAAGTGTCACGCCCCTTGCCTCTCATTTATTATCTCCTTTTCAGCTTGGATTATACGTGCAAGATCTAGTTGCTTCAATAAGTGAAACACTTTACAACAAAAAAATACACATTTTTATATACATCAATAAAAGATTTTGTATGTTCAACAAAACCATCTTCATCTTTTTTAGCTACTAGTTTGAACACTTCATGTGAAACGTTCAAATTAATAGATACTCTATTACTCTCAATTAATGGAAGCTTAACAAAATGTGACATATTTCTTGTGCCTCAATGTCTCTTTTGACAATTATTTAAGTGAAAAGTTTCTTATATGTTCTTGCTACTAATTTATCAAGATTTTTAATGTTTGCAAACTACATGAACATTTGATGATAAATTTCAACTCTTTTTTATTTTTTATGCATACTTGATAATATAATTCAATACAACAATTTTAAAAAAACAATCAATCCACATTTCTTTTCAACAATTACAATATATAACTTATTATCAACCTTAAAAATAATAAATAATCCATTTACAATTTCATTACAAATAAAAATATAAATGCATTATAGTCCAAACAAAGAAAAGCACATTAAAACAACAAAAAAGACAAATTGAAAAAATATATTTGAAATAATAATAACGTGAGATTAAAGTCCATTAAAACAACAAAAAAGACAAATTGAAAAAATATATATGAATTAATTAATAGATTTGTACAAATAACTTCAACTTCAAGACTGTCAGTATTCACATAAAATTCTAATTGTATCGGTAAAATTCGTATCAGCGAATTTCAAATCTGTTTGTTGAACCATTATAATCCGATCTACGCATTCAATCAATCCGTGGAAGTTTGGGATGGATGAGAGGTTGTTGCGCTGCAAAATCAGATGAGGAAAAGAGAAAAGTAACCAGCTAAAAACAGTTAAATCTGCATCTGAATTCCCTCAGCTCTATTAAAGAAATCGCAATGAATAGCAATAGATTGTTTCCAGGGGTAAGTAATTAATATCTTCAATTCATTTTGAGAATTTGGATCAGTTTATTTCACATTCACACCTTCTAGCATATACAAGAGAACAAATGGGTTTTATGTATATTCTCCTT
This sequence comes from Sequoia sempervirens, assembly GCA_007258455.2. Classification (NCBI taxonomy): domain Eukaryota; kingdom Viridiplantae; phylum Streptophyta; class Pinopsida; order Cupressales; family Cupressaceae; genus Sequoia; species Sequoia sempervirens. The sequence goes on along the minus strand of VDFB02271358.1, from coordinate 832,247,504 downwards.
ACCGTGACAAATTAATGTAATGTGCTTGTGCTCTCTTCTACATACTCTGTTCCACCATTTTACAAGCTTAAAAAACTGTTAGATTTCATTCATCTGCGTGATTAAAAAATAATATTATTATTTTTCTCTTCCAGATCTATGAATTCCAAATACAACAGGCTTTTAATTAATCAACGCCGAACTTGGAAGTTTTCTTATTGAAAATAAAAAAACCACATTTTTCGGAGGAAGAGTAAACCTGTAAACGATGACTGAACTCAGTGGATTGAGATTTACCATTTGAAAAGAAAAATGCCTAATTTTGACAGGAAGAGTAATTTGAACGAATTAGTTTTGTCTCTATTATTTTTTGTTTCGATAAATTCTTGATTTTGAGGCAATCGTTAGCATAGTTTACATGATGGAGAGGTATATCTTTGATCAAATTCACCTGGACTTGTACCCGGCCTTGCTTACTGGGGTACACTGAACCTATCAAGTTTGTTGCTGTATTTTACCCAATTTCAATATTATATCTTGTCTCTTAGGATTGGAACCTGAGGCTTCGTTATAATAACGCTAATACTTTTGCCAGTTAAGCTGGCCCCATTTGACTAAATTGTAAGGAGAAATATTAGGGCAGAACTTGTAGAGATCATATAGGTCGACTCAGGTCCTTAATGTAGTTGCTCTCAAACCTGATGTCCTCACGCAAACATATAGGATTGGGCTTAGGTCCAAACTAACTTCATCTTAGATCAAACGATGTTAATATGCAATATTCAGAATGATGGAAAGGTCTAAGGAATTGATTTGCATAGCAAACCTTGTGGCCAGTCAAGAAAAGCAGTGCGTCGATGCCCTAAGGGTTATCTTTCAAATTTTAACATAATCCTCAATATAAAAAGATTACAAGATGTGCTTAACTTGTAAGAACCATCTGTCTTGTGTCCTAAGGCCTTAGTAATTAATGCTTACGATGAATCAAAATATGCAAAATGAGATCAATCAATCTGCAAAGAGCGTGGAAACTAAGTCTTCTTATATCCATTATGGTTTTTTAGCACTTGAAAATCCATGATGTTATATGTCTTGGTGTGTGCACATGATTTTTGAGCTGATGAGGCTCAGGGATAAAATGGTAACTTGTGCTTGTTAGGATGCTCAAATTCAAAGTGCTGCAGCAGAAATTTTTCCAGTGGAGATGTGCATCAATTGTCAGAGATAGGCAATCCAGATGATCCAGAGGAATCGCACCATCCCTGTGGGCATGCAACCAGTGCAATGTTTATCATACACAGATTTATATTTTTCTACACCTAATTTTAAACAAGGATTAGTATTGTTTTGTATGAATTCGATAGAAATATTTGAACTATAATGCATATTATTGTTGCAGAGTTGATTGCTACAAAACCCAAAAATTGTCCATGAAGAACTGAAAAACTTATACTGAATTTTGGTGCTTGGTTGGTATGACATTATTGTCTTAATGTAATAGACAGACATGGAAAATGCTTGAAATTGAGCAATTGCTTGAGGATTGAGATTATATGGGAGTTGAGTTGAAACGCCAATTGTGATTTTTCAAGGTTTTGCATGCTAAACATCACTTACCAAGGATAATCTGGCTCTGTTACTGTTAGTATAGAGCATGGATATAATATATCCATCAGTTCATTCAATATAAGCTCATGAATCATATTCATATGCATATTCACCTAGCATAGCTTGTCTTCCAAACATACCTTTAGCAAAGAAAACAGGCAAGATCAGCAAAAAGTTAAAACATTCTCCTTGGATTTGAAGATATTCTGATCAGAGTGCATCTGCTCAATTATCAGGGAACATTGTGTGTGTCTTGACAGTCTTTGGAACTTCTGCGCTCTCCTCCATAGCATGCTTGTCTTGTGCACAACACTTGGTATAATTGTGTGACAGTGGATTTGCATAGCTTCATGTACATACCTGCTGACATCATCAGATCTCTACATGTGGACCTTTTCAGCCATGGAACATGATGCAAATCATCAAGAATCTAAACTGATAGGAAGTTGGAAGTCAATGTTTGGGACGAGCTGTTTCTTCTTCTTGTTTGTAACTGTAATGTAATATGCATATTCGTTCATGTATTCATATTGGTGAGAGGAAAGATAACTGAACAGTTGTTGGTAAATCAGTTTTCTGTGTTCAACCATTTCTGGTAATAGGAATCCTCATTCCTTGTCAACTTCTTGTAACATCTATTGTACCCTATTCATTTTTTATTGTGATTAGGAGTATCATACATATTTGTTAAAGTCTTTTGCTTGCATATTTTGATCGTGTCTTGGTTTACTAATCTCCTGTCTTCCCTCACATGTTCTACAAACCCATCTTTCTCAAGACAAGTTTGTCCCCTAGACCACCTAGGATCTGGATGATTAGTATAAGAGCAATGCTTCTCACATGCTAGTACAAACATATGCACGGTAGTAGAAGGAATGTTCTCCACTTGGTTCATCTTTTGAGTTACCGAATGAGTGTTGCAGCAAGGGTAAAATGGTAGATGCAAAGGAAACATCAGAAGTGTTTTAATATGTTTGAAGAATGATCAATGAAGCTTTGGAAGCATAGTGCCAACTTGGATCCATGCCACAACACCATGAAGTTGAAATTTTTATTCCTAGGCAACCCCAAAACCCTTCCAAGATAAAAGTCAACTTGGACATCCTAGCAACATTGGATAATTGGGTGTGACAATTGGAAACGTGTTTGTCTATCAATCACTTCATAGATTTAGATAAGATTTCTTTTGTCGCATTGAATATGTCTATTGAAATGTCAAATGTTGGCATATGCTTAGTGCACAACACAAAAGGGATCGTGATCTGATTTGGACATGGAATTCCTTTGTCAACACCTTTTAGGAGGAATACTATCCCCTTAGACACTATGAAGATGGGTATATGAAATTTCAACAATTACATTAGTGTAAGGAACAATCTATGCTCCACGGGGTTTTGGGGATGGGGAGTGTTGGGTACGGTGGGACGAGTTTTCGGTACGGGGGTACTTTTGGGTCATTTTTTAGGGGACGGCTGATAAAAAAATAGGGAAATTTTTAAAAATATAGAGAAATTTCAAATGTTCATAGCATAACATTGATAAAGCATTCAATTCTAGACATTGTATAAGCTTAATACATATCATTAGACTTGAATTGAGATTTCACATGAGAATCGGCAAACAAATTAACAAAATTCAAATGCTTTTCATTATCAATGTGCATACATATCATATAAAAGTCTGATAATTATAAGCAAAATGCCCAAAGGCTCCAAGTCTCAACTATGAAATGACATGATAAACATAAAACTAAGAAAATATATTGCTGTCCAGTGTCCCTAATCAGCAAAAGGTAGGTCTAAATCAGCATTGCCCTCGCCATCGGAGCTCGAGTCTAAGTTAGTGTCAGTGTCCATGTCAATAGAAGGATCTGCCTCAACCAATGGAACCCCAACCAATCCCTCATGTGCATCCTCCTCAATCTGCATAGCATCTTCGGGATTAACATCCCAACGTAAGGCTTGAGTTTGACGATACTCACTAGACTGGCGATCCAGTAGCCGCAAAGTATTGTGTACTGCCACCAACTTCTTTGATCGTCTAGAGGTAAGGCAGTTCCTCTTGGCTGATTGGATGAAGCTACATGTGGACCAATTCCTCTCTGCAGCAGAGGAACTGGCAACCTGTGAAAGAAGACGAATGGCAAGTAATCTCAACTCTGGTGCATCCTTCCCATGCCACATCCACCATCCAATAGGGTTGGTTTGAGCCAATGTAGCTCTATCTGTCCTTGCCTCTAGTTTGCCGAAGGTTGGACCACGAAGATTGGCAAATGCAAGCCACTGTGTGCGAAGTATAGTAGATTCCTTTGAAGTATACATTTTTGTAAGGGCCTTCGTGAAGCCTTCTTTCACCTCTTCATCATGAGATGGAGCCACTCTCTTAGGTCTCGGTGCAAACCATTTGGGATTGAGAGCATAGGCTGCCATATGAAGCGGGGTGTTCATAATGTCCCATCGTCGCATCACAATGGGCCTAAGATGCTCCTCATAAAATGCCAAAGTAGGGTCCCTGCTATAAATTGCTTGCTTGACCTGCCCAAGCATACTATCAAAGGTGTCATAAATCTCTCCAAGGCTAGGAGAGTTAGTATCAACATATCTAATCACTTGCACAATAGGCTGGATGAAGGAGCATGCATATCTGCAAGTGCAAACAAGTTACAAAAAATAAAAATCAGCTAGCCTATAAATATTAATTAATAAAATGAAAATTAGCAATAATAAAATTAAGAAATAATTCAAATAAATAATAAAATCAGCAATGCCAATTTTCTTATCTCATTGTGGACCACCAATCATCATCAAGGATTTTTTGTTTCACCCTTTTTCCCTCCGGTGTGCTTGACTCATGCCATCTACCCCACTCTACATTGACCACCATTAATTGTAGAGCCTCTTGGACCTCAAGCATCCTCTCCAATAAAATGAAGTAGCTGGCATATCTAGTCTCCACGGGCGTGAGGAATTCCTTCTTCGAAAATATTCTAAAAAAAGCAAGTGAAGTCTAATGGTTGCAAATGAACATTTGCCCCTCTCTAGCCTCTGCAACCACTGCCTTCACCCAATCTATCTTCCCATTGTCCTTCAAGGTATTGTTCAATGCATGCACACAACAAGGGGTCCAAAAAATGTGCTTATAAGCACTCTTCACCATCAATCCAGCTAATTTACACGCACGGGCTGAATCAGTCACTACCTGGTAGTGGCATATCATCAAGTTGATATGAGATTAGTATAGATATCAATTTAATAATTTATAGATGATGTCTCACATTCCAAATCAAAAATAAGAAAGAAAGAAAGATGTGATCAGTACCTGCACAACATTAGAGGATCCAAGCTCCTCTATAGCATCTCTTAAAATCTGAAATTGGAAGGTTGCATCCTTCCTTTTGCCTAAACAATCTATAGCTCTAAGAAAATAAGAGCCTACTGTACTAGTGACAATAAGGTTGATGAGTGGCCGATGTTTGATATTGGTCCACCCATCCATGATTATGGAACAGCCATCTGTCAACCATGTTTGTCTCATATCCTCCATCAAAATACTCACCTTGGAGTACTCTTTATCAAGAAGGGTGGTGTGTAGCTTAGTTTCTCTAGGTGGAACATATGAGGGACCAACAGCTATAATATCTTTGCACATTTGTTTAAAATATGGTGAATGTGAGACATGAAATGGTATGGCATTAGTATAAAAAAGGCAATAGAGGAATCAGCCCCATCTTTTACTGTAACATTAAACATATCAGCAACATTCATACTTCTTTTCTTTCCTCTAGTAGAATCCTCCCCCACATGAGATTGAGAAGCTGAAGCAACATCCATTGATGGTGTAGGCATTCCCATACTAGGCTGCAAACTCTCAATTGAAACCCCTTTACTTAATGCCTACCGCCCCCATATGCAATCTAGTTGCCTCAATTTTTTGTTGTTGGATTATTTTTCTACACCCTTTTACCCCTTGACCACCAATCCACAAAAGATGGCAATAAACTCTCGTATAGCTGCCCTTATATTGTTTGTGGCACAAATGACACTCCCATACTCTACTACCCCCCGAATTTTTTTTCTTATCTTTATCAACTCTTGTTGCAAATTGTAGTATAGGCTTTTTGGGGTTAAATGGGCCTTTTGCCCATTTTTTGAGGATTTCAGATGGACATTCAAACGGGTTTGAACTTGCTGACCTTGCTCCACTCCCACTCTCTGAACACCCCCCAATGTTTGTAGTTGCACTACTTCTAGGTGTATTTCTTGTTCTTTGAGTTTGAGTTCTTTCTTGCATTTGAATTTCAATATACTCACTTTCACTAGCACTGCTGCTACTCATAGTTGTTTTTTAAATTTTTATGAAATTTCCGATTTCAAAGAGCTGCAAGTTCAAAAAAAAAAAAAAAAAACCCACAATGCCCTTCCTATGTGTTGAAAAACTTAAAAAAATCTTGCAAAAATTAAAAACAAATAGCAAATACAAAAGAAAGAAGAAAAACATACCTCTAATATGCTGGAAATGATGCCCTAAGCTCCTCTTCAACCTGCTGTTCTCTCCTTCACTTCACAATGCAAATGTAAAAATGAGTTGCTTTTTCTCATTTTAGGGCATAAATAACACTTAGGTTAGGTTAAGTGGCACGGGGCATCCCTTGTGGGCCTGCCCTTGCCTTTTTTTCCATTTAAAAAACTTTATTTTTTAAAAAAAGTGTGTTCTTTTTTTGGCTGGGCCATAGCCGTACCCGGTACGGATGAGGGACAACTTGGCCGTATCGAGTATTGCTAGCCGTACCCTACGTCCCCTACATGTTGGAAAAACGTCCCCAGTAAGGTCCGGCAACTTTGAGGGCAAAATGGGACGGCTAGGGGACGTTTCTTGGCCGTCCCCGCATCCCCGTTTCATAGCCGGTATGGGAAACGGAAAAAAAACATAGGGGACGTGTCCCTGTGGAGCATAGGGAACAATAAGTTGAAGACTACACCAACATGTTCCATGACTACTATCCATGTCTTCGTGAAAACACTCTTGAGCAACACAAGGTGCTCAAGTACATAAGTGGGTTATCACTTTACATCCATGCAAAGATGAAGTTTCTAACTTCAAAAATGTTGAGTCAAGCATTTTGCAATGCATCCAAGTTTGAAGCTAAAGCGAAGCTCAAGTAGCAGTTTTCTTCACGAAATAATAAGCCCATGCATGGAGCCACTTTCAAGTCCTTTGCCTAGAAGCATAATTCTCTAGTGTAGAAACATCAATAGAACTTTAAGTCATTTACTTAGAACTCTAAAGCGACAACATTATTCATCCAAGCAAGGACGAGGGAAATAAGAATCAAGGTAATAACTAGAACGCACTCAATATGGGCATTTAGTCACCTGCCATTTAGAGACATTAAGCGACATAGTGCACTGCTACTCCAACTATGAGAAGAATTGTATTCCATTGTTCAAGTTGTTAAACAATGGAGACATTACATTTTGGGTAAGATTCTAATCATAAGCCACTTCAATTATTGCACACTGAGCAAGTTGGAGAATGTGTGTTGCATGAAGTGGATGACATGCTTACAATAGTTCCATTTGGTGATCAAGCATAAGAAGGGGGAGATAATAAGGTAACAAATTACCTCAACAAACTGCTAGATTATGTGCTCATCATATGGTTGGACTTGTGTGGCCACAACTTTGCTAATTGGGAGAACTTCTATTCAACAGGTTAGCACTTTGCACAAACCTATGTTTCTCTCATGCAAGTTAAATAGGTTGGTGAATTTCATTTGAGTGAAAGGATTTTGTACAATGTCAGGCATCATTATGTTCTAGAAGGCACACCTTGCTAGCAAGTCATCAAAGAGGCACACTATACCACAACAATTAGACACTTTAGCATTACCAAGACCTTGATAGTGCTATAACACTTTTATTGGTCTTAGATGCATGCAAACATTGAGTGCCACATCAAGTCCTACATACCCTGTTGCATTGTCAAGCCCACAAACAGGAAGCTTAGGCTTTACACACCTCTTGTAGTTTTGCAAAGGCCCTAAGGAATCTATTAGCATGGGTTTCATGAGTGGATTTACTATAAAAACATGGATTTTAGAGTGGACTCCTTATGAAAAACATGGATTTCATGAGTGGGCTCCCTATAACATGGATTTCATGAGTGGACTCTATGAAAAAGTACCAGAATGATTCGATATTTGTTGTAGTGGATAAAATTCTTGAAAATGGCTATCATGGTTGCTTGTAAGAAAGCATCACAATGCAAGAAACTGTGCATCTCTTCTTCAACCATTTATGGGTACAGTTTAGGCTACCTAGATGTATTGTGTTTGATCATGATCCAAAATTCACTAGCATTGTCAATCCTTGTGGAATAGATTAGATACACAATTGGATCAGTCCACAACCTTACATCGATAGACAAATGGTTAGACAAAGGTAGTGAACTGCACACTTCTACACCAATTATGCATCCATACACTTGGGATGACAACTTGATCTACATCTAGCATGCCTACAATAGAGCTTTGCCTAGTTATATTGGGTAAGTCCTTTCCAAACACATCGTGGGTTCCAGCCTTCAGGACCCCTTGACATATCCTATTGCGTACCACTGCATTTGGAGTTGCACACATAAGAATGGGAAGCAAATAGAACACCAAAGTTTTTGCAACGCATTTAAAGTGTTCATCAATAGGTTCACTTGTGCTAGTAGCAAGAATAAAAGAGCATTGTGACATGCACCACACACCTCACTCATTAAAGGTCAATGATGGAGTATGGTTGCATCTTCAGAAGAAACGCTTCTAGGGTCCACATTGGAAGATGAAGCCTCTGCGCTATGGTCCATACACCATTTTGCAAGCAATTGGTGAGAATACTTTTGTTCTTGATCTCCTACAATTCTTGGGTTTGTGTCCAATATTCAATGTACAACTCCTCAAGCCATACCTTCCCCCTCTTCTTGAGAAAGCATCAACACAACATCCATCAAACTTGGATCTTAAGCACTTGCATACTATTGCACAAGATGAGATTATTCAAACTAGCACAATGGAGTTTCCTGATTGGGCGGGGGACAAGTTTTAGGGATGGGGGGACCAAGGGCCTACGTTTGGGGATGGCGAGGTGGCAGGGGGGTGGCCTAAATACATATAGTACTTGAAAAATTAGTTATAAAAATATGTGTTAGGAATAAGTATTACGAATTACAAATGAAACTTTGGCAAACTAAGTAAATTTTAAATTAGTAAACTTTAAAAACATGGCAATGATTGCCTTGAATGTTAGCAATGGTGGGTGGAGGTTTGGGGGCAAATCCCCTTGTAGGGAATGAAGGGAAATGCCCCTCAAGGAGCTCTGGGGGTAGAGCCTCTAGTGGGGTTGAGGTGCAATGCCCCTTGTAGGGTTCGGGAGTAGCACAAATTTAGGCATTTGAAACCACACAAACCTTCATGGTGAATGCCATTTTCACAATTTTATCACTTGTTTTTTGCAACGTTGAGTCCTTACTAATTTTGAAATTTAGGAGGTATTTGAAATGAGGCTTAGAAGTTAGATGCCTATTTATAAGTTTTTTGTGAGTGCTTAGGGTTTGTGGCACACAAATTGAAAATACTTTTTGATTTGAAAAAAAATTGTCTTTTTTATTTTTCTGCCATGGGGGACTCTTGGAAGTCCTTGGGATAGTTGGAAGACTCCTCGGAGTCCCCTAGACATCTTGGGGATGTCTCGAAGTTTTCAAGCCGCCTCCAAACTAGGGGGCATCTTAGAAACATCCTCGGGTCTTGAATGGCATTGGTGGGATCGTGGGGGTATGACCCTATCCCAAAAATATGGGGATTTGGGGGAGGAGGGGGTACGTGTCCTATGGAGCATTGATTTAAAGTGGCTAAGGCGAGGTAGTATGCAAATCAAGAAGAGTGGTATCATCTCAACCATAGTTCGCAAACTCAGACCTGAAGAGTACTTGGCAAGCCCAAAATTTTTGACTCAAAAAAAACTTGGCAACTTAAAAAGTACTAAAATTTCTTATTAAAGCACTACTTTTTTTTGCAAAATTCATTTAGAAAATGTATCAAATGAGTTTAAAAAACCACAAGGAAGTGTTTTCTATTACATTTGATTCTTGAATACATATGGATTACAAAATGGCATCATCATGCGAAGTCAAATAGTTGATACTGTATACAGTAGCTAGCTACTAACTAATAACTATTATGAATTTATGATGATTGTCTTTGAAAATCATCATCATAAATTTCATATCTAGGCAAATACAATTTCCTCTTCCCCAACCTAGTGAAAAATTGGGCGGTAGAGGGTATGGTCCTCACACTTGATTGTGGCTCTGTGCTTGGTGTAGAAGATTGTTCCTATGGCTCCACCTTGTTGGTATATGGCAATGCCTCCACCATATGAATGTCATCCAATCCAATCTCCCCTGCTTCTACTGCAACCGCATCCTCCATAGCTTGCCTCTCGAAATCAACAATTTGATCCTCTGTAAACACGGAGGCCTCATGGCCCTTATCATCCTGCATGGTCCAGTCACTATAGAGATCAATCTCATCTAAATTAGTAAGTTCCTCTAGTAGGTCCTGCACCTTTCTTGTGCGAAGTCGAAGGTTGTATTGCACAAAAGCAAGATCATTGAGGCGTTGTTGAGTCAACTTATTACTCTTCTTCGTGTGAATGGCATCAAACAAACTCCAATTGTGCTCACTACTAGAAACACTACAAGGTCGAGACAAAATTCAGAGGGCTAGCCTTTGCAAATTTGGGGTATTTCCACCCCAATCTTCCCACCAAGAACCTACAAATAAGATATTCAAGTTTTTGTAAATAAACAAAATACTCTATTAATAATTGTAATTAATAACTTGCAAGATATAAGGCTTCACTTTTTCTAACTTGGTGTTTGGCTGTCTCTTCCTTGTATAGCTAAATGTGAAGTAAACAACCTCCCCTTAGCTGCCTTATAATTCTGCAACTCTAAAATGATGAGGTCTCTCACCGCATCTATAGATGTCATCTTCTCAATACATGTGGATAGGCCCTCTATAACCTCCCCATTAGCATCTGTGAAGCTATCAAAGAAGAACTTGGGGTTGGGATGGTACCCTGCTGCATGAATGGGTTGATGAATTGATTATTCCACCTCGGATCAATCATCTCCCAAATAGGGGCAATATTTGCATCCCCCTTGTAATAATTTTGGATGGCCTCTTTGGCCCTATCCATGGCCTCATAAATATATCCTGTTGCATTTTTCTTGTCATCCACCAAGCGCAAAACCCTCACCAACTTTCATTGAAGCACAGTTTTCTTATGGATTGATTTCTTTTATTCTCAATGTATAAAAGCTTTTATTGATCCATTAAAGAAACTTGATCATCCTTTAACTTCATATGGGTGGGCATGCTTATTGCTTTTTAGTTTGCATTGAATGCATGATCGGTGTATTTAGATTGTAACAAGCTGGATGTGGCTGATATTTGATGAATTTTTCATTGTTAAATTGGACATTATGATATTATCCTCCTAAATGTTTCCTAGAGGGTTTTGTCAAAAACCATTGCTAGAAGAAAAAAGCAGTTTGTGGCATAAATTGTTCAAAGGGAGTAGAATGGTTTTATAAAGAGAAAATTTATTATATATAACTGGAATAGGTAACAACAAAATTTATTTCGAAACATATGTAAAAAGCCATAAATGAGATTCTAATAGATTTCAATCACGTGTAACCTGCACCTAATAGTCTTTTTGTCAGACAGTCTAAGAAATAATCATATCAATATGTTACATAAGTAAACCAGTCCTCTTCCCCAAACAAACACCAAAACAATTTACAAACACTGACAGCTAGAATTAAACTAAATCCAAATACAAACATAATAATACAAGCAATAATAAACATTGTTGTCATAAAGTCAATCAGTGTATGCAGTTTCTTACTCATTCTTATGGATAATGTATATTAAATTGTCCATGTTGTTTAACCATGTATGTTAATATTATGACTGCTTGAGTAGATACATTGTAATTATTGTGCAATGAAGGAATAGTTCCCAATTTCGCCTAGTACAACCTCCGCATATTGCGCCAAGCCATGCAATAGAGATGCTTTAATACAGTGTTTCTGAGACTTCATTGACATGAGTACTTCTATTTGTATATGTGAAAAAAATCAGTGACACAAATCCTTCATTTCATGTTGTATTTCTATGTTGCTTATTAGGAAGATACACATAGGCTGGAGTAATGGATTTTCTTATGATTTCACATTCAAAAACCCTGCTGTTGGAATTTTAAAATCGAGTCCTGTAATCAGGTGCTCATATTGGACGGCTAAAAATTGTGAGTTTCTTCCTCATTGACAATGAAACATAGTGCAGGTCAGTAATGCCTAACAATTTTTCATGATGTATTTACTTGGAAAAATTGCACGAAATCCCTGCAAATCGTGTGGTTACAAATAGGTGGGAATCGAGGGTTTAAATAGCAAAAAAGACGCGTGAAAATCATGTTTGGTTTGCACCGTGCTAAAACTGCGTTTTAGCCGTGTTTTTGCCCTTTTTTGCATTTTTGGTGAGTTCTCAGGGTTTCAGCGAGTTATCTGCAAGCTTCCGATGAGTTCTTTGCAAATTTCAGGAAGTTATCTGCAAGTTTCCGATAAGTTCTTTGCAAATTTTGGAGAGTTTTTACCTGGTCGGCGCATGCAAGTTAATCCGCAAGTTGCTTGCTCAGTTTACAAACCCGCGAGTACTCGCGGGCTCGACATGTACTTGCCGGGTATGCTATTCATGATTTCAAATTTTCAACAACTTCTGTTTCACAACTCACCAATGATGTGATGGGGGCCATCACTTCTCAAGAAAAGACAATAATTAGAGTGCAATTTTGCAAGGCTCTAGGAACATTGCATGTGCCTTGATAGCCTTTGGAACTTTTGTGCTTTCCTCCCCAACACACGTGCCTTGTGCACAACACTTGCTGTCATTGTGCACCACCACACATGACTTTGCATAGCTTCATGCACATACCTAGTGACATTAGTAGATCTGTACATGTGAACTTCTTTAGCTATGGAAAGAAATATCAATTGTTAGGAGTTGGATCTAATAGGCAGTTGGAAGTTCAATAGTTTGAGATGAGCTGTAAGAACTTCTTGTTTGTATCTATAATGTAATATACATATCCTTTCATCTCTTCTCATTGGTGAGAGGACAACTGACTGAATAGTTGTTGGAAAACCAGTTAGATATATTCACCCCTTTTTTGTCAAGGAATCATCATTCCTTACCACACTATTAGCAACATCTATAGTACTGTGTTAATTTCTGATTGTGAATAGAAGTAACTTATATATTTTGCTAAAATCTTCAGACTACTTAACTCAATTGTATGTTTGTTTGCTAATCTCTTGTTTTTCTTCACATAATCTATTAATTTGTCTTTCTCATGACAGGTTTGTCCCTCAGATCACCTGGGATCTAATCCTATTATATTGTTTGCTTTGTAATTTATTTTTATAGGGAAGATTAGCTAAATACTCAAATTTTGCAACAAATCATAAATCAAGTACTGAAATTTGAACTAGTTGGATATAGATTTCATTTTTTAACCACAAATTTCTATTTAATCGTCAATCAATTATTCATGAAATCGAGTACAAGAGAATGTGTTAGCTTTCTGTAATAGATTTTCAGTAACTTGTAAATAAAGTACTGGTCTATTATAACATACCTCTTCTTGAATTTTTCATTTTTTGTATCTCCAGTGACTTGTGACTGTGATAGAGCTTAAAGAGATGACAATTTGAAGAGGTCATCTCAATTTCATATTTGACAACAAATCATTGTTAACATCGATCAATTTCAGACTCAAGCTATTCTTCAGAGACAAGATATTTAATGGACATGTTGAATATATAATAGGTTAGAAACACGGCTACTCGGTTTCAGAGAGCATAGGGTATGGTTGTACATTTCCTCTGGGACAGCCACAAATCTTAGACGCTTGGAGTATAAGGTTGGGTTGTATTATATGAAAATATTGTACATAAATTATTAAGAAATTCGAATAACTGGTATGAGTACAGGTGTACATTGGATGCCAGTATGTAGGGCATGCATCTGTTTTGAGGCTGGGTGTGTGCACCTCTATAAGAACGGTCCTTGTTGGATTGATGCATCAAGATTTAGAATCATAATATTTTAGTCATTCTCTTAATCTAATTAGAATTTATGATTGGTCAAATACTTACTTTTAAATTAGCTGCAATGGCAGATCAAATGATAGCAGCTGATACAATAGGTTGCAGCATTCAATTGCTATTTCTATGAACAGTATAGTGCATAGTCAAACTAAATGGTGGTGGATGGGTATTGCTGTCACAATTTTGTAAAGGATTGTATGAGATAAAAGGGCAGACACCTGACCTGCCAGGTTTGAAACTCAATGAATTCTGAGGATGAAGGAAAAAATGATCTGGCATATCAGACAAACAATCATTCATGTAATTGCAACACAATGGATATTGTGTTCAATGTGTTCTGAAATGTTCTTACAAATTTATTTCCTGAATCCAACATACAGAAAGATCAGATATTTGGCATTAAAAGGTCGGTGTGCATGCATACACACTTTAGAATTATGGTTGCGTGATTGTCAAATCTAGTAGAGAATGATCCACATACCTGCTGAGAAAGCAATGTATCCAACTAAATCTTTGAATGGCTTGTTCAATGGTCAGTGCTATGTGGTCATTGCTATCCACTCTCAATAGTTGAATAGTTCCTGCAATGGCTGGGTGACTCCATGTCTTTATGATATAGCTAGAGTACAAGATGTCTAACTGTAGGTATCATACAACAATGACATAAAAATGCCTATTTTGTGGAGATAGGCACAACTCTTCCATCTATCTAGTGAAAAAATTCTATAACTTTGTACATGTGGCAAACACATGTGACCCCTTATTTGGGCAGTCATAATAACTACATATAATTATGCACCATTTTCACTAACTAGGCGTAGATATGACCAGTATGGCCTCCAATTATGATCATTCCATGTCTACAACTTGTTCCTACTCAATAGAGCTTGTAAGGCAGTTTTTACTGTCGTCTATACTGAATAAAACATGTAAGGAAATTTCTTCATGTACAGTCATAGATCCAAGTATCCGCATATTGTCATTATAAAAACATATTGTATATGATATGGATCGTGAACAAAAGAAATAGAATCATTGGTATGCCTTTGGGCTTGAAAACTTTATTAATCCCCTGAAATTGGAGATAACTTGGGTCAAAAAGTATTTGGCAAAAGAAACTAGTATTTGTCTTAGGTGAAAGGTAGGCATTGCATTAAACTTGAATTCTGCAAAGACAAAGGTTTACCTCTTTGTCAAACTCAACTTTTGTGATCTTAACTCTCAAAATGTACTCCATAAGTTTAACGTCAAGCAATCTATGTGGCATGTGGTCGAATCAGGCAATCTATGGAAGTTCTTACCTAAAATTTTGAATTTAGAGAATATTATTACTTTCTTAATGCCAATCAGACCTCTTAAATGTCTAAAAGTCAGTCACAAAGGTAAAGCAGCAAACCGCTTAAAGATATTATTATCACAACAATGTTAAAGTGCAGGATCATGTCCTTATGCCCATAAGTGAATGGGCCAACATAGCAAATCCATCGATGACTGAGAATCCCAATAAGCCTAAAATTGACATTAAGTGAAATAAATTTCTTGCGGCTAACATGTTTCCAAGGTGAGGTCCCACCTGTTGATATTTTGTCCCTAGTTTATGCCTGTGTCACTCTATATTTTTTGTGTTTTTCCTTCCAAGCATTTTTGTTTTTCTAACACCTTAGCGAATTCACTGTGACGTTTGGAGTAGTTTCACCGCAATAATGCAGCATCTGCTATGGTATTTATCTGCTTGCTGCAGTAGTTAATCTGTTTTCCGCGGTAGTTTGCGTTTTCCTTAACAAATTCTTTACCTTTTTAAGCAATGAATTCATGCAAAAGTGGCAAATTTGCTCAGGTTGTTCGTATGTTTTGCTTGAAAATGCATACATCTTCTTAGTTCTTCAGTTGTTTTTCCTCCAGTTAGCGTGAATATAGATCCTCTATTCTTGTACAATGTACATGATTGTGGTCATCCGTTGCTTACAAAACCTTCAATCTGAGTCATTTGTAGGGTCCTTGAAATTTGTAATTTGCAGCCAGCAATCTCCTATCATCTTTTTTGTTTGACCACTCTATTATTTGCTAAAACTTCCTTGCAATTTTACACATTTAGCCATTGTTTAGCTCGAGTCTTTTTGAATTCTTGCTTGCTTCCCCTTGGCCTTTAGAGATCGACTCACAAATACCTGCTGAGAAAGGAAAGGAATTGAAAAAGGGATTCCAAAGGATATTATTGCTAGTTCCAAGATTACTCTACATCTATAGAATACCGAGCTCCAGGTGTAGACTTCACATTTGTTTAGTTTAAAGGGATTCCACAGATTAGAGAAATTTTGTTTAGAAAAGATCGTTTGTTTTAACTGTAGTTTCTTTATTAGTGTAGGAATTGTTAGAATACGAAAGGCATCATATAATATGTGGCTTCTGTTATTTCTTTCTTTGTTTCTTGTTTGTCTGTGCCTGTTTATTTGTTTTCTTTCAATCAAAAATATCACAAAAAGAAGAAAAACTTGTTTAGGGATTGCAAGCAGAATTGTACCAATTAAATGCAGATTAAATTGAATGCACAGCAGAATTAACACATAAATAATTAACAGCAAAAGAAACAACTTCAATTTTAATGTGGTTCATCCAATTTGGGCTACGTCCACCAACAACAAAGTCTCTTTTATTATTTAATAACCAGCAAATTAATTACAATGAACTTGCAGCAACTGCTCAATGTATAACAACATTTTACCACTGCTCTGTTTTCCCTGCGCACGTGCGCCTATAGCATAAGCCTATGAATGACTGTAATTACCCACGTGCTGTTCCATGCGACCTATAGCTTCACGGTGCATTCCACACGACCTGCAACATCAAACCCGCGTAGCAGAAGCCAAACAACACCCAAACGTGACTGTTCAATGTTGTGTCTGTTCAAATTCTCACGTGCAGCAATAACTGTTCGAATTTTAGGCGTTATTTGCAACTGTTTTCAAACGTTCTTTAACTGTATTTTGAATACAAACTGGCAGCGAATGCCTTTATTAAAATATGGTGATTTTTTGCTCCACAAGAGGGGTGCTGCCCTCCTTGCATTCCCCCATTAAATAATTTGGGAGGAAAACGTGTAGACAAAAGTGGGGAAATTAAGCCTCTGAGTCTGATCGGGCTCCACAATACAACAAAACTTTTATATATAGAAAAACAATTTGTGTTGTTTTTTTATCTAAAAAGATGATCCTCCTCCACATAACATCAAAACCACTTATTTTCAAACTCCCAAGAAAGCTTCCCACAAAGGATTTATTTTGAATCATCTGTGTAAACATCTAGAGGAGGTTTTTGGAAGAATTGTTGGGAAGATTTTAAGTGGATTCAACAGTAGAAGAAATTAGGTTCCTTCAATAGCAAATTTTAATGATTAATTGAACACAAAGCTGTAATTGGACACTCTCTATTATCCATGCTTGGAAGAAGTAATATATTTTCTGTTGAAAAGAAGATTTGTTTTTTCTATGTATGAAAGATTGATTGGTTGAAGAGATTTTTCTCTCTTCATCAATTTTTCTACTTATATTGGAATAATGGAAAGATTGAGTTCAATTTTTTGCATCGCATTTGCCTCTACAACTTCAAAAAGCAATTAGAATTTCTTGTTTGTTTACAAAGAGTTAAGTCTAGTTGCATTTCATTGGTTAAGTTTATATAATTAATCAATTGCACTAGATTAATTAAAATCAATCAATTAATTGGGTGCAATTAATTAGTTATCTGTTCTAATCAATTAAAGTGTGTTTCACTTATTTTAGAAAAATACAAAGAGAACCTTTATTGCATTTGTAATATCCCACCCCTGATAGGATATTTACTTCCTGATTTTGCCTATTTGTGTTTTCTTTTGTTTTGATGAATGTTTCATGATATATTTGCAATGTTTGATACAGCAATATAATGCAGCAAAATAGAAGATATTGCAATAATATTTTTAACTCAAAAATTGACCATTACATGGGGAATACATAGCTGAAAATTCCAGATTTTTATATCAGCTTAGATGCTCAATATTTTTACAAAATATTGACAACCCAGTTCATAAAAAATCCCTTATTATCTAAACAAACAATACCTAGAAAATCTAGGAGTTACATTCATGAACTCACAGGTAAGATATGCCTTGAAACCCTCTAAAAATGGATGCCAGAATGAAGTATAAAGTTTGCAGCAGTCATACAGCAGAATAGACGCCTCTCTGAAATACAAATGATGCTATGCTCAGCTCCCCAAACATTCAGTCTATATACTCCTCAAAATCCACTCACAACCCAAACTAGGTCTTCACCATTAACAGTAGAAAGAATATCATCAAACCCTAAACTTGGCATCCAATATATGGCAGCAATTAAATCATCAAACCATTTCTTGACAATGATGAACAGTATATGTGCAATATTCTGATAAATCCTTCAAACCCTTGAATATGAAACTCTCTTGCAGATTTGTTGAAGCACAAGCACAACCTTTGAATGAAGTTGTCTGCAAGTTGGCTTGGGAGATCTCTCACTCTTGTACCAAGTTGTTCTTCCTGAGGGATTTCGTCCTCAAAAAGCTTGAGATTTTCAGATTCTCTAGTCTTTAGCAAAACCCTTATCAAAATAATCTTCAAATAATGAATGAATGAATGAAATGAACTCCAAAATGCCCTTTTATACTTCACCTCAAATTCACTTTAAAAATCACTTATATCCTCTTTCATTTTATTCAATTTACTTTTAATTTCTTTTAATTTCGGTGCACAACTTAATAATATAAAGTATATTTTAAAAGTCACTTATATCTCCCTTTTAAAAAATGGCACTTTAACTTATATTGTAAAGTATACTTTAAAAATCAATTATATCCCCTTTCAATATTAAATCCTTTTAATTTATTAATAATCCATTTAATTTAACTTTATTATTTGACGTTATTAATATTTAATGTATAAGTCCAATATTAACCAATATAACTCTAGGATATAATTGCACCATCATGCCAAATATAGAAACTCTACTAGCTGACCATACCAGTGACTTACTATAAATAGTAATTATGAGCAACACATCTGAGTGACTAAAAATAGTAAGTGTGGGTCAAAGTGTCCAGAATGGCCTTGGGCAGACACACCACAAATAAACTAGGACATTGAGCTGAAGAGTACTGAAATAAGTACCAAAGGGTCTACTGGAGAGCCATAGATCACCCTCAAAGGGGTCCCCTAAACAACTTGTTAGCCTATGGGGACCAATTGGTAGACTAACCATTGCATTTGACCATTGCCTAGGAAAAGGGGACATTACAGTCCGCCCTCCCCCAGATTGCTTGTCCCCAAGCAATACTCACCTGAATACCTAGGCCTATCACCTGAATGTCGGGATCCCAAATCAGTCTGTAGAATTCCCAATAACATATCCTCTACATCTGCTGAGTAGAGATAAAACCATGCTCAACATCATTGTAAACAACTAACCCGATGTAGAGAAATCTACCAAACATAGAAATCCTTGGATCCCATAACCAGAATGGAAGTCCTCCATACACATCACCCGTTGACTTCCACTGCGCTACTTTGATATAATCTTCACCATGCTGAGAGTGGTGAAGCAACACATCGAGATCCAACCGAACTGACATTTCAAACTTGTCACCACCTGGATCCCCACATAATTGAACCTCACATTCGTCAAACATGAGAAGATGGAAGTATCTCGAAGTGCTAGCATCACAACACCCCACTCCAAACTCTGCAAATCTCCTGTGGATGTGATGAATATCGCTCATAGGCGTCGAAAACGGTGTAATTGCTCCTCTTAGGTTGCTGAAATAAAACAGATCAGCAGCTTCGCGACTGGAAACCCAACCTATGGGGATGCACACAAAACTATCAGGGTCATAGGGTGCTAGAGTACCAACCCTATGTAACTCTCCAATGTTGAGGAGAGGATGCAACTCTCCTCCAAACTCTTGAACAATGGCTGCCCTCCAAGGATTACGAAAGAAAACCTTGTCCCAAGAAATGGGACAACTGTCCCCTGCCAACTTATGGAGTAGAACTCCAACATTGCAAGCTGGTCCAATGATACCATCATGCACACTGCAAACACAACTCCCCAGTGTCCCCATCTTCCCAAGTGTATCCCACACATGGGTATGTGCTTCCATTAGAAATCCCTGAAGCACGAAAGTTGCACTCTCTACCAAGGAGATGTTTGCATGATGAAACTCTGATCCTTGTCCCTATATACAACCATTTGAAAGTGACAGAGTTGGAGAACCGCAAATCCTAGTTCCATCTTCCGAAGATGGAAACACTCCATTCCAAAATGGATGATATTTATCCTGAGCCAACAATTGGCCCTCCCTCAAAGGTGACTCATGGTCACTATGGTACAAGCTGTGTGAAAACTTAGGAATGTTAGAATCATTCCTATCCTCAGGTTCATGCAACCCTGAAACCTCCTCATGCTCGACCACTGTTAGGGGTTCTCCCCTCAAACCATGAGTGCCATTACCATCTGTAGGTGTGATAACAACCGTAGAAGATTGGATATCTGTTGTGAATGATGTTGATTGAGCCAAGCTCAATTCCTCATAGAGCTCGTCTATTTGAATCTCTGATTCTTGAAGGGCCTTTTGAGTGCTCTTCAAGGAATCCTCCATGACAATAAGCTTATCAGTAAGCTTATCCACTTACCTTTCTTTCCCCTTAAGTGCATCGTAGTAGATCTCACCAAGCTGGAGTAGGTGATCTCTATCTGAGAGTAGCTGCATGTAATTGGTTTTCATCTTTACTATTGCTTCTCTAAGCACCTGTGAATCTGAAAGGGGAAATTCTCCATAAGGGTCCATATGTTCTCCTGAAGACCTCCAACAACATTTGGTCATCATCATGAGGGTGTCATCGAAATGTTTGATGGCTGCACTAATCTGATCTTCATTCACCTTCAACTGCCCTGCCAACTAATTGGACTCCTGAGATCCATCAACCTCATATAAATTTTCTGATTCATGATCAACTTCATGCAACACTAAATCAGATTTGTTTTCAAGGCTGATAGCGGTACTATTAGTGCCAAAAATGCCATTCCTCATGCATGATTGAGTATACAAAGTTTGGGCAGCACCATGGTCGAAAGTGTAGTCATCCTAAATAGGATCCTATGATGTTGAGCAGGTCTTATCCAAACCCATTTGCTCACTACATACTGAATTTTCTGATTTGCCCGCATTGGTATGAGAAACATCCCCCTCAACAACACCCAATCTGCTATCTGACTCTTTGCCAATGTGAAGTAAAGGTGATGAACCAATGCTAGTCTCAAATAGGGGAGTATCAAACGGGTTTTTACCTTCTTGTGGCTGATCCCACATGGCTGACCTGTCAATCTCCATGACGCCATCTCCTACAATCTGCATGTGCTCTTCACCTATAGATTCAATAGGCGACTCTTCTATGTCCTTGTCCTCATAGGGCTGAAGTGAACCTGTTGCTTTGTTTTCTTCAGAGCTTAGAGTCTCATCTTCAATGCATGTGGACTGATTTTCATTTTCCCCATGACTGAATTTTGCACCTTCAAATGAAGTTTTTTCCTCAAACATCCTCCTAATGCACTTTACCAAACCAATTTTTTTAGGCCTCAAGATAACAACTAAGTTCAGAAATTCATTAAAAGATACCTGTGTTACAAAACCATCTAGCATGCTTTGGTAGTCCTCAAAGAGTTGGATGGCTTCCTGTTCATAACCTTCCCTGATTTGTTCTTCACCCCTGTGGTAACCCATTGTCATACTCTGAATATTTCTGATTCACTTGATAGGATGGTAGGAAAATTGTGCTTCGATACCACTGTAATATCCCACCCCGGATAGGATATTTACTTCTTGATTTTGCCTGTTTGTGTTTTCTTTTGTTTGGTTGAATGTTTCATGATATATTTGCCATGTTTGATACAACAGTATAATGCAGCAAAATAGAAGATATTACAATAATATTTTTAAGTCAAAAACTGAACATTACATAGGGAATGCAGAGCTGAAAATTCCAGATTTTTATATCAGCTTAGATGCTCAATATTTTCACAAAATATCGACAACCCAGTTCATAAAATATCCCCTATTATCTAAATAAACAATACCCAAAAAATCTGGGAGATACAATTCATGAACTCACAGGTAAGATATGCCTTGAAACCCTCTGAAAATGGATGCCAGAATGAAGTACAAAGTTTGCAGCAGTCATACAGCAGAATAGATGCCTCTCTGAAATACAAATGATGCTATGCTCAGCTCCCCAAATATTCAGTCTATATACTCCTCAAAACTCACGCACAACCCAAACTAGGTCTTCACCATTAACAGCAGAAAGAATATCATCAAACCCTGAACTTGGCGTCCAATATATGGCAGCAATTAAATCATCAAACCATTGCCTGGCAATGATGAACATTATATGTGCAATATTTTGATAAATCCTTCAAACCCTTGAATATGAAACTCTCTTGCAGATTCGTTGAAGCACAGGCACAACCTCTAAGTGAAGTTGTTTGCAAGCTGGCTTGAGAGATCCTCTCACTCCTGTACTAAGCTGTTCTTCCTGAGGGATTTCATTTTCAAAAAGCTTGAGATTTTCAAAATCTCCAGTCTTCAGCAAAACCCTTATCAAAATAATCTTCTTCAAATAATGAATGAATGAATGAAATGAACTCCAAAATGCTCTTTTATACTTCACCCCAAATTCACTTTTAAATTTCATTTCATTCAATTTACTTTTAATTTTGGTGCACAACTTAATAATATAAAGTATACTTTAAAAGTCACTTATATCTCCCTTTTAAAAATTGGCACTTTAACTTAGTAAATACTTTAAAAATCACTTATATCCCCTTTCAATATTAAATCCTTTTAATTTATTAATAACGCATAAAGTTAAATTATTTAATTTAACTTTATTATTTGACGTTATTAATATTTGATGCATAAGTCCAATATTAACCAATATAACTCCAAGATATAATTGCACCATCATGCCAAATATAGAAACTCTGCCAGTTGACCATACTAGTGACTTACTATAAATAGTAAGTATGAGCAACACATTCGAGTGACTTACTAAAAATAGTAAGTGTGGGTCAAAGTGTCCAGAATGGCCTCCGGAAGGCACATCAGAAATAAATTGGGACACTGAGCTGAAGAGTAATGAAATAAGCCCCAAAGCGTTTGTTGGAGAGCCATAGATCACCATCAAAGAGGTCCCCTAAACAACCTGTTAGCATACGGGGACCGGTTGGTAGACTATCCATTGCATCTGACCATTGCCTAGGAAAAGGGGACATTACAACATTACATTGATTAATTTATTTCACAGGAAAACAAAAAAGTAAAGTAATTGAATTTAGTGAGTTTAGAATAGTTTAATTTATTTAATTTGAGGCAATTAGATTAGATTAGCTTATTTTCATTTGATTAATTAATTCATTCAAAGCACTAAAAAAGTTCCAAAAAACAATACAAACTTAAAAAAAATCTCAAACAAAAATGCTTACCACATTGCAAGTCACCTTGAACAAAAGCTCCTAAGTATTCATATATTCAATAACAAACAACAAAAACATGAAACAATCTGTTAGGTCTCAAATTCGCCGCTCCACTTCCTTGAACCAAATCTCACTCGCAAGGCTAGGGTTGTTGTCAGACAAGTGAAATTAGTTCATCAACAGAACAATGCAATACTTTGAGCTCTCTACAAGAGTGGGTTATATCTCCTACACTTTGAGCTCAACTTAGACTCGGGAGGGTATTCCCAAAGGTATGCGTTAATAGGTATTGATCACCTAAAATGAACAATAACTAAATATGGACAGCCAAACCTGTTGGCGTTTAAATTAGCACCTCTGGAGTGCTGATTGTAAATGTTCAACTATTACAAATGTTTTTCAACACTTCTTCGTTATTTAAAGAGGAGAAGTCCCTCTCTATTGATGCAATGCATAAGGAAGGGTAGGGTAAACTAAGGTTCCTATCTTTTTGTACTCAACAGTAGGACACAAGGGTGCACAAACACAATGCGTCGTAGGTAAGCTTTTTCTCTGGTTTTGGAAAATCTTAACTACGACTATTCTAGCTTTTAATCTATCCTAAATCCTCAAGGTAAACAGAGCATGAGGCCATACGAGTGGGAATGGGTTGGTTGGATCACTTGAATCCGTCGTCTCCTTAGAATATGTCCGAGGCTATGAACTCTCAGATATATGTAGGAATAAGGTTTTATACAAGCAAATGCTCTTCACGGTAAGTTGGATTTGAGACCTGCTAAGGAGGAGGAACCCCTATCCGAGGTATGGGCTAGGAAACGACTTACAAGAAACAACAAATTACGATGTCTTGGCCGACAAACTTGTTGAGGAGGAGCCCCTATCCGATGTATAGGTTCAAGGACAATCCATTAGACAACAACAAACGATAATCGGTAATAACAGATATCCAAGGTGGAGGAACCCCTATCCGAGGAGGGAAATGAAACAACAAGCTATTTAAACACAAAGACATTTATAGAAGAACTCAAATCCTTTAGATCAAATTGCATGTGCCTTTTGATTTCTTTTCTTCAAGCTTTCTAAACAAATTACAAAGATTGGGACAGCAAAGGCACGAAATCATGCACAATTACGATCAACCAATGAACTCTCATCCAAGAGTGAACAAATATTCGCTTTCAAAGCTGTTGGCAACAATGGCGCAACAATTTTGCATAGCAAGTAAAGGTTAAACAAACAATGAGCCCAAGGCTCTTATTTATAGAACTCAAAGGAGTGGGCAACCCCAAAATCTCCTTGAGTTAACAATGAGTTCTTGCCAATCAATTAGCAAGATTTATTCCTAAAAAGGGGGAACAAATAGTTAACTGAAAATCTACTTCAATTAATTGAAACTAAACAAAGAGTCAACTGGAAACTACTTCAGTTGATTGAAACTAAACTAAAGGTGAACTTTAATGTAAAGTAGGTATCTCTAAGATAGACATCCATGATTTATGGGATAAGTCATCCATGATTAGTGGAGTCAAAACAAACATCCACAATCAATGGAAATCAAAACAAACCACCCCATAAATAGAGATAAACATGCATGATTCAAGGGACAGTTGGTTAACTTGGAATGAGTCATCAAGTTAACTAACTGTTAATCATAAATGCCTTCCTAGAGACTAGGACGTCCCAGCCTAGGTGTCCTTTCACACCTCACCACCTTCGGTCAATAGCTCCTTGATCCATGTGTTGACTTCTTCCGCTTCCGAATAGTCAATGCTTTGATGACATGGCATCTCCTCTTTTTGCGCAAGCTGCTGCTCTTGGTAACTTTGGCGGCTTCATGCTTGGAATGACCTCTTTGCAGCTGGTAAGCTAGGATGCTTATTGCCACGCAGGAGGTGGTAATACTGGCCTCTCAGCTGCAAGATCGGCCTTTCTTTCTTCTTCATCCAAAGTAATTGCTGTGGCTCTCCACTGAGCTGGTGATGTATTTTTTTCAAAGATAAAAATCCGCAGACTGCTGATGATGTTCGTTTGCTCTCTAGCAATATGTGTGAGATCTGGTTTGAGAGTTGCTGGTGCAAGGTTTGGTTGTTCAATTGGAGCCCAAGGACGCCAAATTGTCATTTCGTGAAGAAAAACTCGCCTGTTGACTGCAAACACGGATATGTTCAAATAACTTCTGAAAACCCCTAAAAATAGCCACCCGCTGAGAAGTATTTTTTCAGAAAAATTCTGGTACATGGGTTTTGTTCGTGCTTTAATGTTGAACAAACCTAGTTCCTCAGAATTTTGATTTTGAAACTTTTTCAGAAAAACCCCCAAAAATAGGGGCAGCAAGTTGGTTGATTCTAGAAAATCTGAAGAGATAGGTTTTATTGGAAAATTATTTTGATTCTGCCTAGTTGATCAAATTTGTGATAGCCTGCTGATTTGTGTGACATGCAAGAATACCTAAGACAAGAAAAGAGGAAGTAGACAAAAGATGGATTGGAAGTTTTTAAATCTGACTCCCCGAGAAAATTTGTCTCTGAATCTAGCCTCTGATTAGAAAACTTCTTCTGCCTCAGATCTTCAAGAAATATTGAAGAACGGACAAAAACGTTGTTTAGATCCAAAAATGGCGTCCTTGAGAGCTTATTGTTGTTCTTGATCATCAATCTGCAATGAAATAATGAAGTGGGACGCCTAGACCTTCTTTATATAGACTTAAGCCTGAGATCCTTAAGTTTGGGAACTTAACTCATGATCAAAAGTTGATTTGGCTTGATTTGAATTTTAAAAAGGTGATTTCCACTGATTGTGGAGTGAATTGGCCAAGTTTGCCTCAAAATATCTTAACTTTAAGTCAACAAACTTGCCTTTGACTTCTTTAGGCGTCCCTTTTGAGCTTTGATTCCTTTTTTATCATTTTCTTTGTTGAATGACCTTGGTTTGATCCTGAATCCAGATTGATTTGCTGATCCTGAGCAGCTGGTGTTGGATTTATCATTGAGCTGTGCCTAATCTGAAGAGATGAGCTTGGGAGGTATGAAGCCAAAAAGCTGAGTTTGTGGCCCTAAAAAGAAGGGCGCCTTTCTTAAGAAGGGGCGCTTTCTTTCATGCCTTAGTCATTTTTAATATCTGTTCTTTCAAACTCTTCATTTTGACCTCCTGTGCTTTGATTTAGATTTCCCGTGGATCAGAGAATCAGATGATCTCGTTTGATATCTCATCATGTAGCCAGCTCTGCTCTTCAAAAGATGATTGAAGTTTGAAATCATAGAATTCAGTCAAAGATCCCTTTATTCAAGGGCGCCCTTGACTGAAAAGGGCGCTTTTGCCTTTTGCACAGTGTTTTTTATCTTGAAAGATGCTCCAGCTTGATCTTGATTATCTGGTGATTGCTTTGTCAGATGCTTGTAATTGTAGTTACGTTGTTGAGATTGACCTAGACCAAGAAAACTGTCTTGGGAGGCCTTCTGACATCTGACAGTATCTGCAGATTCAAAAAGAAGGGCGCCTTTCCTTGGAAAGGGTGCCTTTTCTACCTTGCTCATCATTTCGACAACCATTTCTAATATCTTCATCAACTACCTCTTTTCACTCTATTGACAACTGTCGGTGATCAATTCGCCAAATGATTTTGCTGATTGTTTTGTTGTCGAGGCAACAGGAGAACGCTGAGGATGACTACCGTGGATGATTCATTAGGTTGTATCTGACCCTTGAGAATCAAGGGCGCCCCTCTTTGAAAAAGGCTCTTTGTGCATCGTGAACTGATTTCTCCTTCGTAACGTTTCCAGAGTTAGTCAAATTTTGACTTTTTTCAGTTTCAGGAATCTTCTCCATCGAAGATCACCATTTTGGACCTTTTTTGCCATGGTTGCATCATTGAAGCTTTTGAAGCTTAGCTTTCAGCACCTGGTACTGGCCAATCTGCCATTAATGGCTGCGGAGCTCTGAACTTTGTTCTGGAAAAACAAAAATAGACCCACCAGAGTAAAACTTGTCTTTTGATGATTCTGACTTGACCAATGTGATCGTGAAGTCATTTAATCCTATCAAAATCATTTTCAATCATTTCCGGGAAGGTCCTATTTTCGGGGGTTACCCTGAAAATAGGGGCGTCAAACCCTAATTCTCAAATTTTCAAAATTTTGCACATGTGTTCCTTGACAAAAACCCACAAAGACCCTATGTTTGGTTTGACCTAAAACAGACTTTTGACAACATTTTAACAAGATTTAGCTCAATTTATATAGAATGCCAAAAATTTATTTTGGGTACAACAAAACCCAACTTGTTGTCTTGGTGCCAAAGATTGTCATTGAACCAAGAATAATTGGCTGCCTGTAAACCCCTATATAGCTGATATTAATGCGCAAGCATAACCCACATTAGATAGATTCATTTGAGGCTCTCTAAATAATAAATCCTTGGTTCTATTTTAAGGTTATGAATGCACAAAAGCTATTTATACTCCTATACTATTGATTTGTTTTGTTAAATATTGAGATTGATCATATTCCTAGACCGGTGCCTATTCATGGGTACAAAGTCACAGATATCAAATTGAACAGCAAATTGGAAGCATAAAGACTATAGCTTTGCATTCATATGCACTAAATAATAGCAACAATGTACATAACATACTTAGTCATCCACAAACACATTGCACAAATCCATTTGAAACATGCAAAAGGCCATTACAAGGCTTGTAATATTTAGAATATTGTTACATTCACCAATTTCATATTACAATTGTATTAGCAAATGTGATAAGAGAAACTCCAATTGAGCAAAGTTCCTTAAAGATCTACAGGCGTTCATGTAGACATTCACATACGTATGCCATAATAAAACATTTATATCAGTCCTTGAAGAATACAAAATTTGCTCAAAACGGTCTAGATTGACAAAGTTTGTGGCTTAGAAAGCTTTGGCAGCCACACAAGCATGTACAAAACCACACAATAATCAACCTCCTCTTTAAAATGACAAAATTGTGCTTATATCAACAAGAAGGTGTTAACCCTAATCTGCTATACTATTCACAATCAAAATCCACGGTCTATGTTGAATCCTGCCCAAAATGGGCTTTGCAGATGGAAGGGAGATGAATCTGCAATTAATTATGGTAGATGAGTAGACAACATCATTCATTGCAAGTAGGTGGAGGAGATGTGCAACCATAAAAACCATTGGGCCATAAAGTCGATAAAACAATCACTCATGCACAAGACTTCATTTTCTTCCTTGGTTGGTGCCTAAATCTCCCATTCTGCACCATATTCCTATCAAGGGTTGGGAAAATCACATGCCAAAGAGGAGGCATAAAAACTTTTGAACCCTCACTAAACCTTCTTCCCCATCGGGTGTTAGATGTTAGACCTGACGCATACCTTGTCGCATTAATCTCTTTGCTTCATTGTGTATTAGGAGTGGAATAGGAACCAATAACCCATTGGGGGTTCTTAAGGTTCCCAACACACTAGGAACCACTGACAACCTCCCTTATGCCCTAGACACTTCTCTTTTCTACCTTAGCCAACTTTTTTTTTCTAATTTTGGGGAATTGACTAAAATACATAGGAGGAGAACACAGAGTAAACAACACATTGTGACATGATGACTCTCACAAACTTCTCAAATCGATTATTGACAAGGGGCCATACTCCATAGGCACACAAAAGGAAGGGACTGAAGCAAATAGAACACAACATATTTGAGTGCCAACATAATATTCACGACAAACTTAGCAATATAATGTATAAAGGACCGCAACTAGATTTAGTGAGATAGTCGCTAGAATAGGTTTCTCTTCCCATTGCTTTCCTCCCAGAATAGATCAATGTTTTAGAAAAAAACAATTGAGAGATTTAACCATCTAGGCTTTGAGAGTTCCTCTCCAACTAAGACTTGTTTTACCTATGCACCTTTTGTTATTGCATCCTCAACAAACATAAAACCAAGCCAACCATCCATTTATTCACCCATGAGGACTTGCACTTCATCTTTTGTTACCTTGACCACAAGCATAGACATTTGTTCACATGAACAAATTTGTGTTCCATTTTTTGTGCATACAGGCTCCACAGAGAATTACTGACAAATATTCAAAGCATGCATATGCTAGTTGAAGAAATAAATTATTTTTAATAAATGAGAATTGATTGGGATGAATTAAGTATTATGTAATTTATTGCTGAAGTCTAATTGTAGGTATTATACCACAAGAATATAGAAATGCCTATTTTGTGGAGATAGGCACAACTCTTCCACCTCTACCTAGCAAATTTTTTCTATAATCTATATATGTGGCAAACGCATGTAACCCCTTATTTGGTAGGTAATAATATCTAGTGGCAACTGCAAGCTAAGTTGCCATTTCAAGGATTGGGTATGCGGGTATGTAATGCCCCCTTCTCAATCCTAATTAGTTCGAAGACCGTTAGCCTATTTTTTGAGTTCTCGTGGGTTAATTGGTAACGCAAGGGGACTCCAAAGATCTTGAAGGACGTAGTTTCTGAGTTACAAAGTTTCTTTTATTGGCAATGAGCTCTGTGGACAATATTGATTTGAATGACACTCTTTGAAGTGTTTTCTGACTTTTGGGGTGTTCTCCAAACTTCTTGGAGAGCATGCCTATTTATAGTAATTCACCTAATTGGCTTCTATTATTCACCTATTGCGTTAGTATCATATCGGCGTGGTCAAATTTGGATTCCGATGTGTTTCAGGACTTTCTGCAACTTGGGTGAGTTATTAAGTTATTTAATTAATATTTCACTAATGTTGTCTAATGTTGAGAAATACTTAAAGGACAACTTGGTGTAATAGCTCATTAGAAAGACGATTAAATGTTACACATAATGAATTATTCAATTTAAAGCAAAAAGTGTTTTTTCAGAAAAAAAGCAATGAAAAAGCAAAAACACTTTTTCGAAAAAGCAACGAAAAGACAAAAAGTGTTTTTTTCGAAAAAGCAATGAAAAAAGCTATAAATGGCGGCTCATTTGGATATGCTAAAGAATGATAATGTTATGCTGCAGAAATGGCTTTGGTTCTCTTCAATCTTTGAGGATGAAATCCCTCATAGATTTCTAGTTTTGGAAATGCAAGATATTCCCTAGCTAGATTGTGGTGTGATTCCAACTAGGAATCACCATTCGAGCTAATTTGAAGTTTCAGTTTTGGGGTTTCTAGTATGGACTATTTTGATGTGTTTTAGCATTACATTTTGGTATGATTCCTTTTCAGATTGCAGGAGTGTTGAGTGTGGAGTTTGGAGTGCTTTTTAGGGGGCCATACCATTGTTGCTACCTGCTGCAACTGTAGTTTCAGACATGCAGATGTTTGATATACCTTCCTAGAATAGTGATACACTCTTTTCATGAGTTGGCATTGTTGTTTGGGTGCTAATGTAGTTGGTGATCATTTTGGCACGTTTGAGGTAGCTGGGTGAAGTTTCTTGAGTCATCTATCTCGCTGTCTAGACTGCTGCAACGTAGTTTCAGACTTGAGGCAGACTTCCATTTGCCATATTCTAAGGTATATTTGTTATTAGTTATTACAATGCTGGATGGTTAGTTTTTTGAGTTGAAGGTTTATTTGTGGTGTTTTAATCAGCTTAATATCACATTAATAGTTGTAACCTAAGTTGCTGGTTCTGGTAGTGGTTCGGGGGTTCGGTTCGTGGGTTCAGCTAAATTTTTTTTTTTGGGTTTTGGGTTCGTTCGTGCAAAAACCAATATTCTATTCTTTTCTATTCTATTATATATATATATATACACTTTAAAATCAAGAATTTTAGATAATATACATATTTTAATATAATAATTATTAATATTTATAAACCTTATTCAATATTTATTTATTTATTTATTTTGATTGGTGAATGCTTTTGAATTAGAGCTATGAACTAGTGAGGCCACAATCTGGGGAACCTCATCCCCGAATCTTGGCACGAAAGCCTGGAGGAGTGAAAGACCCGCGTGGGTCCGATACAAAAACACTAGGCATGAAAGACTCGTGCGGGTCCGACATAGAGTCCGCGAGCAACACATGCTAAGGAACTGAATCCGTGAGCAGCACACTCCACCGTGGGTTTGGCACAAGTCCACGAGCACTCTCGCCCAACTAGCATTTGGCACAGTCAGCCTCCTCTTGGGGACCCCCAGCTCCTCCTGAGCACCTCCCTCCATCCTCCACCACTTTACACGTACTAACCACCTATGTACGCAACCTCCAACACGTCCATCAAGGTGGGCTCAAACCGGTATACACCGGTTTGGGCCAGGCAGGGAATCGAACCTTGGTTGCACCAATAGTAGTGCAACCACATCACCACTACACCACAAGGTGATCCCTAAACCTTATACAATATATATATAATTAATATGAAAGTTAATAATATAACTATTAATTTTAAAAATAATTTACATAATTATTAATTTTTATTACTAATATTAATAATTTATTTAATTTATTTAAAATATCTATTCTTTAACTATAAATTCAATGGTTTAATTTAAATATCTAACATTCCTATATGTATATATATAATTAAAATTGTTAAGAATAAAAATAAATTTGAATAAATTAAAATTAAAATATTACTAAGTTTAAAATTCTAATTTAAATATTTAATTTTTTTAATCTTAAAATAAAACAAAATTATATTTGTTTAATTTAATATAAATTTGTTAAATTTTATATATTAATAATTTAAAATATAAATTAAATATACCAAAATATTAAATTTTAACTTATTAAATGTTAATACCAAAAATAAAATGAAATAATATTGAATTTAAATAGATTAAATGGTAAAATATTCATTAAAAATTTAATGTAAATAATATAATATTTAATTTAAAATAAAAGTCCATTATAAAAATTTAAAGTGCATATTTAGAATTTTATGAAAGAAAACCCAAAAAAAGAAAAGAAAATAAAACTAAATAAATAAATAATTAATAAATAACTGTGGGCGGATGGGTGGGCTCCCCCCCCTGCCCCTCTTTTCGTCACTCGAATTCCTGGGTGGGCGTGAGGTGGCTTTGGGACGGCTTTGGTGTTTGCAGAGGTGGCATTGCCATGTCATTTCTTGGCCTTTCCTATTTGCCGTGGGGAGGAGTTGGCTTTTTTAATGTGCTCGGCTCTCGAAAATCGCGGAGCCTTGGTGTTCGTCAGGGGTATGTTTGGCTTTGCATTCAAGGTGTCGACTATGCGACACGTTGGGTACGACAATCATCGAAAAGACAGTTGAAGGGCCGGGTGGCGTCTCACTTCACTCGAAGTGATTATGGTTTGTAGGCGGAAGGACTGCGTCCGTAGCAAATCTTAATGGCAAGGACGCGATGATCGACCCACCATTATTCAGTCTCATGTGTGGAGGCCAGACGGATCCTCTCACGGGTCTATTTATGGATCTGTCGAAATCATTTTTGTTGCTTTGTCTTCGTATTTTGGCATTGTCTTTGTTTCTGTGCAGGGAGCGGCTGTCAACATGGAGTGGTCGACAAAATCAAAATTCACCATTCATATTTCGGCGGATGGTTTGGAATGCTTTGGAGTCGACACACCGGTCTCTCTGGTGGCTACGGAGAGGCAGATTGCCTTCAGGGAAGTCACGGACCAGAGATTAAAGCGTATTCTGTCCGAGGATGATCCGGTGTCGCTGGTTGCAGTCAAAATGATTCTTGGTAAAGAACACCTGCAAAGAAGGGAGTATGCCAGAGATAATGCCCATGTCTCCTCTCGATTTCTTGCAGTGTTACTGGACTTGGAGACCCCGAAGAAGGTGGCAATGGAGATGATGGTGCGCTTGTTCCGCATCGACTTGCTCGGTGGACTTGAGGAAATTGAAGGCGGCCTTCTTAGGCAAAGGCATTCCGCGCCCGGCTAACTTGTCTCTCCTATGGGACTCGGAGGAAGCTGTTAAAGTTTATCCTTTCCTCTTAGACCTCAAAGGGCCTGCCTTGTCGAGGCACAGAAAGCTTGCGGATGTGGCCGTGGATTTCTTGAAGCGAAAATTGAAGATGGTGCTGGAGGAGGGGCTGGAATGGATGGACGGCTTTGTAAGACGTTTGTATATTTCGTCTATTTTAATATCTATAAAATCTACTGTGCGTATCAAAAAAAAAAATTAATAAATAACTAAAATAAAAAAACCTAAAACTAGACTACGAATGTGCAGCCTACCTAGAAGTTATGGTAGGACTTGTGCAATTTTTACAAGTCAATGCCTGGCTGGAGTGCTTAAACGAAACTTGTAGAATGAAGATGTGATTTGAAGTCGACATCATGATTGCCTTGGTGCTCAACTCTCGCTCGAATCAACCTTGGAAGAAATGCGTAAATAGTCAACAATGGAAGAAAATGTCATGCCAGAAAATAACGTGCCTCGAACCCTAGATGATTTTAAAAAAATGGCAAAAAAACCTACAAAATTTGTGATGGGTTCCACCTCGATTCGTCAAGGACAAATTGATAGAGTTTTCCCAGAACCCTAAGCGAACCCCAATGCGGACCGTACTTAGATCCGAACTTGCACCTAGGATGGACGAACCTGGTAACATAGCTACAACAAAAGATATATATTTGGTTTGGAATGAATTGTAAGAGCTAACATTGTAAAACTAGGTGGTAGTACCACCAACGATCTTGCTCTTGTTACTTGTTGTTACTTACCCCACTGAATAAGTGGCTAATTGGTTCTCACTCATTGCTGAAAAGCAGAAGAGTTGCTCTTGCTTATTGTATTCACTTACCACTAAAAAGTGGAGAGTTGTTCTTTCTTGCTATATTCACTCATCATTGAAAAGTGGCAAAGTTGGCTTTACATTTCCAGTATTGTATGACTTTCCCACTAAAAAGTGGAAGTGGTAAGCTAACCCCCATTGGATAAGTGGATTACTTTCAGTTGCTTCATTTCAAGTATAATTGTAATCCTGACACCGTATGCTCTTACCTTGCCCAATTTGGGATCTAGGTAATTAGAAAGTGGAAGGGAAGTTGTTATGCTTTCATTTACTTTGAGGCTAACATATTTTGTCAAAAAAGATTTGAGGGTGGTTATTACATGGTACAACAATTTTTTATTTCCCTTGAGTACGAATATGGCTCCAAGCTATATATATATATATTGATATTATTGGTAAATGTGAGTTTTTGAAAGAGCCCAAACCCTTTAACAATGGGCACAATGACGACTACGAAAGCCCACTTAAAAAAAATCATAAACAGGCCACCACAAGAAGTGGGAAGCAAAAGCTATAAGCCAACAACAAATAGAACAAGATGCAACAAACTAGCAACACACCAAAAGCAAGGGAAACCAAAAAATAAGACTAATCAAATGAGAGGTCTTTCAAGTTATCAACACATCCCACTCTTCCCGTAGGAAATCCAAATGGTCCCTCATAGTCTTATTGTCCAAATCAATTACCACACTCTTGATATGCATATAATATTTTATATATTAATAAATATATTGAAAAACTAAAATAATAGTTAATATATAATTTTATAAATATATTTAATTAACTAAATAATTAATATATTATAAATATAAATATAAATATCATTAAAATAAAACTCCTTAAAGTTGTGCAAGTTTCCAAACATGAAAGGGGTTGATTCAATCCAAAGACATTGGAGTGCATGTACACTGTCCTGTACAATATTTTTGACAAGGAAATTTGAGCAACTTGTGCTTGAATTTTACAAGGATGAAGGTTGGAAGAAATAAGGGAAAACCTCTCCAAAAGTTTCACTTGGATTTTACGTTTTCTTGCTCATTTTTCTCTCTGCTCAAATGATTTCTTCTTCTAAGATCAAACTTCACACATGAGATTTAGCTTGCTAACCTAGAACAAAGTCACCTTGTAATAGTTTATTTTATCAATTGTGGTAGAAATCTTGATTGCTTTTTTTCCTAATATTAAGAGTGGATTTGGGATGGCTAGGCAGAACCTTGCACTCTTGGATGCACCCACAAGATAATTGGTATGGTAGGGTCATGCCATAGCCATTTTGTTTGCATTTTTTCCTTGAACCCATGCGCCCTACTTGTATTGTTGGCACTATTGATCTCACCCCTGAATCCACTTCGTTTTGGTTCTGCAACGACATTCATATGTAAGGAACCTGGTAATGTAGACTACAACCATTTCCACAACTAGGTGTAGATATGACCAATATGGCCTCAAAGTATGATCATTCCATGTCCACAATATGTTCCTCTTTAGTAGAGCTCACAAGGTAGTTTTCATTATGGTCTATAATGAAACATGTAAGGAAATTTTCTCATGTATGATCATAGATCCAGATCCAAGTCATCTGCTCAAATAATCGATGTTATGTATTAAACAGAGGAATGAAAGTTCCTTATATAGATTTACAAAGATGTTGTTTCTAAAAGAAACAAACGTTAACAAAAGACTAAATTAGAAACTATCCTAAATTAACTAAATACGACAAGATGACCATTAACTAAACAAATAGAAAGATATTATACTAATGCCCTCCCTTAATGGTCATCGTTCTAACTTCTAACTACCCAGAGAAATAACAGAGAAGGTTGCCCCCTTCTTAGAAGGCTTCTGCAACAAAAGACAAGAGCTTGCCACTGACTCTGCCACTTGAGATGAGTCTACCACCAACCCTCCCAAAAATTGCAGAACTTTTGGAAATAACCAAAACTAATTACAAAACACCCAACCTGATGTTGGGAAAAAGAACTGTCCCTCCTTGTAACAAGAGACACATTGAGAACAACTGCCATGATTTTTAGGGAAAATCGGCAAACCCTCCAAACTTTTGTTGATGAGCACAACGCTCTAAAACAGACTACAAGAAGTCAGTTGTGTAGATGTTCTTCCCAACAACTCTAGGTGCAACCAAAACAGATTGCAACAAACCACGATTTTTGAGGAAAAAATCGCAAAACCTTGAAACCGAAGTTTACAAAGCATTGTTTTTTCGGAAAAAAAACGGTAAAAACACACAAAGGAATCCCACGCAACTTTGCGAATTATAGAATC
This sequence comes from Sequoia sempervirens, assembly GCA_007258455.2. Lineage (NCBI taxonomy): Eukaryota > Viridiplantae > Streptophyta > Pinopsida > Cupressales > Cupressaceae > Sequoia > Sequoia sempervirens. Next base: position 832,211,131 of record VDFB02271358.1, on the reverse strand, counting down.
CCATAAACGATTTTTGAGGATAAAATCGAAAAAACCAAACAGGTAGCTGGTACAAAATCCAAAACATGGATCAATATACATAACATCGTTTTTAAGGAAAAAAGGTAAAACCTTTCCAAAAACCAAAGAGCGCTCCCGAATTGCGAAAACCCTAACTAGGGCATATAAGAGCAAACCCTTAATTTTTTTAATGAAAAAATTATAAACCCTCCCATGATTTTTCAGGCAAAAAATCAGAAAACCAAACATAATTTTTTGAGGATCAAAGTTGTGAAAACCCATCAGAATTTTGTAAGGAGAAAAATTATTAAAACTCACAAGACAATTTTTTTTTTTTTATTAAAAACCCAAAACATCGATACACAAAATTGAAAACGGCACAGCCCTAGCTCACCCAAAAATGCCCACGAAACAACAAAAAAACACGATTTTTTGGAGCCTGCATTTAGGAACTCAGAAAAATTTTTGAATGGAAAAAAAATGTCACCAATAGTCACGACTTAGAGGGACAACAAAAACTGTTGCGAAAAAGAGCAGAAAAAGAACCACGAAGATTAGAATTCTGCCAGAAAAGGACCAGTCGTGCGAGTTGCAGAAGATGCTGCGGAAACACTCGAACATGCGCACAGGTTGCACAAAAGAGCAGGAAAAAATCCGCTGCTTCTAGATACGACACGATTTGGAGAAAAACGCGAAATTTCACTTTCAGAAAAAAAATCATGACTCTCAGGAGTGCTCAATCTGCAATAGAAACCCTTAAAAAAAATGATAAGATTTCATCTTCAAAATCCTCGAAAAATTGCATAGAAGGTGACACAATTTTCACCACAAACGAGCTACCAAAACCAGAAAAGAAAGCACACGATTTTCCACCAGAAAAGGCCACAAAAATCTGGAAGTAAAAACACAAACTTTTGAAAAACAGAACCACGAACCCTAGCTCGCGATTTTCAAAACCCCTACTTCAACAGGCCCTCCCAAAATCCTGAGCCCTCCCGTGAGGGAGACAAGCTCAAACCAACTCTGATACCATATTCAAATAATCGATGTTATGTATTAAATAAAGGAACGAAAGTTCCTTATATAGATTTACAAAGACGTTTCTAAAAGAAACAAACGTTAACAAAAGACAAAATTAGAAACTATCCTAAACTAACTAAATACGATAAGATGACTATTAACTAAACAAATGGAAATATATTATACTAATATAGTCCACATAACGTAAATATTTGTGACATGATATGGACCAAGGACCAAACAAATATAATAACTAGTATGGATTTGGGGTTGAAAATAATATTAATTTCCTCAAATTGGAGATAATATGATTGATATTTTTTCTTGCAGTCACTTCAATTTTGGGTCAAAAATTATTTTAACAAAAGGAACTAGTATTTGTATTAGGTGAAAAGTAGGTGCTGCATTAAGTTGGAATTCTGAAGCAAAATGTTACTGCTTAATCAAACTTAACTTTTGTGATTATAATTCTCAAAATGTAGGCCATTAGTCCAACTCTAGCAAAATATGTAGGGTATTGGTCAAATTAGGCAATCTATGCAGGGGGTGGTCATATCAGGCAATTCATGCAGTCTATCACCTAAAATTTTATTTTACAGAAGGGATTGCCTAAAATAACCTTATTAATGCCTCTTAAATGTCCAAAATTAGTCAGAAAGGGATAGCAGTGAACCGCTTCAAGATATTGTTATACTTATTACAATCACAGGATTATCTCTTTGCATAGTGATTCACTTACAAAAACTCAGGAATGTAAATGCCAGCTAAAGTAGTAAATGATTTTTAATAAATGATAATGAGATGAACTAGGCATTATGTAATCTCCAAACAACAAAGCATTTTTGAAAATTGCAAGCCACTCTACAAAAGGAAGCTAAAATGTAAACCCATGACCATTGAAAACAGACTGCAATCTGAACTGAACCCAATTCAAGATCTTTTGGAGTAAAATCTAACGTCAGTTCAACAGTACGGAATATGCCCAAACTGGAACAATGAGTTATTTAAAATAATCAGTCAAGTCTGCATTTGTGCTTCGAATATCATATTCATGCAGATCAACACTGGTCCATATCTTCATACTGGATAGTCGATTGAGGACTTCTAGAGATGATTGAAATTGCTGGAACATCTCCCATTTCAAGTTTCACTTAGACAATAAATATGGATAAAATGATATGTGGTACTTTGATTCATGAAGCAAGCACAATAAAAATCTGATAACAGTTGTGTAAATGCATTATGATTATTCAAGCACATAACTCTGCACTGATCATGGCATCCATCTTCTATAATGTTACATTCTGATTGGAAGAATTAAACTATTTTATCCAAATTCTCAATGATTTGTTCATACTTCACTATGTCAATAAATGTTATCCAATGCTATGTAAGAATAACAGATTAATCATTACAATAATATGCATGAGCAGCAGATCGATAGTGATACTTAAAATTGGACTCTAGAACATTTCTATCATAATATCTTGAACTAAATGAGCGATTGATTATTTAGTAGTTGTTGCAGTTAAATGTTATGTTTTCAAAGTGTTAGCCAATACTGGAAAATTCAGAATATCTTGTTGTCTTGTTTGATATCTCAAAGTTTTAAATGATTATGCATGCATTACTCATGCACACACTTTGTTTCCACTTGCATATAGTTGAATCTCTGTTAAGTTTCTAATGCATTTGATTCATTTTTGACTTGATGTCAGGGTGTTGGCCACTTCACAGGTTTCACACGTCTTTGTAAAGGCCTTGCAGTAGTTCTTGTGATTGGAAATGTCGTATCCCAGATTTTTCCATCAACTATTGAATATTTAGCTCTAGTTCCTGGGAAGTATGGCTCTTATCGTTATGCTCAATTTTTATGGTTTTATATTATCTCAAATATATGTATTGTTTATTTCTTTAATTTTTGAGATGATTCTTGAACTCTTGAACAGCAAGAAGTATCCTACTATTATTAAAAACTTGTTGGTTTTTTATTTTATTTTTGCATTTAATTATTTTATTACATTATATGCACCTAGAATAGGATAAGTTTACTTAGGTAGGTATGTACTTGGGTAGATTGCACATGCATCATGTGACTTGTACTTCCCTTGTTTGGTGGAATTATACTACACCCATATAACTACTAACTACATCTCATTTATCTTACATTGTGTGCATTTAGATCTCTTGGTGGAGTATCCTGTGGATGTAGCTCATGCTTGAGAATCTTTGTAAATACATTTGTATCCATATTGGAATAGTAGTCATATTACATTTCGGCAATCTTTAGTTGTGCGTTTTTTATTGTGGCTTGTTTTGTCATCAGATTTTGGGAGGTTTGTCACATTGACAAATCTAAAATCTTACAAAAATGATATCCACATACATTCCTGTCTGCTACAATCTGTAAATACTAAATATCATTCCCATTGTTCCTCAAGTTTTGGCTTAATGAAGATACTTTTTGAAGTAATTTGTTAAACTCAGTTTTCCAGAAGTGTTATAAATTTCCGTACAAAAGATAGAGAAACTAAATTCTTGCTAGAATTTGCTGGCACTGGGATATATGCTTTCCTCTTAAACTATTTCAGTTGATTCTTTTCAGTTTAAGTGGATCTTTTATATTTTTAATCTAATGGGAAATGTTATTGTAACTAAAATTGACTTGAATTGCAATGGTTAATCATGAAATGAACTTGGACATAAGATGATTGCAGCATACATATAAATGCTTTTGACTTAACTATGTTAATTATTATTAAAATTTTTAATATTTTACAATGGTAAAGGAATTGTAGATGGTTGCTTGTGGTGTTTGTATTATAACTTCATATGGTAGGATAACCAAGATCTTGGTCTCTTTCATTATGTTAGTTAGGAAAGGTGTCTTAACCTTGCTTCTAATGTTAAAAACACAAAAAACACAATTTTTTGGCTATAAAATAGAAAAACTCAATTTCTAGGCTATAGACGTTGTTTTTGGCCAAAATAAAATTTTATGGGTTTTTTGGCATCGGTTCCTAGATGCCTGACACTTAGATTTCTTCAAGCTCTATAATGTAATGAAAAAAGGAGCCCAAACAGCCTCTTGAATCAAAAGTTGTGGCCTCCAAAAGTTGGCCTCTCACATTGGAAATGTAAAAACATCTATGACACTTAAAGAGTTACGAGAGAGAGTTACACTTGTTGACCAAGTTACGAGAGAGAGTTACACTTGTTGACCAACTCATGGCACATGTTATGATACATCATAAGACATATTTGAATGAAGATAATAGAACCAAAATGGACTGCCCAAGTCGGTGAGTGGATAATGACAAATTTATGGTAGGTGGAAGGAATATGCTATATTTAGTCTATGGACTTATCTTGGGATTTGGGTGTTGGACTCTTAATATTTGGATGCCACATTTTGGGTGGTTTTAGACCATTTGACAGTTTCCCATATTTTCTCTCCTATTTATTGGGTGCTTGAGATGGAGGTCTCAATAGTGAGTTTTATAGGTATTGTTATGTTGTTAGATTTACTTTAGATCTCTAGTTAGTGTTTTTCTTGTAAAGGAATAGACTGTGCAAGTGAATTGCAACTATTGATTACTGAATAATACATTAAGTTTTTTTTGGAGTTTGTTGTTTTTCTCCCCAAAAGGTTTTCCCCACATAAATCATAGTGTTACCATATATATTTTTTATCGTGTATCTTTTTTTTCCTTATAATTGTAAATATCTAATTTATTTGCATATACCCCTTCTCATAGATTAGTGTAGGAAGTGTATTTTGCACCTCTGCTTCCTTTCAATGTAATATATCAATCATCTGACTACTAATTAATTACAAAACAATTATAAATAGTCATTGTGCATTAAACTTAAATGCTTAGAAACATAGATCAACATCTTGTATAAATAGTTACCATACATAACATTTTGGCATAAATGAACAAACAGTTTGCATTCAACTTTGAAAATAAATGTATGCAGATTAGCAAACTTTGTCTTCTCCTCTTGCACTATATATATTACATTTAATTGGGTGATTGAAAGAAATTTTCATTTTGTAGGATTTCTGCTCCCACAAGAATTTTATCATAGCAGGATCTTTAGGAGCAGTTGTTTCCTCAAAGTCAGTGATGTAAGAGCTTCCACCATGCTTTGATACAACTGATGCAAGAGCTCACAAACATCATTCACAAACTCCCAACAACATAAAATGCAACTCTAAATTTCTTTGAAACAACATAAAAATCAGCAAGAAATGTATTCAATTTTTCATTCAAAAGCTCCTATAATTACATGGAAACAAGGCATATCTGAAAATTAAATTGATTTACAGACATAAGGGCTGATGTAAACCATTACAAAACTGTTATAAATCTGATATATAACAGCAAAATCAAATACAAAAATGATCTCCTTCAATCCCTCTTCTTTTGAAGCTCTCTAGCTCCCTTCAACTGAAAAGCACTGCTGCAATAAACTATGGATTAATCAATCTTCTTGCTGCTGTACATATACCTTCAAACATGCAACAAAATGTCTTCTCTCTTCTTTCCAAGAAAAGCCATTTCTATATCCTCCACTCTCAAATTCTGGAAAAGAATGATTACAAATGTGGAGCTCACTAGCTCCCTAAAACATGGGCTTCTCTACCTGCATACATCTGCAACAATGGAGTTATCAAATCTTCTTCTCAATTCGGCAGTATCTCCCCATCTCAACCTGCAAAACTCCAAAAGCTCCCTTCCCAAATGACAAGGCATGGATAAATAGAGATTTATGAATGAGGGAAACCACAATGGTTTCCAAAACCACAAGCCAAATCCACTTGGGAAAATCCCACGCCCACCTTGAGGAAATATGCTTGAAATGAATTAAAAATAAATATTAAATGCTCAAAAAGCATCTTCAAATCCACTTCCAAGAATTTGCTAAGAATAGGTGACAACTTGGATTCCCACTCCTCATGAATAGGGACCTCGGAGTAGAAAAAGATGAACCACTTGCTCTTGGGCGCCCAAATTCTTCTTGCAATAGTTGAGGAATATTAAATGAGTTGTCATAACCTATAACTCCCCAAATCCCACGCCTATAAAGGCATATTTGAAGATTTTTCCTTGTAAATGCCACCAAAATGCTTCCAAATTACAATAAGTTTGCTACATAAAATATGACAAAAAATATTTAATAAAATATTTGGCTATTTATTACAAAATTATTCACCTAGGACATTAAAATCTAAACTATTGCAAAAATTAAATAAATCATTTTTGGGTGATGCAAGATTGCTCTCATAGCCTAGGATGCTCTTGCATCAGACACCCGGGGTAGGAAAATTTATGTAAATATGGATTCACAAAATGGAGTTGAGTGGTAGTACCACCCTTTCAGATTGTAAGCAATCTTCAACAAACTCCATAACTGAATTTGGTACCTCCAATTGATTCTTCTTTCTCCTCTTCCAGCACCTAGCCGAAATAAGTATCCTTCTCTGACAACTCTTCTCTACACTCAACCTCTAGAATTTGGAATCAATTCCACCATAAATTGACCTCCTCCAAGTGTAACTTACATTCTCCTCTAATCTTGTGGGATTCAACCCACCATAGTTCGACCACCTCCACCAAAATGCATTTGCACTAAACTTTGCAACACCATACAAATCCTTCTCTGCATACCAATCATCACTAGGAAAATCTATCTAAACCATCTCATCTGAATTCACTACATCATACATCTCAACATGAAAATAATTATTCTCAAATTCTTGAAATAAGAATTTACCTTCTCATCACCTGTTGCATCTTCAACTTTGTTTTCTTCTTTCATGCCTTTTACAAGACATGTAACTGTATCCCCTCTCTAGTTTACAACCAATGCATCCCACTTTGCTTCTACCGCTGCAATTTGCATTAGTAAATCATCTTCACTCTCCTCTATGTCCTTTAATGGACTTTGCTGTACTGCAACCTCATTATACTTACATTTATCTTTATAACAATATTCAGAAAAACAAAACTTTACCTCAGTTTTCTCCATTGCTACAACTCTTTCCTCATTTTCTCTTATCATTTCACTCAAACACAAATCATTTTTAGTTTCAATCTCATCAAATTCTGAAAAATCTCGTTTCCTTATTGCCGCAACATACTTTTCAGCTTCCTCATACTCGCCCATTCCATTCACATAATTCATATGCAAATCATAATCACTATTTAACTCACAAGATGCAAGTTTTACCTCCTCATATACTGTTGCAACTTTGCTGTCCTCTTTTTCAATGTCCTCCATTGCATTCAACTCTTTTGTTGCTGTTGTAACCTCTGTAATTTCATCCTTCATGTCTTCGAATAGACATTCCTTAGCTTCAGGTTCATCAATTTCTTCGTATTCATCCTCTTCTTTCTCTATGCCACATGCATGACACCCTGCTGCATCTTCTTTCTTTTCTGCAATCAAAATATCATTAGAAAGATAATCAAAATTACCTTCAACTTTTCTCTTTTCTTGTTTTCTCCTTTCAATCTCTTCTCTTAATTCATTCACTTGCTGTTGCAACTTTATCATTCCAACTCTTATTTCTTCTTGCTGTCTCTCTCTAATTTTTCTCAAGTCTAGGAATCCTCAGAATCCATCCAATGACAAAAGTCTTTTTCTTCTTTCTCTTTTCCATCCTTAAGGCCTCACAAATCCTTAACACAAATTTTCAAAACCCTCAGGTTCTGCACATGTAAACTACTTCACTTGGTGATCTATTTACAAATCCTCAACACTCTCCACCCTCAGGTTTTGGTGCAAGTTGCCTCACATTGACGCTTCTTCCTACACACTTAGGAACTCTCGCTCTAATACCACTGATGTAAGGGTTTCCACTATGCTCTAATACAACTGATGCAAGAGCTCACAAACCTCATTCACAAACTCCCAACAACATAAAATGGAACTCTAAATTGTTTGAAACAACATAAAAACGGTAAAACCAGCAAGAAGTATTTTCAATTTTTCATTCAAAAGTTCCTATAATCACATTGAAACAAGGCATATCTGAAAATTAAATTGATTTGCAGCCATAAGGGCTGATGTAAACCATTACAAAACTATTATAAATCTAATATATAACAGCAAGATCAAATACAAAAATGATCTCCTTCAATCCCTCTTCTTTTGAAGCTCTCTAGCTCCCTTCAACTTGCAATCTTCAACTGAAAAACACTGCTGCAATAAACTATGGATTAATCAATCTTCTTGCTGCTATGCATACACCTTCAAACCTGTAACAAAATGTCTTCTCTCTTCTTTCCAAGAAAAACCACGCCTATATCCTCCACGCTCAAATTTTGGAAAAAAATGATTACAAATGTGGAGCTCACTAGCTCTCTAAAACATGGGCTTCACTATCTGCATAAATCTACAACAATGGAGTTATCAAATCTTCTTCTCAATCCGGCAGCATCTCCCCATCTCAACTTGCAAAACTCCAAAAGCCCCCTTCCCAAATGACAAGGCATGAATAAATAGAGATTTATGAATGAGGGAAATCACTGTAGTTTCCAAAACCACAAGCCAAATCCACTTGGGAAAATCCCACACCCACCTTGAGGAAATATTCTTGAAATGAATTAAAAGTAAATATTAAATGCTCAAAAAACATCTTCAAAGCCACTTCCAAGAATTTGCTAAGAATAGGTGACAACTTGGATTCCCACTCCTCATGAATAGGGACCTTGGAGTAGAAAAAGCTGAACCACTTTCTCTTGGGCGCCCAAATTCTTCATGCAACATTTGAAGAACATTAAATGAGTTGTCATATAACTTGTAACTCCCCAAATCCCACACCCAAGAAGGCATATTTGAAGATTTTGCCTTGTAAATGCCACCAAAATGCTTCCAAATTACAATAAGGCTGCTACATAAAATATGACCAAAAATATTTAATAAAATATTTGGCCATTTATTACAAAATTATTCATCCAGGACATTAAAATCTAAACTATTGCAAAAATTAAATAAATCATTTTGTGGTGATGCAAGATTGCTCTCACAACCCAGGATGCTCCTGCATCAGTTAGTTCAGGTATTAAGACTAATAGCCTCAGCCTGGGCACATGGATTCTCATTTATTTGAGTATCTAAGAGTGCATTGTTGAAAATCTAGAGAGATAGGTAAAGGTGTTTCAAGGAAGGATTTATAAAACCCAACAAAATCAAATTATTGGTAGAGATTTGAACTCCTTAATTGACATGCAGATTGACTAACATCATATTGGACAATATAATAAAGACAATTAGCAGATAAGTGCAATTGGAGAATATTTTAAAATCATGTGTTTTATCTTTTAATGCAGCTTGGCTCATGTTATACTCTTCTGGTATGCATGTACCCTAATTACTAGTGTACTTCAAAAATCCTTTTCATTTTACATGTATTTTTTCTTCTTCTGGCTTTTATAACTTTTTCTTTGAAGACAGAGGAAGTAAATAGAAATTAAAAAGATTTTCATGTTTTCCATTATTATTTTTAATTTTCAGTTTGTTCTAGTTGTAATCTTTGTTCTGGCTTTGCAGGACTATCCCTTTCGCATGGAATCTAATTACTGCAGGCTACTTAGAGCACTCAGTATTTGGGGTAATTATTATTGTTGTATTTCTGGAAAATAAAATTATCTTGTATGTGCTATATCTTGTTTGTCAATCTTGTTCAACAACTTTAAACTCGTTTCATTGCTAAAGCTTATCTCCAAAGAATCTCAGTTTGCATTTTACAACTAACTAGGTGAAGAATCCATGTATCTTGTAATGTGTTAATTTATATTTTGTTAAAAAAGTATTGCCTAGGTATTTGTTTTGCCAAGTATGATGTTGAAGTTGTGACTCCTGTATTAATAATCAGATGTGGATGTAGAAAAATTAAGATAAAAAACTTAAGTGATTTAAAGATGACTTGTAATTAAAGACTGTTGGCATTTAAATTAGCACCTCTGGAGTGTTGATTGTAAATGTTCAGCTATTACAAATGTTTTGCAACACTTCTTCGTTATTTAAAGAGGAGAAGTCCCTTTCTACTGATGTAATGCGTAAGGAAGGGTAGGGTAAACTAAGGTTCCTATCTTTTTGTACTTAGTAGTAGGACACAAGGGTGCATAAACACAATGCGCCGTAGCTAAGTTTTTTCTTTGGTTTTGGCAGATCTTAATTACGACTATTCTAGCTTTTAATCTATCCTAAATCCTCAAGGTAAACAGAGCATGAGGGCATAGGAGTGGGAATGGGTTGGTTGGATCACTTGAATCCACTGTCTCCTTAGAATATGGCCGAGGCTCTGAACTCTCGGATATACGCAGGGATAAGGTTTTATACAAGCAAACGTTCTACACGGTAAGTTGGATCTGAGACCTGGCAAGTAGGAGGAACCCCTATCCGAGGTATGGGCTAGGAAACGACTTACAAGAAACAACAAATTACGATGTTTTGGCCGACAAACTTGCTAAGGAGGTGGAACCCCTATCCGAAGTATAGGTTGAAGGACAATCCATTAAACAACAACAAACGACAACTATTGATAACAAATATCCAAGGAGGAGGAACCCCTATCCGAGGAGGGAAATGAAATTTAAACACAAAGACGTTTAAGGAAGAACTCAAATCTTTTAGATCAAATTGCATGTGCCTTTTGATTTCTTTCTTCAAGCTTTCTCAACGAATTACAAAGAGTGGGAGAGCAAAGGCACGAAATCATGGACAATTACGATCAACCAATGAACTCTCATCCAAGAGTGAACAAATATTCGCTTTCAAAGCTGTTGGCAACAATGGCGCAACAATTTTGCATAGCAAGTAAAGGTTAAACAAACAATGAGCCCAAGGCTCTTATTTATAGAACTCAAAGGAGTGGGCAACCCCAAAATCTCCTTGAGTTAACAATGAGTTCTTGCCAATCAATTAGCAAGATTTATTCCTAAAAAGGGGGAACAAATAATTAACTGGAAATCTACTTCAATTAACTGAAACTAAACAAAGAGTCAACTGGAAACTACTTCAGTTGACTAAAAGTAAACTAAAGGTGAACTTTAATGTAGAGTATACCTCCAAAATAGACATCCACGTTTAGTCGAGATCCAAGATCCACAAATTATGGAAGCCGATTAGACATTCTTAATCAGTGGGATTTGACAGTGCATGATTTGTGGGGTATGGAGTTAACTTGGAAAGGGGCATCAAGTTAACTCCAATTACATTAAATGTCCTCTTGAGTTGACTTGGAATGAGGCATCAAGTTAACTTCAAGTATCATAAATGCCAATTGGAGGGTAGGACGTCCTTATTGGTGCCTTTACAACTCACCATTGGTCAACAGTGTTTCTATCCATTCGTTGACTTCTTTAGCTTCGGGGGAGTTAATGCTCCGCAAAATGATGACGTGCCATTTGAGCATTAATTCGCCTATTGTAAGCTGATGTTGGAAGTCTATACATTGTGCCGCTGCTTCATTGAACTTGGTTGACAATGCTGCCACCTTGGCTAGCTTGCAACCGTCTGGATCATCAAGAAAGGTACTGCGGATGACGTCTCTGAACTAATTTTGTACAGTGACCATCTCGATGTATTCTCCTCCTTCACGCTGATATTCTATGTGAGGAAAAGATATTACCAACGTTCTTGCGAAGTTGATAATATTGGCGAACACCCGTCGATAGTCAATCAACTCTACTGAATGAGCGTCATAGGCTTTCACCTTGTACGCCAGCTATTCTCTCCAAGCAAAGAGATGTTGCTTGTTTTCCTCTGAGTAGATTGATTGATATGCCAATTGCAAGTCTGCAATTGTGGTCTCGTCTTCTGGCCTCTTCTCTGCAATTCTTTGCTCTGATTGTTGAATCTCTGCATGAAGTCCATGTGCTCTATCCCGTAACTGGTATAGATTTGCCAATATACATCTACCTTTGAGAACAAACTCCTCCACTTGATCTCTCAAGTGTTTTCCGTATGTTATCAGTTGTTGATGATTTTGTTCTGCGGGAAGATCCAACAATTCTGGTGGTAAGGCTGAGACGTTCGGGGTGCCATGCATCAAGTTGGAAATGTGTGACCTCAATTGCTGGTTCTCAACCTTTAAGGCTGCTTTGTCTTTTCCATCCTTGACCATCCTTTCTTGTGCGTTCACCGAGGTGATTCCGAGAAGGTCTGCCTCTACCTGTCGTGTAGTCTTTCCGAGGTTAAGTTTAGACAATGTGTAGTCTTCCACTTGTACCTCGTGATGCTTTTCACTACTGGTGGGGCAGTAGTCTCTATGATGAATTCGCAATCTGCATTCCTTTCCATGTGAACTTGCTTCTTCAACTTCTTCGCTGGTATGTCTTGTGGGACATGATCAAATTCAGTGAAGTCAAGTTCATAGGAGGGTCTTTCCCTCTTCTTGCCTAGGAAGCCCTCAAGCCAGATAGAATCTCGGCTAGCTTCGCTAGAAGGAGGAATGTGAGGCCCTTGAATGCCCGAAGTGTGAGACTGCGTTGGAGTGACGTCTCTTAGGGGCAAGTCCAAGTCAATGAGGACTTGCAACCGCTGTGATGGTGGTGATGTAGGTGGCTTTGTTTCCATAACAGGCACCGTTTCTGCTACTGCTTCTTTTGCTTTTGGCTCTGCTGCTTCTGCTGTTGGCTCCTCAACAACTACTGCTGTTGGCTCTGTAGCAACAACTTCTGCTGGCTCTGGGACAACAGTCTCTATTACTGGCTCTGGGGCAGCAATACCCATGACTATTTCAGGATTGTGTGTGGCTTTCTCCACGTGTCCCTTGTGTTCTTGGCCTTGTATGCTTCGACATCCTCATCCCTTGGGGAGGATTGCACCATTGCTTCTGCCTAGGCTTCTTTCTTGAAGTGGCGGGTGGTGTAGACTGAACCTGTGGCAGCTATGTTATGTGAGGTACCACCTTCCTTGATTTCTTGCTGTCGAGGTAGAGTTGGTTGTTTCTAACAACTTGACTCGTCCTCTCCTCTATAGACGTGTTGTCTTTGGCATACCAATCCACTCTTGGGAGTGGTTGGGAGTCAACTGAATCTATGAAGAATGAGGGGAGGATGACTTCCCCTTCATCGTCAGATAAGCCCTCGATGTTTGCTGACATAAAGTCAACAATTTGCGGGAGCCTAAACCTGCTATAGTTCCTTCTTTGCACTTCATACTCGTCTTGACAATTGACCCAATAATCTTCCATAGAAGATTTATGTGACGAGTGTTGCTCGAGATGTGTCGCATAGAGCCCTTTGGGATCATAGGACCTCCTCTCAATGAGGTACTTGAGATTAAGCCTCACTGTTTCCTGGCTCATCATCTTAGCATCTGCTGGGAACTTGCATCTATAGAGTCCCATTTCAACGGGAAAGTTTACAGTTGCCTTCTTCAAGCGCAAGTAAACGTGAACGTCAGACAACTACCTCAGGAATTCCACAAAGACTACCCTATTTGAAGGGTACCGTGGCATCATGGCGGGATGACCAATGTAGACATACATGCGTATGTAGGAGAACGTAGGGAATTGGATGAACCAATCTGCCCAATCCGCCATTTCTTGTGAAATATGTACGTGCATCTCATGGTCTAAATCTCGTACGGTGTGCATGATGAAGTGATCACTTGTTCTCTTGAAGTGTCACTCTGTGTAATGAACCAGACTAATTTTTTTTTTTTTTTTTTCCCAATTACAATTACAATCAACATGCACCCGTTAAGGTTAGCTCTAAAACCAAAAAGATGCAGAAGCAACTCTAACCAAGGATGTACACCAGGATCCCGATGTTAGGCAAGGTGTGAGCATATGTTTAGAGGATCTAATGCAGATGTAGAACTGGAAGAGACTCTAACCAAGAAAGCGTCTAGGATAGACGAGCATATGGTCAGAGGATCTTATGCAAGATGTGCTGAAAGTAACTCTAACCAGGATGGCGCCGAGTGATGGTGAGCATATGGTCAGAGGGTCCCTAAGAACTACTAACTGAAAGTAAATAAGCGGCAAGCCAGCCTCTTTCACTTATTCAGCGGGAAGTACAATAAAGTAAGTGAAAGAGAGAAAGGAGAATGGCTGATAGTACTACTAATCAGCTTACAATTTGATAGAATGCTTGCCAAAGCCCAATATTATAAGTTCGTCAATGCTGCAATAATATATGACTTCCTCAATGCTTAATAAGACTCTCCAGACTCAAACTCCTCACAAAGATGCATTTATCTAAGACTGATATGACAGACCAGCGACTTGAATGAAGCAACCAGCAACTGCATAACTCACCTAAATGCATATATCTAGCTCATAACTCACTCAAATGACGAAATATCAAATGCAAGATGCTTTAAGGATGATGGTTCCCAAGTTAAGACACTGAAACCTTCCCAAAATGCCTTTATTTATTTTTGCATGAAAACCAAAGCTCTCACAAATGGTACGGCCTGCAGCAAGGGCGATTTTGCTTTGAAAAATCCAAATCTACATAAAAAAATCCACAACTTTGCAAGAATGGTCGCCCCACATAGAGAAAAGGATTTATGCAATGCCCAGAACAATAATATTTTTATTTCATGAGATATGAGCAATTCTTACAATCAGCAATGATATTCAGCAACTCCAAAATATGTCTAAAAATGCAAAGAATTGAACTAAGATGCTAGGAATTCAAATGCAATGTTGAAACAAACTCAACTACAATCTACCTCTCAACTAGTTGCTATCTTTCAAGCAAGAAGATGAGCCAAACTAGGAGGTGTGCTTTCCTCGAAGCAAATCTGTCACCATTTCGGCAGCATAACTTTATTGAAGATATGAGATGAGGAAATGAAGAGAGAAGGCCTCCTTATATAGACTTAGCAAGCATCTCCAAAAGCTTCTAGAAAGTGCGCCCCTTTTTGACTTTGAATTGACTTCATTTTCCCTCCAAGAATGGCGTCCCACTTCCCAAGGCAATATTTGATTTATTTAAAATTACCTTCTCTCCAAAAGTTGGCGTCCAAATCTCCCTTTGCATTTTGAACCTTTGAATTATTTAATCTTTCTCCTGATGAGGCATTCACCCATAAAGTCCCCTTTTTAAAACAACATAAAGTTATAATGCTAGGCCAAGGGGGTTATAATATTAAAATATAACATTATAATATGAAAATAACTTATCTCTCCATGAAAATGCCCCAAAAATCTAGAAACATCAATACCAACTGAATAGCCTGAAGAAGAGAGCCAACTGAACTGAAACCAACCTGTCCACTGCTAGAAATAGAATTTACTAAAAATACTAAATTCATGAAGTTGCTCAAAACACTAAACGGTCTATACCACTGCGAAGCTTTCTGAAAACCCTGAAAGAATCCGCAATCCAATTTCCAAACTTCAAGCAACAACCTCCTCAAAAACAGGAAACCCTAATTTCTCCCTCTGAGTAGCCTACGGGTCTCCGGAATAGGCCAACGGTCAACTGAATCGATCACCCTTGAGAAGGGGACATTACACTCTGCTTGAGTAAACTCAAGACGTGTAAAGTGCTCATGAACCTTCTACACTCCTAAGGTTCCCACATTGTTTAATATCCTGAACTTGCCTTGGAAGGCAATCAGGTATACCAGCTAAGAACACATGTGAAACCTATGAGCTTCTAGATACTCGGTAATCTGTTGGTGGAGCGTATCACTAATCAGAGTGGCCCAGTCGTAATGTTCCCTCTTGCTGATGATTTTTGCAATGACATAATACATCCACGACTGGAATTGATTGCCATCCTCATGTCCAGTGATTTTATTGAGTAGAGTGATTAACATTGCATACTCATCTTTACATTCTCCTCGTCCAACCAACTTAGGCAAGTTAGCCTTTGTCACTTTCAGCCATTTCTCGGCCATTATCCCTTGACATTTGCCCTTGGCTTCCTCGAATGCCTTTTCGCATTCCGTCACTGATATGACCCTGCTGTTAGGACATGGTGGAATATCAAAACACTTTTCTATATCCTTGGGCTTTAGACTGCAAACAACCCTCCCATCCACTGATCTGATTTCTCTTGTGGTAGGATTGTAATGCTTAATACAAGTGATTACAAGCTCCACACTTTGTAATGTGATGGGGATGGATGCAGCCTGTAGCAACCCAGATTCTTCAATGTTTTGCAACTTGATCTGATTCATGCCCTCCAGCTGTTCTAGATCAACCACTGGGTTACCTTGATGTAAGTTCGTGTCAATCGTTTTCAGGTAATCATGAAATAAGGCCATCTTGGTCTTGTATTGTACTTGAGAGTACTGCATCTTGAAAAACTTAAAGATTGACTGCAAACTTGACCTTGTTTTGACAACTTTCGGAAACCCCTGAAAATAGCGCCCTGCTTAGAAGTATTCTTTTTTTGGAAAAAATCTGGCACATGGGTTTTATTCGTGCTTCAATGCTGAACAAACCCAGTTCCTCAGAATTTTGATTTTGAAATTTTTTCGGAAAACCCCCCAAAAATAGGGGCAACAAGTTTGCTGATTCTGGAAAATCTGATGAGATGGGTTTCACTGGAAAATTATTCTAAATCTGCCTAGTTGATCAGATCTATGGTAGCTTGCTGCTTTGTGTGACATGCAAGAAAACCTAAGACAAGAAGAGAGGAAGTAGATAGAAGATGGATTGGAAGTTTTTTAATTTGACTCCCTGAGAAAATCTGTCTCTGAATCCAACCTTTGATTAGAAATCTTCTTCTGCTTCATATCTTCAAGAAATATCGAAGAGTGGTCAAAAACCTTGGCCAGATCTGAAAATGGCGTCCTTGAGAGCTTATTGCTGTTCTTGATCATCAACCTGCAATGAAATAATGAAATGGGATGCCTAGATCTCCTTTATATAGACTTAAGCCTAAAACCCTCAAGTCTGGGATCTTAACTCATGTTCTAAAGCTGACTTGGCTTGATCTGAAGTTCAAAAAGGTGATTTCCACTGATTGTGGAGTGAGTTGGCCAAGTTTGTCTCAAAATATCTTTAGTCAACAACTTTGCCTTTGACCTTTTCTAGGCGTCCGTTTTGAGTTTTGCAAGCTTTTTCATCATTTTGTATGCTGAATGACCTTTGTTTGATCTCTAATCCAGATTGTTCGGTTGATCCTGAGCGGCTACTGTTGGATTCATCGTTGAGTTGGGACTAAACTAAAGAGATGATCCTGGGAGGTATGAAGGCAAAAAGCTGAGTTTGTGGCCCTAAAAAGAAGGGCGCCTTTCTCAAGAAGAGGCGCTTTCTTTCATGCCTTAGTCGTTTTCAATATCTATTCTTTCAAACTCTTCATTATGACCTCCTGTGCTTTGATTTGGATTTCCCGTTGATCGGAGAATCAAATGATCTTGTTTGATATCTCATCAGGTAGCCAATTCTGTTTCCCAAAAGAAGACTGGAGTTTGAATTCCTAGAAAACAGTTAAAGGTCCCTTTATTCAAGGGCGCCTCTCACTGAAAAGGGGCTTTTGCTCTTTTGCACAGTGATTTTCATCCGAAAGATGCTCCAGTTTGATCTTGATTATCTGGTGAGTGCCTTGTCGGATGTTTGTGCTTGCAGTTACGTTGTCGAGATCGACCTAGACTGAGAAAGCTGTCTTGGGAAGCCTTCTAACATCTAACAACATCTGGAGGTTCAAAAAGGAGGGCACCTTTCGTTGGAAAGGGCGCTTTTTTCACCTTGATGATCATTTCGACAACCATTTCTGATGTCTTCGTCAACTGCCTCTTTTCGCTTTGCTGACAACTGCCGGTGATCAACTTATTAGATGATCTTACTGATTGTTTCGTTGTCGAGCCAGCAGGAGAACACTGAGGATGACTGCCTTGGATGATTCATTAGGCTGTATTTGACTTTTAAGAATCAAGGGCGCCCCTCACTGAAAAAGGCTCATTTTGTTTCATGAATTGATTTCTCCTTTGTAACGTTTCCAGAGTTAGTCAAATTTTGACCTTTTCTGGTTTCGAGAATTTCCTTCGTTTGAACATCTTTTTAGACCTTTTTCGCCATGGTTGCATCGTTGAAGCTTAGCTTTCAGCACCTGGTACTGGCCAATCTGCCATTAATGGCTGCGGAGCTCCTAACTTTGTTCCTGAAAAATAGAAATAGACCCACTAGAGTAAAACGTGTCTTTTGATGATTTTGACTTGACCAATGTGATCGTGAAGTCATTTAATCCTATCAAAATCATTTTCAATCATTTCCGGTAAGGTGCTATTTTTGAGGGTTACCCTGAAAATAGGGGTGTAAAACCCTAATTTTCAATTTTTCAGAATTTTGCACGTGTTCTTTGACAGAAACCCACAAAGACCCTATGTTTGGTTTGACCTAAAACAGACTTTTGATGGCATTTTAACAAGATTTAGCTCAATTTATACAAAATGCCAAAAATTTATTTTGGGTACAACAAAGACTTAAAGCAATCCATAGTATTAAAAAAGTTCTTCCCATAAAATTGTGTAAAGGATTTAGAGGATTGACATCATGGACAACACTTTGTGGTGCATTAGTAGGATAAATGATAAGACTATAGACATGGTTATTTCAATAGATAATTGGAATTACAATGAGTTAATCATCCAATAGTTTACTATATATATAATTTGTAATTCTGCATGTTGTTTGATATGCCGTATAATTTAGCTTTCTATATCTTAGTGAAAACTAACTATTGCATACTTTCGTATGCTCAGTTTTACATATGGGATCACAGATGCTCTCATAAAAATTTAGACTTGGATGGAATCATCTGAAGAAAGGAAAGAGTTGACTTTTTTCTGTAGGAAACTGTGCGATTGCATGTAACAGATTGAACATTCAAGCATTGTGCAAATAAGCATTTTTAATTTATTTGCTCTCTTGAACAGGATGTATATCAGATACTCTTTTGTTCACACTTTGTACACTTATATATTTGGTGTGAAACACTGTTGATGAGCTCAAGACCTGATCAGAACCATACTACTTCCACATCTGTAATCTGCCTTTAGAAAAATGAACTACAAAGGAGGAGAACAATTGTGTTGAATATGCTGCGCAAGGTCATTAATGTACAGAGCAGACATTGCATCTACGTCTCTGTATGTTGTAGTCACAATACCATATACAAAAATTAGGTGGAAGCTCCTAAATAATGGGGCATGTAGGGAAACCCTCAGGCCAGATAATTGTATGAATGACTGAGGATTAGGTCTCACAAGAAGCCTAGCATTTATGTTAGGCAATGCTATGAGTAATGTGTTCAAAGTAATGCATATTTTTGGAGCATCCCAGTCGAGTCTGGAAGCACTGAACTAATTTTCCAAACTGCATTTCAAATTAGCAATCCCTTAACCTAATACTGTAATCTGCTACTTCAGGTGGTTGATTCAATATTTGAAGGTTTAATCTCCATATTCCATGGTTCTTATAATGCCCTTCAAAATCTTTAGATAGCCACCATAGGGGTTTTCTTGATAGCCTTAGGGTTTCTGGCTGACAACATACAAAATAGACAATGTCTGGGCTGGGCCTCTGCTGGTAAACTCCATTTGCATCATGTAAGAGTTGACAATGGTATTGATCCAGCAGCTGGCATTTCTACATCCCATTAAGATGACTGCCTTGCTGAAGTTACGATTTGTTTACCCTGCTCAAAATTCTTTACTGTGAGATATGTTGATTTTTAGAAGCCATTCCTCTTCCTTTTGGAAAATCAAATTTTTTGAAAAAAATACCTTTGAGGGCCCCAAAAATGCAAAAAAAAAAGAGAAAAGTATGAGAAATCCCAAAAATTCCAGAAACCAAAGTTCTATATTTTGTTGAGTCTCATGTCATAACAGATCTCAACTTCTTGGGGGGGGGAAGCTTGTTGCATAAGTTTTCAGATCCCAGGTGAATTGGTTCACTTTCTATTTTTGGTTTTTCATTTCCTTCTAGAAATTAGTATACAGGAATTTTCCATCCAGATGTAAAAATCAGAGAGGGTTGTAGCTTCATATCTCCTCTGAGATTGCTACACTTTTGTAATATGCGCATCATAGTAGACAGTGAAGAAATCAATGCATCATTCAGTGAGTCTGCTACGTTCCCATCCACATCAATCCTATGCAACCACTTTTTCGGACATCCAATCCCAGCTCAGATTGGACCAAAACACCCATGGCTGCATGCATTGGGAGTCACAGTGCAATGCCTCTGGACACTTAACAAAATGGACTTGTCGGCCTTGGAACTTGCAGCTGTGTACATCTTTTTTCAGAGATTGCTGCTTTCGTTTTTGTATAATTTTTGAGAAATAAGTTACATTTCTTCTCAGTGATAGTTGTAACTTGTACATAGCTCACCTATCAATGAAATAGTGAATTTCTTTTTATAAATCATTTACTTCATCTATACATTCACTCATGGTTTATTTAATTACAATTTTGGAATGATCCCAATGCTTCAATTGTTGCAATTATTGGGTTAGGCCTATCGCACATCTAAGCTCCAAAAATTTTGTTTGTTGTTTACCTGATTGTTGACTGAATCTAGATTGGATATCATTCACCAACAACAATGGGAATTTTCAAAACAAAACTACTTGACATTTCCAGAAACAGTGGTATAAACATATTGTTAGAATTGGGAATCATTGTTCCAATTGTAGTTTACATTTTACAGTGGTGAAAAGGTATTCAGACTCTCAGAGTCTAGGCAGTTTGTAGTCTTGTTTTAGAGGATTTAATCATGTCCACTTTATTAGTCATTAATGACTGTTTGTAGAATTCAGGGATTGCAAGGTATGCCATTATTTTCAACCAATCAGCCAAGGTCGATTAATCGAAGTAGAAGCAAATTTTTCCTCTGTTGAACTTTTTGTTGTTGTAAACAAAGAATCACAGCTATTCCAGAAACAGTGGTATAAACATATTGTTAGAATTGGGAATCATTGTTCCAATTGTAGTTTACATTTTACAGTGGTGAAAAGGTATTCAGACTCTCAGAGTCTAGGTTTGTTCTATGTACAGTTTATTATGTGACTAAGCGGCCTTAATCCACACTATGGGAACAATCCTTGTGGAAGGTGCAACCGAGTTTTGTTTGGAATGAGTATCCCTAGATTAAGATTCTATCGTTAAGTTTGTAAGCATCATGATGGTCACTATTTTGATGATGCCTTAGATATATAAGTGGGAAGTTATGTTAATCCAACTATTAAAATTCACGAGCAGTTTGTAGTCTTGTTTTAGAGGTTTTAATCATGTCCACTTTATTAGTCATTAATGACTGTTTGTAGAATTCAGGGATTGCAAGGTATGCCATTATTTTCAACCAATCAGCCAAGGTTGATTAATCGAAGTAGAAGCAAGTTTTTCCTCTGTTGAACTTTTTGTTGTTGTAAACAAAGAATCACAGCTATTCCAGAAACAGTGGTATAAACATATTGTTAGAATTGGGAATCATTGTTCCAATTATAGTTTACATTTTACAGTGGTGAAAAGGTATTCAGACTCTCAGAGTCTAGGTTTGTTCTATGTACAGTTTATTATGTGACTAAGCGGCCTTAATCCACACTATGGGAACAAGCCTTGTGGAAGGTGCAACCGAGTTTTGTTTGGAATGAGTATCCCTAGATTAAGATTCTATCATTAAGTTTGTAAGCATCATGATGGTCCCCATTTTGATGATGCCTTAGATATATAAGTGGGAAGTTATGTTAATCCAACTATTAAAATTCGCGAGCAGTTTGTAGTCTTGTTTTAGAGGTTTTAATCATGTCCACTTTATTAGTCATTAATGACTGTTTGTAGAATTCAGGGATTGCAAGGTATGCCATTATTTTCAACCAATCAGCCAAGGTCGATTAATCGAAGTAGAAGCAAATTTTTTCTCTGTCGAACTTTTTGTTGTTGTAAACAAAGAATCACAGCTATCAAGATGAATATATCTTTTATTATAAAAGCATGAGCAATATGGTATGCTGGAAAACTGTGAGATGAAAATATTGATAATGATTAGGCAAGACTGATCAGCACTTTTTGGTTTCATCCCTTTCCACCAAAATGACTCACAAGAATATTCCTTCTAAAGTAAATCAATATAATAACGAAATATATGCAATTCATAATTAATTGGTTTTGAAGATACTACCTTTATAATTGGCTGCATTTGAATTCTATAAGTACTGCAAGGGAAGTGAAATCTGTAGCTTTATCAAACTGCATATTCTCCCATTTTTCAGTTGAAATTTTAAGACATTAATCTAAATTGCATTTTGCATGTTGCCATGGGTTTCACTTCTATGAGCTAGAGTATGCATTTTTTTTTTCAAGGAACAATTGTGATCGTGTAGGTTTGAATTTCTTATCTTTCTATTTGACACCTTATACTTATTTTAGTGAATCTATCTGCCTTTTGGATTTAACTCCCCATCCCCCATAAATCTATAAAGCTCCTGCATTAGAAATGTAATAAATGGTATGGTGCATTCCTTCATGCAGTTTATAATTACTATTTTTTAATATGTAATCTTTGAATTTTATTAGCCTCTTAACAATTTTTTATTTCTTTTACAGTTGGTGGTAAGCATAATTGGCCTGCTTTTTAGTGGAAAATTACTAGAACCAATTTGGGGTTCAAGAGAGTTTTTCAAATTCATTATTGTTGTGAACATTTTCACCTCAATCAGTGTGTTCATCACCACCATCTTTTTGTATTACGTTACGAGGATGGAGAATTTTCTGTAAGTACTTAGATTCTGTAATTGGATATATGTAAACTATAGATCATTGTTGTTTAAAATTAAAAATACGGTATTGCCTACTTTTGTAATTTAATAATTTATGATACGAGAGTGTGTACTTAGCCCAAAAAAGAGTACATTTGAAATATATTTAATACAATATTACCCTCTGTCATGTTGCACTTAAAGAGCAATTTTTCTTTTTCTTTTAATATATGAGAAATCAAGTAGATAAATTGAATTCTTAAACTATGATTTGCTGGTCTGACAATAAATCTTCCAATATATACTTTTTGTATATCAAGAATGTTTTTTGAGTATGGTGATGTCAGTGTTACTTGCAAACTATGAAATGATTAGTATAATATCTTTCTATTTGTTTAGTTAATGGTCATATAGTTGTTTTTAGTTAGTTTCTATTTTTGTCTTTTGTTAACGTTTGTTTCTTTTAGAAAGAATGTCTTTGCAATCTATTTATTGAAGCTTTCGCTTCTCATGTAAATACAACATCGATTATTTGAACATGGTATTAGAGCTGGTTTGAGCTTGTCTCCCTCATGGGAGGGCTCAGGATTTTGGGAGGGCTTGCTAAAGTAAGGTTTCTGAAAATCGCGAGCTAGGGTTCGTGGTTTTGTTTTTTAGAAGTTTGTGTTTTTACTTCCAAAATTTTGTGGGAAAATTACTGTTCTTGATTTCTGAAGTTCTATTGTTTGGAGAAAACTCATGAAAAAATCGTGCCTTATGTCTGCATGCCTTTGGCAAGTTTTTTTTAGTTTTGAGTGCTGTTTTTATTAGAATCGTGTCTATAATAGTTGATTTTTTTTTTGTGAGGATTCACAGCCCATTCTCAAGCAAAATTGTGGGAATATTTCCGCGCGACCTCCTTGAAGCTTTTTCTGGCGTGATTCTTGTATTTGCATATCTGCAAATTGCGTCACTTCTTTTTGCTTGAGCTGTCAATCTGCTGGACGAAATTGCATTTGCATAATCTCACGTCTGTTGGCGCACATCTTCATTCTTTCCATCTCTGCACACGAGCTTCCTAAGCTGCGATGGAAATATTCCATGTTCTTTGTGCGTGATTTATGTTGATTTTCCTATGCTCGCGATTTCTTGAGCAGTCGGGAGGTTGTCTTCTGGGCATCGGCTCTTCTCTGCACGAGATTTTCTGGGCATTGATGTTCTTTGGGTTTTTAATATTGTCACTTTAAAAAAAAAAAAAATTGTTTTGGTGGGTTTTTAATGTTTTTTGTCCCTTTAAAAAAAAATCTGCTTGGTGGGTTTTTAATATTTTTTTGTCCCTTGAAAAAAAAAATCTGCTGTAGATGCCTAGAAATTATCACTAAGCCTGTGAATTTATTAAAACCCCCTTTTTCATCTTTGATAATTAAATAATCTTAATTATTTAATTATTACGTGTATCTAGGAAGCATCTTCTGAAATTTCAAGGTGATGGCAAGCAACACCCCGATGAGCATATATCTGCATTCTACATCGTATGCGGTGTTCTTGGCATTGAGCACGAAGATGTTTCTGTAAGATTGTTCATTGAATCCCTTCAAGGGGTTGCAGCCGAATGGTTCTTTACTCTTCCCAATGCCTCTGTCACCAATTGGGCCACTCTTCGCACTAAATTTGAAGAAAGATTTAAGCCTGTTGAAGATTCACATGCTCTATTGGCGCAGCTCACCACCATGCGTAAAGAAGCTCATGAGCCTATGCGCGAGTTTGTGGCCAAATTCAATAAATTGGTGACGCGGATCCCAAATGATGCAAGACCAACAGATCATAACCTGAAGTGCTTCTTCATCAACACTCAACTACCTAAGGTGAGTTTCTACTTGCGTAGGGAAAATCTTGTTAACGTTGAAGCAGCCAAGCAATTGGCTACCAGTCTGGAGGATGACATGATCCTTGCTGGAGAAATCAGGATGGGGACTAACGGAAAGAAAAGGATGCAAGCCTTAGGATCTTCAGCGTCCAATGTTAGTACTCCCACTGCCAGCTCAAATTTTACAGATCCCATGATCCAAAGGTTGGCAAATGAAGTTTTGTCTCTTAAAAAGCAAGTGTCAAACAACAACAACAGTAACAACTACAAGGACGTCCCTAGGAGGACTTTCCCTAATTATGCTGGCAACAAAAATCAGAATCGTCTCCCAGCACCTCCAGGAAGACTTGCTCTGGAAGCTCCGCCTGCTAACAATGCCGCCGGGTACTATGAGACTGAACAAGATGATTATGCTCATCCCGAATATCCTGAAGAAGAAAATGCTGATCTCTTCCAAGAAGAAGAAACTGAATCGGCCGGCGACTCCAAGATTAGCTATTTGCAAATGATGGAAGAAGAAGAAGAAGATGACTTGGTGACTGACACTTACGCTGTTTTTACACGGCATCAACAAAATCAACTTGACAAAGCTCAAGCTACTGCTGTTCCAGAAAAGGAGAAGCCGCCAGTAACGATCGCCAAAAGAGGATCTCCCCTCCCTTGGCAACCTAAGAAAGCAGCAAATCCACAAGTAAGTGCACCTCGTTCTCCTTCGTCAACTCCCGTTATTTCTAAAGCTAATCCTCTCGTTCCAAAGACCAGTGTACCTTTTGTGAAACCAATCAACGAAGTTACGACTTCCAACCTACAAAGTTCTTTCCAGGCTTTCGACATCATTGACCATGCCAAGAAAACCAAGGTTCAAATGTCCGAGGCTGAATACCTCAAAGCCAACCCCGACCAATTTGACAGGCTTGTCAAGTTTGTAAATGATAAAAAGATCTCCCCAAGTCAGGATATTCCTCCTGACGTCCCAGTTACTCCTAAACCCAAAGTGTCACAGAGTAACCTCGTATCTAATCCTCCAACTGCTTCTGGACGCATTGATCCATTTTTCATCTCACTACTTGTAAATGGTTTCAAGCTGAGTAACTGTGTCATAGACTCTGGTGCATCTGACAATGTGATGCCCGCCAAGGTAGCTACTGCGTTAGGCCTTGAGATGACCAAAACCTTCAGCCGTTGCTTTTCCATGGAAAATAAGCAAGTGCCATTGATCGGTCAGATCAAGGATTCCCAATATGCATTCGCCGCATACCCAGAGAAGAAGATAAAAATGACGGTCCTCGTGGCCGATGTACCAGCTTCCTACGGTATACTCCTCAGACGCAATTTCTGCAAAGATGTTGGAGGAGAGCTAAGTATGGATATGTCTGAAGCAAGAATACCAGTAAAAGGTGTGATGCAGAAGCTGATTCCTGAAAAAGAATCAAAGTTTTCGGTTGTTGAGTCCAATGATCCCAGAGCTCAGATTTTGTTCGAATCATCAGGCGTGGGAACTTACTACCTACAGAAAAATGAGGTAGGAGAATCCTCGACTCAAAACGAGTTGGAGGAAGATGATATTTCTTCAACTTCAAATGAGACATCATCAGGAGATTTGTCCATCTCCGACCATGAATCTTCATCAGATGATGAAGTTTTGGACTTCGACACTGTTCCAGTTGGTGATCCCAACGGTGTCTGGTTGCTCGAGTTTGATGGTAGCTGCTCCTCGACCGGCTCCAGAGCAGGAATGGTTTTCATTTCGCCATCAGGGAAGTTTTTCCCTTTCTCCTTCAAGCTGCAGTTTGATAACACCAATAACACCGCCGAGTATGAAGCCCTGTTGCTGGGAATGCAAGTTGCACTGAAAAAAGGTATAAAAAATCTTCATGCACAAGGTGATGCCGAGCTGATAGTATGTCAAGTAAGAAATCTCTATCAAACAAAGAATGAGAGACTCAGGCATTATCGTAATCTAGTATGGGATTCCATTGAGGAATTCGAAGCTTTTGATATCTCTGTTGTTCCCAGAGAATACAATACTAGAGCTGATTCCCTCGCAATCTCTGCCACGCTCTTGGTACCACACAAAGATTTTCAAGGTTCTACTTACACCATAGAGTTGGTTTTCCGCCCAAGTGTACCTGACAATTCAGAGAACTGGCAGATTTTCAATGACGACCATCAAATTATCGCCTTTCTTGAGAAAGCAGAGAATTTTGATGAGTTGTATTTTGAAGGAAGCGATTCTCCACTTCGAGAATCCGTGTCCGATATAGATCCTGTTACAGGCGAGGAATATCTGCAACTCAAAGGGAATAAGATCCCTAAAGGATTGGTATCCTTGGAAAAGCTTTTTGATAAGCATGATCGCCACGTGAAGAAGCAACTCTCAGATTCTGACTCATCTAATGAAGTAGAACAGATAAATTTAGGAACTGAAGCCAATCCTAAGATGGTGAACATTGGAAAATGTTGCACGGCTGAAGAAAGAAGATAGTTTGCTCAGCTACTGCAGGAGTACATTGACGTCTTGGCATATTCATATGACGATCTAAAATCATTTCGGCCTAAAGAAGTGCAACATGATATTCCTCTCAAGGTTGGAGCTTTGCCTTACAAACAAAAGCAGAGGCAGTACAATCCCAAGATCTCTGGAACGATTTTGGTGGAAGTTCAAAAGATGCTGAATGCATGGATAATATTCCCTATCCATCATTCGACGTGGATAGCCAATATCGTCCCCATTCGTAAGAAGAATGGTGAAATCCGCATTTGTGTAGATTTCAGAAATCTAAATCAATTGTCTCTCAAAGACAATTACCCACTTCCAGTGATGGATCAAGTTCTACAAAATGTAACTGGATCCAAAATGCTCTCCATGCTAGACGGATTTTCCGGTTACAATCAAATTGAAGTGAATTCAAGCGATCAACACAAAACCGCTTTCACAACGCCTTGGGGAACCTTTGCATATCGTAGGATGCCGTTTGGTTTGATCAACGCCGGCGCTACATTCCAACGTGCCATGGATCTTGCTTTCCGTGACGTGATGGGTAAGTTCATTGTGGTGTACCTTGACGATCTTACGGTATTCTCTAAGCAACGCCATGAGCATTTCTATCATTTGAGACAAACTCTAGAGAGATGCCGTCAGCACGGCATTTCCCTTAATCCCAAAAAGTCAACTTTTGGGGTGACAGAAGGTAAACTTCTTGGTCACGTAGTATCTGCTGAAGGAATCAAGATTGACTCAGAAAGAGTCAATGGAATCAAGTCCCTCGCTTTGCCGTCAAGCAAGAAAGCCGTTCATTCCTTTTTCGGCAAGGTAAACTTCTTGAGGATGTTTCTTCCAGACTTTGCTGAAAAGACTCGTCACATTGTGAACATGATGAAGGGTAATGCCACGTTTCATTGGACGGCAGAAGGCAAAGCAGCGTTCGATGACATCAAGGAGGCCATTGCTCATGCACCTGTGTTGGTTTGCCCTAACTACACCAAGGAGTTTGTTATGTACAGTTATGCTTCCGAGCATACATTATCAGCAATTTTGGTGCAGGAAAATGATGAGGGTTTTGAATCCCCCATTGCATTCATGAGCTGCCCCTTGAAGAATTATGAGTTGAAATATTCTCAGATGGAAAAGCATGCTTTTGCAGTTGTAAAAGCTGTCAAGCATTTCCGGTTCTACATTTTGGGCAGTCATGTGAAAGTTCTCGTCCCAGATTCGACTGTCAAGTCTATCCTCACACAATAGGAATTTGGAACAAAAAGAGGCAACTGGATTGTCAAGATTCAGGAATATGATCTGGAAATTAAACCCACTAAGTTGATACGTGGACGTGGTCTTTGTCAGCTTATTGCAGAAAATAATCCAGATGAAGAAATTTCAAGGGATGAAGAAGTTTTAGATGAAGAGGAGGTTGATCCCAGTACACTTCCAATGGTACTATTTGTTAGCACCACCGATGAATGGTATTCCAACATCGCTCACTTCCTGACATACAGAGAATGTCCTAATCACTTAACTCCGAAAGAAAAAAGGACCGTCAAGCTGAAGTCAGCTAGTTTTGTCTTGTGGGATAGCGGCTTGTATAAGCGTGCGATGGATGGGACATTTCTCAGGTGTGTTGATAAAGAACAACAAAAGTTGCTGAAATCTTAACGGGCTGATTTGCGCGGTGGGTATTTCTCGTCACAAGAATCGCTTCACAAAACTCGGTACGGCATTATCAGTTCACACTTTTTCAGGACACGTACTCTTGGGTGCGTAAGTGTGAATTGTGCCAACAATTTGTCGGCCGTACTAGGTTGGAATCTTTGCCATCAAAACCTGTTGTGATTAATGAACCTTTCCAGCAATGGGGCATTGATTTCATAGGTGCAGTTAATCCATCATCAAGTGCCGGACATATCTACGTTTTAACTGCTACTGACTATTTCACCAAATGGGTGGAAGCAATACCTACCAAGCGTGCTACTTCAAAAGTAGTGTGCGCTTTCTTAAAATAAAATATTATTTCCGTGTTCGTAAATAACAAGATTGTTGTGACAATGCTTCGCTTTAAAAGAAAATATTATTTCCAGGTTCAGTGTGCCGAACAAGATTGTTGTGGACAACGCTTCTGCTTTCTCATCAAGTGAAATCACGGAGTTTTGTTTCAAACATGGTATAACTTTGTCACATTCTTCTAACTATTATCCGTAGGGTAATGGTCAAGCGAAATCTAGTAACAAGAATCTGGTAACTATAATCCACAAGCTGGTGGACGAGAATCAACGTTTGTGGCACAAGGCTTTGTTTGATGCTTTGTGGGCAGACAGAATAACTCCGAAGCGAGCAATCGGCATGTCTCCTTTTCAACTCTTGTACGGATTGAATGCCGAGATTCCTATAACTTTGGAACTACCAGCCCTCAAGTTGGCTAAGGCCATTGAGGATGAGACGTTTGACAATTCTGTCGACAAGCGCATCATGTATCTCTCCGAATTGGAAGAGAATCGGGTTCAGGTGGCTGACCACATTGCGGAACACCAGGAACAAGTAAAGAAGCTGTTTGACAAAAAAGCTAAGTCTCGAGAATTTCAAGTTGGTGACCTCGTTCTCCTGTGGGACAAACGAAGAGAGCCAAAAGGTATGCACGGGAAATTCGACTCACTATGGACAAGACCTTTCCAAATACATCAGTTGCATGGTGAAAACAATTTCTTGTTAGCATACGGAGATGGAACACCATTTTCCCTTCCTCGCCATGGGCAACATCTCAAGCACTTTACGCAGTAAAGAAGTCGTCATTGGTATGTAAATACTTTTTATTTTTAAGTCCTTTTGAGTCTTTGCATTTTTGTTTCTGTTGTCGTTGTCGCCTGACTCCAAGCCCAATGGATGGATAAAGGCACTTGAATTCTGGATTTCGTCTCCCTTCGTTCTTTTCAAAAGAACAACCAAAGGAAGATCCCCAGCAGGAGCCAACTGTTATCACAGAATCTAACAACGCTCGTTCCACGGATAACCCCCCTACGAAACTTGTCTGTTTCCTATGATTCATGAAGTTCAAGCACGCATAACGAAGTGATTTTCAAGCCACCTCGAAATGCGTTCCTAAGCCTCGAATAGTCAATTTGAGCATTCCCCCTTGTTCGCCTCGCGAAGACCTTCGAAACGAGATCTTTCGCGAAGTTTCACTGTTCGTACTTAGTGAATTACGGAAAATGCAGTGGCACTGAAAAAGTGCGCTCCTGCCCTGAAGCCAAAATTGGCTAAGTCTGGAAAATGCAAGGGCGCTTAAATTTAGCACCCCTGCATGCAGTGAAATTTCCAAAAAGTGCAATAGCGCTAAATTTTAGCGCCATTACACTTTTCTTCGCCACTTAACTCTTTTTCATGGCTCTGGCACGTTTCCTCATGTTTTCGCGTTTTTCGTCAATCGTGCCACTTTTCGTGCCTAAATTTATTGCTCGACTTGAGTTAGGTTTTTGATTTTCCTTTTCACTTAAGGGTCTTTTAATTCGCCATTTTTCATTATTATGAGCTTTGTTCTTTTCTTCCTCTTGCTGGGCGAATTGCATCTCAACTACAAAACACGTTTTTTGAAGATTTTCGCCATTCTTTCTTCAGCAAGCTTCACGTTTCATACGGGTAAGTCGTTTTTGTTTTGTCTTCTTCCATTTTTATATGTTCTAGTTTGAGTATATGCGTTTTTGTATATGCGTTTTTCTACGCTTTCTTTTCCACGTTTTTTACATCCTAACCCCACGCGTTTTTGTTTCTGCTTTCTTTTCTTCACATTTCGCGTCTTCTCTTTTCCATTCGCGTTTTTCTTCTCCTCACGCAATAGAACCCTCACTTATTGTTTCGAAATACACATTTCTTTCCTTCCTTCGTGCCTTTCATCTTATCTTTGCACAATGCAAATTCTTGTGTTCCATTTTCGTTCCATTCTCCGCCTTGCCTTCCCTTCTAATGTTTTGGTTATTCACTCTGCTCTCTCCATTTGTTTTGATGCGAACTTTGGGATTCCAAAGAGGGTTTCTGTTTGATGGTTTCTTTAGTAATTCAATGCGTTGATAATGATAATGAGTTGCATCCAAAGACAAACCAAATTGTCTTCAAAACTTTCATGATCCAAGCAATTGCATTTGCCAAGCACGAGCACCATCGCCATTCATCCCTACATCTGCATTTAAAAATTGTCAAAAAATGCAAAAGCGCTGAATTTTAGCGCTATGACATTTTGAAAAAGTAAAAATTTTCCTAACACTGCAAGATGTAAGGGCGCTAAAATTTAGCGCCTTTGCATCAAAAGTCATTTTTCTGAGATGTAAGGGCGTTGAATTTTAGCGCCCTTACACTTTTTCTGAGTTTTCTCCAATTCTTCCCAGATAAGCTTCATTTTTGACCAGTGCACTCTTGAGCCTCGTTTTTCCACCTGTGTGCATCGTTTTGCGTGCCTCATCATCCGCTCCATGCTTTCCCATCCTCGTGCTCATTTCACGCTTTCCCATGTTTCCTAACAATTGGTGTTTGTTCTGGCTAAACGGATTGCAGTCTATTTTCAAAGATCGTCAAATCAAGAGTGATCGGAGTTCCAGTTCCTTTTGATGATTGCTACTAAGCCTCCTTCTTCTTCAAAAGAAAAAGGAAAGATGAAGTACAAATATCAAGGTGTCTATCTGCCGACTATGGTGCTTTCCAAAGTCAAAGAGATAAAAGATACAGAGGTTGGTCATCAAGACTTGGTTGAATTCTCAAAGCTAACCGAGACGAAGCCTCTTCCTGATTCAATGAGAGCGATCGTACACAACAACCTCCATTTGGTGGCGATGTTCCCTACAGCTGTGCACAATACCGAGTTTGTTCTCCAAGTTGCGTCTCATTACATCAGAGAAAGCAGAAGCATGATCGACTCTTCCGGGCATGAGATTCTGAGACTCGACCTCGACTTCTTCGATATTGTCTTCAAGGTCCCTCATATGGAGAAATACATTGACATCTCTATATCAAAAGCACAAGAGATCTTTGATGCTGATCCCAATAAAGCTAAACAGTTGATAAACACTCAATGGCTTAAGAAGCCTAGATCATCTGTTTCCCGATGGCCGAAAGGAATCTTGAGAAGTGACTTCAAAGATGACGTCAAGGATATGATCACCTTTCTAAGCAGGGTGAAAGGCTTGCCGAAATCATCCACTTTTCACGATTGGATGTATGAATACATCAGGATCATAAGAAGGCAGAAGGTGCATATTGACTGGGGCAAACAAATCAGTGATGAAATACACGAGCAGTTGATCAACGCTCCCTCTACATTGAAGTTCTACATGACTTCTTACCTGGTGTACGTAGCAGCTGTGATGAGACAATTCCCAAGTCTATCTACAAAAGGGAATCGAATGATGGTGCCTGTGTACAGATATTTCTATCAATTGGAGCTGAAGGAGAGCTTTCATCATTTCAGACGGGTCATTGATGCTTTCTTTGCCCCTTTACTCTTCAATTTTGATCCAGCTTTGGAAAGAAGAAGAGTGTCTGATGAGGCTTATAAGGTGGTAAGTAAAGTTGGATGTATTTTTCTCCAATTCCCAACGTTTACTTACTTGAGAGTAGGCTGCTACACTGGTTGTCCCTACATGCTACCACGTTATCCTTTGTATAAGTGGATTCTCATGGAAACATGTAAACAATTGATGTCAGTGCAAAAAGAACGAAGAAGCAACCACAAGCGTGGGTTCAAGTTCCCACTGACCATCGGCCGATATACTATCCAAACTGCACAAAAAGCTAAGTCTATCTATGCTGAAATGCAGATCATGACCATCAAAACCTAGAGGTATAGGTTTGATTTCGACTACCGAGATGTCAGAAAAAAGTTGCAAAAGGGTCACCAACACAGGTACCGTTTTGAAGACATCACAGGCGGTCGCGAGAGATAAAGAAGAAACCATTAAGTAAAATGGGCATTGCGGGTTAGTATTCAACTGTCATCGAGATCTTGGTATTGCTTACGACCCTGAGGATTTTGAAGATCGAGGTGATATCGCTGAATCGTCTATGATGAGCAAGGCAGCTACTAAAAGGCGTTGCACATTAATACAATGGTCTAGGAAAAGGTTACCGGCATGAGAGACCAATCTAATAACCACGGAATAGTTACATAAACATGGTTGCTCACAATGAAAAGAGTTTGGAAACGATTTCGGAGAAGGAGAGGAATCGAAGCGAAGCTTCGTAGCGACAAGGGCTTCCGACAGAATAAGCCAGTGACCATTCCGCTGCTTAGCGAAGGTCCTAGGATCAAGTTCACTGTTGGCAAGAAAGATACCCAGGCTGTCTGAGAGACAGAAATCACGGAATCTAATCCATCTCGCTCTAAGGGTAAAAAGTCTATTCTAGAAGAGATAGATTCCGATGAAGAAGAAACTTCAAGCGACCCATCCGCTGAAGATGAAGATTCAACAGAAGCAGACTCCAATGCCGAAGAGGTTTCTGAAAGCGGGCAAGAGTCTGATGAAGATTCTGAAGAAGGATCTGAAGGTGACTTTGAAGGTGAACCAGAATCAGAGAGACAAGAGGGTGATCAACAGGAACCCGGGCATGATCAAGAAATAATTACTTCTCCTCCTGAGAATGTAATTGAGGAAATTCCCAGAACATCATTGCCCATGACTTCAAATGTTCCTCATACCCCTCCAGATTCAAGAACTCCTCCACCTCATGTTCCCTCATCACCTATTCCTACCACATGCATTCGTAGCAGTGAGATATCCCCTATCCCACGCAGCATCTGACCCCTGACGTGCTCGCCCACAGTGACAAGCATCCATACAGTTGATATCATTGACCCTCCATGGGTAATTCCTGGCGTGTAGCCAGCGTGTATTATCATACGAAAGCGAATTTCAATCGTTTCATGAATGAGTCAATGCGTGATCAACTCAATGTGTCAACTACAGGAGCAATGATGACAAACACTTCTCCAATTGTCACGATACCAATGGTGAGTTCAGATGTGACAATAACTTCAGAAGTAGCAATGGCGACCGAATTGACAGTAAATCCAGAAGTTCACACTTCCTTTCTTCCTCCTTGGCTAATATCTCAAGTGTCGAAGCGTAAAAAGCAAATGATTTCCCCAGAGGAGCTCGACCTCGAAGAGATAGTTCTTCCAAAAGCCAAAGGGAAGAAAAAGGCAAAGAGTATACTCAAGGCTGAACGTTGATAAGTCTGGCCACAAGTATGCTGAAATTGGCATACCACCAAATGAAGAAGGTGATGTCAATATGGAGGACTACACGGTAACAAAGGTCCAGCTTGGCAAGGTTACCAACGAAAGTGCAAAAGCCGATGCGCAAGTCACTTTGGATATCTTGGCAGGAAGGCTGGATAAAGTAGAGCAAGCTCGTAACATGTACAAACAGAGGGCACAACATTATGCCACTATTGTAAAGAGACTTGCAGGTTCTCCAAGTAATGCACAACCGCTGACAGTGGTAAATATTGAAGACCCAGCTGTCAAGAAAGCTGAGAAATTCGCCTCCAAAGGCAGGGTGTTATATGATTTCGTTGAGAAGATCATTGAACACGGATCTCAGATAGTTTTGGATGCGGATGAGAAAACTACCGTGTTGGCCAAGCTCACCACAGAGCTTGATAAAGAAAAGAGTGTACTTTCCCAGGAGCGCAGAGACATGGAAAAATGCCTGTTGTCATGGTCGGAAATGAAACAGGTAAAGCTCAGCAAATTGGTGGAGGTCGGGGTAATTCCTGACAAAGAAAAATTCGTTGAGGTAAGAGAATCACTGAAACACAGAATTCAAGTGGTTCAATATCTCACAGAAGATCTTCATCAAGTACAGGAAGATGTCGACGGGCATCGCACCATTCTTGAAAAAGGTATCAAAGAGTTGCCTAGTCAACTTCTTGAGGAAAATCGTATCTTCCTGCCAGCCACAGAAATATCCCAGATCTTCAAGGAAGCCATCATGAATTTGATTGGCTTGATTCGAGACTTATCGAAGCTTGTTTGACATCATTTGTGATACAAGGCTCACATTGGACAACTTTGAAGATGCATCTTGAAAGCGGGTGCAAGAAGGTTCACTCATCTGCCATGAGATCGATCACGAGAATTCACACCATTGTGGATTACACCGTTGGTCCAGATGAGAAGTTCGTGCAGGAGACTAGGAGGAAATTTGAAGACTTCTGCGCCCAATGCAAAAAAATGTGAAGCAACCCCCTATTCTATAGTGTTAGACATTTCCGGTGCATCCCATTATGCATCTTGTAAATATTTCTCGACATTTTCGAATGTCTTTTTGTAAATTGTAATTATACCAAGTCCAATGATGTAATATTTTGAAAACAAATTACACTTTGACTTTGGTCAAAGTTAGGTGAGATCTCCATAAATCGCTCACCTAACTTTCCCTGATTTTCTCAATCTCTTTCCTTCTTTTGCTCATCCCTCTTTCTATATAATGTGAGGGATTTTCATTGTAATTTTATCCTTTAGTGTTTTGCAACGAAGTGCTGCCCTTTTTGAAGCAAATTTGTGAAACTTTGTGTTCATGCTTTGTGAATGAGATTCGATTAATAAAGAAAAGGGTTGCAAGCCAAACTTTGCATTGGATTCGATACTTTTGTGAGTTGATCTTATTTGGTAGTGGTTAGTTTGAAGAATCTAAAGGACTCTAAGTAGTTTATGTAAACTTTGTGTTACATTTATTATTTAGATTGCATTTGTATTTCTGTTTATCATTTGGTTGAATGATCTACAAGACTTTGTGCTTGTAATCATTCATGCTCTTGCATGTTCTGGTTGAATGATCTACAAGACTTTGTGCTTGTAATTATTCATACTCTTGGATACTTTTGTCGAAGGATCTACAAAGACTTTGTGCTTGTAATCGTTAGTGCTATTGAATACTTTGTTGGATGATCTACAAGACTTTTGTGCTTGTAATCCGTTCATCTTGTTCGAAGAATTGCTGCGTCTAAGAAGACTTTGTGCTTCTAGCGTAACAAAGCGGTTACATCACAGAGATCCAACATTAAAAAAGCTACGGGAGCGACTTTGTGCCTTACGTGAGCTTTCCCTTTTACTTTATTTTTTGTTATTAATCCCGGTATCTCTACGCTTCGCTTTGACGAGATAGAGATATTGGTATTCTTTACAGTTGTTAGTTTTGGGTTATCCAAGAATTGTGGAGACTTTCAACGGTGAAGCATTGTAAACATCTTCTCTGAAAAAAGAGAGAAGGATGAATGTAACACACCCCCCCACTTCGTAAGTTTCGTGTACATTTTGTAATTATTTGTTTGATTTACTATCACTTCTGTTAGCAGTAAGAAGGGCGCCTCCCCTTTCCGAGAGGAGAGATTTACATCTCACATAGCTGTGGCTGAAGTCCAAGTTGTGTAATCTATCGAAAAGCTGATTACATAATTTTCACCCAACAAACTTTAAAACTCACATTTTGTATTGTTCACTCTCACCTACCTCCCTACATGACCCATCACCATTATTAACCTAATTTGACCTTGAAACTACCCAACCAGTTGTTTCCCACCCAAAACAACTACTCATCTTAAAGGTATGGATTCACATGTACTTCCAATGATGAAAAAAATGAAGATGTCCATGATGTAATGAATATAATGGTTGAAATTTTATCCCCAATGGTCATCATGCCATCTTGTGGTTGTTCTTCTATAAATTTTGTAGGCTATTCTTTGGCTCGCACACCCAAAAACTAGTGGTTTCATTAATGTGCAAGATGGCTATGATTAGAAGGAGAAGGGTTTGGATACATGCCTCCAGGTACCTTGCATGTCTTGACAATGCAATTTATACACAAGAGAATTGAAGGAAATGATGTCAAGGGCATGTGTGACCCCTATAATGCAAAGCAACCAAATTTATTCTTTGAAGGCCACATGCCTAAAATAGAGATCTATAAATTCCATTTTGTTCTTCATTTAAAGGGTTGGTTAATAAGCCGATTTTTTAGTCTACAAATGCCTTGAGCTAGTTCTAGGGAATCAAATGTTGCCATTATGAGCTATAAATGCTATAATACATTTTGTGAAATGTAGGAAGGGTTTTATAATGCACATGTGCATGTAATGGTATGTCTCCATAGTAGTTTGTAATGATTCGAGGGAATATTGTTATCAAAGTTACTCATTTCCTCTTACCATGTTTGTTGGTACAAATGTAATGAGGGTTTGATGCACTCATGACAACATCTAATGAATTACAAATGATTTTCAGTGTCCATTCATTTGTTGCATTCAAGTCATTGTAGTTTTGAGATGGATTATTAAGTCTGTCCATTACATGAGATGTTATCTCTAATTTGTGTGTAAATACATATCTAGTTCTATTGATATTTTGTTGGATCTATATCCTTGCTCTTTGTTGTTTATGAATTTTATAACAAATGGAGTAAGCATCGATTCATATTGATGACTAATCAATCACTTTTCATATAAACAATCCCTCTATCTCAATAGATTAGGAATTCATACATTCATAATTTAGTATTACAAATTAGGGAACAATCTCAAGAAAACCTAAATAGAAAAATTATTAGAGAATCATGCCATGCATCCCAATACCTTATCATTATGTATGCAATATCAAATAAAATCATCTGAGTGGATTAAAATATTACTGTTACCTGTAGGTACATGTGCAAAGTGTTTTATCAATTCTATAAGAGGTCTTATGTAGCTAGTTTGTCTTGACCTAGTGACAAATATAAGGGTCAAGTGTATATTGCGTATAACTATTAATTGTAACAATTATGCCACATTTTAATTGGCTTAAAACATATTAATGATACTTTTGGGAATACCCTATTGGGCCTAGCTAAGCCAAAAGTGTAATAGAGACTACCTAATCTTGTCAATTAGCCTTTACCCTTCATCTATTGATGAACCACTATGTTATCTTCTCGATAAAAATCCCTAATCCTAAAGGTAAGAAGAATTATAGGATTGTGGAATAGCAATTTTGGGACCCAACAAGTGTCATGGTTTTTGGCTTCATTTTTTGTCCTAGTCTTTTGATAAATTTTTACCTATTTATGTTAGGATGAGCTCTAGAGTTAAGAGTAGAAAGGACCCCAATTCACCAATTTGTAATTATTATGAACCCCATGTGAAGAGAATGAAGGGGATAATATCTAAGAAGATAAAATTGATTGGGAACCAAATAATGAAATTCACATAATGAAGAGATACTCTATTGCTAGTATCAATTATGTTTGAGAGGGTTTGTGAACAATAGTGGAAGGAATTCATGTCAACGCCTTTGTAATTGTATGAATATAATTAAGAATCATCCATTGACTATGGGGTACACTTCTCAACTTCAATGTAGATTTGAAAACCATTGTAATGGCACACTTCTCAACTTCCATTTAGATTTGAAAAGTATTGTGAAGACACTCTAGTTCCTATGCCTAACATTCATTTCCTATTTATTATTGGATCATTGGTACCTAATGTGTATGTGATTCTCTACATAATTATGGTCAACACTCACCATTCTAATTGCATGCCATTAGTGGATATCACATTTTTTTTGCATGATTACGGGTCTCACTATTCTCTTTGCATGATTATTGATGATATCATTATTTGTTACATATTATTGGTGGTTATAATCATTATCTTTGTGGGCTATTGGTGGATCGTGTCATTGCTTGTTCACATTCCCAATATGTATTCCTAATAGATATGTTGTCTAGGCATTAATCTTGTATCACACCCTATTATTTTGCGTGATTTTGTAAATTACCTACTTGACCATCTCTTGGTATATAAGGGTGGTCCTTAGGGCTAGTTGTATTGACATCAATGCTTTGGAGAGCATGTAGAGTTCTCTTAGTGATTATAATGACACATACCTTCATTGTTGCATTCTTGAAAAATGTATAATTGAGGACTTTTATCACTCTATAGTTCAATCTATATTAGTCATTAACTAAATTTATAAAATATAAACTATCCACATTTGGGATGTTCGTAACATGTATTCTTCAATTATCATAATTTTTATTGATAAGGTATTATGATTTAAAATGGAATCCTAATATGATGTGCTAAATCCCAATTATTAAATATGTAGATCTAGTTTTCTTTCAAGATAAAAAAATATGTTATGTTTATTGATAATGTTATGATTGATATTGCAATCATTATTATATGTTACTTGAATCTATGATAGTAGTTAAGGTCAACTCATGTTGCATGGAGGGAAAATGGTAATTGCTTATAATAATAAATTTTGAGCTTAAAATGAATTATGGTATTTGTGGATTTCAAACATGGTTAATTAAATCGTAAGAACATAGGAAATGTTTGGTTCA
Organism: Sequoia sempervirens; assembly: GCA_007258455.2. NCBI lineage: Eukaryota > Viridiplantae > Streptophyta > Pinopsida > Cupressales > Cupressaceae > Sequoia > Sequoia sempervirens. Next base: position 832,171,714 of record VDFB02271358.1, on the reverse strand, counting down.
AGTCCTTTTTAAACAACATTTAGATCAAATCAATTTTTATATGCCTTATTTTATGTTAGCTCTCTTTAGGCATGTATGGCCTAACCGTTCACTTGTTTTGGATCTTGTAGCCTTGTTTCATGTCAAGTGAGGTTGAAACTTAGTGTTGAAGGTTAATTATGTTAGTATGCTCATACATGATCCCTTGGGTGGCCATGGTGTCAATTTTGGTGACCTTAGGAACCACATTGTTCTCTAGAGGTTACGTACACTATCCATAATTGCCTATCATTACACATGGGCAATTCTACTAGCAACACAAGTGATCCTAGGATAGCTTAGGTGATTGCCAAATAGTTTGAGTGAATTGCATTAGTAAAGGTGATCCTTAGATAATGAGCACTTCTCAAAAAAAATTGGCAAGAGTTTTCAAAATGAAAGTTGTCCCCTAGTGCTTACCTTATCTATCAATCACCTTAGTTTACAAATGTTTGGGGTTTCTTGTAAGTTAATTTGTTTGTGTTGAAGGTTGTGTCCTTATATGAACATAACTAGTCGGCTATTTGACTATTTTATAAATGTTTGGATGTGACATGATTGGGTTGAGAGATGAGACAATATGACACTTTCATTTCAATCCTTTAGTTCATGAGAATAAAATCATGGCCTAATGCTTGGTCATTGTCACTAGAGACAACTTTTTCCTCTTGTATGGCCATTAGAGTGAAGGTGTCATGTCACAAGGTTAAGATCTTCTCTTAGTGTCATCATGCTTGGTGCATTGATACAAAATTTATTTCAAAAGATAGAAATCCATGCATACTTTTAATTGTGAAATCTTTCAGAATGGGAAAGGTGTCTTCTTTAAATTTTATGGATCAATATTCTTTAACATTCCAAGTAGCACAATCTTTTTTTTTTTTCTCAAGTTCACCATTGTAGAACTCAATAGTAACACCTATTTGTTCTAGGTTATATTTTGACTATACTCTACTAAAGGAACATTGACTTTCTCTTCATCATCTACTAGAATGACTAGAAATGTGTAGGCACATAACATACACAAAAGTTTGATGATTTGGTCGTGTCAATATTCAACTACTCATAGTTGGAATTGCATTAATAGAAAAATGACCATTTGATATAACCTCATTTGTTGGAACAACTTTGTTAGCATTGTGATTGATTGAATGAATGAATGCTTTTAATTGCATCCACGAGACCAGCCGGCCTATGGGACCCAAGATACAGAACTGAAACCGCTTTTTTTGCAACATGAGGGATTTATTTTCATTTCATTTTTCTTTCTATCATGTCTTTTTCTGTTTCAAATCGTATGGGATAAGAATTTTGACTTGGAGATAAGAAGCAAGTATTCTGCGTTGGATCATCATAGGCTACTAATGCTATCTAAACCACCATAGGGAGTGGAGTTCTACAACATTTGGAGAAACATTCTTATGACAACAAAGTGGCGGCTACCTTCGTATCCAACATCATTGATATATTATGCGATAAAGAAATTGTCAAATCCGTTACAATCAGCTGCAATCATAAGCAATACAAAAGTGAGGCACTCAAAGTAATAAGCAAATACTATGTATAGGCAAATGATGACGACCTGGGAGATGTGTTTCCCATTAAAGCTATGGTCGAGTCTTCAACAATGAGAAGAGTTGAAAATCTATTGTGAAAGGGGCCAACTAAAACATCCTTGGACAAACTGTGACAATATATGGACAACAAGACCCTCGTGAGGAAGGAACAACACACATGATTGAAGCTGTTAGCTGAGGGATTGTTCTACATTTTCAACTGTAAATGTGTGGATGTTATAGCTCCACTAGTAGCGGTAAAGATGCCTGAATCAATCTCGTAAAGGATTTTTGTTGTTTCTGACATTTTATGATACTAGCCTTTGTGCCAAAAGAAGCTTTTAAGACGTGGGCTTGCATGCTTTGATACCAAAGAGCTTGCATGCCAAGAATCACAATAGACTATGAATCTCTACATCTGATGCATTGTTATAAAGGCTTTGGTATTAATATAATGGGAACTATCCCCAAGACAGTGACTTGCAAATCTCTCTCTCTATATACAATCTTTTCTTTTTCTTTTTGTTCTTTATTCCATTATAGTTTATCCCCAAGACAATGACTTGCAGATCTCCTCTTCCCAATTTATTTTTTATTGTATTTCATAGTAAAATATATTATTTTAGTCACAAATTCAAATTTTGTTTTACTCCAATCGGCTTGAAGTTCAAGGACCAAAAGGTTACAAGAACGTTAACATTGGCACTACTTCTCACTTGCATATTAAATATAAAATAATAAGTGCATAAATGATAAAAATATAATATTGAATATTGAATATAAAAGGACAGACAATCACTTCCATAAAATTGGATCATGCCTCAATGGGTTCACATTCATTCTTTTTCTTTCGATTACAATATTTCCATATTCAAGTGGATATCCTCATAGTTGCAAGGGGTTAGCATTGAACACATACTGCCCCAATGAACTTGGACCATGTGTCAATAGGTTCAAATTCATTTTCTTTCTTCACATTACACTACTTCCATGAATAGAAAACCAAAGTGGACATCTTCAAAATTGCAAAGGTGGTATCTTTCGCATACCTGAGTTTTTTTAATAGTGTATAAGCCTCCAATTGTTGAAGCCATTCATTTAGTTCCTTGTAGGTGATAAAATATTGGGATGTAAGATTGATTGCACCTTAAATACTCTGGTATTGTAAGGAAAAATAGAAGTTATTGCATGTATTGTAGGATGTAATTGGAGGTGGAGCATTAGGTCACCAAAATCGGAGAAAACTTCTCTATTCTTCCAAACCTTTTTAGGCAGTCCTTCAAACTTACGAAAAAGAAAAGTTTGTCCTCATTAGATGTCTTAGATTTCTATTGTCTCTTGTCTAGATGCACTGATATAAATGTAGGATTTAAAATTTCTTTCCAACATTTGTAAAATGAGTAGCCATGCACAACTAGAACTCATTGTGGAAATCAAGAGCTAAGATAATTACTTGTGAAAGCAAATTCTATGGATTAGTGCAAGACCAAGAAAGTATGTCTTGACAAATGCACCAGTGGTCTTTGCCAAGCCCAATAGTTACACTATACACCCCACAAACTAAGAGATAAATCTACTTAATTAATCCATGAGTTATGCTGAATAATAAAAATGAAATAGACATGTATACAATTACCACTACAATTTCAATTGAGACAAGATAGCAAGAGATCTCAAGAAACCAACCGACATAGAAATTCAATGTTATGTTATTCTCATAAGTCAAATCTCAAAAAAGGATAATATGGCATTGAGAATGTATATAGATGACAAAATTATGTTTGGATCGACAAGTTATTTCCACTGAAACCAAGAGAACATGTATATGCATATATATACATAATACTTATACACATACACATACACATCCACATACATGCACATGCACACACACGTGTGCTATGTGCGTGTGTAACCAAAGCCTTTAAGCTAAAGAATACCATCATGGGATACTAAAAATAATAACTTTAAGCCCAATAAGATGTAACCTTCATATTGAGAACGCCAATGGAAAATGATGAATAATTGAAGTTTAATATGTAAATAATAAAGAACAAATCTAAGAAAACAACTTGAATTGAAAAATGAAAAACATCTTTTCAATGGAATGACAAAGTTTACACAACTTGTCATTCCTCAAGCATAAAGCTCTCTTTCAGACTTTAGTGAATCTTCGTTACCCTAAAGTGGCTAAATAGCAAAAGTTATGCTTCCTATATGGTTCACATCATATTGCTACTTCAGACTCTCTTATCTGATTTTTACCATTTTTAAAGACGTTGAATATATGATTGAAAGATCTAGAACAAATTGAAAGATAAATTAACTGTTACACATCCTGCCAAGATTCCATTCGTGAGAAAGACCAGGTTGCCACTTGCATAAAAGGATGAGGTTAGATTCAATGTCCAAAAGTAGATCTTGGTAGAGTAGCTGACCCTTCAACCTTGGCATCAGGCAAAAAGGAAATACAATTGTTTGGGGAAACCCTTCAGATTTTGTTTCAAATGCGCTTCCTAATAATTGACATATACACATACTAATTAATAGAAGGAAAAATACATCTGGGAAAGGAAAGGAAAGAAAATGAAATGTCTTTTTAATGTCCACAACATGTGCAACCATGTACCTAACTGTACATATACTGCAAGGTAGCTTATATCATATGAGACCACCCTGTGCGACTGTGCTTAGACTACAGGGTGCATAATGCACATACCCTTTTCCCTTTGGAATTCAAACCCATGCCTCACCCCTACAAAAGCACAAGATCTTCACCATCAGGTCCATTCTGTCATTAAGGTTTTCTATCCTCAACCTATCGTGTAAGACCTCCACATTGAATCATCTTTTGCATCAAGGGTCGCTACCCTCAACTATTGTGCAAGGCCTCCACATTGAATCTTCTTTCTTTTGCCGGAGAGCAACAAATTGCAAAGCCTCACTACGAACTTGATAGAGATAGCATGCCCATGGATAGTTGCCTGGGGCATTCCATAATGGAACATCTTCAAACACAGTCTCTTCTACAAGATTTGAATGCACACAAAAAATAGTATTCGAGTCTGGTTCCATATATCCTGCTACAGAAACACAGCCAATTGATGTGTACCCTTCCGGGGCTCTTGGAACCCAAATGGATACTGGTCTTACAAAGTCATTGATGCAGTTTCTCCATACCTGTTAAATACACACTTAAAATTCAAATTTCATTTGTGAAATACTAGAAACAAGAGTAACTAAAAATCATACAGGCATAGACGAAAAGCATGCATGGCAGTCAATGTTACCATACTTTTTTTTGTGATGAATACTAGAATAGCACCACCTTACCAGATCAAAACCTGTAGGCAAAGCAAATGCTTTCTTGTTGTATCGGTAAACAACAGTAACTGTTGGTGGGTGTTTTCCAACATGAGCAATATCCCCAACTGAGATAAATCTGGAAAAAACATAATAGAGATTGATAGCGATTTACATTGCTGCAACTGCAGAAAATCTAAACAAAAAATTTGTTCTAGATATATTTAAGAAACTTAAAAAACTGAGGCGATTGTGTGCTTTGCCAAAAGACAGAAAAAAAATAAAATTTGAAGTACTAGACAGTAAATAACAAGATTACCCCTCTGGGCATACTGCACGCCAAATACTGCAGCATTGTTTATATTGGTCATCCTATAATACACACAAAATAAAAACCGTCATAACCCTCACAAATTCAACTCATGCATTTCAATTTCATAATATCAACAAAATGTACTCAATTGCAGCGAAAAATTGGGAAAATAATTTGACTTTCAAAATTGACTAAGATGATCATGATTATTATGCATATTAACACAGTTGATTGACACTAGAATTAAAATAAAAATTGTAACTTCTGCAATCATCCAAATACTGATTGCAACAAAGATGCTCTACTTCTCTTCGAATATTTTGAAAATGATTATGGTTACATTCAGAGTGATTAAAGACAAGCATTTCAAACTATATTGGAGGAATTCAAATAACTGAATAGAATCTGTTGATCATTTTGCACTTTCAAGTCTACTTTTGTTACCCCAGGAAAGATATCTGTCTGACTTCAAGAATGGAATTGGGCATTGAAAGGAATATCTGTCAAATATAAAAATGATGAGGGATACCTGGAAACTTAAAAAAAGATCAAAGTGGTTTGAGAATGGACATCCACAGGTATGAGGCTATTTTATTTATTTTTATTGAAGAAGTTTTCAAATATGGCTCATGTGAGCAACTGATTACAAATGAGACTAATACTTAGCTCTTTATGAGCCTGATGAGATCAATACTAAGCTCCTTACATGCATTAATAAGACCAATACTTAGCTCCTTTGAAGCATTAACACTAAATAACGACTTAGATATCCATCCTAGAACTCAACAAGAGAATACCAAGAGTCACAACTTAGTTACAACTTAGAAATCCACATGCGATTTTACATCCACACTAGAAGCCAACAATGTAAGACCAAGAGTCGCAACATAGAATCCCATATTAGATGTCCCTTTGGGGATTTGAGAAGAATGAGAACCCAACATTTTAACCAATTCAATTCAATTCCTTGGACAGTTTTTTTTGGACTTGCAAACGTCTTATATGATATTTGTCCTGGAGGTTTCCAAGATAGCCCTAATAATACAGGTATTACTATTAAAAGCAAGTGATTCGAATGGAGAGAAAGATATCAAATAACATTCTACACCCTTACAATGCATTGGAGAAGTCCATCACTACTTTAGTAGAACCAACTAAAGCTTCCACTTACCTGGGTTTTATGAGATATCTCAATGTAACACTGAGAAGTAGGATTTAATGTGTTACAGAAAAAGAAAAACATGGACAAACATCAGAAAAAAGGAGAATATGACTCCATCCCCACATAAATAGAGACGTGTAGAACTGTAACCTGATTATGGAAGATGAAATAGTTGGTCTTCCATGTGACAGTTTTGTCTTTTAGGAGTTGCATCAACTAGACAAGGTCAGTTTTGGCTTCTTAACTCATAACTAGGCTGTCATCCCTCAAGCGAAGGGGAGAAGAAAGCATGTGTGGTGAGGTTGTTGATGCCTGGGGAATACAGCATTTGTATCATAAAGTGCCAATTCAGGTGTTTACACTGAAATTGATTCTGAGTTGAGCAAACCACAACTAAGTTAAGTAGTAGGTTTTCAAATGTTGATGATGGCCTTGGAATTAGCATTACTCTCTGGTATCATTCATGATCACAAAAACACAAGTGAAAATTTCATACGAGCAATATTATTTGGAAATGGTAAAAGTGAAAGCATCCAGAAGTAGAAAATAAACAATGCTGTGTAGAGATTCCCCACTTTTAACCACATGCTGTTAGCAAGAGGTCATTCAATCAAATAATGTGAACATGGGCTTAATGGCAGAAATTCTGAATTCTAGATTCTATATCAACCAATATCCATTACTAAACTTCTTGCCCAAAGGAGAGTTAACTCGCAATAAACAATAATAATGGTGCTTATTGTCTGATGATTCAAACAAAACTCATCTACAAACCAGATAAAGAAAACATAATGACTGATGCTCCATTTTGAGAATAATCTATCATAATGGCAAAGCAACTCTCAAGGATTAAATTGCAAAGCAAAAAGCAAATGACTTGGAATGCTATAAAAGCATTAACCTAAATCAAAATGATTTCTTGTCAAAATCATCTTTAATATAAAATACTCTATAAATTCTATGACAATAGGCTTGCAGATGACACAGGTAGAACTAAAACTAATAAGGATACAAAAAGTATGTATGGAGAATCTAAGTAGACACGAAAATATACCATAAATGAAATAACTGTTAGGTTAGCAAAAAAGCAATAGTATTACACAAATATGTGATTTGCAAAAAGTGTCTGCACAAAGAGTGCTTTCAGCAAGAAGAACAATGTCCTTATCAGTTATCAGTACTCAAAAATATATGACAAAGTACATCCATATGACACATTTATTGACAAATGCATAAGTAAAAGGACTAAATCATGGTAATAGATAGAAAAAATAGAATGGCTATATCCATCCCTCATGGTGTATGCAAACTAGAGGAAATTCATGTGGAAAGGAAACACACTAACTTAAGCAAAGAAAACCACAGAGCATGGATTAAAAAACGGGTTGTGCATAAAGTATCCCTTCTATAGCATAAGCAAGAAACTAATGAATAACCATTCCCTGCTAGCATTGAAATATGTTACTCAAGGTTTACAGCTCTGTGCATCTTCCCTTCAGTGTTGTTCCATATAGTCTAGACAAGCTAGGAGGAGGAATGAAAGCAGCAATGTGAAATACAGATGCTTATAAAATGCAGTTGGAAAAGAAAATAAAGCAAGTACCCTTAGGAAACCTTTTCAACCATTTGGTAACAATGTAGAAGATTGAAAGAAAGAAAGAAATTATGTCGAATGTCCACAGATGAGTCAATGGTGAGAAGATGTATATCTGACTCTGAAGCATGACTTGCAAAGATAAAAGAAAAGGAGCGGCTAAATAATCTCCTATTCCATAAAGCAATATAAATAAATAAAAATTGCTATTTCTGGTAACCTGGAGACACATCTAGGTTACCATATGCAATGCTCATTGTATTCTAATAACATCCTCAGAGAATCCCTAAAGCATTGCACGGTTGCACCTTATACAACCACTAAGGGACCTCAGAAAGTAATTGGTGGTTATGGATTCTGTCAGTTTTTTGTACAGCATAATTGAAAACTCTGTTATAGTTCTTCAATTTCCATTTCTTTTGCATTTTCCAACAAGAAGAGCACCATTCTGGTTTCTGACCTTAAAAATGGGAAGTTTTTCTTATACAAATGTACTTTAAAGATGCATTCAAATGAGAAACAATTTAGCCAATAATAGAACTCAGGCAAGAGAAGCATGCCCAAACACAGAATGCAGTAAATTCATACATGACAAAGAAAACATCGGAATCTTGAATCCTGGTCACTGCTCCAAATGTTTTGGAAACTCATACAATGCACTCTGAACTTGTCATCTAGGTTATATTTGGAACCAAGCTGTAAAGAAATTCATAAATTATAACATACCAGTTTGGGACAAAGAAAACATCGGAATCTTGAATCCTGGTCACTGCTCCAAATGTTTTGGAAACTCATACAATGCACTCTGAACTTGTCATCTAGGTTATATTTGGAACCAAGCTGTAACGAAATTCTCTGGTTCGACAAGTCACTTATGTCACTACCTTTATGTTGAGAACTTGCCTCTGCTTCTCTGCCCATGATGCCAACAGATTTGCTATCTGAAATTCCTTTTGTTTTTACTTGTGGTAAGTAAGTTGAATGTCCTTGATCACCTAGCATCTGTTACCAAAAAATAACATTGTGAGCTATGAAAGCATATTACATTCCTATGTATTAGCATAGTCGATCTATCCATCTATCCATCTCTCTATAAATATAAAACCATTTATTCAAGAAAGTTTATGCATTGCATAATCCCTCTTCCATGCTCACTACAAGCTGGGGTCAGAGAAGCTAGAAAGAAAGAACTCAGAGAAAACTAATGTAGAGGAAGCAACATGCATTATGATTAAGTAATAAGAACAACAGGGAAGGAGTTGGTAAGAGGCCTCTACCTTGTTGTGTTCACTACAAATGAAAAACACTAAAACAAAAGGGAGTGAACACAAGTGGGAGCTAACAACTACAGATGGACACTGGAAAATGACAGGCAATTGTGCCATTTGTTTATTAATATTTATTGAATGGAACAAAAAAAAAGGAAAAATATAAAAACATCAAAGCTATAAAACGTGTAGTAGAAATTAGAACCCTCCAATATGTAGGTAGGCAAAAGAAACTGTCGTAACAGAAAACTGCAATAGGAATTTCTGAAGGATCCAACCACTGTCCCATGACAAATCACATGGTGAGATCGACCGAAAAGAAAGAACACTATTGTAACACGGAAGCTATACAATGTGCACTAGACCCTTCCAATATGTAGATGGGCACATGCCACAGCAGAAAGTTTCATGCATGTCAATAAGAATTAAAACTATGATGTCTCAAATATCATATCAAATATTAATGCCATGCCAACTTTACTGTACCATCTAACACAGTAAATTCTTTACCCTAAATTTAATGGTATCACAAAGCGTTTGAAGTTTAAGTCCCTGTCCGTCTGTAGTACTTTGATGAAATCTCCAGTGTGCATGTCCATCACCAAAGAGAATGGAAAGGTCTCTTTTTTTTGACCCAACTACACCCTCCTATTATTTTCTTAGAAAAAAGTATGCCTAATTATTACAAGAGATTCATAGAATATCAGGTTCAGATAAAATGGCACATAGACCTCACCTGGAAACTAGAGAGTCTATTGAGTGATTGATTTTTCTTCCAAAGGTTCTCTATGAAAGAATAGATCATTGTCGCTTGACTTATCCATTCCTCTTCATTTGCTCCCAATGATTTTATAACTCTAACAAAGCATTTAGACTTTTCAAAGCTTTTTAGATGAAAAATTAGATGAGCAGGCTTCTGGTAGCTTCCCATTGCTAATTCCAAGGCTAGCAACTCTTCCCATGGAACATCCCATAGAATTTTACATGGTTTTGTAAGCATTTTATTTGATGATGGGCACTGAAAACATAGGAACAAACACTTTCATAAGTGCCTTAACCTGCCATGACAATATTTCAAAAGATGATGCAGTCTAAAAGGATAAGCTCCACTGACAGTCTAAAAGGATAAGCTCCACTGACTAACCTGCACCATCAGGATACGCCTATTTGTGACCAACAAAATCCGGTGATTTGATACCTCAAAATGTTCCTCGTATAAATCTGACCATGCAAATTTTGAAGGTTCCATGAAAATATTTGTGCATCCAAAATGTCTCCTTTCTTCTGCAAAGTAAAGCACCATCTGCAAAGTCAACAACATACAAATCAATGTTCTCTCTTTACAAGATGGCTTTGGAAGTTTAACTTTTTAATAGTGCTCAGCAATACATAAGAAACTAGTGCAATTCGTCCATTAATATGTCCAGATAATTTGAAGATCAATAAAGCACTAGAATGTGAATGGAAACACATTGTCATTGATGGCTTGGTTTGTTGGTGTTTAGATGGTGCTGTTTCAGCGCCCACCTAGTTTCAGGCTCTTGCAGGGCTGGTGGGTTTGTGGGCCACTTTACTCGTGCACTTGGACTGTTGGTTGTTAGGGGACGGGCCCCCCTGTTTGTGTTCCCACTAGCTGGGCCCGGTTAATGCCAATAACTCAAGCTGAGGGCCCATTTAAAACCTCAATTTACAGAAAAAAATACATGAAACACATTAATTTACAGGTTAAAGCATAAAGGTGACATGCACTAATTTCTTGAAGAGATTCTCATTCAACCCTGATAATAAGTACACAACTGATGAAATTATTGAATTGGGCTGTCAAACTTTTGAGGATAGATGATCCAAATATTGATTTTTTTAACAGCTTTTCTGTAAGATTGTTGATTTCAACAAATTCACTCACTTGTGTTTATTAGTATTTAAAAGCTATTGTTTTATTGCCATACATATGTGTGTGTGATATCCTTATTGTAAATACATTTATATAGCATAGTGAATCAAATAATTAGACTAAAACTACATTTGGCATCTGCATACAAACACAATTGGACTGGACTATAGTTTACATAAATCAACACTGAGAACCAAACTAAATTTCTGAAATCAGTAATCATGGTGTTATTGTCATTAATGTTTATATCATATTGGTATCCTTAGAATTATTGCAAATGGTCAAGTTACAAAACCTTAACAAATATTCCACAGATATTCTTGTCCATAAATAGATAAAATATAAATACAATAATCTGTAGGAAAGTAAAAATTCCCAAGTAAAAAGTGAAAAGGGAAATGACCTGCCCAGATGCTGCCCTTTCATTATATTCTTCAAGAATTCCACTACCCCGGATGGCACGTGGGATCCTAATCCTATTTGAAACAGATTTGTTTCCAAATACCTGAAAACATGTTGTACAACTTGCACCAATACCATGCACAGTCAAGGAAACAAAGTCCAAGACTCCACTCATAGGCTGAACAATAATACCCAAGAATGCTCTCCCAAGACCATGTACAAGACCAATAACACCATGTTCTCTTGCACTTGCCAAAGGTTTAGTTAACACTCCAGAGAAACCAAATGCCACACCCTGTGCTAAAGCCTCAGTGCCTTGTAAAATGCCATCACCAACTCCTGTAATTTTCCTTGAAGAATCCTACAAAAAATCCACAAAAATGTCATATAAGGACAATGAATATGTTCATATTTCTCAAATCTGTGGAATTTTCCTCAATTTAAATATAATTTTTATGTTCACCTGTTTTATACGCAGCTGAAGGAATTGTCCATCTGTGGAAAGTTTGGCAAGTCCTTTACTCAGAGATGCCAATGTTGAGCTTGTCATACCAAGTAAATCTACTCCAAAAAGCAAATGCAGGGGATTATGTATCAAATCTCTCCAAATTCGGTGGGTAATTGATGGTAAGACAGCACTTTTTCTCATGAACACGTGTCTGTGAACAACTTTCCTAAGATGGATCTGACAAAGCAAAGAGTTGCGATGATCAGGAACATTACTTCAAATGCCGACTTGTTTTCTTTCCATTTAACATGAAGACTTAAAACAATCAATCTAAGATCACAATTATTGATCCATAAATTCGATCAGAATTATTCATTAGTGGAAGCTGAATTGAAATGTTACACTAACCTGCATTTTGACTATATTCCCAATAGTGTCAATTACAGGACTCCAAATACCAAGCACTCCATGAGGCCTCTGGGCAGGTGCTGTCTCTAGTGAAAACTTTAACCTCATTTCTGCTATATCAATCAAACTAACCCATAAAACAAAGTAGTTAAGTAAAGTTCAACCTCAATTACATTGACATAAAATAGATTGTCCATTTTCATCTTTCAGTGATCTGAATGAGATTAAAATTGCTCTAAATAATGCCAAACATTCTTATAAAATCCAGAAATAAGACATTTCCAATGTTCGTAGTTAAGAGAGTGAGATTAATGCAATGTAGTTTTTGAGCTGGTATAATATGCTTTACTAGGTGTATTGAATATCATATACTTTATTGAGTTTTAAGATTGAGACATGAAATGTTAACCGGAAACAGTTGCATAGGTACACAAGTGAAAACTTATGTAGAGGTTTTACCATATATGGCGTGTGGGGAACCGAATAAAAGAATAGAAAGATAGAATCTTAGTTTAACATCTATTAAAAAATTGCTATATGACTGGAAATAGGGGAGGAAAAATGATTAACTTTGAATCCCTAGGAACGTTTGTAAAAATTCTAGAAATCTAAGCACCTGCAAAGCATTGGAAATTCAATGAGACAACAAGAAATGGAATGGTTCCCAGTTACGATGAATCTGAGCTATGAAAAAATTCTTGTGGATGTCAGATCTAGGTAAATTTGTTCTTGCTTCAATTAAACTAAAATGTATGATGACCTATTACAAGCCTCTATAGAAAATATTGGATGAAACATGTGGTTACCATATTATGGATAATTGGATTTAAGTTATTAATACCTTTACTAATTCAATGATAGATCAACTAATTGGGTAAAACCCATCAATGCACATTCTGATTGGATGTTGGATCTAGGTAAATTTGTCCTTGCTTCAATTAAACAAAAATAGATGAAAAAGTTCAATATAAACATTAGGTATGTTTTCAATATAGTCATTGGCACAAGTCCTTGTATGACCCATTACAAGCCTTTAAATAAAACATTGGATAAAACATGTGGTTACCATATTATGGATTACTGGATGTAACTTATCAATACCTTTACTAATTGAATGATAGATCAATTGATTGGGTAAAACCCATAAATGCACATTCTAAGTGGATGATAGGAAAAGCCCACATGGTTCACGTGATAAATAGATGATTAACACACGAATAGACATAATAGTATAACTTGTATTTTTTGTGATAAAATCAATGATTATAGTAAAACCCATGAATGCGCATGATAGTTAGTTTGGCTAGTATAACCCATGCCAATGCCCATAAAGACCATGATAGTCACACAATTGAAATTTGATTGAAATCCATGAGTCAACCATGAGTTAGTATCTAGCCATCCAATAAGGGGTGATCTAGATGGATATTAAAAGCATGAGGTTCCCTGTAGCATAGTGGCTTAGCACACATAGTTCAAAAGTAGAGTAGGCATTGTTTCATTTGTTCCCCTAGTGAGGCAGATGAGGGAAACATCATCTATGTGCAATTTCACACAACACGCACTTTTGTGCATTAGTTTAACATCAACAACTTTCATGCCATGATATTCCTTTGCACACACATCTTGCACCAAGATGCATTGCACAAGCATGAAGGCTTATGGCCAAATGGTTTCGTGCACATTCACACAAGCATAGCTATCAATAGCTCTATGCAATCAAGTACAAAAAATTTGCACATGAACCCTTTGATCATGTTGCACAACTTGAAAAGTTTGTATAACTTTCAACAATAGTACTAGCTCCTACACAAACATCTCCACATTGTGCATGATCTACACATGGAAGCACTTGCACCTACATCAATATGTTTAGTTCAACTCCATATGTATCCAACTCTTGGCCACATCAGCTCCACATGATCATGCTATTCAACTAGTACCATATTTGTTTGACACTTGGCATAACCCTAGCTACATGGGAAGCACACCATACACATGCCACTTGTCAAGTTTTTACTTGTGGGCCTAGTTGACTACCACTATATAAAATAATCCTTATACATAGTTTAGGTAAAGGGTTTTAGTAATGTTCCCTTTTATTTGACCTTAGAGAATAATTAAATGATTAAAATTAAGTTGTCAAACAATAAATAAATTAAGAGACGACCAAATTTTATTAATTCTTGTGTGCATATCATTAATGAATTAAGTGGGATTTATTTAAAAGGGGGATTTAAATGCTTTTAAAAAGTATACTTTATAAAAAGTGTTAAGTGTTATTTTAAAGGGGAGATATAAGTGAATAATAAAGTATACTTTATTATTATATAGTTGTGCACCAAAAAGGAGGGAAAAGAAAATGAAATTAAAGTAAACAAAATGAGATGAAGTCAAATGCAATTGAATATTATAAAAGGGCATTTTTGGAATTCATTTCATAAGGATTGATCATTTTCTCTCAACTTGGCTCTGTGCTTTGGCTTTGGATGTGAAACCTAGGGTTTTGCTGTAATTTCAATCTTGGAGAATGTAGCCTCTCTTCGATTGTGCTTCCTATAGGTGAGAAAGATCACCTGAGGGTTGCAGTTAATTAGTGGCTTCACACGAAGGTCACATTTGAGCTTATTTGGAGTGAAAAATCTCAGAAGTTTACAAGGGTTTGAAGAGCAGATTTCAGATTGTTGAAAGAACCATCATTGGAGACACATATTTTAAGAAACATCAAAGAATATTGTGCAAAATCAGAAGTCAATGCACTGCTACTACAGTGACGTGAACATTAATGCTACAGTGCCGCTACAATATTATGCTGTTATGTGAAGACTAAGTTATTTTCCTGATTCTCTTGGCTGCAACGTTTTGCTTCATTGGGAGTTTGTATCTACTTATATTGGCTTCTAAGAGGGACGTGAAGATCTATAGGTAGTCTTTGGCTCCTTCGAACTGCTACAGACCATTATCAGGCCATAGCGTGAACTAGTCCAGGTCTGAAAGCTTTGTAAACTCATTTAAATCTGCTGATATTTATCATATTGGTGAATATTACAACTCTTTTATGCTTTTGTTCATTTCTGAGCACTGTATGAGTCTTGCCTAGGCGTCTACAGTCTGCAATTTATCTTTTGGGTATTGTTATTGCTGCTATCATTATTAGTTTGCAAACATTGTTTCTCTATAGCATTCCTTGAACAGTAAATGTGTGCTTATCAGCCCTAATACTGTTAACTATTGCAAGTTTGTAAGGTTGTTGTCCATTCTGGGCAAAGTATGAAATGTCACTACTGCTAATATAAACCCAGATTGCAACGCTGAGGTCTGATATAGCATTTGGGATATGGTAATCTACTATTTATTGGTTATTCTGAGTTTGTACAAGTCTGATTATAATTTCTGAGCAATTATATATTACAAATCAGTCATAGTTGAAGTTGGAACGTCTTAGTAATGATTTTCAGATTTTTATCTGCATTGTACATTGAATGTCAATCAAAATACATACATGTTATGCAATATGTTTGACAAAATGCCCCTTGAGCAAAACTGAAAAAATTAATATAGCAAATCGCAAAGACAAAACTCAGATCGGGGTGGGACATTATAGTGGTATCAAAGTGGTTTCCTGCCATCCTGTTGGGTGAGTCATTGAAATTCAGAACAAAGGAAATATGGCTTTAGACAATTCCACGTTTGAATTGATGTAGAATTTGTATGATCTGATGAGGGATCCTGAAACTAAACGGGGATATTTAAAGCTATTTGGAAAATCTAAAAAAAAGGATAAGGAAAAAGAATTGCCTCAAAATGATTTTTAGCTTACAAGAATGGATTCAAATCTGATCATGGACAAGGAGTTGCAGCAGGCAACAAGAATGGATCAGAATGTGATGATGAACATATTGAAGAGCAGGTAGAAGAACATGGATTCAAATCTGAAGTGATTGATGATGAGATAGTTTTAAATCATGATAGTGGTTTGGTAGAACCCCAGGATGATATTATCAGCACTAATGGAGATGATATCAGCCTTGAGAACAATTCTGATTTTTGCAACAACAGTCAGATTTCTTTGCATCAGCATGAGATAACAGCCATGGCACATGAGGATGATGGTTGTGTGGGTTTGTCTAATGTTGATTCTCAAGATTTGGGTGATAATGATGAAATAGGTGTCATGGATTCAAGTCACAACAAGTTTGATTTTACCAATCTGACTTTGGAGGATGGGGATGAATCAAAAAATTTACTTGTTGGTGATGGGTCCCAGGATAGCTCATTGGATGAACATGCATATACTTTGGAAGAAGAAGTGTGCAAGGGCATTGTCAAATCAGCAGCTTCTACCATGTCATTTGAGCAATCCTATGTGGTACATAACAACAGTATTTTTGATGGTGTTGTGTGCAAAGTTGATGGCACACATGATGATGGTTACCAAACAGTGAGTGATGATGATTTGGCGTCTTATCATAGTGCTGATTTCAAATCAGAAGATTTGGGTAGAGATGTTTTGACACAAGGGTATCATCAATTGGTAGGGAAATTGAAGGTAAATGACAGTATGATTGCTACCGCCTTAGAGGATTTTGATGTTGCTCGACAGATGTTGGCAAATTATTGTTCAAGTACTCCTAAGGCAGGTGAGCACTATGATAATGGACTTTCCCCTGCAGAGTTTCAAGCACTTAGAGATGTAGTTGGGGTAATGAAGAATAATTACCTACAACTATTATTAGATAGAGATCATCTTCTCATGCTCGATGGTATCTATTATGATGCTCTAAAGGGAAAGGAAGAGGAGACCTCAAGCTCACCTCTGAGCTTGAGGTCACCATAGACTCTTTGAAGAGTGCTCAAACAACCCTTCAAGAGTCAAAGTTACAAATAGATGAGCTTATCGTGGAGTTGAGCTTAGCGCAGACGTTATCTCAAGCAAATACAGTTCCGATATCTATGACAGTTATTGGTGATGAGCATACATCCACGGGTAGTGGTAAGGAGCACATTGAGGATGTGGCTACATCCATTTCAATTACAGGTGCAGGTGACACAAATGGGATGAGTACTTTGGATGAGTTTAGCAGAGAACCATATGTTGCATCAGGTGTCTCTAAGGATTTTCTCATTTCAGGTGATGCGGAGAGGATTATTGATAGCTCTTGTGGTGAAGTAGTGGATTCTCTAGAGAGTTGTGTGATAGATCACTACGTTGCTCCATCTTCTTCACAAGAGGTATGCGGGGTATCATCTAGTTGGGAGATTGGTTCTCATGTTGATTTGTTTCCCTCTCTTGGAAGCAAACCAAATATTACATCGCATGCAACTGCTTTTGATTGATAGCTTATTGAGCCACGAAGATGGAGAGATTAGCTGAAGGTTACAGGAGAGAAGGTTGATTCAACCTTATCTCGATTTGATTGCACTCATAAGTATGTTGAGTGCCTTCTTTGGACAACAGAGTTTGAGGAGAGATGGTATGGGGTCTGTTGGCGTTTCAATTCGCACCTCTGGAATGCGGATTAGAAATGGACAGTTATGCATAGATAAATTGTTCTTCAAATTAGGAGGGGAAGCTCCCTCTTTGCTGATGTTGCTTAAAAGAAAGTAAACTAAACTAATTTGCCAATCTTTTTGTTCAGCTAAGAACACAAGGTTATAAAACTCAAGCGCCATAGCTGAGATTTTCTCTTTTAGGAGTTCAACTACGACTAAGCCTACTCTAATGACGTTTCTAACTACTCAAGTAAACGCAGAGCAAGAGAGTTAGAAATGAACAAGGAATGATTCTTTGACATAAATACTTAAATAAACTCTCTTCCAACACACATCTACTTACTTTCAATGCAAGTTGAAATAGAGATCATATAAGCATAACACATAAGATGGAAATCTGAGACATTATATCAGGGAAAAGTAGGCACAAGACTTTATTTTCTCAAATCTCAAGTAACAAAGATTACACTTCTGGGACAGCAAGATTGTAGCAAAATAGGCTTACAGTTTAGCGATCAAACCAGAATACGTTGACACAAGACACATAAATTGAACAATAACTTGCAGCTAAAGAGGCATGAAAGCTTGCTCTTACACTAACTGAACTGAAACTAAACAACAACTTGCAGGCAAAATAGGCTCAACAATTTGTTATCACAAGCATGGTTCAAGAAAAATGGGCAAGGCTGCCCTTATTTATACACAAGCAGAGGAGTAGGGAACCCTAAAATCTCCTTGCTTTTACAACTAATACTTGCCAACATGCAAGCTTTAGTTCTAAAACTAAAACAAGATAAGCATCTAACAACCTATGAAAGCATAAAAACAGGGAAAGTGCCAACTATTACATCTTGATTTCTATTCTCTCTCAAAGATGAGATAAGCCTAAGACGAGAATAAAAAGAAAGCGCGAGATAAGAATGGAAAGAAAGCTTGGATAAAGCTTCAAGTTCACTTTGCTTTAAATCTCAACCATGCCTACTAAAAAGCTGGAAACTGCCTCTTTATCAGGTGCATCAATACTATCTATAGCAAAATTCCGCTTTTCTAGGATCTCTTCACCTTTTGCAATTGAACTTAAAGAATCTTTGACCTCTTCAGCTGCTTTATGAGTTCTATTCTTGAAAAACATTGCTGCCCCAAAAGATGACTCATTAATTGATAACTTGGCGGCTCTACAACTTTACGCTTCTGACACTTCTCTTGATTTCCAATGGAAGAGTATTGTACAACTCTTTTCCAATACCTTTCCTTTTTCTCATATCACACCTTTTCACGCTCTTCAGCTGAGATGATGAATTTTTCTGTCCATGGTGGTGTTTGAAAAACACTTCTCAACATCATCCGGCCTGAGGCTACAAGATTGTTGGCGTTTAAATTCGCACCTCTGGAATGCGTATTTGAAACAGATAGCTATGCACAGATAAACTACTCTTCAAATTAGGAGGGGAAGCTCCCTCTTGCTGATGGTGTTGAAAGAAAGTAAACTAAAAACTAAGTTGCCTATCTTTTTGATCAGCTAGAGCACAAGGTTTATAAAACACAAACGCCGCAGCTGAGATTTTTTGATTTAAGAACTTCAACTACGACTAACTTAAGCTAAAGAAATTTCTAACTTCTCAAGTAATACGCAGAGCAAGAGAAACTAGAAATGAACAAGGTTGATTCTTTGACAAAGTGCTTCAATAAACTCTTTTCCAACAAACATCTACACACTTCAATGTAAGCTGAAATTAAGATCATAAAAGCATAACACAAATAATGGAAATTTGAGACATTATACCAAGGCAAAGGAGGCTCATGATTTTATTTCTCAAACTTCTAGAACAAAGATTATCCTAACACATGCATAGAACAAGAACTTGCAGCTAAAGAGGCTTGCAAACTTGTTCTTACACAAAAGGGGCAGAGATTATAACAACTACTTGTTGGCTAAAAGAGACTCAACAATTCGCTATCATAAACACAAGTGAACTGACACTGAATAACAACATGCTGGCTAAAAGAGACTCAACAATTTTCTATCACAATAACCGTTTAAGAAAACTAATGAGCAAAGGCTCTTATTTATAGGCAAGCAGAGGAGTAGGGAACCCTAAAATCTCTTTGCTTTTACAATCTAGGGCTTGCTTAGCAAGCAAGTTTTATTTCTAAATCTAGAAAGAAGATAACATCTAACACTTAAGAAAGCAGGAAAAGCGGGAAACGCCAACTATTACATTTATCTTCTTTCTCTTCTTCAAAGAATGGATAAGAATCGTTCCCAGAATAGAAAGAAAGCGGAAAGAAAGCTTCTAGATGAAAGCCGCTTTAAATCTCAATCATATCCGCTAAAAAGCAGGAAACTGGGACCTGATCAGGTGCATTGATACTATCTAAGGCAATATTCTGATTCTCCAAGATCTCCTCGCCTTCTGTGATCAAACTTAGAGAATCCTTCACTTCTTTCGCTGCTTTATGAGTTTTGTTCTTGAAAAACATCGCTGCCCGAAAAGATGACTCACTAATTGATAACTTGGCGGCTCTGCAACTTTATGCTTCTAACACTTCTCTTGATTTCCAATAGAAGAGTATTGCACAACTATTTTCTGATACCTTTCATTTTTCTCATATCACACCTCCTCGTGTTCTTCAGCTGAGATGATGAAGTTTTGATATAGTGCTAATTTGGTCTTAAACTCGAGGGGAGTGTACTCCATTTTGAAAACTTTGAAGAATGACTGTAAACTCGCCTATGTTCAGACAAGTTTTGAGCAACTTTCTATTTTTAGAAAGCTGGGTTTTCAGCCTCAAACGAAAAAAATTTTGGAAATTTTTCTGAGATATGGGTTTTTCTTAGAATTTCGTTGCAATACAACCCAGATCGCCCATTTTTCTGTCCATGGTGGTGTTTGAAAAACACTTCTCAACATCATCCGGCCTGAGGCTACAAGATTGTTGGCGTTTAAATTCGCACCTCTGGAATGCGTATTTGAAACAGATAGCTATGCACAGATAAACTGCTCTTCAAATTAGGAGGGGAAGCTCCCTCTTGCTGATGGTGTTGAAAGAAAGTAAACTAAAAACTAAGTTGCCTATCTTTTTGATCAGCTAGAGCACAAGGTTTATAAAACACAAACGCCGCAGCTGAGATTTTTTGATTTAAGAACTTCAACTACGACTAACTTAAGCTAAAGAAATTTCTAACTTCTCAAGTAATACGCAGAGCAAGAGAAACTAGAAATGAACAAGGTTGATTCTTTGACAAAGTGCTTCAATAAACTCTTTTCCAACAAACATCTACACACTTCAATGTAAGCTGAAATTAAGATCATAAAAGCATAACACAAATAATGGAAATTTGAGACATTATACCAAGGCAAAGGAGGCTCATGATTTTATTTCTCAAACTTCTAGAACAAAGATTATCCTAACACATGCATAGAACAAGAACTTGCAGCTAAAGAGGCTTGCAAACTTGTTCTTACACAAAAGGGGCAGAGATTATAACAACTACTTGTTGGCTAAAAGAGACTCAACAATTCGCTATCATAAACACAAGTGAACTGACACTGAATAACAACATGCTGGCTAAAAGAGACTCAACAATTTTCTATCACAATAACCGTTTAAGAAAACTAATGAGCAAAGGCTCTTATTTATAGGCAAGCAGAGGAGTAGGGAACCCTAAAATCTCTTTGCTTTTACAATCTAGGGCTTGCTTAGCAAGCAAGTTTTATTTCTAAATCTAGAAAGAAGATAACATCTAACACTTAAGAAAGCAGGAAAAGCGGAAACGCCAACTATTACATTTATCTTCTTTCTCTTCTTCAAAGAATGGATAAGAATCGTTCCCAGAATAGAAAGAAAGCGGAAAGAAAGCTTCTAGATGAAAGCCGCTTTAAATCTCAATCATATCCGCTAAAAAGCAGGAAACTGGTTCCTGATCAGGTGCATTGATACTATCTAAGGCAATATTCTGATTCTCCAAGATCTCCTCGCCTTCTGTGATCAAACTTAGAGAATCCTTCACTTCTTTCGCTGCTTTATGAGTTTTGTTCTTGAAAAACATCGCTGCCCGAAAAGATGACTCACTAATTGATAACTTGGCGGCTCTGCAACTTTATGCTTCTAACACTTCTCTTGATTTCCAATAGAAGAGTATTGCACAACTATTTTCTGATACCTTTCATTTTTCTCATATCACACCTCCTCGTGTTCTTCAGCTGAGATGATGAAGTTTTGATATAGTGCTAATTTGGTCTTAAACTCGAGGGGAGTGTACTCCATTTTGAAAACTTTGAAGAATGACTGTAAACTCGCCTATGTTCAGACAAGTTTTGAGCAACTTTCTATTTTTAGAAAGCTGGGTTTTCAGCCTCAAACGAAAAAAATTTTGGAAATTTTTCTGAGATATGGGTTTTGCTTAGAATTTCGTTGCAATACAACCCAGATCGCCCATTTTTGAAAATTTTGAATTTAGACTGAAAAAGCAGCAAACCCTAATTTCTTCAACTTTTCACCGAAAAAGCTGGTACCTGGGTTTTGCTCAGAATACAATTAGAAACGGACCCAATTGATCAGATTTGAAAAACACTGGTGGCTGATCGAAAAAGCAGCCAACCCTAGAATTTGAAATTTTCTTGAAAATGCTGTGATATGGGTTTTCTTCAGAAGATTGCTTTGAGAGGATCCAGATGATCAAAAATTGAAAACCCTAAAGATTGCACTGACATGCAAGGAAAAAGCAGCTGCTGCAACTTGATGAATTTCTCCAAAAATTCTTTAGAAGAATGAGATGAAGAAACCCAAATGGCTGAAAATTGAAATTCTTTGACCTTCTCCTTCAAAAATTTGATCTTCTGGATGAAAAAGTTTGAAAAAAGCAAGGCCTTATGCTGCTGGTCTGAAAAATTTAATGAAGAATCAGCAAACTTGATTTCTTGAATTTTGAAATATTATTTCAAACTTGCTGCTCCAACTTTCTCCTTTGAATGCTACTTGCAAAAATAATGAAAACTACACTAAAGAGAGGTGTTAAATAGACTTAGGGTTTGAAATAGGTTTGCTTTCTTTTGCTTTTATCTTCAAGATCCTAAACTTGGCCTATTCAATGAACTTGGACATCCTCTTCCTCTTGCCATCTTTGAAATTTTGAAAATTTTGAAAATTTTGAAAATTCTACTAAGGCATTGAAAGTTGGGCGCCCTTCTTGGCTAGGGGCACCCAATTTCTCCAGAGTTAGCCACTTTTTTGAGAATTTTCAACTTTTCTTCCATTTTGACCCTTGGTTTGACCTCGATCTCCGGCTTCCAGATGGATCTGATGAACGAGTTGGATGATTCATTGCGTAGCCTGACTAATTCTGAGAAGATTGTTCTGGAGGCACCTCTGGCGAAAAACTTTGTTTTGACCTTCAAATTCATGGGAGCCTATTTCCTCCAGGGGCTCCGAACTTTCACAGTGTTAGCCATTTTTTCATGATTTTCAATTCCTTCATTCCCTTTGATCTTCTGATGAAATCTCGATTCCGGGAGCTACGCTGATTTGATTGACTAGCTGACAGGTTCACTGGATAGCTTGGCTGAAACCAACGAGGTGATCTTAGACGCTTCATTGACGAATTCCATCATCTCAGAGCTCAAAATCTTGGGTGCCCTTTCTCTCCAGGGGCGCCCAACCTGACCAGACTTAGCCATTTTTATGATATCTTCATCACTTTCTCTTCTACAGACGATCTCGTCAAATCCGGGGAACCGGAGCTCGGATTGGCTGATGACTGGGCTCGTTGTGGAGCTGAGGAGAAATCAAGAGGAGTCTCCTGGGAGACACTTCTGTCAAAAAGTTGAATTTAGGCCTTCAAAAGCTTGGGCGCCCCTGGCAAGCTGGGGCGCCCAACTTCACTAGGGGTGCCCATTTGCTCCAGACTTAGAAAATTTTCATTAGATTTTATCTTCAGATTCAAACCTTCATTCTGTACCTTCCACTTGGATCTGGATTTGCCGGAGAACGACAAGTCGGATGCTCTGAAGAAGACACCCATTGTGAAGTTGCCTGAATTCTGGAGAGATTGAGCATATTTGCAAATCCCTACGGCTGAGTTAGGCCCCTCAAAAAGCTGGGCGCCCTTGGGCACCAGGGGCACTAAAAACTTCCATACTTAGAAAATTTTCCGTTACTTTCATGATTTTCACTTCATCTTCTGGTTGAAAACCCTCTGTTTGACCTCGAATCCTGGACGACTGGAAGCTCCGATGACTGTACTGCCAGATTCGCTGCGAAGCTGGAAGAAGACTGATCAACTTTGATTGGAGGCTCAAACCCTAATTTCAACATCTAATGCCCTAAAAAGATGGGCGCCTATTCTCTCCTGGGGCGCCCATGACAAGCAATGTTAGAAAATTTTCACAATCTTCATCTCCTTCTTCGTTCAACATGGTGACGTTCATCATTTGATATTTTGTTCAATGTTTGATCATTGAATCTGATGCCTGGCAACCAACTGACCTCCATTGATGACTCTGGAGCTCCTAATATGCTTCTGAAAAGCAAAATAGACCCACTAGGGAAAAACTGACCTTTTTGAGATTATGACTGCACCAGCTTGATATGGAAGTATTTTGAGCCAATCAAAATTAGTTTGGACCCTGGCGGACAAACTTTCTATTTTTAGAAATTTTCTATATTTAGAAAATTTTGCCAGTATCCATTTCAAAAGAAAACCAGAAAAACCCAGAAAAATTTACTATTTTTAGAAAATTTGTAAAAATAGCAGTTTTCCTAAAAGGTAGGGATGAAAAACTGAGATCTGGGTTTTGTAGATTAGGCTGCTTTGAGCAGACCCAGATCATCAAATTTTGGCAATTTCACATTTTAAGCCCTCATGCAAGACATGCACAGCCAAATTTTGACAATTTTTTGACTGTTTAGTGTTTTGACAAGACTTTTACTTATAATTCTTCAAAATGTCTAAGTGTAATGAAAATTTCAATTTTGGGGTACAACAAAGATACAATATTGGGTTGGTTCTAAAACCCATGGGAGAGTATTGCATGCTGAAAAAAAATAATTTTAACAGTAAACTCAACTATGTTTAGACACCTTTTGTGGAATGGCTGAAAATTGAAGGCTGATTTCTCATGAAAAAGCATCTTTCTCGAAAAAAATCTGGGACCTAGGTTTTGTAGAGAACTTCATTTTAAGAGGACCCAAATCGTCCATTTTGGAAATTCTGAAGGCTGATCGAAAAAGCAGAAACCCTAAAATTTTAGGATTTTCATCAAAATAGTTGAGAGTTGGGTTTTGTGCAGAATCACATTCTATGTGGACCCAGTTGATCAGTTTTCGAAAATAATGAAGATTTCTTGGACATGCAAGCAAAAATCAGGTTCTTGAAAAATATAAAAAATTTCAAAATTGTTCAAGAATCAAGAACTGAGATGACCCAGATTGCTGAAATTTGAAAATATTAGCCTCCGCTTTCTGAAAATTGATTCCTTGGAAGAAAAAGAAGCATGAAAAAAAAGGAGCCTCTTTGTGAGCTGATCTGAGAATTATGAACTTTGAAAAATCAGCAAACTTTAGCCTTCAAATTTTGAAAATTCTTCAAGTTTTAGTCTTCAAATTCTGAAAATTGGAAAAATTCTTGATTTCTCCTCTCTTGCCTTGATCACCTGCAAAAAATTATGAAGAATGAATTCACAAGGCTTCCTTAAATAAGTTTTCAGATTGAAAGTTGCTTTCTTTTCTAAATTTAGAGTTGTGAAACCCTAAACTAGATGCATTGAACTTGGGCACTTTCTTTTCTGATTTTCTTTGAAATTCTTTGAAATTTTCCTAAGGCATGAGAATTTGGACGCCACCCTTGAAGGACTTAGCCATTTTTAATGGAATTTCAGCTTTTTCTTGATTTTTAACCCCATTTTGATCTTGATTTCCGGATGTTAGGTTGATGCTGCGAACTGGCTGAATGATCCATCGCGGAGCCTGAGCGAATCTAATGAAGTTTGTCGGGAGGCAACTTTAGCTAAAAACTTCATTTTGACCCTCAAAATCATGGGCGCCTATCTCTCTTTGGGGCGCCCAACAAAACCAGTGTTATCCATTTTCACATTTTCCATTTTCTTGCTTGTTTACCCCTCCTTTAGATGATTTTGTAATTTTGGGAGTTAGATTGATTTGATTGACTGGCTGATTGTTTTGTTGCGTAGCTTGTCTGGATCTGAGAAGATCTTTTTGGAGATGCCAAACCCTAATTACTGAATCTGAGGCTTCAAATGTTTGGGCGCCTGTCTCCTTTTGGGGCGCCTTTACTTCCAGAGATAGAATTTTCACTACTTACTGATTGAAGGATTCTTGTTTTAGGATGATCCGGAGCTTTGATGGACTGATGGCTAGACTCGTCGGATAGCTTGAAGGATTCTGAGGGGGGTCTCTTGGGAGCTACATCTCCTGAAAGCTGCTTTTAGGGCCTCAAAAGATTAGGCGCCTATCTCCTCCTAGGGCACCCATGTTTTTAGACTTAGAATTTTTCTTGAAATTTCATTTTGCCTTTGACTTTATCCCTTCGCTCCGTCTTCAATATCTGTTGACTGCCAACTCCGATGGATTTGCTGATGATTGCGTTGGAAAATTGCTTCAACACTGAAGAAGACATGCTAGAGTTGTAGCTGCAAATTTGATGTTTTAGACCTTCAAATCCTTGGGCGCCTATCTCCTCCAAGGGCGCCTAGAATTCCAGACTTAGCCATTTTTTGTCTCTTCTTCAACCCTCATTCTTGAAGTCTCATGTTATATCCTCCGTTTGATCTGAATTTGCCAATAGCTGACAAGTTTGATGAATCTGCTGAGATATCCATTGTGAAGTTGGTAGGATTCTGAAGAGATTGTTGAATCTGGAAAACCCTAATTGTTGGATTTGAGCCTCCAAAACCCTAGGCGCCTATCTCCTCCTAGGGTGCCCAGAATTCTAGACTTAGAATATTTTTTGGTGATTTCATGATTTGCCTTCTGCTTCTCAGTTAAGATCTCTTTGTTCAATCTCGAATTTTGGATGACAGGTTGATCAGATGACTGTGCTGATGGGCTCACTGCGGAGTTGAGAAGATTCTGAGCAATATTGTCTGGGATGAGCAACCCTAATTTCATCATTTGTCCTAAAAAGCTAGGCGCCTATCTTCTCCAGGGGTGCCCATGCTTGGCAGACTATTTTGCATTTTTCAACTCTTCCCTTTGTTCCATGTGCTTACCAAGGTTTTGATTGCTGGAGATGAAAATTTTCTGAGGGCATGAGCATCTAGGCGTCTAAACTAAGTGGGGCGCCTGGTTTTCCAAAGTTAGCCAAAATTTTACATATTTCATGATTCTTCGACTCCCATTCTCCGTTCTTTGTCCTTCGATCATCTTTTGTAGTTTCCTGATCTGAGCAGTGCTTGAGACTTTGAATTTGACACTTGGCAGTTGACTGACCTCCATTAATGACCTTGGAGCTCCTGAAACAGCTTCTGAAAAAAAAAAAAAGAATAAACCCACCAGGGCAAAACTAATCTTTTTGTGATTCTAATTGCATTGGCCTGATGAGGAAGTATTTTCGACCAATCAAAATCAGTTTGAACCCTAGAAGCCAAACTTTCTATTTTTAGAAAAAAATTGCCAGTATCCATTTCGAAAGAAACCCAGAAAAGCCCAAAAAAAAGTTATATTTTTAGAAATTTTCCTAAAATTTAGCGCCAAAAAATTGAGATCTGGGTTTTGTAGACTTGGTCACTCTGAGCAGACCCAGATTGTCAAATTTTGAGAATTTCAAGTTTTTGACCCTCATGCAAGACATGCAAACCCCAATTTTGACCTTTTTTGACAAATTTGAAAAGACTTTTAACCATTTCTGCAAAATGCCTAAGTGTAGCAAATTTTTTAATTTGGGGTACAACAGTAGCCAAATTGTTTTTTCAAAGATAGATTGCTTAACAACATTGTGAATGATAGGGATAGTGGATTCCATAGTGTTTGGTTGCAAGAACTACTTCAATTGATAGGTACTAAATTTACTTTAATACTCACATTGATGGATGGACAAAAAGAGCAAACACATGGATTGAATAGCATTTGAGGAGTTACAACACTTCCTATCACATGTTTATAGGTATGTATCTATTTATAGCAACATATGGCTATGATACTCTAATTTTCATTGATTTTGTGTTTGTAGATTAGATAGTGGGGTACCAACCACCAGTGGCTTGGCTGAGTATTGCCAACATACATTGAGAGTAGTCAAGGATCATCTTCAACAAGCTCATGGCAAGTAGAAGCTATATATCATCATCCACATCAAAGAGAAGAAGTTGAGGAACAAAAGTGTTGCAGAGCTCCTAGCGCATAGGAAGAACCTCCTTGTGGAAGGTGCTACATGGGCTAACATGATGATCCTTGAGAATTTGAGCTTGCATAGACTCTAAAGTGTTTTTTGGTAGGAGTTGTTTCATTTGACAAGTATAAGATGTAGGCTCTATGGACATTACAAAATGATTCATCATATTTGCATGATGATACTTGAGTATTTGGTTTTGCAATTGTTTGAGGGCAAGCAATTCTGGGAAGGGCCTATTGTCATGTCTCCTTTTTAGAACTAAAAGAATTAATAATATTTTAAGTTGGGCCCAGTCACTTTAGTTTCAAATGGGCAACTTAAATATTATTACAAGGCCAATGTAATATTTAAATATGTTTTTAACATTTTATTCAAAATGTAATTCACAAGGGGTCTTTGGATGTAATTTGAAAGTATTTATAAATACTTGGAGGGAAAATAAAAATAAAAATAAAATAAAATAAAGGGCCCAAAGTAAAGCGTCTATAAAAGAGAAGTAAAGCCTAACATCAAATGATTCATTATCTATTATCATTGTTTTCAAATTTTGCATTCAAGAACAAAAACCTTTGGATGGCAATTTCCAAAGGATGGAAACCTTCTTAGAATCTTTTTGGTTTTGAGGACGAAAACCCTCATCTCCAATTGAATGATTCTACACAAGGATCACATTTGTGCTTTAGCTGGAGAACAATTTATATTTGCAAGAAAATTCCATATTCATGACATTATTGAAAGTCTAAATCCATTACATTCATTTATTGTTGGTTTTCAATATTTAGAGCTTAGTTTTCAAAAGATCTACATTTTGCAGATTTGTTGTGAAGGGTTCAATATTGTTTTCGAATTTATTTTAAGGGTTTCAAATCTCCTTGCTGTTATAATCTAAGTTGCTGAATCAGGTTCGGGTTTGGGTATGGGTACTTGGGTATGTTACGTTGGTACAACAAATTTTTTGTGGGGGCTTGGGTACGTTTGGGTTTGTTTGTACAAAAACATATAAAAATTATAAATATATACATTAAAATTAAATAATTAATATATTAATATTTAATAATGTTGTATAACTTTTACAAGTTTTTAATTTATATTAATACTAATTTATAATTTTAAATTATATATCAATGTTAATTTATATTTATATTATATAATTATCAATATATAATTTAATACAATATACGACACCCAAATATACTAATTATTAATGTAATATTTACTATATAATTATATAATTATTAATATAATTTTAATCTATAATTATAAATATATAATTTAATAAATGATATAGTAGAAGAGTTTGTAGGGTCAAGCAGAAATGAACTGCCGAGCCCCATCCGCATAGGAAAATATAATTTTTTTACCCACGCCAGTTCGCTTACCACAAAACCTACCAGTGAGTTCCTAGGCACTGATGAAAGATTTCATTGGAAAAGGATGAATCGTGCAACAATAATAGGGCCTAGCTCTCCTGTAATGGCATGGGTAGGGGAAGCCTCTTGATGCATTGAGAAGCAGAATCAGCGATGTCTTGCACGACAGATGCGTTCATACAAGTGACTACGACACAGGCGCGACCTTGCTACGCCATCCCTTTTGCATTCAGAGACAGGTATTCGTCCCTTCCCATGGTTGCAGAAGTGCAGGAGGCAGCTTGAAACTTTTGGGGACAATACCATTTCTAAGGCGAGCACTAGATTTATCAATGCGATTTAGGGTGTTTTTGGCGGAAAAAAAATCGAACCCGATGCGATTCCGCGTTGAATCCATGCATATTCCGATTTCGAGACGTATCGTACCCGGATCGGCCCAAGTTTTGGATGATTTGGGTAACATAGGTTATAATTATTATAAAATTTTATATATTTCCTTATTATAATCATAGTTTGAAGACTCTGTGAGTACTCTGCAAGGCTCACCAAACTCTTGAGTCTTTGAGCTGGTTGAGACAAGTTGACTAGACTCCTATGTTGAGTTTAACTGAGTCTTGGGGAGTAGTCGACTGAGGCCTACTCCAAGACTCCCAAAGTCTTAGGCCCAGCCTCTCAAGTCTTGAGCTCAAACTCTTCTAGCGCTTGAACATAGGAAACATATTGACTAAAATTTCAAATTTTGAGGTTTGAGGATCATATGACATGTGTAATGTTTGAATTATGACAAATTGATAGTCAAATTAGAATTTATGTTCTCTAAATGCATTGATTTCTTTTTTTGTGTAATTGTGACAATTTTTGATTTCTTTTTTTGTGTAATTGTGACAATTTTTTTTGTCGAGTCCATGCCAAGTTTTTTGCTAAGTCTGTGCTGAGTCTTGAGTCCGAGTCAAAATTTTGGGCTGCCAAGTCCAAGCCAAGTCTGGTTTTTCAAACTAGGGTTATAATTATTATAAAGTTTCATATCAATCGTGGCCTTAAATTACTTGTTGGATTGCAACACAATAGAATTATAAGTTTCAATTAAAGGACTACTGTGCACATACTCTGCTGTACATATCCGCAAAGGAATCACAAGAAGATAAGGGTTAGGTTGCCATTGCTTAAATAAAGTGAAGTTTAGCATTTGGAGGCTAGAGGAGTGAAGTTTAGCATTAATTCTGCAAATTGAGTGTTCTGCACACCCTAGGACATGAGGAAAGATGAAAGACAAAAGGCGAATGCTGAAAACCCTACTGAAAATTGTCCCTACGGTACAGAAAAACTGTTGCAAATGTGCTGATACAAAATGAGAAGCTTACTGAAAATGTTTGAAACCGTTGGGCATGTGAGTGGAGGTGTTGTATATTGTTTTTGATGACTGAAAATATTCTTTTGTAGACGCTTTCAATGAAGGAAACTGATCATATCACCCTTGAAAACCTTCTGAAATCTTGTTGTAGACACTTGAAAATAGAGACCAAAGAACAATGTGCTGAAACTGAACCTGTGACAAACTTAAGAATCTGCCAGCAACCTGTGCCCTTAGCTGTCTTACACAACTCTACAATTTGATGTTTGAAACCTTTGGGCATTTGGATACCTTCCTGTTTTTGTACTTTGGATCATGAAAAACTGCCACTCTATGGACAAACATTGAAAGCCTAGGCGCCTGGGTGAAGATGTTGTAAATTATCTTTGATAGCTGAAAATTTTAGTTACCGGACTAGGATTGGGTAAGGTACGTGGGTACAGAATGCTGGTATGGCAAATTCTTTTCGAGGGACTCCATATGTTTTGGGTGAACATTAAAAAAACATATAAAAACTATAAATATATAATATTATTCAAAATATATAAAAACAATATATTAAAATGTTAATGTTAATAAGTTAATATTAATTTATTTTAAGAAGTGGCATATACAACTAGATATGCATATTTTAATATAATTTAATGATAGTATTAATATTAATCCATACATAAACTAAATTGTTGTAATATGAACAAATTTTAATATAAATTAAACTAAATTCTTATAATATTCATATTTTTGAAATACTTTACTTATTTTAAATTTCTTAAATAGTTTAATAAAACCAAAAAATAATTTCATTTTCATTTTTAAATGTATACCTATGTCACTTCATAAAATAAATTATTAGGCAGTTAACCCTAAGTTAATATTAATTTTAAACTACTAAAATAAATTGCCATTAAAATAAATATGTATACAACTAAATAAAATAAACATATACTGCCATTTCATAATATTAATTTATTTTATTTGCGTGGTTAACCCTAAGTCATTTGTACAGTCGAACTGCAAAATTGTGAGCAGCAGAAAAGTAATAAATGTTTGCTGAGTTTGGTTTGAGCATCAAGAGGGTGGTTTTATTGCATCATTGATTGAACAGAAGAGGATGGTTTTATTGCTGTGTTATTCAAGCAGAGCAGATGCAACTTTCTTTGCTATTTTTGCAACTCCTTCGGCATTTGCAGCTACTTTGCTGTTCTTCCAACTCATCTAACATAATGAATCCAGGGTCCCATGGACGGGGGCTTCCTAAAACAATTCAGTGGATGCTGCTGAGATTTTTTTAGGAATATTTTAAAGCGGCTGGTCCCATGAATTTTTTAATGCAGTTTAAGCTCCGAAATTTATGGAAGCTAGTGGTTTCATGAATTTAATTATTTTGCAAATTCAATTCAACAGAGTAAATAAACATAAAATAATTAAAATATTAATTGGTGGGAATTTAAAAACTCCATATGATTGACAAGTGGCAGAAAAAAGCCTAAACTGGTGGGTCAATTTCTAGCCCCATCCCAAATGTGCCTGCTCAAATCTTCAAACAAAAAAGTAGGGGCTGCTATTATTCAGGGAAAGATTCAAATTAATCCTATAGCATATTTGTTTCTTGCTTCATGAAACCCCTGCACCTTCAAAATAGATCCTGAAGCCCCCCCCTGGCCTCGAGCCTTAGAGAGGTCAAAAAGTCAAAAAATGCAAGGAAAACTTCGCTGCCACTAGAATTGACATCAAAGCACCACAACCAACCTGGAATCACCTAAGTATGTGAGACCAAGATTTCAGATGATTCCAACCTAAAACTTTCTCCCTGTTCAATTCTATAGGCAATTCAATTTCATACCCGATTCCGATATGACTCGTATTTGGAAACGCTGTTATTTCCTGCTGATTTAGTGACATTGCTGAAAATATGTTGAAAACTAGCATCAAACCCTAGGAACCTTCATTGAATGTGAAAATGTTGAAAGAAAAGCTGCTAGGTGACGAAAACTACTAGAAATGAATTTTTATATCCTCATGAAACCACTAAAAACTCTAGGCTTCCAAACTGAAAACTGCTTGTATGGATGACGGAAAAACTTTAGCTTGAAAAGTCTTCACAAAATCTGAAAATACCTCATTCAAAACCATAGGTTTTTATCAATAAAACTGCACCAAAAATCTGAAACCTATCCTGCTGGAATGACTACTGGAATATGACTTTTTAAATCAGAAAATCCCTACCTTTTGCTTCCACTAAACCCTTTGCAAAATCTGAAATTTCCTTCTTGAAAACCCTTGGGTTTTACACATCAAACTCAAAAAATGCAAAAAGCTTCTGGTACCCATGATGGTGGCTAGGAAAGGGTTACAAAAATGATGCAAATTTGCTGAAAAATGATGTACCTGTTCTTCAATGGAAAAGTAATGAAAATCAGCGAAGGCTAGGTCACTCTGTGACTCTGTCCAATGCTTCCTGTTCGCTTTCCTTTTTAGTGCTCTAATCTTGAATGATTAACAATGGAAAAATTTGCTGATATAGAAGGAAGGGTGCACTTTTGGAGGTGGAGATGGCAAGCCAATGCCAAATGCATGCCTAAGGAACACACTTGCCACTTGAAAAGCTGGCTGACTTGCAAAGCACACGCTTTGGGACCTTTTGCCAACTTTTTGTGCCTTAGTCAAATTTTGGAAAATTGGCAGAAGTGATTCTCTCGAGTCATCTCCACCAAATTTTGGTACTTAGTCGTTTTGGCAAAGTGGTGGAAGCAATCTTTGGAGTTGTCTGCCACTTTTTGGTACTTTCTCAATTTTAGTGAATTGCCAAAAGTTCCATCACTTTTTCATGCCTCAAGACAAATTTTGACTATCCCTTGAATCCATGCTCCAATTTACATCTCATTTGATGTGTTGGAAAATACCTTTGTTGGCTATTAAATGACACTAATTAAAACCTACAAGCATGATATCCAATAACATGGTAAAAAATGATTCCATAATGACTCTTTAGAGGACAAATGCGTTAATTAGATTGAAATTGTCACTTATTCAAAAAATTTAAGCATAGGTACAACACCATGGAGAAGGCAAATGCTGAGAAAAATGTTTCCAAAAGTGTTAGTAAACACCATGCAAAATTTTGTGGTCCATAGCCATTAGGACCGATCTGGCTGTATGAGCTAAAATCTAGAGGAGGATACATGATAAGTACTAGTCTGGAGTTTGCTGCTGGCTCAAAGATTAGTTTATTTTCTTTAGCTACAAACAAGTGCAAAAAAGACCATAAAGATGAAGACGATGATCACTGGCGAGGGTGATAATGAAGACTATACTTCTTATACATAAAGATCAAATGAGTCTGTTTGGTGAGGCCAAGACCCACCCGAGGATGTAGTGAGGCTGATTCCCACTACCTAATGTTGTTGTCCAGTGAGGCCAAATCTCACCAAGGACACAAACTAATGCTCAATCTCACCTATGTTTCTAGGCAAATCATTCAGTGTGTCTTTATTTGCATATTGTGTTGTTATGAACAATTGAGTGTGTCCCTATTCATGTACGTGTTGTGAGGTAAATTCCCACAATTGTTCTGGCAAATAATAGAGTGCATGCCCATTCATATATGCTGTTCAGTGAGGCCATTTCACAGTGATGTTTTTAAATATGCTGAACTGTGCATATGTCCTAGTTCACCTATAAAGTATATTCTCTCTTGTCTTTGACCAATTTTGCAATAAGAGGGGGAATGGTAAGAATTACTATGCCACAGTGTATAGGTTAAAAACATTAGTTTAAAGTATACCTATTCAGGTTCAGAATGGTTCTTCCATTGCTTAAATGTTTTGAAGGAGGAATCATTTCGCACAGGAACCAGGAGTTTTTTTCAGAGTATACTGAGAGAAGATAGAATCCTGTAATGGAAGGAAGAGAAGGAAGCTCTCTATTCCCTATGAATGGGATTACTGGTGATGATGAAGACCATACTTCTTATACATAAAGATCAAACGAGTCTGTTCGGTGAGGCCATGACCCACTTGAGGATATAGTGAAGCTGATTCCCACCACCTAATGTACTTGTCTAGTGAGGCCAAATCTCACTAAGGAAACATACTAAAGCTTAATCTCACCTATGTTTCTAGGAAAACCGTTGAGCGTGTCTTTATTTGCATATTGTGTTGTCATGAACAATTGAGTATGTCCCTATTCATGTAAGTGTTGTGATGTCAATTCCCAAAATTGTTTTGGTGAGTAACAGAGTGGGCCCCATTCATATGTACTGTTCAGTGAGGCCATTTCCCGTTGATGTTTTTAATATGCTGAACTGTGCGTATGTCCTAGTTCACCTACAAATCATATTCTCTCATCTTTGAACAATTTTGCAATTAGAGGGGGAATGCTTGGAATTATTATACCAAAATGTATAGGATAAAAAATTAAAATGCTTGGTTTATTATAAATTTATAATTGGTAGTGGTTGTTGGGTGGTCCACTACGTAGATAGTTTTTATTACTGAGATATGCTATGTTGAGGGAAAGTATCCTATATATTAGGATTAGAACAAAAGGTTTGTTGAACTCCAATAAACTAAATAATAATATATTGCTGAGTTGGTTATAAGTGAACATTAATAGTGCATTGGCTGGAGAGAAATCTAGTACATGGACAAAATGAAGCATGCCAGTAGGGTAGGATCAGTCCATTTACATGAACTAAGAACAAACCATTAATGCAATACAACCCAGTTTTCCCTTGTTTGAGTTATCTCCAATTGACTTCTACAATGCTTCTTTGAGTTGAGTGTAGGCATTCTCAACATAAGTAGGTAATTAAGGTTATTAGCTTGATACACAATGAAAGAATTATCCTTTAAAAGTTAAATGCACACAGTCTAAATGCTAAATTTCCCATTATCTATTATGTGGACATTTAACTTGAATTATAATCTTCTACATATGAAAAACATGTATATGGGACATGTCCAATGCATTTTATGGCCTACAGTGCCTTCTTGACATAGGATAAAAGATAAAGAAATAAAAATAAACAAAACCACCTCCAGAAATAAGAAAAACAAGTTGAAAGCTTAAAAACAGAAAACATAATTGATATACTATTTTGCTGCATTCAAATTACTGAGAGTAATTTTGTAAAACTTAATTGTTTCTTGTATAGAATCTTCAGAATCTTTGCTAACAAGAAAAGTATTTTGTGTGCATACTCTATTCGAATCTCTGGGTCAGCTTGGGTCACATTAGAATTGCCATTAACTCTATCCAGGTGAAGATCATTGTAAAACTCCATGGCAGACCATATAATAGGTTCATGAACATTAACATGCCAACAATTTTGAGTTACCTGTGAATTGACATAAAATCCAATCAAATTAACAAAATGAACCATGTAAACATAAAGCACAATATCTACAAGTTGATAATTATTGTATAGATAACATACTCGTATGCCAATGTAGGGGTACAGTTGAGTTCCATCAAAAGTTTCATTAGACATTGTGAAGTTCATCTTTAATATAGGATGTTGCAAATCCACGGGAATCTCTGGTGCTAGTAGTACAGGCATCTTTGTTAGTGGAAGTTGGTTATCCAACTGTAAGTAGCCTAAAAGGAGCTTCAGCCTGCAATAAACCAAACAAGTTCATTATCCAAATAAAAAGATTGAAAATTTCCTCTACAATGCTCCAATATGGAAGTACCTTATTTGATGCTTAAATATTTAACAAGTTACAAGTACATTAAAAAGGCTGTATTTGCCTTAAGAGAAATATGCACTATAAAGAATAACATATAGCTAAAACTCTTAAGAATTTGCTTCAGTTTTTCAGCTTTGCTATGTCCTTTTGTCATCACATTAAGGCACTAGTAAGGTTCTCTAAAAGAATACACTAAATCAAAAACCTCAAACAAAGTCTGCCCAAGTGAGCATGACGAAGAAAACAAACTTCTGCAAACTGACTAATGTTAAGATTACTTTGAAATGACATGAGAAGAGTGGCACTGTTTTGTCTCTACATAGTGCTACTAACAGAAGACATTAGTAGTTGTGTTCAATTCTAACGATGGAAGTTTGCATTAAGAATCTAAAGATTTTCCTAACCAATATTAGAGTTAAATTGATTGATGTTCCTTATATGCA
This sequence comes from Sequoia sempervirens, assembly GCA_007258455.2. Classification (NCBI taxonomy): domain Eukaryota; kingdom Viridiplantae; phylum Streptophyta; class Pinopsida; order Cupressales; family Cupressaceae; genus Sequoia; species Sequoia sempervirens. The sequence continues at coordinate 832,134,653 of VDFB02271358.1, read as the reverse complement.
TTTGACTTAGAGTTTTTTGAAGTTTTGAAATGAAGGATACTTTTCATAAGAGGATATTTTATTTTCCCTGGGTTCTTTTTCCAGTTATCCTATCCAAACATAGCCTTTGTATAGTGACATTTCAAGTCTCAATAAATGCAAGTTGATGAATAGTTTAAATAAAGGAGATATGCAAATGCTATCAGAGTTTCTCCTAATAGGTCTTTCTGCCAACAATGCTAAGGACAGCAAGGATGATAATTCTAATAAGTGAAATTGGAGTTTAGAAAGAGCTATTGTATTTTACAGCTAATAATGTGGAAGTTGAATGTGAGATATAAGAGTTCAAACAAAAGGTTTAGATAATTGTGCTGACTAAGTCATTTTATTTCTTCCAATGGGTGTAAAATAGACTGATAATATGTAGAATGTCTTTTAGAAATTGGTGGTGATAGAAATTCCTTATCACTTGAAAGGAAAAAGATATGGCAGTTCATCTTTATATCTACAAGGGACATTAACTCGACTTGCTGTTTGTGGAGGATCACTGTATTAATTAGTTACAAGGTTTGATAACAAAAATGAGTTGTATCAAAATTTGAAGATGAATGATATTCCATGTATCAATAGAGTTAGAAGATGGAGATAATGGAAGCAAAACAGAAGAAGAAATGCAAGAAAAGAGGATTGCTAGCAAAAATGATTGAACTGATAGAAATAAATGGTAACGATCTAATGAAAGGGCAACAAGAAAATGAATGTTAACGAGATGATGAATCAGAAATACAGACAGTGTAGAAGGTGACAATAGAAGGTTTGTAGAAATAAGAAAGAAAATAAAATCACCTAGACAAGGAAAATGTTATGATCATAATATGGTATATTCCTCAGTATATACTATATATTCTTAAGTATCTATTATATATTCCTAAGTATAATAAGGATAAACACTTGTAGCATGCTTAATCCTAACATAAATACTAGTTAATAAACTAATCCCTTTTAATTAAGATGAAGGGGTATGTCCTTACATAGTTAAGCCTATAAATAAGGAAAAAAACTCTCCCATATCATCATATCATTAATTAGTGAATTCATATATTATTATTTGATTACTAGAGGTCACCCCCTCAAAGTGGTCTGCTATATTTCTGATTTTTAAATTTATTTCCAAGAAATATCATAACAAGTGGTATCATAGCTATGATTTGGGCTAACATTTTTGTTTCCACTATAGCTTATAGAAAAGTGAGAATTTGGATCTGATATTTTTGAGTTTTGAGGTATGTGTAAAGCTCTCAAGAAAAAATTCAGACTTTGAAGGTACATTTTCTAAAAGTTATTGAGATTTTATGTTTTTCATTAATTTGCTATCGAGATTGCAATTTTCAGAATTTAATTTTTTTTATATTTTTGGAAAGCTTCTAAAAAATTAGGCAGGGCTAGTTCTTTGTAATTTACTATTATAAATAAAACAAGTTCTTTAATTTGGTGGTCAAAGTTTCGTCAAAACTTACATTAATTTGCTCTGTAGCCTACAATTTTTAGAATTTAAAAAATAATTACATTTTTGGAAATCTTATAAAAATTTAGGTAGGGCTAGTTCTTTGAAATTTATTGTTAGACATAAAACATATTCCTTAATTTAGTGGTCAAAGTTTGGTCCAAACATAAACATCAAATTCTCTCTCACACCAAATACTTTCCAATCTATAATAACCCTGACCCAGTGGATCAAGATTATTCTTGATTTCTCCAAGTTTGTCAATGTTATGTGTCAAATTATCTGAGCAAACTATCTTCTAAAATGATTTGCTTCTTCTGAATTCAATATGCCCTTTTGAAATATAACTCCAAACAATTTGTAAGTATGTTCAAATATATTCAGATCAATATGAACAACGCTTTGCAGAATATCATAATCACTCATTCCCAACAGGAAATACAAGACTTACGATTAATGAATAGCAAAGCAAAGTATTACTGATGGCCTAGAATGTTTATAGGATAGGCAATTGATATTATAACAGTGAATATTCTTGAACATTAGCATTCACAGGAGTTGCAACATGGAATATTATAGAGCAAAACATTCTGCACTCAACTTCACATTCCAAAATACACAGTACATTTATTCTGAAGAGATTATTGATATAAAACGATGAGGAATTGTTACATACTCAGTCTTATTGCTCTCCAACTGTAAGCGCCTTCCGAAATGCAAACATTGAGGAACATAATGTCCCTCGATGACACATTAATTATAGGAACCCGTCCAATGAATATCCCACAACAGCACATAATCTCGATATCATCGAACTTAGCAATGCCAGCACACATTAAGAATTATGCTTTAAGAAATGTAAACTCCTGCCTGATAATGAGTCTACGCGGATTCCTCCACCAGCGAATACCGATATCACAAGCAATAGCAAAAGCTATTAAATATAAATTCTGCTAGTATTCGATACAGTGCCCGATCAACTGCTAAGAGCAGGACGGCTTTAGAACGGGTATACACTTCACAGCACCAACAGCCTCACGATACACTGCGGCCTTCTATCAAGTTTCCACGAACAAGAAATTATCGGATTCCAATATCTGCTAATGACATGAGCGGTTATTACCTTGACTTCCTGAAAGAATGAAGACAAATCAATTAGGCGCCTGATAATATGAATGATGGACAAATATAGCCTTCTCTTCCATTTATTTGTATGCTCCCGACAGAGACATGAAGATATCTCGCCCCGTCAATATATAGAGCGAGTAGTATAAATCATACTCGATGAGGTTATGTGCAATCTCGATAATGAAGAGCGGCAATCAACCATTAATAAATTCCTATCAACACATTCGCTCAAGAATGTGTTTGTCTTCCTTCCCGTGAATGCCAATGCTTGGCGTTGATAATAGGGACGACATCAAATATTCATATGCACCCATAGTCTTCGCTACTGACAAAGTATGAATTCCGCACCACAATGAAGAATTCCGTCTATGAATATTACCAACTGTAGGTAATATCAACAGCATCAGCAAACCCGATCCAAAGATAATGATGTACAATTAATTCAACGACTCTTCAAGACATTGCATATCAGTGATGATATTAAACAGATTATTCATGTCTGGGTTTTCGTCCAGCCATGAAATTCAATTTCTGAGAGGTATCGTTCTCAGAATTCATTATAGAAACCAAATGATCAATTTCTTCGTGATCCCCATCTGTCCACTCTCAAAGCCCATATAAATTCCCAGATTCCGTTATTGCAACCAATTTATTTTCTTGACTTTATAAAGCTAAAGTTCTCAACATAATATTTTATAAAGCCAAATATTATTAATTAATTAAATAAATAAAATGTCTTTTAGGATAAATATAGACAATTTTACTATTTAATTAATTAATCAAATTCTTAATTTGGGCATATGAAAATTGGGGACATCACAGTCCTCCTTTCCCGGAGATTGCTTGCCCACAAGCAATTGCACACCAATCGGCTACTCCACTCTGATATACAAACCAATAAGCCACTAGAAGCAGCTCACCAAGATCCATGCGGTCAATGTAATCAACCATGACAATACCCGAATCCCAAACCAATCTCAAAAACACTGCTCTGCCAATTTGTTGCACCAATCTGTTATTAGTCACCCTGTTATGCCGCAACAACCTGTGAAGCACTCGATCCAGCCAGCAGATCCCTGGATCCCATATTGTAATAACTCTGTCATAGCACACCAACCTGTGAAGCACTCTGCTTGTCAAACAAATTTCTGGATTGCACACTGAAAGAATCCCGACATGCCCAAAATTGTGAAGTAACGCATCAAGATCCAGAAGAAATAATGCACCAATCATGACAAGGCCAGGATCCCAAATTATCCTAGGTGCATAATTAATCATACCGATCTGCCATGTGTTGTTGTTATAAACCAAAATATCAAATATCCAACTGAGGACCTCACTCCAGAAGAAGCCACAGATACCTCTAATGTCAGAAGATGATAGAAGCTCATCACCATGTCTACCTCCATCATGGAAAGGATGATGCAAATCCCTTTGAATTCTCCAATCAACTGCTGAAAGAAAATGCCATTCCACAGGAGGAACAATGATCATGCATGCCCCATACCTTGGGAGTAGAATAGCTCCATATAAATCAATAGCCTCTCCAAAAGTGTTAGCATGCTCAAACCGATATGATCCAACAATGCCACCATTCATGCATTCCCCTTCATAAGTTGGTCTAAAGGGCGTAACTCTACCATATGAGTCTCCAGAAAAGAGAACTCCTCAAACTCATCATGAAAAATCAAAGGCTCACCCATATCTGCCTTACGGAAATCATTATGTGCATATGAAGACATGATATTAGTGGCTGGTCCACTAATTGTATGCTCAACGTTACAATCACATCTCATACCTGAAACCCACATAACATTTGCGTCATCGGGATCAAGAGCCTCCTCATCATCCAACTCAAAGAGTGGATTATCTACAGTCAAGTTAGTACTCAACTCAAAAAGAGGGTTGATAGCAATGGTTGAATATATATTATTAACATTTTCATGACCACAAACAGCAAACTCATGAGGACAGGAAAGTAAACTGCTGCTGTCCCAATTCAGCATTTGGGATTCCTCCATGCTTCCTTTGGAGTCACTAAACACCACCGAATCCTGATCTTTCTCCTGGTCTTTCCCAGTGAGAGGGGGTAATGTCACACCTAACTCTTCACCAAATGATGTTCCCAAGCTGCAAAATGTTTCCTCAAGAAGCTCCTCAACTTTTCCAACAACTTGTTCACATTCTTTGCAACTTGCATTGTCATTTTGCATCATGGTAGAGGCTGCTATAGAAGATGCATTTTCTGATTTATGCAATAAGTGATGAGACGTATTCAACTGAAGACAAAGATCCACAAATTCCCCGTCATGTATGCCTACTTCTGATTTTTCAACATGTGTAGGAGTGGAGCCAAATTGAGAGTCAATGATCACACTAGAAGATGTATCCAAATCAACCTCATGTTCTTCATCAATTGCTGATACAAAATCAGACTCTGAGCAATCTGAATATTCATCAAACCTCTCATGAATGACTTGTGATGACAAGGAACTATCAGCCAAACTCAGAAAATCAGAATCATGTTCATCAATAGACTCTCCATGGGTTTCCGTACCTTTCCTATTGTTTGAAACTACAAACTCATCTTTCACATCTTCCACCATGAATGATGGGGCAGCGTTATGGTCAACCAAAGGAGCACCAATTAAACTCATACCTTCATAAGATTTATCAATCGAAATCTTTATGCCACCCACTATAAAACTTTTGCATTCTCTAACAGATGCCTCATGCGGTTCTTCTAATAAGATTACACCAGATTCTATCCTTTTGCCTTCATGACCCAAATCTGCCTGTCTATCAAATTCTTCACAGGGAATTTTACAAACCTCACTTGTAGCCATCATATCTACTTTCTTTCCTTGTTCCAAACCATCTTCATCAAATTGTTCACGTTCCATGTCTCTTGCCTTGACTTCTTGCTCTTGCAAAGTGGCTGCAACACACAACTGATTTCCTGCTTTGTGCAGTGAGTAATGAGCCTCACTCAACTGAAGACGAAGATCAACAATTTCCCTATCTTTGTCCTCCACCAATTTAACAGCCTTATTTCTATCTCTTAGTAATTGCAAGTATTCATCTTTTATGAATTCCAATGCTTCTTTGATGAACTGCAAGTGTGTATGAGACATACCAGTTACCATTCCTTTTTGCCTCTCCTCCATTTGGGCTGACCAAATGAAGTCTTCAATATTTTTTTGAGTATCATCCATCCTTGATAGCACTTTCACAATTTTTTCTTCCTTCACCCTAAAATGATCTTCCAAATCTTCCACTACAAGAGGCTTTTGTTCAAGGCTGCCATGAATTATCTTTTCTAATTTGTCTTCATGTGTAGAAGGTTTGTCAACATTGGAATTTTCCCTTTCACTTAAGGAAGCATTACACTTGTCAACCATCTCACTTGTGGATGCAATACAATCTTCACTCAAGAATGACTGGACATAGTGGTGATCAAACAAGTGTTCATCATTACAAAAGTCTTTCCTTTTGTCTTCATATACATCAGCATGTATCTCAAATTCTTCATGAAGATTTTTGCAAATCTCCCTATACTCTCCCTGTGCAAACAAATCATGAGTTCCTTTACTTGTAGATGTGGAAGAGTCATTAGTATCCTGAGATTCTCTTGACAACGAATTAGCAAGACGCTGCAAATCCCGATTAAATTTCTGTTGTGATTGAGCAAAACCACAAGCCATCTTTTGTTGCAATTGAGCAAGGTCTTCCAAATGTTTCTCCAAACTAAGCTTCTTTTCCTTTGCTGGTGAATCAAGAAGAAAGGCAGGAATCAATCTTCTGCTCTGAATTCTATCCATTGATGTAACTGTAGCTGAAAACCCTCAGGCTGGCAGGATAGTGGCTCTGATATGTAATAACCCTGACCCAGTGGATCAAGATTATTCTCGATTTCTCCAAGTTTGTCAATGTTATGTGTCAAATTATCTGAGCAAACTATCTTCTAAAATGATTTGCTTCTTCTGAATTCAATATGCCCTTTTGAAATATAACTCCAAACAATTTGTAAGTATGTTCAAATATATTCAGATCAATATGAACAGCGCTTTGCAGAATATCATAATCACTCATTCCCAACAGGAAATACAAGACTTACGATTAATGAATAGCAAAGCAAAGTATTACTGATGGCCTAGAATGTTTATAGGATAGGCAATTGATATTATAATAGTGAATATTCCTGAACATTAGCACTCACAGGAGTTGCAACATGGAATATTACAGAGCAAAACATTCTGCACTCAACTTCACATTCCAAAATACACAGTACATTTATTCTGAAGAGATTATTGATATAAAACGATGAGGAATTGTTACATACTCAGTCTTATTGCTCTCCAACTGTAAGCGCCTTCCGAAATGCAAACATTGAGGAACATAATGTCTCTCGATGACACATTAATTATAGGAACCCGTCCAATGAATATCCCACAACAGCACATAATCCTGATATCATCGAACTTAGCAATGCCAGCACACATTAAGAATTATGCTTTGAGAAATGTAAACTCCTGCCCGATAATGAGTCTACGCGGATTCCTCCACCAGCGAATATCAATATCACAAGCAATAGCAAAAGCTATTAAATATAAACTCTGCTAGTATTCGATACAGTGCCCGATCAACTGCTAAGAGCAGGACGGCTTTAGAACGGGTATACACTTCACGGCACCAACAGCCTCACGATACACTGCGTCCTTCTATCAAGTTTCCACGAACAAGAAATTATCGGACTCCAATATATGCTAATGACATGAGCGGTTATTACCTTGACTTCCTGAAAGAATGAAGACAAATCAATTAGGCGCCTGATAATATGAACGATGGACAAATATAGCCTTGTCTTCCATTTATTTGTACGCTCTCGACAGAGACATGAAGATATCTCGGCCCGTCAATATATAGAGCGAGTAGTATAAATCATACTCGATGAGGTTATGTGCAATCCCAATAATGAAGAGCGGCAATCAACCATTAATAAATTCCTATCAACACATTCGCCCAGGAATGTGTTTGTCTTCCTTCCCCTGAATGCCAATGCTTGGCGTTGATAATAGGGACGACATAAAATATTCATATGCACCCACAGTCTTCGCTACTGACAAAGTATGAATTCCGCACCACAATGAAGAGTTCCGTCTATGAATATTACCAACTGTAGGTAATATCAACAACATCAGCAAACCCGATCCAAAGATAATGATGTACAATTAATTCAACGACTCTTCAAGACATTGCATATCAGTGATGATATTAAACAGATTATTCATGTTTGGGTTTTCGTCCAGCCATGAAATTCAATTTCTGAGAGGTATCGTTCTCAGAATTCATTATAGAAACCAAATGATCAATTTCTCCGTGATCCCCTTCTGTCCGCTCTCAAAGCCCATATAACTTCCCAGATTCCGTTATTGCAACCAATTTATTTTCTTGACTTTATAAAGCTAAAGTTCTCAACATAATATTTTATAAAGCCAAATATTATTAATTAATTAAATAAATAAAATGTCTTTTAGGATAAATATAGACAATTTTAATATTTAATTAATTAATCAAATTCTTAATTTGGGCATATGAAAATTGGGGACATCACACAATCTTAATAAATTTTAAAATAAGAACATAATTAAAGCCATGTTATCTTTACTTTACTTTACCTAAAATAAAATAAAAACTCAAACTTAAAAATTTACTTTAAAATGACCTCTAACACTCTCAAAACACATTTATTTCATTTGCAAACACAAGGAAGATAGAAAAAGAATATTGTAGCTAAAATCATAAGCTATTGAAGGAAAAACCAAAAACAACTTGAGCAACAAATGTCAATCGAATAAAACCTAGGCAACTCTTAGTGCATCTAAAGGAGCCTACAATGCATTTGTAAGAGCCCACCATTGATTTGGAGCAGCCCACCATCAAGTTGAAAAGGTATTTTCCTATTTTGAATGATTCTAAATTTTGTTTGTTTCTTACAATTGTTTATTTTTTTCATTTTAGATCCATCGAACAACCCTAGCTATTTTTCTAACCTTTTATCTATCTTTTAGTTGCAAACCCTAAATATTTTTTTGTTTGATTTTTTAAATCTTAATTTATTTAAAAACTCTTAAGTGTTTATTTCAGGGAAACCCAAGGATGCATCCCCCCCCCCCCAAAATGCCTTGTCCCTGTCCTCGGGATGTCCTGGGTACCGGGGGACGGCAAGGGACCGTCCCCATTTTTGCAAAAGTTTTAGGAAACGTCCCCGAAACGGGGGGACACCGTTGACCGGATGTGGGACGGCTGACCAGTCTTGGGGATGGCCAGGGGAGTTGGGGACGGCCAAGGGACGGGGGACGGGGATGGCCAGGGGACTTCTAGGAGTCCCCTGGCTATCCTCGGGACAGTTAGCCATACTAGAAGTCCCCTGGCCGTCCCCAGGATGGTCAACTATTCCCCGCATCAAAGCATGGTCAAAACAAAAACAAAAAAACACATTTTCATAGCAAGAGAGTGTGAACTTAATTATGTCCACCCATGAAATAAATTGGTGCCACTGCTTGTTGTCTTGAAACTTTGGATAAGTGTAACTGATACAATTATTCAATATTGGTTTATGTACTGAGGTGCCTAGATGAATTCCAGTGAATAACCCAACACTCAGTGCTTGTTCTCAATGCTACCGTGCCTCATAAATAAGTCTCGCAGGTCTTACTCTATTGTGAAGATGATACATAGCGGGCCCTGGGACATTTGATCATGCAAAACAATAACATGATAACTGTGTAGATTATTTGCCTAATGCAACTCACTATCATTCTCAAAAGGCTGCACTCCCTTGTTCTAGTTATCGATAAACAAAAAAATTATCATTAGAGTATCTGTTTTCTTAGTTCAAAATCAAGCTTTCCATTGAATAACTTCTAACTTATTCATTAAGATCAATGCATACCCAATAAACCATATCAACTTGAACACAAATGTTATATGTTAATGTTCTATAATGTATATTATGCATGCCTTATCCATGTTATCTATTGAATATTTAAAATTTCCCTATATTTTTATATAGCTGTCCCCTGCCGTCCCTAAATTTGGCCTCAAAAATCGGAAACTTGGGGACTCATCCCACCGTCCCCTGCCGTCCCCGTCTAGGAAACTTGGGGTAACCTTGGTTAATTTATTTGTTATTGCAACATACTTCACATTTATAGATTGTTTTAATGTTAGCCATAGTTTGAAAGAACCTTTGTTGTAAACATACCATCCTAGGGGTAAAAGAAGGGGAGTTAGTTTGCAAACATTGCATGACAAAACTTAGTGTAGGAGGCATCAACTAACTGAAAAAAAATCAAAATTAACATTGTAAAATGATCTCTTATCACTCTCAAAACACATTTATTTCATTTGCAATCACAAGGAATTGAAAAAGTATTGGAGCTAAAATCACATGCCATTTAAGCAAAAACCAACAAACCATTTCAGCAACAAATGTTAATTGAATACAATTTGGGCAGGTTAATTTAATTTTTCTATTTTTTCTAATATTAGTTTACCTAGAAACTCTAAATGTTAATTATTTGTTATTGCAGTGTACTTCACATTTGCAAATTGTTCTAATGCTAGCCCTAGTTAGAAAGGACCTTTGTTGGATCTAGGGGAAAAGAAAGGGGAGTTGGTTTGCCAACACTACATGATGATAGTTAGTGGAGGAGGATTAACCAACTGAAATATTACATCGCACAAATTTCATGTGGATATGTTAAAGTGTGCAAAGCTATGCCTATTGATGTTATGTAGGAGGTACAGAGTCAATTAGAGACCTTTGACCAATAGAAGGAACTAAAAAAGAGGCAAAGACAAGAGATGGAAGCCATTCATAGAGATTCTTCTTCAATTCTTCCATTCTTTGGACATTCAACCACTAGTGGTAGTGGTAGTGCTAATATGGGTCTAGAATTTGTGGATCTAGATTAGATTCACGTATACTACCACACACTACTTTAGGTTCCCAACCATCACTTGAGAGCATGGGTTGAATGAAGAGTGAGCATGATACAACAAAGAGTGCAATCAGTGACTTTTAGTTTTATCATTCTATTTTATTTCATGCAACTAGGTAATTAATTGTTATTTTTTGTAAACATGTTGTTTGATTTCTTTGCCTCTTGATTTTTTAAGCTCCTTTAGACTAACTTTGAGAGTAGAAATAAAGATAATTCATCCACATCAATAATTAAGATTTTTCTTTTTCTTTTTAACTGGTCTTTTGACAATGGAAACTGACTAGAATGAATACTTTCATTCAGACTATTTTTTATGGTGTAGAAATAAAGATAATTCAACAAAACCAAAAAACAAGATCTCATTTTTTTAAATTGCCAATCTCTTATTCCTGAACATTAAGGAGAGAGTAGGAATTGATTGCAATGAATATTTTCTTACCTACTCGTATTTCCACCATATCCAGTTGAATAAGAAAAAAATACTCTTTCCAGGTACAAATATAATATTTCTCTTGGCCTTTGATCCACAATTGACACACCCAGAATTCCTATTTCCAATATGAATTCTAGAGGTGTCATATTGGACTGGACTGTGTTTCTTGTATCTGGAACTGCCTCAATATCCTTTGCTGTTTGTGCCTTTTCTGCAGCACCAATTCTTTCTACAGAGCTTCTTTTGTCATCAAAGAACTTTACAACCTTGACACCATGAACTTCAGCAACATGAATCCATATAGCACTTGTAACAGATTCATCATGTGGGTAATAATCACCAACATTTTCAATGTTCACCGTCAAGAAGTTGGATGTACCTGCATGCTCAACAAGGACATCAAGCAAGTGCTCACCATAAGGGTCCTCCCATGCAAAATTGAGAGTTGAACAGGGTTTTAAGGATTGCCATGCTTCATCATCAAGTCCATGTTGGCGATAACTGATAATCTTCAGCTTTGTACGGTTTTCAATCCTGTATAATAAAAAGTTTTATGAAACCATATTGCAATGTAATTAGAAATTGTTTGAAGGAAAAGGAAACAAAAGAACAGCACAGCATAAACCCAGATATCATTTTATGTAGATTACCTAAATGGAGCATTAATTGATCCCAGGTAAAATACAATTAAGAATCTTGATCCTTCATCATAACCACAAACCTTAGCCCTCAAGTATTGCCTTTTACCATACTTTTGTCGCATAACCACAGTAATGATGTCTTCCTTTTTGACAGAAAAAGGATAAGACCATTCTGTATCCTCAAATTGAACCTGAAAAATTTGGGAATTAAATGTTTGGTTAAGACAAAGAAATTGAACCTTTAGGGGTCAAAATAACAGGCATAAGTTGTGCATAACATTCCTTTAAGATAGACCGGAAGTAACTATTGACTCATTGAGAAATCTGACACCAAAAAAAAAGGCACAGCTCAGGTAAGACATGATGCTTTCGTATCTAATGTGAAAACTGTTTTCCATAAACATAATTTGAAAAGAGGGAAAATCATGTGCTAGTCTCATTTACAGAATTATAGTTACTTTCTAGATCGAGTAAATAAAATTACTTTCTAGGTCATAAAATGAAAAATACAATTGATATGGCATATTTCCAGTGTTTCCAAATGACACTAATATCATAGTAAATAATATGCAGCAGATAATATAAGCATATTCGATCATGCATGCACAGTTAAAACTAGTTAGTGGCATCTTGCCTGCAGCCTCTCTGGTTCCTTGGTATCAACAGTACAGTATGCTACTCTCAAGTCTGATGCATGAAGAGTTTTTGGTTGATCATTCGCATTCAACTTGATAAAGAGATGCTGCCCAGTTCTGTTCGTGAATTCCATGTAAGGGCAGATACAAATAACCTGCCATAAACTTCAGTTATCTTACTATTACCTGCAGTTCCAAATAGTATAGATTATGGACAATCTGTGCCAATACCTTGGTTGGGGCATATTGGTAGGGGCATGATTTTGTTGAAACAAGCAATCTTAAACATAGGCCATTTCCATCACATGCTTTTAGATCTATTGAACCATCCTGCATTAGACAATGTGAATTTACTCCAACCCTGTACTAAAAAAATGAAGGACAACAGTAAATGCAAATCACTATCACTACACTCACCATTTCACTGAGAGGAGCAAGTGCTGTGGGAGGACTAAAACATGTTTTTCTGGAATCATTAAATGCAATTGAAAGACCCATAAATTTAGGATCAAATGATGAAAGAATAGTGCAGCCTTCCTGCATCTCGTCATGAATGATATCTTCTGAAATTTCCAAATTTCCAGAACTTTTGCTAATTCCTCCAATTATGGATCTCCCTGTCTGTTTTGTGCTAATAAACCTAAATTGCAATGGGGGGCATCTCATACATTGAAGCCAGTATGCTGTGTACAATCTAAGAACCCTTGCAACCATAGCCTTCCCATCTTTATTGTGTTCAAAGAGAACTTGAACCTTCCTGAAATTAATTTATTCCCAATAAATATAGATGTGCTGCTTTTATTCTAATAATAATTCATAATATTTTAAGATTAACTTGCTCACAGTAATATAGCTACATACACTTAAGTCATTTCCTGCAATAGCCTCAGGTCATACAAAAATAAAGTGAAAGCATCTGTGAATAAGAAAGCTGACCTATCAGAATGCGAATTCCTCAAAGTCAAGAATTGAGCCACCTCCTCCGTAGGATGTGAAATAAGAACAGCATGCTTCAACAAAAAGTTCATGACTTAGAAAATATTTTGGTGATGCTATATCAAATACATACTCTAAAAGAATTAACAGGATATGGCAAAAACAACATACATGGATTGGCTGCCAGCCACCTTGAAGAAATAAACAAAAATAAAGAGGTTTCTGCAGATCTACACAATAAACCTTCACTGTTTGTCCTGATTTGAGTACTCCTCGATACAGAACAGACAGCTCACCCCCAGAAAGCTTTTCAAGAATTGAAAATTCTGATGCTACTGGTAGGAAGCTGACAAGTGTTAATGGAGCTGTAAGAACAAGTTTCCAATCCCTTATAGGGTCTAAATGGATGTCTTTTCCAATTTCAGTAGCCTTTACACTTAAACAAAACCACAACCCATTCCTGTTAGATGCACTTGCCACTTCTGTAGGACAGTATATAAGGGCCTCAGTTTCCACAAGCGAAGAAACACAGATATGGGGAACTTTCTCATACTTACGAGCATCTCTGTAGTTCAATAACTTTCCTGAACCATATTTATCTTTGCCATTCAAATTTTGTGGCTTTAATTGCAAAACGTACTTTGGACCAAAGGAATTCAAACAGGCTACTGGTAGAGGCATCACATCCTCTGGACTTATTATCCCAACAGAAATTGGTTGTCTTTGATCCTTTGATATGCATTTTCTTTTCCGTATCCATCGTCTTCGCCTAACAGAGGTTGAGGACACTTCAGGATCCAATGGAGGTGGCCACTTGAGGTGCCCAAAATCAAATGCATGTGCCCAACCTTCAGGTGAAGTTGAGTTAGTTTTGTCAATATGCCAATCACTAGCCCACTCCCATCCAAGTGGTACTTGTATTTCTGGGAATTCCTGTACGATTTTACATAAAAATTAAGCATCTGTACCAGAAATAAGATATCATCTTAGTAGTTACAGAAATTTGTCAAAACATTATTTCCAAAGATTCTTTGGATGTTTGGTAACATTTATCAGGTTATTCCTAGTATCTAGATCAGTTCTAAAAATAAAATATCATACTTGGCTCTTTCTAAGGTAAACAATAAGTTCATTAATGCATAGGAATGGAAAAACGTATTGTCCATAAAGAAACTGTTTATCAGCAAGAATTAGTGCAAGCATTATTTTATTACAGAAGCACATACTATTTCTTTTTCCAAAATGAAAACAGGCTGGTAAAGAGACTTCTATTAAAAAATGGTACCTTAAGTTAGAATATTATTATATATTTAAAAATGATATTTGTCAAACATGTTACACAGCTTGCAATTGGGGTTTTCCAAGTCTCAGGACCACTTCTGAAAACTAAATATCATACTTGGCTCTTTCCAAAGTAAATAACGAGTACATGAATACATAGGAAAGGAAAAATATGTTGTCCATAAGAAACTGTAAATTGGCAAGAACAAACGCAAGCATTATTTACTAGAGGAACACATACTATTTCTTTCTCCAAAATGACAGCAGGCTAGCAAAGAGAATTCTATTAAATGCTAAATTAACTTAGACTATTATTATGTATTTAAGAATGATATTTATCAAACATGTTACACAGTATGATATTCTTGTCAATAGTTAGTAGAAACTTTCCTTACCCTTGCCGGTTCAATTTCTATTTGAATAAGAAAAAAGAGAAAATAATTGCATTATTTGCATAAGCAGACATGCCTGAAATGTAGTACTAAGTAACATGCTATAATTTTTGCAAAGGGTTTAGAGTGGAGTTTGCACCTGAGAGGAGTAGGAATCATCCCGTGTACTCCAATGTCCTGGGTCAGATGGTAAAAGATGACCAGGGAAACTGCTTCCCCAACCAAGTAAAGGATTATATCTCTCATTTTCAAAAACTTCATCCCAAGTGAAGTTATCTGAAGTTTGTTGCTCATTGTCACAATCATGACTGGTGACATACCCAAGCTTGCAGTTTGAAGGTTCAGGGCAAATACACACGTCAATTGCAAAATCTGTCTGGTTTAAAACTGAGACAAGCGATCTGATAATTACATATTTGTTGCTTCCCTTGAGAGATACTTCACTGACTACCATGTCATGGCCCATCCTCCAGCATGTTGTTGAGGTAGCATAGTTTAAACTTACAGTGGTCCATGGACCTTCTTTGGTTGGACCAATTTGAATAATTCCAGGTTTTATACCAGAGACAAGACCCTTTGCATACATTTCATCATTTAATCTAGAGGAGATGAACATAGCACACCTTATTTTCCCTTCTGATTCCCTGCTTTTGCTCTGCAATTTAGAATGAAAAATGAGGTTTAGCAATAGCCAAATGAAAATTAGAAATCATGAGTTTGAGATGAAATTTAACTCAAATGAGTATCAATTCTGGAAATTTCTGTTAGGGTAAAAGAGATACATCATTTGGGGATTCTGCCAAGCTAAGTTTCCTCCAAGCCAAAACAGGTTCCTCCTTTCCATCAGACATATTTTGCTTGTTGCACTTCAATGATATTGCTTCAGTTAGTGAGGTTGAGTAGGAACCGACAGGTCTGCCTGAGAATCACAATTAGTGAGACATCTTTAGACCAGTTCACAAAAATTTAACTTGCATTATATAAAACTACATAAAGTTAGTTTGGATCATGTCAGAAGAAGTCTGAAGCTAAAAACCTAAAATATACCTTTGGGCAGATCGGTGATAATGATTTCAATCACTTGTGTCTCCTGATAAATTAAAACAAATTCAAGAGCACTTTAGGTGAGGATACAGGAGGACAAAAATATTCATATACTGGATGACAATGAAAAACCATTCAAATACAAGCCCAAGGCTGCAGCTTGTGAAGCACCCCAAACATCAACTGCATAGAAGTATCAATTCATATTTACTAAATTATATTACTAAATTATATTAACAGAATAGTTGCAAAACAAATCAGAAATGTTGAATGGAAGAATGGAAAATTGGAAGTCCTTCCTTCACAATAATTTGTAAAAATTTTCATTGATGTGAACCCCGCTTTAAGTTATATGATTATTTTCACTAAGTTCTGCAAATGCAATCCCTAGCAAATAAGTATTTGTATCTTTTGATAAAGATCCTAAGGTATTCAAAATTATATTTATCACTCAGTCAATGCTTATATTCACAGTTAATTGACCAGCATCTATCTAGGTGTATTTGTAAAAGTTTCTCCAACTCAAAATCCTTTAGGTAAGAGAAAAACAATCATAAAGCAATCTTCACTAGCACATATGCATCTACCTCAAGTAATTGCATAGTTGATGCAGGAGCATCTATGTCCACAAGTTATAAAACATCAACCAAAAACATTTCAGGTTTGCTTTCAGATTTAGCTCAGATTTGGGTTGTGTTTTAGTTGGTTTTTATTGTTTGTTTGCTTCTAGAGTAAGTTTTGTTGTTGTTTTAATCAGAAATGCAAATTAACAGAAAATTCAACACAGTGAACAAAGAACACAGGATTTATCCTGGGAAAACCCTCCTTCTCGAGGGAGGAAAACCACCCTTCTTGAGGGAGGGGAAACCAGCCAAAATATCTCTCTTACATATTGAATTTAAAGGAGCAGAAATCTGCTTCCAATCTTGGCCACACACAAGGCTGATATGATGCAATAAAGAATCGCACCTCACTTAAATGCAAATACACAATTATATGATCTCTCCTTAATGTCAATCTGCTTTATACAATAATATGATCTGCTGTAGATGCACAAACTCCTTGATAAGTGCAAATGTCTCTTGAGAATAAAATCAATGATCAAATGAATGAGCATCTCCTTCCATATATACAAAGTAAGGTGCCTCTTCACAAGCAAGGAGACTCTTCACAAGGGTCGGCCTCATTCAAGAACCAAGGCAAATTTTCATCTTGGGTCGGCCTTTAAAATAATATTTATAAATCATTTATTATTTCGATTTTGAGAGAAGGATATCTCCTGCAGCTAAAACATCAACACTCCCTCTTAGCTAGGGAGGTATCCTTCCAAATATCCATGTCATGGAGTCTCTCAACATGACATCCAGAATGGCTACACCCATTTGAGAAAAAGTTCATCACAGAGTCTCTCAACGTGATATCGTCATGGAGTCACTCAACATGATGTCCACCATGGCTACTCCCATGTGTGGAAAGAAACATATGCACAAGTGTCCATCACGGAGTCTCTCAATGTGATGTCATCATGGAGTCTCTCAACATGACGTCTCATCTCAATCTAAGAGATAAACAAGGGCTCGCACCTCATATTTCTCCGTCTCGGAGAAATATACACTACAAGGGCTTTCACCTCATATTCCTCTATCTTAGAGAAATATACACTACAAGGGCTTTCACCTCATATTCCTCTGTCTTAGAGAAATATACACTACAAGGGCTTTCACCTCATATTCCTCCATCTCATAGGAATATACACTACAAGGGCTTTCACCTCATATTCCTCTGTCTCAGAGGAATATACACTACAAGGGCTTTCACCTCACATTCCTCTGTCTTAGAGGAATATACACTACAAGGGCTTTCACCTCATACTTCTCCGTCACAGAGAGATATACATTACACAAATCTTCATGATGATGTGACTCCCTCTAAAACTCCAAGTATCAATCTTCTGACCTCCTCGTCCAAGGTTGCCTCTGATGGATTGTTTGACTCCCTCTGAATGTTAGTTCCTCCTCTTCGAAGAAACGTCTCTAGTTATATGCCACCAACTCAGTCCCATGGCAACAAGCCGTGTCTTCATGTTTGTTCATTTGTTCAGCCTGCGTGTCTTCCTCACAAGATGCAACAAGCTCCTCCTCCCTTGAATTCCTTATGCAATCTCTCATCATCCTTTTACTCCTTGATCCGTCTTGGAAGTATTTTAGAGAGATTAATAATAGTTAAAAACTATCCCGAAGAGAAATATCAATGCTAGAAGCATACATGATTCACTATTCCCAATGTTATTGCATGAATTATTATTAACTATAAAATTCATGATCATTATTCAAACATAAAATACTTACCTCTTTATACTGGTCAATAGATGTAGTCAGGTGCTTGTCTTGCAGTCTCTTCTCAGCTGTTAAATGTAAATGATAGAGTTCCCTAAAATCTCTGAAGCCTCAAATGTATACACCATAGGTAATTTCCAAACTTTACACCAATGCGCAGAAGCTCATATGACTTGAAGAATGAACACTGTTTTTTTTTTTCAGACCTGAGCATTCCATTAAACTCATATAATATAGAACCTACACACTATCTTCAGCAAGAACCAAAACATAACTCCATTACAGCCCGCACAAATCTTCAGAACAATGTCAAGAAACCAAAGTACTATCGCATCCACTCACACCAACAACAATTCGTATTTTCCATATACAACCACACCACAGTCATATACTTCTAGATTTGTTCTCATAGTGATATCTAAACCTGACTTGGTGCCTTCAGATGCAATTCCTCCTAATATCTCTATATTGTCTTGTTGCTCCAATATTATAACAATATTCTATCATAGCTGAAGCTTCAAATATCGAACTCCTTAAAAGCACCTGAAGCTTAAAAATAAAATCAAATTCCTCCACACTTGGAAGTGATCTTAAATCTGCAATTGCTTCTAATCGAATTTCCCCTGAACCCACTCTGATACCATGTTGTTGTTTTAATCAGAAATGCAAATTAACAGAAAGTTCAACACAGTGAACAAAGAACACAGAATTTATCCTGGGAAAACCCTCCTCGAGGGAGAAAAGCCCAGCCAAAATATCTCTCTTATATATTGAATTTAAAGGAGCAGAAATCTGCTTACAATCTTGGCCACACACAAGGCCGATATGATGCAAATACACAATTATATGATCTCTCCTTAATGTCGATTTGCTTTATACAATAATATGATCTGTTGTAGATGCACAAACTCCTTGATAAGTGCGAATGTCTCTTGAGAATAAAATCGATGATCAAATGAATGAGCATCTCCTTCCATATATACAAAGTAAGGTGCCTCTTCACAAGCAAGGCGACTCTTCACAAGGGTCGGCCTCACTCAAGAACCAAGGCAAATTTTCATCTTGGGTCGGCCTTTAAAATAATATTTATATATCATTTATTATTTCGATTTTGAGAGAAGGATATCTCCTGCAGGTAAAACATCAACAAGTTTTAGGGTCAATTCAACCAAGTGAGGACATCACATTGTAGAAGAGCTTAATGGGTATCTGCAGTTCAGATTTGGTGAGAATTGGGTAAGAAATGACTAAGTTATGCTCATGTGGGTTTTTGGTCTGGTACCGCATTCACAGACGTCTCAATTGTAACCGGACTTGCAGGACTTTGGTGTTGAACCAGACAAGTTCACTTCTTACGATCTGTTTAGATGAACTTATCTGCATTTGCAGGAAACTCGTCGCCAGCTGGTTTTGCAGGAACTTCTTGCCCATCTGACCTTTTCGCAAACTTCACATCTAACTGTGGTTTGTGAAGATCTCATGACCAACCAGGTTTGTGGGTAAAATCAAGTGAACCAGATTTATTCAATTTAAAGAACAGGTTCAGATAAACAGTTCCTGACATATAGAACCAATCATGGAGATATAATAGAGAAATTAGCAGCTTTTCAGGGGTTGTTTCCAAATATAGACTAGGAGGGCTAGAATATCTACTTCAGCTCCATCTAAAGATTTGACATCTTCATTGTACACATATATTTCCATGTACATAGGTTGGCATGTGGTTCAATTTTGAGGAAAAGATGGTGCTAATTGAAGAATATCACACCTAGACTTAACTAAGACTTAACATAGTCTACAAACAATCCAACATGAGCAACAGACTTTATGATGTCTTAGTTATGACCAGACCTTCCAAAAGTGCCAATTCTGAAAACTTGCCGTCTCACAAGAATCTTTAATATACCACATTAATTTTTTTGATTTGCACCATATAAAAAGCCTTTAGCATTTTTTAATTGTCTCATTTTAATGATTGTGCCTATCTCATACATGTCTGAGGCACAACTACCTGCTTTCCAGGGAATGCCTGAAAGTAAATACACCATTAGTTCTTAATTTAGGATGCTTAAATTTGCTCCATAAAAATAGTAACAGGACTATTCAAAACATTGGTTTTAGCACTTTCCTTCCATTATGCTTACAGGGAAAACAACCATCTTTCAGAGGTCATTGGCCCAGTGTATTAAGTTTCTACTAAAGAATCCCATGATACAGCAATACAGATCTGGCTTCTTGATAAACAGATGATTCTTTTATTGCCAAGAATTCATTTCCAGAATAAAATAGATGAAAGAAAGGTTTCACAAGGAACATAAAAAAATTAAAAATATACATCCAACTAGGAGTACCAGCAACTACATTATAGCAATCAACTTAGATTAATGATAGAAGCTGTACTTGGAGCCCAGTTATTTTCAGGAAATTAATAGAGCAGTCCAATCTAGAACACAAAAAAAATAGTTAAACATAGAAAATCTATATACATAACTATAAGCTCCAAAAAAAGAGGAACTAGATGAAATGTTCTTATGTATAATATTCTCATTACAATAAGATTTAGAAATATTATTTAACATCACGTACCATAAAGAGAACTTTTGAAAAAAAAATGTTCTGTCACTCCATTGCCTATTTGAATAGCTGAGATAAAGATAAACGAATCTAAAATTTTGCAAATTTTAAACCATTGGCATTAAAAACTTGTAAATGAAAGCTTTTAGAAAAATTGCTAGCAGAAAGTCTAAAAGCTCATAAAATTTTGCACATACCACTGTGTCCACCTTGAAGTAAAACACCTCATTCCACTGCACTCTAACACTTTGTGAGGATGGATTTTGGTGAGGAATTGCACAAGTAGTACGTGCACTCTGCTCATGTGGTTGAGGTTCACCAGATGTTGGGTGTTGAGGGATAATACGAACTGCTACCATATACTGAAGACCATCAATGCCTTCATCTACATGTAGCTACATTTCCAATGAAAACAGAAGTTCAGAGATATACTGTATATGAAAACATAATATTATTTTCCTTACTAAGTCCACTCACCTCTGCATCTCCAATTACTACTGCTATAAGTTTTGATGGTGTCCTTTTCAGGTTTTCCTTAGAATGTGAGTCCAAAATGCTTTTTGATGCAGGAACCTTAACGGTAACCATATCTCCAGATGGCAAGCTCATAACTTCTGGCTGCCCATCAAATTCAATTGTTCTAAGAAATATATCCCGACCAAGCTTATTTTGTGGTATCATGTAGTATGTCTTCCTCTGATTTATCTCCAAAAGAGATCTCCTAGAAGTTGACAATCTTTGCTCCTGTCCACTCAATGATTTCTTGTTAAACAATAAACTTTACAGAACTATAGATAGCTGAAGACAAATGAAAAAACTACACCAAAAACTGAGGACATTCCCAACAAATGAAAGTACAAAAAATGATGCACAAAGCAACTTTAGAGAATGGGAAAAAATATTGGCCACATGTGAATTTTATTCATGCTCCTATTCAATTTAATGCCAATATTGCTTGTTTTTGCTGTATAGTTTGGAAAATAATAATGAAATTGGTACTAATTATTGTATTTTAATTCTTTATTGTTTCTTCCAGCTAGACAAAAAGCTATAAAGAATAAATGACAGTAGAAGACAAAAATAAAAAACAGGCATAAAACTGAGAACATTGCTAACCAATTCCGACCAAATGCACGCACAAAATTTGATAAATAAAGCAACTTTGGAGAATGAAAAAGAAAATGTAGGGCATTGTTTCAGGAGTTTTATTCATGTTACTTTTCAAATTGGAGCCAACACTTGCTTATTATTGCTGTATAGTTTGCCAAATAATGGAAAAAGTGATACTGATAAATGATAATCAAATTTTAAATTTTTTCTTTATAACAAAGGATTCCTTCATTGCTTTTGTATCCCTTGGACTGGCCCACCTAATTTGTCCCTGTAATACATTCAAGTAAGTCTGCTATACACAATTTGACCAATGTCGAATGAGTTTCCAAAGAAACTTGTTTTGTGAAACACAAACAGTGATTATATCTTATAAAAGGATCACAGTACCAGAAATAATAAAAAATACTTTAGCAGCAGCAGGTGGTATAATTACAAGTTCTATTCCACAAACTAATTACCTTATCTACTCAATATGTTATGGGATTCATATATTCTAAGAAATGAAAAATAAGCAAATTTGATCATTCAAATTCAATATCTAATATAAAAATTACTGGAGCCAAACTTTGAAGATAAGGACTTACAACAAATGCCATGCTGTATCAGATATACCTTAGTTTTTGACATTCTTTTCATTTCATTAAGTTTATTCCAGCTGGCAAATGCTTCAAGAATCATATTCACATTAGCAACTGAAACATTCATATTCAGATCCTTTGTAAAAGACATGCGTACTTGTGATGGTGCAGCTGAATTCTTATCATATTTGTATCTGCAAAGCTCAAAGAAATTGAATGAGTGCTGTGAAAGTCCAAATTTACTATAGTAACAGATAATATGAAAGTAGCATGCGGAGTTCAACAAATGAAAATAATAAACTCCCACTTAGCCTGAAATTTTTATTCCTATAATCTTGTAGAATAAAAAACTAAAGCATGAACTATAACATTGAATTAATAAAGATTCGTCATCCATCATGCATAATAAAAACAAATATACAGATAAGACATCATAGTGTGTACAAAGTAATGGTGAAATAATTCCTTGAAGGATAGGCACAAAATAACAGAGTGCTCTCAATAGCGATGGTGCTGTGCCATTAATAGATTATCTTTAAACTGCAAAAGGCTATTTAGGGGGTGATTTACTTTGATTGGAGAAAACTACTTCATAAAAGCTGTTTTAATAAATTCTGTTGTTAAGGAAGTGGCCTAGGGGTATTCCTAAACTTTAAGTTAGTCCTAAGGCTAATATTATTTGAAAATTATTGTAAAAGGCAACTTATATATACACACGCACACACACTAAATGGGGCACAATAAGGCCATTTGTAACTTGTAAAAATATTTTAATATTTATCTATCTTATGGGATGGGAGTTTGCAGTGTCCCTACAAAAAAAACTCAACAAACTTGCATATTTTCGGAATTGTCACTCAGACATTTCATCAAACACTTGTTAGGACAGTAAACAAAACAATTTTCAGAGTTTTACAATGTAGAACAGCTGCAAATTTCATTGTTAATCATAGACCTTCTCATAAATAGTTTGTAATCATGGAACAATTCTTAGACATTTTAACAAAGAGTTGTTATACTTGTAGATAGTCATTGACATTTTGACAAATACTTTTTCTTAGTTTATTATGCATACACACAATAACAAGAACAATTTGCTAACCTCAAATACGAGCTGGTTGTTGATTAACATTTCTTGAAGTCTCCTCATATAATGTTCACATCATATAAAGTTCAGAAATTACTTCATAATATTGCTGCTGTAGCTGTCAATAACAGTTGCTGCACTCTATAAATTGCTTCTATGCTGGCCAGCTAGAGTTTTGGGACCCTAAACACACATCAAACTCTAATATTGGCCTTCCCAAATGTTGGATTCCACTCCTTAGATCACAAGCTGCCTTCACTTCTATGAATACATTTGCTCTAAAATATGGTACGACTGATCTTTAGGGCCAATAATACATATATATATATATATCAAGGCCACTAAAGATATAAATGTATTTTCAAATAACTCCTCAGCTGGAATTAATCAAAACCTGGTTTTTTACTTATCTAGCATTCACCTTTTTACCAGAATTCAATTTATATTTGCTTACAAATGATATTCATTAATTTCAAACCTGGAAAAGAATATTCAACACTTGGTCACAAATTTTGGAAATGAACCTCAACACAAATCTCGACCAAAACCATAATCAAACACTACAAAATCAAATGGCACAAACATTCCACACAACGGTGGACTTTGTATGAATCCACTTGATCAACTAGATGGGTTTTTGTCCACGAAACTGATGGCCAAACTGTTTTTGTCCTTCGGCTAAAGAATGAACATAATTCAATCTCCCAAATAAACAAGAGTTTCGTAAAAATGTTTAGAATGAGCTTTCTTTCCTCCAAATCTCTTTTTATAAGCATTATTTTTGGAATAATAAAAAATATTATTTGTGTCCTCTTATTATCCCTCCAAAAAGTGACTTTAGGCTTGTTGGCGTTACTTGCATATGGCGTATTTTCTTCATTATTTTTAAGTGGCACCCATTTCAAGGTTCAATATCTGTTTATGTTAACTAAGTGGGGCCCAATGAGATAATTGCATCTTAAATTTAGGGTTTTTGCCTGCATGTGACACCTAAACCCTCAAAAATTCTTTAAATATGCATTTGGGCGTCCATTATTTTCACAACAGGTTGAAGGAAAACACGTATTTTCTTGTGCAAGCAAGATCTGAAGCCGCTACAGGTGTTATTTTTCAATGTTCTTCACAAATACAGGTCCAAATTATTCAACAGACTTCATTCAAGGATAGGCAGAGGCAGAATATAACTTCTATTTTCTCTCTTATTTTTTCTATCCTTTTCTTAGGTTTTCTCTCGCATGTCCAAGTAAACAACAATATTTCATAGTTTTGATCATTTGGGTATGTTGTGGCAGAATATAACTTCTATTTTCTCTCTTATTTTTTCTATCCTTGTCTTAGGTTTTCTCTCGCATGTCCAAGTAAATGACAGTATTTCATAGTTCTGATCATTTGGGTATGTTGTGGTAGAATATAACTTCTATTTTCTCTCTTATTTTTTCTATCCTTGTCTTAGGTTTTCTCTCGCATGTCCAAGTAAACAATAGTATTTCATAGTTTTGATCATTTGGGTATGTTGTGCACGACATTCTCTACAAAACCCATGTGTTAGAATTTTTCAAGAAAAATTGCCTCATAGCTTCACTTTTTGAAGCTTTGCTTCTTTTTTTTTTTCCGGAGATTCCTTTGCATGGTAGAGAAAAATTCAATATTTTGAAAAATGAAGAATTTGAGTTTGATCAGCACGTCAGTGGCTACAAAATCCATATTCCAGAATTTTTCGAAAAAATTTGCCCCTACTGCCTCCTGTTGCTTTTTTCTTAAAAGTATTTGCATGTGAAGCAAAAAGGCGTTTTTTCGAATTTCTAATGTTGTGGGTTTTCTTAGAATAATTTTCTCTACAAAACCCACGTCTCAGAATTATTTGTGAAAATTGCCCCTAGACAGGTTATTTTTAGCCTCACCAGGAGTTTTTAGCCTCACCGGGAAAGTTGTCAGAACATAGCCGTGTTTACAGTAACAGGGTAGTTTTTCAGAATGCAATTCACTCAGACTGAATTCAAGACCAAATCAGTCTTAGTTCATGATTTCATCGAAACGACTAACACAAATTTGCATCAGGTGGTTCCAAAGGTTGACTTGAACGCTTCAGAGATGAGCTAGATTACACTTAAACCATCAAAGAGTCTGGGTTGCTAGAGGCGACTTCACTTTCCATCACAGTACAATGTATAGAATTCGTAATGTCTTGTGTAAAACATTACAATTCTACTACTCGAGGAATTCAATCAGTGGATGGACGAGTGATATGTAGTATCAGGCCCAAAGACATCAAGAAGTGCTTCGGTATTCCTCCGAATCCGAATAATTTGATCACTACCATGGAACAGTTTGAGAAGGTGTTCAATGCTGATAAAGAGAAATGTCAAAGGAGGATAGCAGAGAGATGGCTTAAACAGAAGAAAGTTAACATGCCAAAGAATGTGGGTCGTGGAGAGTTCAAAGATGAATATGCGGTTACGATTACCCTTCTTAACTATGTTTTTGATCAAGTAGATGCCAACAAATTCCAGCCTTGGATGTATTATCATGGCTCAGATCATCAATTGAAAGGAGCATTACGACTGGGCCTCTTTGATCAACGACGTTCTCCACAGACAAATGACTGACTTCTTGGTTGCTCACAAGTTTCACATGTGTTCGTACCTCGTGTATCTAATAGCCTTCCAAGGCCAGTTTAGAGGATTGAACACTGTGGAGATTCTAGGTGTACAAAAAGTTCATCAATATTATGCA
Source organism: Sequoia sempervirens (assembly GCA_007258455.2). NCBI lineage: Eukaryota > Viridiplantae > Streptophyta > Pinopsida > Cupressales > Cupressaceae > Sequoia > Sequoia sempervirens. Next base: position 832,108,250 of record VDFB02271358.1, on the reverse strand, counting down.
CAACTTGAGTTCACACAGTCCGAGCGACACTTCAAGCGGGTGCAGGAAGCATTTTTGATGGAACTTGGATCGGGAGCTACATGTACATATCTCAGCGGAAGCTAGATCAACAATGGTAGAATGGGTAGATTGGTTCATTCAGTTCCCTACCTATACCTACATCCGCGTCTACGGATATGCAGGTCATCCAACCATGCTACCCCGTTATCCTTTGGATAAGGTGGTGTTCATGGAGTTTCTACGTCAGTTGTACGATGTTCACTCCTATCTACGCAACAAACGCAAGCCGACTGCCACTTTTCCATTACAAATGGGGATTTACAGGTGCAAGACAACAGTTGACGCCAAGGCTATGGGCCATGAGTTAGCGAGACTTAATCTTAAGTATCTCATTGAGAGATGCTCATATGATCCATGGGGTCACTTCTCAGCATGCCTTGGCGATCGTTCTTATCACAAGCCTTATATGGAAGACTACTAGTTCAACTGTGAGGACGAGTTCAAGGTGCGTCGACACAACTACAGTAGGTTCACCCTTTCACAGATTTCTGTTTCCATGTTAGAGGATGTGGGAGGGTTGTCAGATGATGATGGGGATATCACACTTCCTCAATTCTTCAGAGAACAAGTTGATACGCAGTTGCTTCCAACCGTTGATTGGTTTGCCAAGGAATGCACATCTGTTAAGGAAAGATCAAGCAAGGTTGTCAAAAACAACATACTCTACTTGGATAGCAAGAAGACGAGGAGGGCAGCCATGCCAAACAAAGAGCCGCCACCGGTGGTTACTTCATTGCCTTCCACGTCAAAGTCAAAACCCAAACAAAAGAAAAGGAGTAATCCTCCCAAAGGAAGCAAAATGTCTGGGAATTCAAAGGGAAAAGCACTAGTTGCTGATTTGGACCAGCGAGAACAACATGTGGAGTTTGCCACAAATTCAGTTGAGAGCATGCTAGAAATAGAGGTAGAGCCTCCCATGCCGTCACCAACACCACAACAGTCTCCGGTTCTGGTTCACATTGACTTGGAGCCACACTCGCCACCACGTAGTAGTGCTTCCACACATTCCCATTCATCAGGAGTTCCTAAGACTAGCACCGATCCTTCTAGTGAGATTAGTCGAGACTCGTCTTGGCTTGAGAATCAGCTAGGTAGGAAGAGGAAGCAACTATCCTACAAATTGGACTTTTTAGATTTTGATCATGTGTACCAAGACACTCCAGATAAAAAGATAAAGAAGCAAGTCCATGTGGAAAGGAACGATGACAAGGAAATCATAATTGAGACTGCTACACCGTAGAGGATAAAAACTTGGATGAGGTAGAAGTTGATGACTTCACCTTGATAAAGGTCAACCTTGGCAGAAGCACACACCAAGTAGATGTGGATTTCCTCGAGGTTGCAACGGAAAGCATAAAGGAAAGAGTCATAAAGGACAGAGAAGATAAAGCATCCCTCAAGGTTGAAAAACAGCAGCTTCGCTAGTATATCTCCAACCTTATGCACAACACTGAGAATGTCACCGCCTTGCTCCCGCAGATGTTAGAGTTACAAATAGAGCAAAATCAACTAACTCGGTTGTATATGGGAAGTGCGTGAAAGACTGGGAAGAAGAGTTCGTCACAAGGGGTTGCTTCATACTTTTAGAGTTGTACCAATTGAGGTACAATGCCCATGAACTTTGCACACAAATTCAAGATTCAAAGCGAGAGTTAACAGTTGACAAACCACAGAATGAGATCATGATCTCTCACCTGAGGACGGCATATGATTCAGTCACTACAGAAGAGGATAAGTAAGCTATTTTTGCTTGGAGAGAACAATTAATTGTAATGTCCCCTTGTTAAAGTTATCTAAAAACATAAGAGTACCAATTAGGACATATGATTTATTTTACCAACACATCATTTTATTTATGTAAATTTTCCTTGAAGACCCGTATACATCATGTATTATCAATAAAGCACCTAATTACTTCAAGTTGCACATAAATGCATTATCATCTAGGACATTAACTATCATGATCAGATATGACTTATTACTCCCAGGCGGAATAGATCTTCGCCTCATTCCTCTTCCTAACCTTGTTGGATGGTAGATTTACTGTGCCAAGGGCACGTGCACGATCTCAAGTTGGACACCCTCAAGGTTTATTACTCGTCTTGGGCTCCGTCCAACATTGGATCGATTTACCCGCCTTTCCCTCCACACACTCCCTATCCTCATCGAGTGTTAGCGAAAGGGAATTTTGGCCCGAAGTCTATTCTCATAGTAGTAAAGTCATAAAAGCTCAATGAGACACAATAATTGTTGTAAGCAATATTATTGTGGCTAGACAAATAACATCCATAATGTAGACACAAATTGTGTTCTTTCATATTAAATCAGTGACACAGATCCATTATTCTTATTTAGCAATAATTGATAACTCAGATTTATGCAGATATACAGTGCTGCTATTATCATGACTACGTATTGTACAACATGAGTACTTTTGAATTCTACAAGAATAAATATGAATAACACATCTATTTGCACACAATGATCAGGATGGGAATACTAAATGTCAATAGCAAAATGTACATTTGCATTGAATAATTATGATGAAGCATATTAAGAAAGTAACAATTATAAATAACAAAACATGTATGCATCTATACTTACAGATAATAACTGTGATAAGCATAATAGGGAGATAATTAATTTAGATTCTAAAATATATATACATACATATATAATTGCAGACCCTAGTTATCCTAGTTATGTACCACAGAAATAACAAATATAAATACTAAACATACAACAACATACACTAATTATAATGAACTTACTACTGTTGCTGCTTATCCCTTGTGATCATATTTTCAAAGAATCTTTATTAAAATGATTCCTTTTACAAAAAATATATTCTTCTTTTTATTCGATGCCCCTCCCTTTCTTATCCCCACTTGTCTTATATCTTCTCACGTTGGAGAAGAGATGTGATTCATGGACGGGAAGGGTCATGCCTTTTATCTTTGGAGGGACGTGACTTCCCTTTGCTGATTTTTCATCAGCAATTTCTTTTTGTGATTAATCGTTGACTTTAGTTTGCTGCTGTTAATGTATTTAATATTGGCTTTCTTATATATTATTATTATTATTTATATTTTCTTATATATGTTTTAATATATTTTTTTGTTATTATTTATATTGATTTTACATGTTAAATATATTTATACTTATATGCTGTTATATATATTTGTATTTACATTCTATTCAAATATATATATGTTTATAATTATAATATTATTTTGATGATTATAATTATAATGAATTTGCAATTATCTTCGTATATATATATATTGCTGCTTGCATTTCAATGTTTGGTTTTTTTCCTTATATTTTAGTAATCATAATTTGGGATTACAGTTTCAGGGACATGACATTAATCTTCAAGGTAAAAATATATGAAACAATTTCTGCAGAGTTGGCCGAGAGTAGAGAAAAGGTGACAAGTGCTATCAAGTTCATGTGAACTTTCATGTCACGGGTCCCTTGCCAGTATCAGCGTGAGGGTGGTGAGTACACCGAGCTCGCCGATGTATAGTCAGAGTTGCAAAGTCTCATCCATGGTATTTTTAGTGGTGGTTCAGTCGGCTGTATGTTGGATCAACTTATAGTCATGTCAACATTATTTGATGAGGCGGTCAAAAGTGGAGGAGAACTGAAGAGTTAGATCACGAGCAATGAAGAGATGTTGAGGAGACACCGAGTACTTTAGAGGAGTATCAATGCTCCAGATGGTGATGCAGTCAACAACCTCATGTAGGGGTTAATTGCCCAAGATAGCAGCCAGTGAACTACAGATCAAGACGTCCCACCTTTTCAGGATAGACATTAGACACAACAGTTAACTTGATGACTCTTTCCGAGTTAACTCACTGTCCCACATATCATTGCATGTTTATTTTGGAAATACCTATGTACATATGGAGTTCTCATGTAGTTTTCAATTTTAGTTAACTGATGTTAGTTATCAGTTGACTTTCATATCAATAAGGACTTGTGTATTGCAACGTCCATTTTAGTTTAGTTAACTAAGGTAATTTTTCCAATAAACTGTATAGTTACATACATTTAGGTTTAGCAATAAACTCTTGCATGCTTGCAAGACTGAGTGTAAACTCAAGGAGATTTTAGGGTTCCCTACTCCTTGAAGTTCTATAAATAAGAGCATTCTTGCTCATTGCATTTTTAACTTTTTCTATGATAACAAATTGTTGTGCCCATCTTGCTGTGCAATATTGCTATTCTCTATTGGTTCACTTAGTTAAATATAAAGCTGGTTTGATCTTTCATTGTGTGTGTATCTCGTTATGCAATTTGCTGTCCCAGATTTATTCTTGTTGTGATTAATAAGCTTTTTTTCATATCTACACCTTGGATAGGGGTTCCTCCTCGGGAATTTTGAAATAAAGTTTATCGTTTGATGTTGTTATTAATAGTTTTTCTTTCATGTCTACACCTTGGATTGGAGTTCCTCCTCCTTGGGAATTTAGAAAGAAAGATTGCCGTTTAAGTGTTGTTTTCAGTAAGTTACTTTCAACCTACACCTTAGATAGGGGTTCCTCCTCCTTGGGAATCCTGAAAATTAGCTTTCCGTTTGATGTTGTTTACAATAACCTTCATTTCAGCCTACGCCTTGGATAGGGGTTCCTCCTCCTTGGAAATCCTGATATAAAGTTTATCGTCTAGACATTCCCAGTTGCTCCTAAGTCCTCATGCTCTGATTTTCTTGAGGAAATTGAATAGTTTTAGCGTTAGCCCATGTAATGTCCTCTTCTCAGCAGTGATCAGTATAGTTAACTGTTAGCCTATCCCGGAGGCCCGTAGGCTAGTTGGAAGATAAAATTAGGGTTTCCACTTTTGAGGAGGTTTTGAGGTCTTGCATGTGAGAGTTTCTAAAGCATGTTTGGTGGAACTTTCTGGGTTTTTAGAGAGCTTCGTGATGAGGTAACATGCATGATAGGATATTGATTTGCATTCTCAGCTATTTTTGGAGGCTTGCATGTTGGAGTTCTTCAGTTTGGATTCTGAATTCCTTCTGGGTTTTCAGAGAGTTTCGCAGTGGTGTGACATGCAACTGCAACAGAGGACTTTTCCGAACTTACTATTTTTAGTAAGTACGACGACTACTCGAATTGTGGTTAAAATGAGTTTGGAACAACTTGGAACAACTTACTATTTTTACTAAGTTTTATTTTTAGTAGTGCTATTTTTAGCAGGGTTTCTGCAGTTCAGTTCAATGGCTATATCTGGCAGGTCAATTGGAGCAGTTTGAGTCTTTAGTACTTTTGAGCTATTTTTGGTAGGTCTGAGCTTGAGTTGGGCGCTTCACTTGTGGAGGTAAAATATTTTAATAAAGTGAATTTTGATAAGGCTTGGTGGACGCCTTTAGGAGAAATAAGTGATTTTATTAAAGTCATTCACTTTATTATATTTGGACGCCATTTTATACTTTATTAGAAAATTTAATAAAGTACATTACCTTCTTGATGTTGGACGCCTTGGAGACATGGGGAAAGGAAATGCAAATGAGATAATATTTTGAGGGGATATATTATTTTATATAAAGTGTCACTTTATTATTTTTTGGACAACACATTACACTTTATTGATATTTTTAATAAAGTGTTGTCTTCATGAAGTGGACAACTTGGGAAAAGGTGAAATGAAATGCAAATTGACAAAACATTGCAAGGTGAATGTGAATTTCAATTTGGAGACAGAAAAACTATAAATAAGGGTGATGGGCTCTTTGTTTGGGTATCAGTTGTTCTATCTTATCGAAATGCTGCCGAATTGTTTGCAGAACTTGGCTAAGGGGAAGCTTAGCTTTTACACTACTCTTCGGGCCTGAAACTATGGCTTCCTAGATGGTCTAATGGGAGTGTGCTACATTCAATAGTGCATCTTGAGCAATATTGTGTTTTGATGATTTTGTTGATTTTCAGGTTGCTGGTTCAAGTTTGGCTGAAAAAGATTTTTGATCATAAATCTTGTGTGATTTTTTGGGCATTCTAGGTACTTGCTCATTCAATTTCTATGCTCAAGGCGTCCCATCTTGCACATTTCTATATTTTATTGTGAAGTATTTATTTTTCTAGTAGGTCGCCCTTCTTCTTTGGGCCGTACCAGTTCTTCTTGCCTGGCAAAAGTTTAGAAAATTCATTAAGGAGTTGTTGCAGCTGTTTCTTAGTCACAACTTGGTCGCCATCTTCCTAGGAGTTCATTGCATTTGGTCTCATGTCATTTGGAGTAGTTTTGAGGGAGTTATGAGCATTTTAGTGAGTCTTGTAATTGTTGGTTTGAGCATTTTCAGTTGCAGGTCTGTCATATCAGATTGTAAAAGTTTGTCATTTGAGTTGGGTTTTTTGAGGAGAAACTCATTTTGGGTGATTGGAGAGACATATATGTTATTTGCAGCAATAAGGCTCTTCTAATACAGTGTTTTGCAGGAAAAATATCTCATTGTAAGGCTGCTACAGTAGTACTGTTCAGCCATCTTTATTTCTTGCAATATCCTATTTCCCATGTTTGTGGAATAGACTGGTCCTCACTCAGTCTATTGTAATTCCCACCTTTGTGGAAGAGACTAGCCTTGTTCAGTCTTTCTTTACTGCTCTTTCCTTTCTGTACTGTCCGCTGAAAAGTGGAAGGGGTCAGCAAGCCGCCCATTTATTTCTTGCACTTGCATTGTAATCATCATACTGCTAATCGGCTGAGCCGTTAACAAATTCATAAAACCCCCAGCACCATATGCTAGCACCTCACCCACATCGAGTCTTGGTGCACATTCTTCGGTTGGGTTACTTTCAGCATTATTCTTCATTTCGAATACTGACAATCCTCAGCGCCATATGACAACACCATTCTCATCTTGGGATTGAGTGTGCATTCTTGGCGTAGAGTTACTTTCCAGTAGTTGTTTGGTTTTGGGCTAACCTTAACGGGTGCTTGTTGTGTTGGTTTGATCATTGCAAAAATTGAAAAAAATTTGGTTGGCTCATTACAGCCTAGTTGTAGTTAAGAATCTGCAAAACCAGAGAAAAACCTTAGCTGCAATATGTATTGGTTTTCTTAACCTTGTACCTCTTCTAGTTGAGTCAAAAAGTTAGGATTTAGAATATTTTACTTTTAAACGCATGTCAGCAAAAGAGGGAGCTTCCCCTCCTAATTTGAAGAGCAGTTAATTTGTGCATAGTGGTCCGTTGCCAATACACACTCCAAAGGTGCGAATTGTAACGCCAACATGTACTTAGACACAACATATTATTATACTTATAATTTTAGCCCATACTCCTAGTCCCTAGCCTTGGTGTTTATATTTAAGTAATGATTTGTTTAGCTAGGAATAATGAAGAATGAAGTCATGGGTTTTTTCAGGTTTTCTTTCTCATGTAGTATATAATGAGGGAAAGCTCTAAGAGATTTATATTTTCCATCTCATTTTGTAAATGCAAAATATAGAGAGCTACCATTGCATGAGCATTCTTGTGCTGCAGGAGGATTTACAAGTGCAATCCATTTTGGATGAGCGGATGTTTCCTATCTTTTGTATATTTATTGTTCACTAATTTTCCACGTTTATTTTTGTAATTCACTAATTGCAATGCTCCTACCACATCTCAAGCATTGATAAACAAGGTATTCAACAAATTTCTTCTCAAGTTTGTTCCTCTATTGTTTGATGATATTTTGATAATAAAGGTGGTGTATGTCAAACCCTCCATATTTGCATTTGCTAACTCAATACTAGAATATTTGGAGACTGGGCCACACCATTTCTACTGAATGTATGCACACTAAACTAGAGAAATAAAAGTGTTATGCAAGAAGGTTAATGACAGAGAGAGGCGCATACCAACGTATAGCAAGGAGATGTTGACCATCCAACATACAATGATGGCGTGAATGTATGCCAAGCAGAAAATCATTTATTAAAACCACTTATCTCAGCTTTAAGCAGCAGACTCAGGGTATAGTCACAAAGGAACAATAGAAGTGGATTGATTGTTGGCAAGCATATGGCTTTGAGATATTTAGAAGAGGGGGAAAGAAAATGAGGTATACCAATCAAAATTATTAATGAGCTTTTTCTTAGGTTTACCAAAGCCTGAAGGTAGGGAAGAAATATTTTTTGTGGTAGATTGATTGAACAAGTATGCTTATTTCTTTTGTATGACAGATAGATGCCAGTGGAAATAAGGTTTCTAAGCTTTGTTTCCAACAATTAATTAATGATAATGTACATGGGTCTTATAGAGAACCATATGTGATTGGGATCATATCTTCCAAACCAATTTTTGGCAAGAATTATTCAATTAGCAAAGATGACATTAAACACAAGTAATGCCTATCCTCCCCAAATAGATAGTAGCAAGAAAAATAACATAGGAAAAATCATAGATTTAAAGTGGTGAACATGATATTTATTCCATTGCAGCCATAAAATAAATGACAATAAAGGATAAGGGCAAGTAGAAGCTCCAGTCACTGTTCCATAGCCCGTACAAGATTTGGGATAAAGTCAGTGAAGTGGCATGTGCACTTGCCATCCCAAACAAAGGGAGAATCCATGGTGCCTTCCACGTTTCATGTCTGAAGGAGGTGGGTACACAGTACCATAGATGAAAATCCTACTAAAAAAATAATAAGGCGAAATGATCTTAAAGCCAGAAGGGGTCACTAGGGAAGAGGCAAAAGTATTGCAAAAAATCTGATTTTGGAAGGTGAAGTGGAAGGGATTGTCTACAGATGATCCAACAGTCAACAATGAAGTATTCATGGGAAGCATCAAAATTTGCCAAGGCCTTGAAAAATGCGCTAAAACATGTAAGGGATCTCAAGTAGTTTATAAAAGAGCCCCATTTTTATATATTTGTTAAGTTGTATTTTCAAAGTGTTACTCAGTATATTGTCTTTTACTAGCTTTGGTGACAAAGTTTCTTGACCTTTGCAAGCTTTGAGGATAAAGATTGTCTTTTACTAGCTTTCGGGATAAATCTCTATAAGGGAGAGGCCATGTTGTGTACCTAGACGCAACATACCATTATACTTATGTTTTTAGCCTCTAGTTCTAGTCCCAAAAAGTATATCTTTTATTTTCAAAATGCAATATACAGAGCCACCATTGTCTGAGTACTCTTTCATTACAGTCAGGAATTTGCAGCTGCTGTTTATCTTAGGTGAGCATGTGCTTCCCATCTTTTGCAAATGTGGTGTTCAATATTTTTCTGCAATTCTTTCTATGAATTTTTTAGGCCCTCAGCAGTATGAAGGAAAGAAAGGGATAGTCACAAAGTAAAATGAAAACTATTATTTCATTGGGAAAGTAGTTCTCTAAGTGGAGGAATGATAGCTCAAGGTGAAAAAGGATTCTAAAGAGATGCAAGCAAGATGACTAAAGAAGTAGTTCTTGATAGATAGAATTGTACCTCATAAATCCATCCACAGGTTCAATGAGAGGCTCCCAAAAGTCGTGCTTTTCATTGTATGATCTTGTCACTAATGACAAATTTACTGTTGAATTTAAGTGATCAAGTCTTCCATGTAAACTTGACATGATACCAGTGAAAGAAACGTTCAACAACGGAACCATCTACATGGACAAACAAAAAGTGGAAACCAATGTCAGCAGCTGATCTGATTCCATGGTTTAACCATCATCATATGCTTCAAAACTAAAGAGATTTAACATTTATATAGCCATTTCAATCACTAATTATATGAGAGTACAGGCGTGTGAACTGCGAACTGTCACATTGTATCATTCTTGTCCATATAATGCATACCAGACCCCCAAAATCATCAAAAAGTGTTGTTGAGAGCCTTTGTACTTGTGCATCAATTACTAAGTCATCTGGTTCATTGGAATTGGTCTGATCAGCTAGTCTCAGGGCAAACCTTCTCGGTGGCCTTTTTATTCCATTCCTTACAAGGAAAGTACCAGCCTGCCAATTGCCTCAAATGGTCAGATATCCAGAAAAATAAAAAATAAAAAATCTCAATAATATGCCTTCACAAAAATTATCAGCATACTACACCTCACTATCTAGCATCCATATGCTAAAGTCTTCATTTGTGTGTTTAATTTCAGTTGTGTCCCAAATACTGTTATCAGGGAACTGATCTCCAGTTACCAGATCATTCCGAATGCATCGTAACGAGTTGAATTCACCTATTTTTGGGGGAGATTTGCTTGCAATGCATCCCAAAGAAACATATCCGGGAGGAGCCTGAGGCAACCAGAAGGAGATACTTTCCACACCTCTATGTTTATTTATTTGTCCCATTTTTATAAAGTCCAATGGTGGTTTCAAAAGAGCCCCATCATTCAGGTCATGAAGGATCAAACTTTGATTTGGAGGCTCAAATCTGCATTCCAAATAAATTCAGCAGCAGGAGAAGTGTTGTTAATAGCAGTTACTTGAAGTACAAAATAAAGAAAAAATTATAATAATTGCTCCTGTAGTGAAGAAGTGAATGTATGCCTTACCCTGGGGTTGCAACATCACCAAGGTAAACATATCCAGATGGAACTTGAGGACGCCATATAGAGACTTTTTTTTTTAAGCTACTGCCTCTGTTCCACCAGACTAACTCAAACTGTGCTACACTTTCATATCTTCTACCAGATGATATGGATGCAGACCGTTCTAAATGCATATTCTCTTCATTAGTAGGAACATTGCTGCCATGGACAGGCTTTGGAATGGATGTTTTCAAATGTTCATCATTGTAAGCAAACATGATGGAGCGAAAGTCATAGGCTAACAACTTTTCATGCCCAGTTTCAGATTGAGTTGGCAAAAAGGTTCCCACAGAATTGTCAACACGCCAAAATGCAGGCCCTTCTCTCCCATTATCCCTGTCAAAGAAACAACAAACCAATCCCTGTCAGGTACACAGTTAAAAGTTAAAACCATGCATGTGTGAGATTTCTATTTAGTGAGGTAATAGCCTATAACTACAAATTTGAAATACATGGAAGTAAACAACTTACAATTTTGAAGGATCTAAGAATACACAATCCTTAAGTGGACAAGCTGTTACTAGAGTAGTTGAAACACAAAGGGCAGAAGACAATGGTGGATGCTCTCTTCCTGTAGAAACAACACAACCAAGTGCAACAAAACCTTGGGGTGGAATAGGCATCCAAACTCTGCAAACCATTTGATTAGGGCACTGGTCCAAATCTGTACACGTATTAATTTCTCTAATATCAACTTGAGAACCTTCTTGTTTCTCTGAAGAGTACTGGTCTTTTGAAGATGACCAAATGAGCTCAAAGCTTAAAGGTCTCCTTACTTTTGCATAACTTGTGTTCAATGCAAGAACACCTTTTGAAGGAGGTTCGTCGCTGTCATTTTGAGATGGAAAGCATCATTACATTTATTGAAGCAGAATAACCCTAAAATAGAATAGCTAAAACCTTTTAACATTTAGAGAAAAAGGAGCTCACAATGGTGTCAGGCAGTCCCCTAAAACTGCAAAACCAGGTGGTGCTTGGGGCCTCCAAAAAGCACACTTCTGATTAAAAGAATTCCCTGGATCACAAAAGAATGACTATTAACATCACCAATACAACCATTCCAAGCCACAATGCCACCAAAGCAATGTATATTTTCCCTTCACAAATAAAATATACAAGAATTGAACTAAATAGAAAATAGATGAGGAACCTACTCTCATCTGTCCAAATTTTATCAAATTGAGAACACATCACTGTTGATTTCTTTGATGACATGGCAAGGAAGGCCAAGATATCCTCCTGAATCCTTACAAGCAAATACAATATGCTGTATGAAATATTCACAAACATCTCTGAGATAGCTATGTGAATGTTTGTTCTTCCAGAGACCTTTGAGAAATTAACAACTGTGTCAAAAGGCTCAACAACTCTAACACCGCTACTGGCCTCAAGGATCAATCCAAGGGCTCTGCAATTTAAGTCTATATTGTCTCCCTTTAATGTCAACCTGAAAAACAACAAAGAGCATAATCAGGGATGGGAAATTATAGATATCTGAACAGCCAAAAATGAAACTAAACAGCCATAAACTAAGGGGGAAAGGACTCAGGAGACCCTGAGAATCCATCTCAGACAAAAAAAATTCCACATTTTCATTTTGTGTGCAGCCTTAAATTCATGGAAATCAATCAAGATGCTAACAAATATCACAGTTTATTTGATCTTGATTTCTCTACATAGATATAACTAGAGAATCTCCCTACTTTGGATGCCAGAATGACATGTAACTGGCTATCTAAGAATAAGCACAATTCTCTAAACAGATCTTTTTTCTGCAACAATAGTATTTACTGTTGTGACTGTGAAATCTAAACTTTGTGTGTGAAAGAAACAAATTACACATTGTATAGAACAGAAATAAAAAAATTTCAGAAACTTCTCTGTAATAGGAAAAGAAGTATAGGAATACATTGCATAGAAATATAAACAAAATAAACTTATCTTGGATTCAAAAATATTCACATTTCATTTTTCATTAAACATTAAATTCATGAGAAATGATTCAGATGCTGACAAATATCTATCTTGATTTCCCTACTGAGATATATGTAAATAGATCTCCCTTTCTAAAGTGCCACAGAGTAATGTTCAGTTACCAACATATATCTTATACAATTATGACTCCAAAATTCTTACTTTGTATTTGAGAGAAATTATTTATAATTGATGAGAGAAATTATTTATAATTGATGAGACAAATATAAAATTTCTCACTATTCCATTCAAGGAAAACAACCATGTGAGAACATTGCACAGAAATACAAGAGAACATACATCCATGCTTGAGACACAAAAAATTACATGGACAAATCCTCCTTGAGTAGAAAAATCTAACAAAAAGTAATGAGGAATTGTTTTTCTTCCCTTTAAATTACTTTAAGTTTAAGATAGAGATAAAATGATGTGTATTCACTTTGGAACAACGTCCTTGGACTCCTCATTTACAGAAGATGCTATGATGGCAGTGCTCCCTAAGGACATGTCCCCTACCTTGGTACCCTCATCTTCGTACCCAAAACGTTTTGGGGTCTCAGGAACGCCTTGGAAACGTTCCCTCTCTCCCCCCTCCCACGTCCCAGATCGCCACCAAAAAAGGGGTATGTCCTGGAAACGTCGCAGAAAATGAAGGGGATGTTAGGGAACGGCTAGCCGTCCCCTACAACCCAAGCAACTTTAAGTTGCTTTTAAAATAAAACACATTTTTAAATGTAAAAAAAGGGATGGGCGAGCCCAAAAGGACCCCCCAATCCCTTTAAACACAACCTAAACCTATTTCACTTATCGAAACGACCAAAAAGAAAATAACATTCTCATTGTTACATTTGCAAACTTAAAGTGAAGAGCGGCAAGTGCAAAAGGAAATAATAGTAGTTGAAAGAGGAGACTAGGGCATCAAATCAGGTAAGTTCTTCATTTTACATTTGTCTATCCAATTTGTTTTACATTTTTTCAAGTTTTTTCAAATTTTTAACCACATAGGAAAGGCATTGTGAGTTTTTTTTTCTTCTCCTTGAACTTGCAGCTCTCTTTTCAATTCTTAACCAAAAAAAATCATGAGCAGATGTGAGAGTACTAGTAATGATAGTGAGGAGCTTGAGGTTCAAATGCATCAAAGTCAAAGAAGTAGACCTAGAAGTAGAACTCATAGGAATATGGCAGCCACCGAGGTTTCTTTAGGGAGTGGGAGTGTAGCAAAGCCAACAACTTCAAAACCATATGAATGTCCTTCCAAAGTCCTCAAAATTTATATAAAAGGCCCATTTAACCCCAAGAAATATTTATTACATTTTGCAACACCAATTGATAAGGAAGAAATAAAATTCAGGGAGAAGTAGAAAATGGCTTTTCTATTTGTGCAAAAAACAATATAGAGGCAGCTATATGAGAGTTAAATGTCATATTTTGTGGAAAGGTGGTAAACGGGTGAAAGGTTGTGAAAAAATAACTCCAATTGAGAAGATTGAGAATTTGAGACAACTAAATTGCATATGGAGGGGGAGGCAAGAAAACAAGGAACTTCATTAGAGAGTTTGCAGCCTAGTGTGTCGTTGCCTATAGGGTCCATGAATGTTGGATTTCATGGAGGAGAGGGTTCTACTTCTATTACAGGAAAGAAGAAATCTAGTGTTGCTAATATGCTTAACACACAACTATGAGATGTGGCTTATTCATCTATTGCTAAGTTTTTTATGCTCATGCCATACCTTTTCATGTGGCATGTTCACCATATTTTAAACAAATGTTTAAAGATGTGATAGTTGCAAGCCTTCATTTGTTCCACTTGGAGAACACAAGCTATGCACCACCCTCCTTGATATAGAATATTCCAAGATGAGCGTGTTGATGGAGGATAAGAGACAAACATGGATGTAATGTCCCCTTTTCAAGCCTGACATTTTCAGTGACCGTTAGCCTTTCCTTGGGAACCCGGAGGCTAGTCGGAAGTTAAAATTAGGGTTTCCTAATTTTGAGGAGGTCATTGTTCGGAGATGATAGTTTTAATGGCGGATTCCTTCTGGTTTTCAGAGGGCTTCGCAGTGATATGCTCGTCTCAGCATTCAGAGTACTTTTTGGAATTTACTATTTTTAGTAAATTCTATTTTTGGCAGTTTCCAGATGAGCTCAGGTTGGTTGACTTCCGGTTTCAGATTGATCAGTTGACTTCATCAGTATAGGCTTCAGGGCATTTTTAGAGAAATGAGTTAAGTCATTTAAATTAAAAAGTCACGTTAAAATGTTATATTTTAATGTTGACCCTTGGCTTAGACTTAATGACTTAATGTTGTTTTAAAAAGGGGGTCATTGAGGGTGGCGCCCTCATTAAAAGAATATTTTAATATTCCCTAAGTCAAAGCAAGATTATGATAGGCGCATATTTCAAAGTTGAATATTTAAATGAAATATTAAATCAAGAGCTTGAAGGCAAAAGTACGCCCATCATTGAGGAGAGGGGATTTTGACCTAAAATCAGATTCTAGGGTTTCGTGAAGTCAAGCGAAGATTATAAAAAGGAGTCTTGTGCATCATTTTGGTCATCTTGGAAAATTACACCGTTATGCTGCCGGATTGACTCTGGATCACTTCGAGGGATGAAGACCTCCTAGCATTTGGGCATCACTTCGTGTTTGAGAAACAACATCTAGTGGTGAAATTTCAGTCTATGTGTGAGTGCATCTTTAGTTCATTCATTGTATGTTCAGTTTATTGTAACTTAGATCAGATTGGCATATTCATATTTCAGCTTATTGCATTATTGTAGACAGCAGATTCGAAGTTTTAATCATATCTCAAAAAAGACAAAAAATATCATTCTGGGTATTGCATCAATAGATAAGTTTGTCATAGGCGCCCTAGTTTCCAAGTTTGTAGAATTTTTAGTGAATGCATGAATTTTTAAGAAGAGGTCGAATTTCTCAGCAGGCCGTACCACTGTACTTGCTTTGGAATTTGTGCAATATTCATTAAAGGCATTTTGAGTTGGTTTCATGTTATTAGTTTGAGCGCCATAATGTTAGGATTGTTGTGCATCAGAGATCTCGTCATTTGAGCAAGTCATTAGGGTTTTGTGAGCATTTGAATAGATCTATAGACTGCTGTCATATTACTGTATTGAGCAGATTTGTAACAGGAAACAGAAAACAATATCTTGATCTCCGAAAGCATTTGGGTTTAGCAATTCCTAAACATGATAAAAGTGCTTCTTTGTGGGGCAATGCTGATCCTTTAAATTCAAGTGTTATTGGCAGGCAAATTCTTATGATTTTGTACAAACTGACAGTAGTACTGGCAGTCTTCTTCCTTATTCAAATCTGGTTGGAATTCTCAGTTTCAATTAAGTGATTGTAATTGTTAGATCTCCGCCCTATGGTCGCTACTTTCCCGTCTTGGGTCAGCAAGCACATTCTGGGTGTAGAGTAGATTCAGTATTCAGCATTTCCTTCAAGTTTGCTTTCAGTCTTAGTTTGAAATAATATAACTCCGCCCTATGGTAGCTACTTCCCATTCTGGGTGAGCAAGCACATTCTGGGTGTTGAGTAGTTTCATTATTCAGCATTTCATTTCAAGCTTTACTTTCTGTAATCACTCCGTCATATGGTCGCCCCTCACTCCATTTTGGATTGGGTAGCACATACTTGACGTTGAGTTCCCTTCTGTATCTTAAGTTTACTTTCTTGCACGTTTCGGTTTATCCTTCTAACCTTAACGGGTGCACTGGCTTGAATGTTGTAATCTGTTATTTGAAAAACGAAAAAAATTGGCTCGGTATATTTCAGTGGTATCAGAGCCACGTATCCTGCCATCCTGTGAAATCAGCCTTCTATGAGTGACAGAGAACAGAGGTATTTGGCAAGAGTATACAAGAGAGGTACAGTTCAGACACAGTTGCATCAAGCCCCAGAAGGTCACACAGCTTCCGAGGTTTTGAGGGCTAATTGGGAGCCTTCACAAGAAACAGAAATGGGGGATAATGAAAGAAGTTCTGGCAACAGAGGTGACAATGGGAAGGGTATAGACAATTCAGCCAATTTGGGTCAAGGACTCGATAAGAAGATGGATGCCATGATGGATATGTTTTCTCTCCTGTTGGGGAGATTGGGTCCCAATATTCCACAACACAACACAGGGCATACCGGGGAGCACAGTGCTTCCAACCCGCACAATGGTCATGTTGCCCAACCTGCAGTGAGCAACACTTACATTTCTGCTAGACCATTCAAACCCACGTTTTTGACACCAGCAATCCCACAGCCTGATCCTGAAGAAAATGTTTCATCCTTGGAGAGGGTGAGGATAGGCCGAACAGAGTATGACACCCTTCCTGATGAAGTAAAACTTGACATGTCCTTCAATGATTACATGGAGTATAGAAGGAAGGATAGAGGCCAAGGGAGAAACTATGATCAAAGAAGAACCCCAGCACAAGGAGATTGGAATCAAGCTCTCAACAAGGTTACGCTTGCCCATTTTGATGGAAGCGATAATAATTCTGCTCGAGCTTGGTTACAAAAACTAGACAACTATTTGGCACTTAGGCCAATGGCTGAAGAAGAAGCGATTAGATTCGCTACGCTACACCTAGATGGGGTGGCGCATGAATGGTGGTACCATGGCCTAGTCACCTTAGGTCATGGGTCTATCACTAGCTACGATGAGTTCACCAATAGACTCATTGAGAGGTTCGAGAAGAAGGATCCAGAAGTGCACTTTAGGGAATTGGCACAGTTGAGACAATATGGCACTGTGGATGCCTACATAGCTGAGTTCCAAAGACTTTCAGTTATGGTCACTGGAATCACAGAGAGAAGATTAGTAATCCTATTCACTGAAGGATTGATGGAGCCAATCAAGGGTTGGATCAAAGCTTTTGATCCACCGTCCCTACAAGAAGCAATGAAAAAAGCTAGAAACATGGAGTGGGCTGCTCCCAAAGCAAAGTTCCATTCCAAACCAGCTTTTCACAAAGGAGATAGAGGGAAAAAGTTTCATCAGAAGCCTCACCATAAGGAGTTTAAACCACAGAAACCCCCTGGCTCAAGATTGGATCCAGAGACTATCAATGAACTCCGTAGGAAAGGGTTATGTTTCCGTTGTTGGGAAAAATGGTCCCAAGATCATGTGTGCCCAAAGGGTGCCAAAATTCATCAAATTGAGTTCTATACAGCTGATGAAAGCAATTCTGATTTTTCTGATCAGCAAGCTGATTTTGAGGACAGCGATGAAGAAAATACTCCAGAAGAGTCTGAAGGTGAAAAAGAAAGTGGTGGTACATTGGCTCAACTTTCGAGCTTCCAAAAGAATGAGTCCTTTAAAGTTCGGGGGATGATCAAAGGGCAACGTATTGTTGCTTTAATTGACACTGGTGCAACACATAACTTCATAGACGAAGTTGTGGTGGCAAAGAAAGGATTGCAAACAGAAGACTTTGAAGGGTTCAGAGTTATGGTTGCGGATGGGTTTCACATCTCATGCACCAAGAGGATTCCGAACATGTCAATGCAATTGGGCAATTACGAAGTCAAGGATGACTTCTATGTGGTCAATATTGGAGATACGGATGCTGTCCTTGGCATTCAATGGCTGCGATCTCTTGGAGAGATCTCTCTAAATCTGCAAACTATGGAGTTGAAGTTTCAATCCGATGGAAAGAAGGTGGTGTTGAGAGGAATGTCAAATGGTGGCCCTCGGATTGTGTCGTTCAAGAGGATGGCGAAGTTGATGCGTCATGATCAAGTGGAGTGGGCTGCGGAGTGCATGATTCTTCCAGCTAGTCCAGCTGAAACGAAAATAGAGCATCCTCCAGATATTCAGTCTTTACTCACCAAAAAGAGTAAAGTGTTTGCTGATTTACCTCCTGGACCTCCTCCTGATCGAGGTTCAGAACACATCATAGAGCTCAAGGAAGGAGCTAAACCGGTGATCACAACTCCATACCGGTATCCGAAGAGGCAAAAGGATGAGATCGAGAAGAATATCCGAGAACTTTTGGAGATGGGTTTCATACGCCCAAGCAAGAGCCCCTTTGCATCTGCAGTGGTTCTTGTGAAAAAGAAGGATGGTACCATGCGCATGTGCGTGGACTATCGTGCTTTGAACCAAAGCACTATCAAGAATAGATACCCCATTCCCAGAATAGATGAGCTCATTGATGAGCTACATGGGGCTAAGTTCTTTTCGAAGATTGATCTGAGATCGGGTTACCATCAGATACGAATGAGGGGATCAGATGTGGAAAAAACAGCCTTCAGATGTCACTATGGCCATTTTGAATTCTTAGTCATGCCATTTGGGTTGACTAACGCTCCGGCAACCTTTCAATCTTGCATGAACCGGGTCTTTCAGAAACAGTTACGAAGGTTTGTGCTGATATTCTTTGATGATATTCTGATCTACAGCAAGACTTGGGAAGATCACCTCAAGCACTTGGAGGAAGTGCTTAGTATCATGGAATCTGAGAGTTTGTTCGCAAAGGCTTCCAAATGTGAATTTGGAATGGTGGAGTTATTATACCTTGGCCACATAATCAGTGCTGAGGGAGTAAAGGTGGATCCGGAGAAGATCAAAGCCGTGGTTGATTGGCCACCACCTGAAAGTTTGACTCAGTTGAAAGGTTTTTTGGGCCTTTGTGGTTTCTATCGGAGGTTTGTTAAGGGGTATTCTCAGAATGCGGCTCCCCTTACTGATCTCACCAAAAAGGGAGCCTTTGTTTGGTCAGAAAAGGCTCAAGTTGTTTTTGACAAATTTAAGAAGATCATGAGCTCGTGCCCAGTTTTGGCTATCCCTGATTTCTCCAAGCCATTCGAGCTGCAGTGTGATGCATCGGGTGAAGGAGTTGGTGCTGTCCTGATGCAAGACAAACACCCTATTGTGTTTGAAAGCCGAAAATTAAGGGGTGTGGAAAGGTCATATTCAATTTATGACAAAGAAATGCTTGCCATTATGCATGCATTAGCCAAGTTCCGACAGTACTTGGTGGGGAATAAGTTCGTGGTTAAAACAGACCACAATAGCCTCAAGCATTTTATGCACCAGAAGGATTTAAATGAGAGGCAACAGAAATGGGTGAGTAAGCTTCAAGCTTACGACTTTGACATTGAATATGTCAAAGGGAAAAATAATGTCGTGGCCGATGCTCTCTCCAGAAGGCCTCATCTTAGCTCATTGTGTGAGCTTACTGCAGATTGGAGAGACATGTTGCTTGCTGATTATGCAAAAAATCAGTTTGCAACCAGCATTCTGGAAGGTACTTTCCATGATGAAAAGTACCAGGTGGTTGAGGGTTTGATTCAGTATAAGGGAAGAATCTTTCTGGTGGCTGATTCTAAGCTCAAGAAGAAGATTCTTTTGAATTTTCATGACATTCCAGTTGCTGGTCACCAAGGGTTTTTCAAGACCTATAGGCAGATCCGAGAGAGGTTTTCTTGGAAAGGTTTGAAGAGGGAGGTTCAACGTTACATTCAGGAATGTCCTGTTTGTCAAGCAAATAAAAATGAGCACACATTGCCAGCCGGTCTGCTGCAACCACTTCCAATTCCCAATCAAAAATGGGAAAGCATTTCAATGGATTTCATCACTGGGTTGCCCAAGGCTCAAGGGAAGGATTGCATTTACGTGGTAGTTGACAGATTAACCAAGTTTGCTCATTTCTTTGCCATTACCAGCACTTTTTCTGCAGCCCAAGTTGCAGATTTGTTTTTTCGAGAAGTGTTTAGGCTGCATGGGTTGCCAAAGAATATTGTAAGTGATAGGGACAGCAAGTTCCTAAGTACCTTTTGGCAGGAAGTTTTCAGAATGAGTGGTACTGTGCTCACTCCAAGCACGAGTTATCACCCTCAAACTGATGGGCAAACAGAAGTGGTGAACAAGTGGTTGGAAGGCTACTTGAGAAATTATGTGTCCGAACAGCAGAAAGCTTGGGTTAAGTGGCTGCATATAGGCGAGTACTGCTACAACTCTACCTTCCATATGTCAATCAAAATGTCTCCTTTCTTGGCACTATATGGGTATGATGCACCTAGTTTTGCAGATTTGGTGTTTGGTGACAGCAAAGCACCATTAGCCAAGGATTTGTTGCAGCATAGTCAAGACATAATGAGATCCTTGAAGGATAATTTGCAGATTGCACAGAATCAGCAGAAGTTGTATGCTGATCAGAGGCGGTAGAGCGTTCTTTTGAGGTTGGGGATGGTTTATCTCCGTTTACAACCTTATAGACAGTCTACTCTCAAGAAGAGTGGAGCTGAGAAGCTCAAACCTCGCTTCTATGGACCATTTAGGGTCATCAGAAAGGTTGGGGCTGTAGCTTATGAATTAGAGCTACCTTCAGATAGCAGAGTGCATAACGTCTTCCACGTGTCTCGCCTCAAGAAGGCACTTGGACACAATGTAGTTGCTTCTTCACAGTTGCCACCGTTGGATGAAGAAGGACATTTGGTTCTAGTTCCCGAGGAGATACTTGATGTCAGAGAACGTTCTTTGAGGAATAGAACTATCAGAGAATGTTTGGTAAAGTGGAAGAACCTGCCTATGGAGGATGCAACTTGGGAAAGTGATGAAATATTGCAGCATCCTAGTTTGCGATTGCTTGAGGACAAGCAATCTTGGGGAGGGCGGACTGTAATGTCCCCTTTTCAAGCTTGACATTTTCAGTGACCGTTAGCCTTTCCTTGGGAACCCGGAGGCTAGTCGGAAGTTAAAATTAGGGTTTCCTAATTTTGAGGAGGTCATTGTTCGGAGATGATAGTTTTAATGGCGGATTCCTTCTGGGTTTTCAGAGGGCTTCGCAGTGATATGCTCGTCTCAGCATTCAGAGTACTTTTTGGAATTTACTATTTTTAGTAAATTCTATTTTTGGCAGTTTCCAGATGAGCTCAGGTTGGTTGACTTCCGGTTTCAGATTGATCAGTTGACTTCATCAGTATTGGCTTCAGGGCATTTTCAGAGAAATGAGTTAAGTCATTTAAATTAAAAAGTCACGTTAAAATGTTATATTTTAATGTTGACCCTTGGCTTAGACTTAATGACTTAATGTTGTTTTAAAAAGGGGGTCATTGAGGGTGGCGCCCTCATTAAAAGAATATTTTAATATTCCCTAAGTCAAAGCAAGATTATGATAGGCGCATATTTCAAAGTTGAATATTTAAATGAAATATTAAATCAAGAGCTTGAAGGCAAAAGTACGCCCATCATTGAGGAGAGGGGATTTTGACCTAAAATCAGATTCTAGGGTTTCGTGAAGTCAAGCGAAGATTATAAAAAGGAGTCTTGTGCATCATTTTGGTCATCTTGGAAAATTACACCGTTATGCTGCCGGATTGACTCTGGATCACTTCGAGGGATGAAGACCTCCTAGCATTTGGGCATCACTTCGTGTTTGAGAAACAACATCTAGTGGTGAAATTTCAGTCTATGTGTGAGTGCATCTTTAGTTCATTCATTGTATGTTCAGTTTATTGTAACTTAGATCAGATTGGCATATTCATATTTCAGCTTATTGCATTATTGTAGACAGCAGATTCGAAGTTTTAATCATATCTCAAAAAAGACAAAAAATATCATTCTGGGTATTGCATCAATAGATAAGTTTGTCATAGGCGCCCTAGTTTCCAAGTTTGTAGAATTTTTAGTGAATGCATGAATTTTTAAGAAGAGGTCGAATTTCTCAGCAGGCCGTACCACTGTACTTGCTTTGGAATTTGTGCAATATTCATTAAAGGCATTTTGAGTTGGTTTCATGTTATTAGTTTGAGCGCCATAATGTTAGGATTGTTGTGCATCAGAGATCTCGTCATTTGAGCAAGTCATTAGGGTTTTGTGAGCATTTGAATAGATCTATAGACTGCTGTCATATTATGTATTGAGCAGATTTGTAACAGGAAACAGAAAACAATATCTTGATCTCCGAAAGCATTTGGGTTTAGCAATTCCTAAACATGATAAAAGTGCTTCTTTGTGGGGCAATGCTGATCCTTTAAATTCAAGTGTTATTGGCAGGCAAATTCTTATGATTTTGTACAAACTGACAGTAGTACTGGCAGTCTTCTTCCTTATTCAAATCTGGTTGGAATTCTCAGTTTCAATTAAGTGATTGTAATTGTTAGATCTCCGCCCTATGGTCGCTACTTTCCCGTCTTGGGTCAGCAAGCACATTCTGGGTGTAGAGTAGATTCAGTATTCAGCATTTCCTTCAAGTTTGCTTTCAGTCTTAGTTGGAAATAATATAACTCCGCCCTATGGTAGCTACTTCCCATTCTGGGTGAGCAAGCACATTCTGGGTGTTGAGTAGTTTCATTATTCAGCATTTCATTTCAAGCTTTACTTTCTGTAAACACTCCGTCATATGGTCGCCCCTCACTCCATTTTGGATTGGGTAGCACATACTTGACGTTGAGTTCCCTTCTGTATCTTAAGTTTACTTTCTTGCACGTTTTGGGTTTATCCTTCTAACCTTAACGGGTGCACTGGCTTGAATGTTGTAATCTGTTATTTGAAAAACGAAAAAAATTGGCTCGGTATATTTCAATGGATAAGGGAGGGTTGCTCTATTATTATGGATGGGTGGACTAATACCAAACATTCGGCCACTCATCAACATTATTGTTACATGTATAGTTGGGTCTTATTTTCTTAGAGCTATTGATTGTTCGGGGAAAGGGAAGGATGCAAACTTCCAATTTCATATTTTGAGACATGCCATAGAAGAGGTTGGAGCCTTTAATGTTGTACAGGTAGTGATTGATTCAGCCCGTGTGTGTAAATTAGTTGGATTGATGGTAGAGGGTGCTTATAAGAACATTTTTTAGACCCCATGTTGTGTTCATGCATTGAACAATACCTTGAAGGACATTAGGAAGATAGATTGGGTGAAGGTAGTGGTGTCAAAGGCTAGAGATGTGCAAATGTTCATTTGCAACCATCACACTTCACTTGCTTTGTTCAAGACGTTTTCAAGGAAGGAATTCTTCAAGCTTGTGAAAACTAGATATGCCAACTACTTCATTTTGTTAGAGAGGATGTTTGAGGTCCAAGAGGCTTTACAATCAATGGTGATCAATGCAAAGTGGGGTAGATGGCAAGAGGCAAGCACACCAGAAGGAAGAAGTGTGAAGCAAAAAATCCTTGATGATGATTGGCAGTCCACAATGAGGTAAGAAAATTTAAAGTTGCTGATATAATTATTTAATTCTTAAAATTTTATTTAATAATTTTAAATTTATTAATGTTTTTAATTTTTAACTTGTAAAATCTTTCCATTCTTTTTGAAGATTTTATTTTTTGTAACTTGTTTCCACTTGCAGATATGTTTTCTCCTCCATTGAACCTATTGTGTGAGTAATTAGATATGTTGATATTGACTCTCTTAGCCTTCGAGAGCTTTATGAGACCTTTGATAGCATGCATGTGCAGATCAAGCAAGTAATTCATAGCAGGGACCCTACTTTGGTATTTTATGAGGAGCATCTTAGGTCCATTGTGATGCAAAGGTGGAACACTATGAACACCCTGCTTCACATGGCAGCCTATTCTCTCAATCCCAAATTGTATGTAGTAAGACCTAGGAGAGTGCCTTCATCTCATGATGAAGAGGTAAAAGAAGGTTTCATGAAGGCCCTTAGGAAAATGTATACTGAAGCAGAATCTACTCTACTTCTCACACAGTGGCTTGCATTTTTCAATCTTTGTGGTCCAACCTTTAGCAAACCAAAGACGAGATCGGATAGAGCTACATTAGCTCAAAATGACCCTATTGGATGGTGGATGTGGCATGGAAAGGATGCACCGTGTTGGCGTTTCAATTCGCACATTTGGAATGCGGATTGGAAACAGACAACTATGCACAGTTAGACTGCTCTTCAAATTAGGAGGGGAAGCTCCCTCTTCGTTGATTATGCTTAAAAAGAAATACTACACTACTACCAATCTTTTTATTCTCAACTAAGAGCACAAGGTTGTAAAACACTTTGCGTTGCAGTTAAGGTTTTCTTTGGTTTCGTAACTTCAAACTACAACTAAGCCTATTCTAATAATGCTTCTAATAACTCAAGTAAATTCAGAGCTTGAGAATCAGAAGTAAACAAGGAATGATTGACTTGACACAAAAGCTTAAAATAAACTTCTTCCAGATCACACCCGAAGACTCATTGTACTTATTAGATGTAAACTGAAATAAAGAATACATGAACAAAATATATAAGACAAAGTACTGAAAGTATTGAGACAGAAGATCGGAGCACAATAGGCATAATATTTCCTTTCTAAAATTCAAACAGCAAATACACTTCTGGGACAGCAGATTATAGCAAAGTAGGCTTACAATATGTGATCAAACCAGATTACACTTGAAACAAAAGTGAACAAACATTGAATAACAAAGTTGCAGGAAAAATAGGCTCAACAATTTGTTATCACGACGACGGTTAAAAATAAATGGGCAAGGGTGCCCTCATTTATACACAAACAAAGAGTAGGGAACCCTAAAATTTCCTTGTTTTTAATAGCTAGTCTTGCCAACATGCAAGCTTTATTTCTAAAACTAAGCAAAAGATAACTTAACCAACAACTAACTGCTAACATCAGTTAACTGATTTAACAACAAGAAAAGCTCCAACTATACATGAAATATTCCGAGCCAAATTTTTTCTTTAATTATCAGATTACAACATTACAATCAAGTACCCGTTAAGGTTAGGAGATAAACCCAAACGTAATGAAACAACTCTAACCAGTATGGCGCCGGTGACGGCGAGCATTGGTCAGAGGATCTAAACAAACTGCTTATGCTGTAACTCTAACCAGGATGGCGCCGATGATGGCGAGCATTGGTCAGAGGGTCTTCTATTCTAAATGCAGGAAAGAACTCAACGTCAAGTATGTGCTACCCAATCCAATGCGGAGTGAGGGGCGACCATATGACGGAGTGATTACAATAACAATGCTTGAAAGAGAAATGCTGAAAGCTGAAAACACTCAACACCCAGAATGTGCTTGCTAACCCAGAATGGGAGAGTAGCTACCATAGGGCGGAGATTTATCTATTACAACAAGAACTGAAGGAAGAATAAGTATTACAATAACGATGAGCAATAATAAGAACAACTGGTCAGTACTACTGCCAGCTTACAAAGATGTCATTGCCTGCAATATCAAGACTTAAGATGCTCTTTCAAATGATGCATTCAACAAGGAAGCTTCTGCAAAGTATACAATGAAATCTCAACACCAACCAGATAAGGAAGATGCAGATTTCTTAAACTGTCATACAAATCTGCACTTTTTGTCATAAAACCAGCAACCTATGAATTTACTCATATGCTCATAACTCTCTCATTTCTCACCCAAATGATCTCAAATCTGATGCAATAGACCCTCAAAATGATGGCGCCTAACTTAGTAATAAGAAATGGCATCTAAAAATGGTTATTAATTACTGACACGAATCCCAATGCACTCTAGAAAGTTCGGCCTTCAAGGAATGACGGATTTGCATTATAAAATCATAAGCTTCGTATTAAAATCTGCAAATATTCATGAAGGGGCGCCCTTACCAATAAGATGCAATGACACAATACCCAGAACGAGATTATTTTTGTTTTCTGATTTACAAATGAAAACACGGATCTGCTGTAGCTTAAAATGCAAAATGCTGAAACCCACTAATATGCAAAACAGATCTAATAATGCACAAGCTGAAACAATGCTCAAAACTAAATGCAAACTCACAAATCTATCTTAAATCACCACTAGTCGCTGTCTTTCAAGCGAGAAGCAATGCCCAAGCTAGGAGGCCTTCATTCCTCGAAGCAATCCCAAAGCCAATCCGGCAGCATAACATTCCTGTAGATAAAAGATACCCAAATGATGATCCAAGTCTTCCTTTTATAATTTCAGGTTGACTTCTCGAAACCCTAAACTCCTCTCAAAGTCAAAAACCCTAATCTCCTCAAAGATGGCGTCCTTTTCCTTCAAGTTGAATATTCACTTTTAAAATAAATTCAATACTTTAATAAATGCGCCCACCTTATATCTTGATTTGACTTTGGATAAAATATAAAATAATCCTTAATGAGGCGCCACCCTCAAAAAGACCACTTTTCAAAACAACATAAAGTCAATAGACTAGGCCAAGGGGTCAACGTTCGAATAAAATATTAAAACGTGACTTTTAATTAAATATATCAACTTATCTCTCCAATTGTGCCCTGAAGCCAATAATGACCAAGTCAACTGACCAAACTGAAGTAGGAAGTCAACCAAGCCGAACCCAACTGAAAAACTGCCAGAAATAGAATTTACTAAAAATAGTAAATTCCTGAAGATGCTCAGAAAGCCGAGATGAACATACCACTGCGAAGTTCTCTGAAAACCCAGAAAGAATCCGCCATTGAATCCACTAACTCTGAGCAAGGACATCCTTAAAAATAGGAAACCCTAATTTTACCTTCCGACTAGCCTTCGAGTTCCCAGAAAAAAGGCCAACGGTCACTGGAAAGATCAGGTTTGAGAAGGGGACATTACAATACATTTGATATTTCCAAAGAATAGATAAGCATGAATGAGAACAACTAGTTTAACTTAGAAAAGGCATTAAGTTAACTGCTGCATTAACTTGAGTTCTATTCCTGGAAGTCTTTGCATGCTTCAATTGGTAGTTCACTCATTGATAGCTTGGGAAATCATATCCCCCAAAAAGCTATTAATTGCCTCTTCATCAAGAACACTGATACTATATAGAATGATGTATTGTTTTTCCAGCATTTCCTCACCATCTGCGATCAAACTTAGCAATTCTTTCCTCTTTTCAGCTGCTTCATCAAATTTTGCTGACATTGCGGCAACATGATTCATCTTGCAGGTGATAGGATCACCATTAAAATTGCCACATACAAGGTTTTGAAACTCTGTTTGTACTTCATCGAGATCAAAGCAAGTGCCATCTTCATGTCGATATTGACAAGGGATTTGCGACACAAACATGCTTACGAACTTGAGAGTATTAGCAGCCTTTTGTCTATATCCAGCCAATTCTACAAATATTCCTTAATAGGTTTTTACTTTGAAGAGGTGTTGTTCTCTCCAGGCAAAAATCTTCTTGTTGTGTTCTTTTGTAATGACTCAATCATAAGCCGTCCTTAAGTCGGAAATGACGATCTCATCTCTTGGTTTCCTTTCCGCTATATTCTGATCAAACTCCCGAATCATTGAGCGAAGATCATGGGCATTATACCTCAATTGGTACATCTTTGCAATCTCTCATATGTTTTCTGTATATGTTTTCCTTTTCGCTATATTCTGCTCAAATAGCTGTCTTGCAATCTACTTTCAACATGTAGAAGTTGTTTCCTTTCCATATGATTATAAAGTATGCATAGAAAAGACTCTAACAAGTATGCTAATGACTGAAAATGCAACAGATATGAAATGCAATCTTTTTTTCTGATTTTTCAAGACTTTATAATGACTGAAATGAAAAGCAATTCTTCAAAATGAGCAGTTACAGCTGAGAGACATTTTGACAAACAATTGTCATACAACTCCAATTGTGTATAGTATTGCAGCTCAAACCAATTACAACAACTGTCAATGATGCTTACAACAGATCTCTTTCTAAAGAGATGATTTACAATGCAAGTAAGACAATACATACTCAGACTTTATATGACAGTGATACAAATGCAGACCTGGATGATTTTATCATGTGAAATGCAGGCTATAATGAATGGATAATGACTGCTGCTATGTCAGCAATACAAAGATTTCTAAATGCAAATCCAAATGCAAGATTTTACAATATAATGAAGAACTTGATTAACGCCATGAAAATGCAATGACAATGGCAACGACTGTGAGTTCCTTGTAGCCACGACTTAGCACTGAATAATCACGCCTAGACTGCTTGCCTGAAGTCGTTACCTCCCACCATGATATCGCCCTGACATTAGAAGCTCGAACCAAGAGAAAATCATCCAAATCGAACTGTTGGAAGTAGACAATGATGAAGAGATGGTGCGCCTGGGAATGGACCAAAACCATGATTTGTACAAGTATAAATGGGTGACAATGAATCGCTGTAGCTGAATGTGATTCACCAAAAATGCTAAATGCCTTCTCCAAACAAAAATCAAATCCTCCAAAATGTCAATGCTTCCTTCACCAAAATCGCACTTCTTATGCTTCTTCAAAATTTGGTCAAAGATCATTAAATTTTGCAATAATCGAACCTATAGGAAACCTGATGTGATTTCCTCCATAAACCTCCAACTAGGGTTGATCTTTCACAACCAAAGTTGCATGGACACGGATACGGATACGGATACAGATACGGATACGGTATCGGACACGGATATGACCAATTTTTAAGACCCCCAATATGGATCTGGATTTTCCTGTGATTGACAATTCTAACATTTGAAAGACCTTCATGTCACATCACCCGTTCGATCTGGATTTTCCTGTGATTGACAATTCTAACGATCTGACGAAGACATCCATTGCGAAGTTGACTGAATTTTGAAGAGATTGAGCTCATCTGCAAACCCTAATTGCTGAATTTGACCTTTCAAAAGGTTGGGCGCCCTTGGGCACCCAAAATTTCCAAACTTAGAGATTTTCTTGAAGTTTTGATGATTTGCCTTCTGTCTCTCGGTTGAAACCTCCACATTTGATCTTAAATTCTGAGTGATTGGTTGATCCGATGATGGCACTGCCGGACTCACTGTGGAGTTGGGAAGAATTTGAACAACTTTTCCTAGAAGCACGAACCCTGATTTCACCATCTGATGCCCTGAAAGTTGGGCGCCTAGCTCCTCTAGGTACGCCCATGGTTGGCAATGTTAGGCAAATTTTGCAATTTTTGCCTTCCTCTCCTCGTTCTTCGCGCATGCTTATCATCTCATCTTCTGTTCAATGCTTGAATGTTGAATCTGACGCCTGGCAGCTGACTGGCCTCCATTAATGGCTTCAGAGTTCCCGAAATGCTTTCTGAAATTGAAAAAGCAAAATAGACCCACTAGGGAAAAACTATTCATTTCATGATTCTGACTGCACCAGCCTGATGAGGAAGTATTTTGAGCCAATCTAAATCAGTTTGAACCCTAACAGGAAAACTTTCTATTTTTAGAAAATTTTGCCAGTATCCGTTTCAAAAGAAACCCAGAAAAACCCAAAAAATGTTACTATTTTTTTTAGAAAATTTCTAAAACTAGCAGTTTTCCTAAAAAGTAGGGATGAAAAACTGAGATCTGGGTTTTGTAGATTAGGTCGCTCTAAGATAACCTAGATCGTCAGATTTTAAAATTTTTGAGTTTTTACCCCTCATGCAAGACATGCACACCCAAATTTTGACCATTTTGACAAATTTGACAAGACTTTTACTCATTTCTTCAAAATGCCTAAGTGTAGCTAAAATTTTAATTTGGGGTACAAGTCCTTTGTTGATGTTGTTGCCTGCACCCTATTGTTGCCTGAATAATCAATAACAGAAACTCAAGCTGAACTTTAATCTTTTTCTCCTTCAACTTCAAGTGACTTCAACTATATGTTGCTTGGTGGGATGAAGCATGGTGCCTTCAAATGAATTAGTTGTGTTTAAGGAATTTAGGTCTGAGAATGATGTCAAGGCCCACCGAGAAACATATCATTTCATTTTTTATTCAATTTGGGATATTTTTATTTTCTGAGTTTTTGAAGATGGGGACAACCAATTATCCCCTATGTTTCAATTTTCATACTCTTAGGCTCTTAACTCTATATACTATAACAATGTTGAATTTCAATTATAAAACAGCTATAAAGTATCATGTCTGTAAAATTTAATATAAATATACATTACATTTGCCATCACTATTTCCTAAATCCAGGGGAAAAAAATCAACATACTAGAAATGTGTCCCATCATCACCCTCCCCAAAATGTCAATAACATAGTATATATGGACGGCGAAAGGTTGAAATATAACAATAATAGGGTATATATACATATTTCTGTTAGTTTAGAGAAAGATATACAAAAAATCCTCAATTGCAAGGGTATACAAGATAAAAATGCACATAACAAGATGCAGATTCCAAAACATAAGTATATAGGATTTAAGGTTCAGTTGTATTAAATCCAAGGTATTATACTTTTGAAGGAACAGGATATAAGCTTCAGTTGTATTAAATCCATGAATTATAAGTTTTAAGGAATGACAAATTTCCCAGCAAGGCTTCGCAAATCATTGAGTTAGAACAACCTTGAGCATATACAGCATGAATAATAAAATGTTGAATCCATGGGAGGTCTACTACCCTAAGGGGCAGCAGTTCAACAAAACCAGACAAGCAGCATCCATGCCAAATCATAAATGAACTATTAGAACTCAGAAGGTAGCTCAACACACCTAGCCCATCTGGCTATAATTAATGAGGTGTCTCACCAAATATAAGGGACCTGTTAGAGTCTCATTTTAAATCTTATAGCTGTCCAATTTCATGGTTTCAAAAACTTCATAAGCCTAACACAATGGTACAGGACAAAACAGATTTGGCAAAGTGTTCATGTATGGGGACACGATGTCCAGTTTAGCATTTAGTAGAAGTGAAAATATAAGAGAAATTGTGGCAGGACCACAAGGAGACTGCAAACCTTATGAGGCAAACAGGCAAGTAAATGAATATAACTCATACCTTCTACTTTCTTGGTGGGTTGGAGTTCATTTTTCCAAATAAGAAATAATAGCCCACTATCTCCTCAAGGAAAAGCTATTAACTGCATGTGGGAAATTAATTCCTTCATCCAAACAGCCATATTAACAAATCCAGCTAGTCCATTACTTCCTTTTATTAATAGTTTTTATCTAAAGTGGATGCCAGCTGTAAGTTCTTAGATCATTATGTACAGCAGGTGATAATAGTTGTGTTGTTTTTGTGTATTTTTCTTAGTTGGGTGTAAATATTTTCTGTAATCTGTGATAAACAGCTAATGGATCAAGTTAAATCCTTAGAGATATGCTTCCTTTGGCGGCTCATAATTTTGTTGATTTTATGAGCTAACTAGTTGAATGCAAAAATATTTGTTAAAATTTATTTGAAAACAAATCCCTTCAACTTTTCTCCAAAAATAAATAAAAATTCCATGATTTGTAGAATAAAACTTTGAAATAATTATACAGGTACATCCAAGTTGCATCTTTTTTCATGCTGGGTTTACAATTATGACGGTAAAATTGGGTTAAACAAGAAAAAATCCCATTTAATGAAATAAAGTACTAAACTGTACTATTTACGTAACATGCTTCTTAAAGCAGAGCTTTATAATAGTCAAGGTTATCTTGTACTCTGGAAGCATCTACTGTCAAAATCAAATTATTATCAAACAGTTGAGTTGCTATCAAAAACCCAAAAGAATGCAGATGATAATTGTCTTACTAAAATATGAATTCTTATAATATACAATGTAACAGTTCTATAGACAGGAATTAATAGCACCTCGAAAATATGTCTACTTCCGCATGCAAAAGCTTCTCAGCAACAATAGTTGATAGTTCATTGTCTTTTGAATTATTATAAAAGGTGAATTCTGGACCAATAGCCTGAAAGAAAAACGAAATATAGCAGCATCGTTAGCTGATTCTAGAAAGACAAAAATATACAAAAAATACAATTCTTGTCACACCCAAGGAGTTAGAAATTATAATATTTCTCCATGTAATATTAACATTAAAATTTCATAAGATATTTTTTAACAAACATAATCTGAAACTATCTCCTGAGCTTCACAGTATTTGATCGCAATATAGCTTAATGACAAATCTTACCACCATATTATTGTATCTCTCTGGAAAATATAATTCTACACTTATTATTCATGAACACAACATTGACACATCTAACGATAATATGCAAGAATAATGTATAAGAAATGATTCAGTTGGATTTTCAATATGTGCAATCCAGAACATAACTATGCCATGCCACACATAGACCTACTGTACTAGATGGTCAGATACATAGGAAATGAATTTACACCATGCAGATGTGCAACCATTAAGAGGGCTGAGATAGTTATAAATGCCACAATTGGCTGTCTCATTTATGTTTGCAGAATTTTAGCAATTTAATTTGTTGTTGGCAAAACAACACAAAATGGAACTATATGTGACATAAATGAAAGGAAATATACACAAAATCCTACTTAATCCTATGAAGAAAGTATTATAAGTTTTCATATCTCTGTAAATTTCAATAGAGTTTTAACATGGTAACAACACTTATAATAAGAACAAGAATAAAAGTATAAGAGAATAAAACAACCACAACACAATGTGACATTAGATGTGTCTTAGGAAAACTCTTTCAAGGGAAAAACCAAACCTCCAAAGAATTGCACTCAATCTATTAATATACAACAAAGATTACAATAAAAAGGCAAGGTTTCTATGCTTCAATGAGGCCTACGCTCTAAATTTGGAGAAATTCTAGTAGCATAGCCTCACAATCGTTGACAACTTCTTGTAGGCTGCCTCAGATCAGTGATCTGTTCACACACAAATCTGCTAGAATGCCTTTCCTCCCAAAGATTTCAAGAACTCACGCTGATACCACTTGACATGATCACAGATGGAGAGTCCACATAAAGGATTGTCCAGCCATGTAGCATAGAGCCAACACAACAGAACTAACACAAAATAGCAAAGCAACTTCTTATTGATTCAATATCACAGAATGATTTAAACATGGCTCTCTGCCCTGCCACATGCTCATTACAAATTATAGTTGTAAATGTCCCCTCTCTAGCTAGTGGTTTGGGAGTTAGGGTTAGCCTATGACTGTGTTGTACCCAAACCAAATTTTTTGCTTCATCAAGGCATTTTGCATTAAAAAGTCTAAATCTTGCTAAAATGTTGTAGAATACAGTTTTGGGCAATACCAAGCATGGAGTTTTTATCAATAGTTTGTCAGTCAAAGTCAGTTTTATTGGACAAAACCTGAAGCAGAGACTCAGAATAGAGCTTTTCACGATGGAGGAGCATGTCACGACAGTAATTCACATTGCATACGGTCATTTCAATGATCTAAACGGAGTTTTCAGTGATTAATATATGAAGATTTCTCAGGAAAAAGCATAAAAGCGCAACTATAGCCCAGGGGCGCCCAACTTTTTGAAGGTTAAGATCTTGTTGAAAGTGTTCAAGCATCTAGTCAATCTCTTCAGAATTGGTCTGGCTATCCGATAAGCTATCCAGCGAAGCTTTCCGAGACCTACAACTCCCGCAAACAGCGACAGAAGTTGAAATCCCCAAAGTTCCAGATATGAGAATTTTGTCTTTTTCAGGCAAAAGCGCACCCCTAGCCTGAGGGCGCCCATCTTAAAGAGGGGGTAAATCTTGGTATTTCTGATAGTAGATACAGTCAATCCGTTCACGACTAGTCTACTTATCCGGCGAGATATCAAACGCAGTCATCCGAGTTTCAGAACTCCGGCAGCAGTCGTCTGAAGATCAGCTTATAATGGAGTTTTCACGTTTTTGAGCTTCTCCGTTGATTCCCAGTGCAAGTACAGCCCAGGGGCGCTGGTTTAGAGGACCCTTCCAATGCCAAAATTTGCAGACAGAGTCTTCCTAACATCAGTAGTACTCTAGCCTAGCTCCGCAATGCATCATCCAGCTTGTCGATCCGACGTTCCAGGTGATCGTGGCGGAGGTTCTACCAAGCACGTAATTTCACGGGCGGACCAACAAACAATTTGTAGTGTATTTTTACAGTCTAGAGGCGCCTAGCCTTTGGGCCTGTCAGATGAGTTCGTTCGCGTTCGAAGTCTTCACGGCTTTCGAGCGTAATCATTTTATCTATTCAACGAGCCTAGCCATCAGCCTTCGGAATTTGGCAGTCACTCGTACGTGCGAGGTCTTTGGCGAGATGCTGAAGAATGAAGATATCCGGAAAATGGCCAAGTCTGGAGTGGTAATTTTAAATAAAATACGCACTGGAGTGTTTGAGGTCTTAGAAGCAGTTTTCTTGCTTCGTCACCTCCAGAGACTTCTCTTGTGGGCCCTTCTGGCTGTCCGTTAAAACAGATAGTGCTTGAATCGGGTCATCCCAGCTCCAGATATAAGAGGTCAAAGTAGGGTACTTGGATGAAAGTTCAACTTTCGTCAAAATGACATCAGTGCAACTAAGAGCCAGGGGCGCTTTTACTTTTGAGGCCCTTAATGAACTTTTCAGAGGTCATGTGTACAGTCATTGGATGCAGAATGTCTCCAGGCACGCAGTGAGCTTCGTTTCTTGTCAGCAGGATTCACCGTTCATCGTCAGTAGCCGTTTGAAGTGTCAGATGGTAGTTTGAGAAATGGCCAAGTCTGGAACCTGTAAAAGCAATTTAATCAGAGGCGCCTAATTTTTCAGAGGGTTAAATGATGGATTTTGCAGTAGTGTCTCCCAGTAGACATTTCTTCCTTGTTGAGCAGGCTTTCCGATGAATATCTCAGTTCAGTCTCAGCATCTTCTGGTCACCCGGAAATCAGTGTCGAAGTTGGCTAGTTGTAACTTTGTCGTCAGCTATAAAATAAGAAGTTAATAAAAAGTGCAATATCTTGAGCAAATGGACGCCTATGAGCTTAAATGATGACTTTTCGGAATCAGTGAGGTCTAGCGGTGAAGCCTAAAGCTTCATCCGGTTTGTCAACTGAAGTTGAATAATATTTAATATTTATTATGCATATTTAGCATTAAAATGGCGAATCTCTAAAATTGATGCCTTTGCAAATTGCATGATGAATATTAATTTATTATTATTTATTTCCGGACTCAGTGTCAGTATCAGTGTAACTGAAAGGGGTCCAATCAGAAGGCTTCTATTTTCAGCTGAGGTTTTATATCTTGCAGTTGTCAGATTGATGCGAATTTTATCTTCTTTAAGCATGGCGCCATCTTCATTTATTATTCACAAAGCTAAAGAGAAATTCGTTTTTCTTAAGAGAAATTCATATTTTTCAAGCAAAATTCGTTTTTCTTCAAGGCAAAGGCGTATTTTCAAGCAAAATTCGTTTTTCTTCATTCACAAGGCGTATTTTCAAGGGAGATTCGTATTTTTCAAGGCAATTCATATCTTCAAAGTCAAAATTCGTTTTTCTTCAACCAAAAGGCGAATTTTAGCAAACCAAAGGCAAATTCTTCATCAACAATCATTGGCGAAGACATCAAAACATTTTATTTGCAGGTACAAGTCAGAATTATCAGCAGACTTCAGACAAGATGGCGATTTTAGCAGAAGCAGAGCACTAAAAACTTCTTTCTTTTGTCTTAAATTCTTCTATTTCTCGTCTTAAATTCTTTCGCATGTTTGAAGAATTGGCGACTTTTGGCAAAACAAATCATTTGGGTTGATTCAGAATAGCTTCCTCGAGAAAACCCATGTGCCAGAATTTTTCAGGAAAATTTACTCCAGAGCATCAGTTCGAGGCTCTAATTTTCAACTGAAAATTCCTTGCATGGTCGAGTAGAAGTCAAATTTTCGCAAACATTTCTAGGTTGTCTTAGAATCTTCTTCGGACAAAACCCATATCTTAGATTTTCGCCGAAAATAACTCTTCGAAAGGCTATTTTAGCCTCGAAAGGTGCTATTTTAGTTTTAAAAATTGCAATATAGCCGTTCACAATCAATAGGCGAGTTTTTCAGAATACAGACTAATTCAAGACCAAATCGGTCTTAATTCATGATTTCGTTAGAAAAGCTGAGACCGATTTGTATCAAGCCACAGAAGAGATAGTGGCCATCACTTCAGTCACGGAGCCGCCAAAGTTATAAGTCAGTTAAATGCTAGTTTGAGTGTGCAAAGATTGCCAAGATTGCTCAAGTTGCTGACATTCAGATGCTGATGCAGTTGGCAGCCTCGTTGAGGGATTGCTTGTTCGAGATCACGACCAGTAGACTTCAGTTTCCACCTCTCAGGATAGACATTAGTTAACTTGGCGTTACCCTTTCAAGTTAACTCGATGTTGTCATCACATGCATATCTATTCTGAGATCAGCTTTACACACTTGGAGTTTTATTTAGGGTTTTACGTTAACTAATGGTAGTCTTCCAGTTAACTCGCTTTCAATAAGGACGTGCATGCTCGCACAATTGTCCATTTCTAGATTAGATGTTTCGGTTAACTGATGGTAGCTTTCCAGTTAACTGTATAGTTTACTTCATTAGGGTTTGGCAGCGAATCTTGCATGCATTGCAAGACTGTAGATGACTCAAGGTGATTTTAGGGTTCCCTACACCTTGATGTATATAAATAAGAGCTTTTGCTCATTTGTAATTAACTTTTGCTTGAGAGAGAAATATATGCTGCGCCTACCTTGCCCTCAATATTGCTCTTTTGGTATTTGTTCATGTGTCTTCGCTATTACGATTAATTGTTATGCCACATAGGGTTTCATGCAATTGTAATGGTGAATTCTTTTGTTTTGTACAACTTTACCATTATGATCAATTGTTATGCCACATAGGGTTTCAAGAGGTTATGATGATAAATCTGTTTTGTGTATCTTTACCATTGTGATCAATTGTTATGCCACATAGGGTTTCAAGAGATTGCGATGATAAATCTGTTTTGTGAACCTTTTATCATTATGATAAAAGTGTTATGCCACATAGGGTTTCGTGAGATTGTGACGATAAATCTGTTTTGTAAGTCTTTACTATTTTGATCAAGTGTTATGCCACATAGGGTTTCATAAGATTGTCATGGTAAATTCTTAAATCTGTTTTGTGCCCAATAAACTTGTCTAGATTGAGCTGATAGATGCGCCACCTTGCCTTCAAGTAGAGAATCTAAACTCGTTTATCGTCGATAGTCAAACCTCCATTTCCTCATGCTCTTTCGAGGAAATTGGATAGATTTAAAGTAGATAGCTTAGTTGTAGTTAATGATCTGAAACCGAGAAAATCCTTAGCTGCAACGTTCTTGGTTTTCTTAACCTTGTGCCTCTTCCAACTGAGAACAAAACGATAGGAATTAGATTACTTTTCTTTTTCATGCATTCCAGCACAACGAGGGAGCTTCCCCTCCTAATTTGAAGAGCACTCATTGCGTAGTGTACATAGCTGTCCGTACAAACCTGCACTCCAGAGGTGTTAGATTTTACGCCAACAAACTGCAGTCCCCATAGGCTAGCGAGACGTTTAGGGGATCCCTTTGGAGGGAATTCAAGGTCCTTAGCGGGCTTGTGTGTTCATCCCAGCATATTCAACTCAGTGATTCAGTGGTTGGTAGGCCTTACAAAGGTAGTTCGGGGCTCACCATTCATACTTGCTATTTATAGTAAGTTATACCAGGTTTAGTGGTCTCATGCCAACAAATGGAAATTGTCTCGAAGACACTCTCAGGGGGTTATTTCTAGATCATTGTCAGGAGTGGCATTTTAATTAAATTATTAAAAGTCAATTTACTTTGATAATATTATATTATTAAAATGACTTATAATTTAACGTTATAAAGTGACTTTTAATAAAGTACTTATAATTTGGTGCTATAAGGGGATAAAGTAACTTTTTATTAAAGTATTATATTCTAAAGTTACTTTATGTTTAATTTATTAAAAAGGCACATCGAAAAAGTAAATATTATTTAAATGTGCAGAAAGGCCAAAAGTGGTTGGAATTTGAGAGAGCATTATTTTATATTTTCTTAAAAAGCAAAATATTAAAGTTGGGCGTTAGGGTTTGAGGAGGATAAAAGTTAAAAGGCAAATCATTTTTGAGGATCGAAGATATTATTTTGCAAATGAGGAAAGCTGAACAACAAGGTTTGTAGGCATGGAGTTTCAAGTTATGTTGAGGATGAAAAGCCTCGAATATGACAAAGTTTACAAGTGTGAGAGATCACCCAAGAACTCTCAATTGAATGGTTCATATAGGATCCATTATCAGAGCTTTATAGGAATTAGAAGAATAAATAATTCAAAACTTTCTAAGTTTCAGATTGCAGATGAGAATATGGTTATAGGTTTATTGCTGAGTTTATCTTCTTGAATAAGCACGTGGGATCTTGCAGCTCATAGAACCTTTAGCAAGCACGTGGGAACCTCAATAGCAAGCCGTACATGTTCAAATTGACTTAATTTGCAAATTGTACAAATTTAGCAGGGTAAGAGGGTTCCAATTTGACAATAATCTGCATTTCTAGGCTGGCACACGTGGAATTAACTCAATCCGTACAACTAAGGTGGACATGGGGTTTCATGAAGGCACATTTACTTGTTTATCAACTGTTACACACCAGATCTAGGCGTCCAATATTGTTAATCAGAGTGGCAGCAATTTCAAGGAAAGATGGAGCAATTTAGCTAGTGGCGGCCTAGGGTTTATGCACTCAGTTTGCTGGTTGTTCATAATCAAACCTGTAATATCTACTTTCAGTGAATGGGTATGTGATTGAAGTTTTCAAATTGCAATAAAAACAATTGGGTTTCTTTCCTTTATGTATTATATCTCATTATTTTGCAATTTAGCATTTATCTTTATTTCCGCATCAAGCTGGCAAAAAGACAAAAAAAAATCCAGAGAAACAAAAACAAACAAAATCCAGATCTAAATTCCAGGGGGATATCGTAGTGCTATCAGAGCTCAAAATCTCTTGCCAACCTATGTGGTTAATTCATGAGTGAACAAGAACAAGTATATATGAAATATTCCGAGCCAAATTTTTTCGATTTTTTTGAGACACTTTCAAATTACAAGCACCCGTTAAGGTTAGATGATAAACCAAAACGTACTGAAGCAACTCTAACCAGTATGTACACCAGGATCCCGATGTGGGCAAGGTGTGAGCATTGGTCAGAGGATCTGAATCAAACTGCTTATGCAAAAAGCAACTCTAACCAAGAATGGCACCGATGATGGCGAGCATATGGTCAGAGGATCTTCTACTCTAAATACTGAAAGGGAACTCAACGTCAAGTATGTGCTACCCAATCCAATGCGGAGTGAGGGGCGACCATATGACGGAGTGATTACAGAATTCAATGCTTGAAAGAGATGCTGAAAGCTGGAAATACTCAACACCCAGAATGTGCTTTCTAACCCGAACTGGGAGAGTAGCTACCATAGGGCGGAGATTTAACTATTACACTAACTCTGAATGAAATTGAGCATTACAACCAGATTGAAACAGGAATGAGAATAACTGCCAGTACTACTGTCAGTTTTACAAATGATGTTCATCCGCCTGTTGATATCATAGAAATTTGAGAGCTTACATTACATCAAAAGATTGCTTCTTAGAATGGATAGAAGAGCCCAACACAATAGACCTTTCAATGTTCAAATACAAATTCTGTTTTTAGACAAATCTGCACTCTTGAATTAAAAACAGCAGTCTATAGAATTCACTCATATGCTCATATCTCACTCTTAACTTGTCCAAATCATTTAAAACAAAATGCAATATGCTCTAATAGAGATGACGCCTAAGATAGGACACAAAACACAGATCTAAAAGCCTTTAATTATTTTGCACGGAATCCAATGCACAAGCTGAATGGTACGGCTTTGTGAAAGGGGCGATCTGCTCTAAAAAATTAATGCTTTCCTTAAAAATTCTGCAAACTTGGAAACTAAGGCGCCTAGGCCAAACAAGGGGAATGGGCCATTACCCAGAACACTGTTTTTGGTATTTTTTGATCTATGATTAAAAACAACCTTCAGCCGTACAAAACAGCAACTCCAGAAAATGAAAGTAAGAGCAGATTTAATCTACAAGCACTAACTCAAGCTACAATGCAAAACTTACTACAAAACACTCAAATAAGCAAACCTCTCCACTAGGTGCTGTCTCTCGAGCACGAAGTCAAGCCCAGACTAGGAGGCATTCATTCCTCGAAGTAATCCCGCAACCATTTCGGCAGCATAACATTAGCATAGACAAAAGATGATGAAATGATGCTCAAGTCTCCTTTTTATAAGTTTCGGTTGACTTCACGAAACCCTAAAATCCAACTCAATGATCAAACCCTAGCTCTTCCTTCAAGATGGCGTCCTTTTCCATTTTAGCTCAATATTCATATTTTAATTAAAATCAACACCTTGATAAATGCGCCCAAATTAACTTGCTTTGACTTTGGAAAATTCATCAGAAATTAAATATAACCTTAATGATGGCGCCACCCTTCAAGTCCACCTTTTAAAATAACATTAAGTCATTTGACTAGGCCAAGGTGATAAAATAACATTTAAATTATAATGTTATTTTTAAAGTGAAATGAGCTCAACTCCCCAAAACTGCATTCTGAAGCCCGAAACTGAAAATGCCACTTGAGTCAACTGAAGGGGAAGGTCAACTGCCTGAGACCATCCTGCTTACTGCCAAAAATAGAATTTACTAAAAATAGTAAATTCCTGGAAATGCTCAGAATGCCGAGATGAACACACCACTGCGAAGCTCTCTGAAAACCCAGAAAGAATCCGCCATTGAATCCACCAACTTCGAGCAAAGACATCCTCAAAATTAGGAAACCCTAATTTTACCTTCCGACTAGCCTTCGGGTTTCCAGAAAAAGGCCAACGGTCACATGAACGATCAGGTTCGAGAAGGGGACATTACAATCCGCCCTTCCCAAAATTGCTTGTCCTCAAGCAATACCACCACAATTCCATAAATTTTAAAACTAAACCATACGCAACAAGTAT
Organism: Sequoia sempervirens; assembly: GCA_007258455.2. Lineage (NCBI taxonomy): Eukaryota > Viridiplantae > Streptophyta > Pinopsida > Cupressales > Cupressaceae > Sequoia > Sequoia sempervirens. Next base: position 832,067,022 of record VDFB02271358.1, on the reverse strand, counting down.
GATCCCTGGTTCCCAAACCCATCGCAGGAAGGACCCACCATGCCGATGCTGCTCCACTCTGATCACATCCGTGAAATCATCATGCCTATGCTGCACTAACCTTCCTTGTAACCCCAAAGTGTTACCATCCATGATACTCAACCCGAAAGATCTTAAAGGAGGGGAATCAAAATCATGCAACCTCTCATGTCCACGATGCCCCGAATTAACAGTATCAACCATACTACTGTCAATCACAATTCTAAGCAAAAGGAAGGATAGTCTACTCAAATCAAACTCGAACTCTTCAGCATACCTCCACATGGTAACAAACGGAACCACGACTGCAAATGTGACATCTTCAAATCTTTTTGCAAAGAGGAAGGCAATCCTTTGCAAAAGCTCAACAAATTCAAACTCATGACTCCACATGAATTCCCTATGCCTCAACTGAATTATCATGGCACAACTATGAAGTCTGAAGAAGTTTTTCACAATTCCAACCCCAAGAGTCTCAAAATGTAGAATCAAAGCGTGGGGTAGCTCGCTGTCATGAACCAATAATGAAAATAAACCATCAGAGTTTGCATCACAAACCTCCAAAGTGGCTGAAAAACACGCTAAAGTCATCTCTATCAGAAAACTACCACTTCTTTGATCAGGAGTGAGGAACCAACTCTCCGGAATGAAAGTAACTCCATAAGTAAGGTGGCTGGTCTGCCTCCAACCAGCAAGCTCGTGTCTAAAAAGCTGCCCTTGTCTGAGCTGAAAGTCACTTCCAAGAACTACCGATCGTTGATCTCTCCAACCCATATTCAAAATTTCTCTCCAATCCATTTGTTGATGAACAAACAGAACCATCAAGTAGCTGGAAAAGAAGGGAACAACATCAACAAATCTGGAAATTTGATCCTTATCCCTCCAAAAGTCTTTTTCATAAGTAATAAACTCCAACAACCCAAGTTGAGAATCCCAAACATGGATACCCAACTGAAAGTGATTTTCAACACACTGAAAAGAAACCTCTACACATTCCCAAGTACTAGTGAGAACCAAGTGCCTTCTCATGAAACTGATGCCCCATCTAGTAAATCCTTGAAGCTTAACCATGAAAGCTTCCACATTAAGGGAGTATGAAACATAGAGTGGCTTCAAATTCAGCTCCCAAAACTGATTAAAATGATTCCAAGCATCCTTCCACCCAAGGGATGGACTGTCAAGAGTGCAACTACCAAAGTCTAGTTCACCTTTTTCCCATTCCTCCCGAGTAGTAGGTCTGAAATCTTCACTCGTTGCTGCTATAATGAAGTTACCAACAGCTACCAAGACTTGTCTCTTCAACATCTTGATGTCATAGATGTTGAAATTACCTTGCTTCGTCACCTCCCATGTAGAAACTCCATCTTCCAACCCACTTATGCATCCATTACTACTCAACATACGTGGCACATCCTGATGGAGTGATATCAAGGTATCCTTAGTTTGGAGTTCAAGCTTGACCTCATGCTTGGTCACTTCACTACTTGACTCATTTTTCAAAACAAAGAGAGGATTGTCATAAGTTGCTTCAGCACCCACTTCAAAGAAGGGATTGTCAAAGACTTGGAATCTATTCCTTTCGTCTCGCTGCCCCAAATCTGCACATGCAACTTCTGACTTTCTTGAAATGCTTTCAAGATCAAACTCCTCTTGAAGACAGTCAAGATCTCCAATCACTTGATGGATTTTTTCAGCTCTTTGTGCATCCTCTTGCTCCTTGAAAAGTTTGAAATCTGCAAACTGGTCTTCAACCTTTCTTAGAGCCAACTAAGTTTCTTTCAACTTGTCCTCTGTTGATTTAAGCTCCAAGGTGAGCTCATCAACCATACTCTCCCTTTCTTCGAAAACAATGAAGGCCTTCTTTGCAGATTCAACGGCATGATCTTGATCTTCAATCAAGTGTATGTATGCTGATTTCAATGTCTCCAAAGAGCCTCTGATAAGTTGCAAGTTAGGAAGAGCAACTTCATCCTTAACTTCACTTCGTCTCTCTTCAGACTGAGCCTTCCAATAGAGATCATCAACCAAATTGTGTGTGCGATCAAATAGTGATAGCGCTTGTACTTCCTTTCCAAAAGATACCTTGCATTGATCTTCCCACTCATGAACATGCAAAGACGGTGAACTGTTGATAGGCTGCAACTAAAAATCAGAACTTCGTTCCTTGCCTTTGCTGCCCTCTTTGCTACTCCAACATTCTTGTAATTCACCACCAACTAGCAGAGAATGCTCATCATCATAAAAAGCATCATACTCCACAAATTCTTCAACCCATTGCTTGCAATCAGCTTCGTGCATTGATAAATCTGATTTGTGTTTAGTAACACTTTCAAACTCTCCATCTTCAAGAGCCATATGGTCTTCTAGCTCTTCTTCATCACTGCTTCCTTGATCAAACATTAGACCAGCATCCAACCTGCTCAAGGAATCATATTTGTCCGCTGTTCGGAAAGTTTCTGTAACCACAAATTCCTCTTTAGTAGCTGCAACCACTCCAAAGAGATCATTATGGAATTTTGTGGAACAATCTTCTTCTTCAAAGACAACTTCTCCTCCAAGGGCCACCTCATAGTCTACTGTGCAACCTGGTTCTTGTTCTTCATCAGGATCAAAGGGAAACGTATCCCACACAGGTTCTTTAACATAACTTGATGCCAACACACCCGGATCCCAAATGCTAGTGGGCTGATTAAGATGATCAACTGGAAAAAACTTATCATGCTCCCCTTGTAGTGATGACTCTTTGAATAAGTCAAGTCCCAATTCACTTAAGCTGAAATCATCAAAAAAGTTTCTCTCCAATGGCTCAGTTTGCTGATCAATCCCAAGACCAACAATGTCACCCCCGAAATGAAGTGAAGAATCTTCAATGTTTGTTGTTTGAAAAACTTCATCTTCATTATCTTCTATGGAACCCTCATGAGAGAGTATGTTGCTGATTTTTTTATGTGAGACTTCTTGGCAAGTTAAGACAGCAACACGAGGAAAATCCTTCCTCATCAAATCCTCCGTATGATCTCGCATAAACTCCTTAGACTCATCACCAACATCATCACTTGCTGTAACATGCAAATCTAGGGAAGTATTATGAGGCTCTCCCATACATTCCTCAACTGTCAAGGTTTCTATATCAAGCTTACAATCATTTTGAGGTGACATGTGCACCTTGCTGGTGCCTTCTTCAATATTAGTTGACTGATTTTTCTCTTCGACATGTTCATTTGCGGGCTGCAAACCACAAACAGACACTTCTTCTTCCTTCCTTGCACCTGCAACCATGGTATGTTTTGTTTCCTCCTTAATCATTTTCTTGATGTAGTTGACCATAGCCCACTTTCCAGGGTGATAAATCACCACACAATCCAAAAAGGCATCAAATGAAACATCGTTCTTAAACTCCTCTGCCATGCTCTGATAATCTTTCTGGAGTTTGGCGGCCTCATGTTCACATTTCCTCTTGAACTGGCATTCTTTAGAAATCCCAATCAAATCCGACTTCTCAGACTTAGCATAAATCTTTCTGATTCCACACCTTAACTCAGGATCCTTCAATAGCGTACACATATCATGCATTAACTCAAGTAGAGACTTCTCTGTAGTCATCTTTCTCTGTTCGTAGTGTCTGGTATCTCTGTCACTCATCTGTCAAATGAACTTCGTTGGGCACAGGATGGCAGGATCTTGGCTCTGATACCACTGAAATATTCCGAGCCAAATTTTTTCGATTTTTTTGACACTTTCAAATTACAAGCACCCGTTAAGGTTAGATGATAAACCAAAACGTACTGAAGCAACTCTAACCAGTATGTACACCAGGATCCCGATGTGGGCAAGGTGTGAGCATTGGTCAGAGGATTTGAATCAAACTGCTTATGCAAAAAGCAACTCTAACCAAGAATGGCGTTGATGATGGCGAGCATATGGTCAGAGGATCTTCTACTCTAAATACTGAAAGGGAACTCAACGTCAAGTATGTGCTACCCAATCCAATGCGGAGTGAGGGGCGACCATATGACGGAGTGATTACAGAATTCAATGCTTGAAAGAGATGCTGAAAGCTGGAAATACTCGACACCCAGAATGTGCTTTCTAACCCGAACTGGGAGAGTAGCTACCATAGGGCGGAGATTTAACTATTACACTAACTCTGAATGAAATTGAGCATTACAACCAGATTGAAACAGGAATGAGAATAACTACCAGTACTACTGTCAGTTTTACAAATGATGTTCATCCGCCTGTTGATATCATAGAAATTTGAGAGCTTACATTACATCAAAAGATTGCTTCTTAGAATGGATAGAAGAGCCCAACACAATAGACCTTTCAATGTTCAAATACAAATTCTGTTTTTAGACAAATCTGCACTCTTGAATTAAAAACAGCAGTCTATAAAATTCACTCATATGCTCATATCTCACTCTTATCTTGTCCAAATCATTTAAAACAAAATGCAATATGCTCTAATAGAGATGACGCCTAAGATAGGACACAAAACACAGATCTAAAAGCCTTTAATTATTCTGCACGGAATCCAATGCACAAGCTGAATGGTACGGCTTTGTGAAAGGGGCGATCTGCTCTAAAAAATTAATGCTTTCCTTAAAAATTCTGCAAACTTGGAAACTAAGGCGCCTAGGCCAAACAAGGGGAATGGGCCATTACCCAGAACACTGTTTTTGGTATTTTTTGATCTATGATTAAAAACAACCTTCAGCCGTACAAAACAGCAACTCCAGAAAATGAAAGTAAGAGCAGATTTAATCTACAAGCACTAACTCAAGCTACAATGCAAAACTTACTACAAAACACTCAAATAAGCAAACCTCTCCACTAGGTGCTGTCTCTCGAGCACGAAGTCAAGCCCAGACTAGGAGGCATTCATTCTTCGAAGTAATCCCGCAACCATTTCGGCAGCATAACATTAGCATAGACAAAAGATGATGAAATGATGCTCAAGTCTCCTTTTTATAAGTTTCGGTTGACTTCACGAAACCCTAAAATCCAACTCAATGATCAAACCCTAGCTCTTCCTTCAAGATGGCGTCCTTTTCCATTTTAGCTCAATATTCATATTTTAATTAAAATCAACACCTTGATAAATGCGCCCAAATTAACTTGCTTTGACTTTGGAAAATTCATCAGAAATTAAATATAACCTTAATGATGGCGCCACCCTTCAAGTCCACCTTTTAAAATAACATTAAGTCATTTGACTAGGCCAAGGTGATAAAATAACATTTAAATTATAATGTTATTTTTAAAGTGAAATGAGCTCAACTCCCCAAAACTGCATTCTGAAGCCCGAAACTGAAAATGCCACTTGAGTCAACTGAAGGGGAAGGTCAACTGCCTGAGACCATCCTGCTTACTGCCAAAAATAAAATTTACTAAAAATAGTAAATTCCTGGAAATGCTCAGAATGCTGAGATGAACACACCACTGCGAAGCTCTCTGAAAACCCAGAAAGAATCCGCCATTGAATCCACCAACTTCGAGCAAAGACATCCTCAAAATTAGGAAACCCTAATTTTACCTTCCGACTAGCCTTCGGGTTTCCAGAAAAAGGCCAACGGTCACATGAACGATCAGGTTCGAGAAGGGGACATTACAATATAACAGGGGTTCATGGCAGCGGATACCTCCGAAGCTGCCAGAGGAACAAACTATTACTAATGCATTGAGTATTGATGGTTCTCAAGAGTCACCCAAGCATTTATCCAGTGACAGTGAGAGAATTGCAGGTGCAATGGCAAATAGAGAAAAGAGACATGTTGGCTCCCTTAGCCCTAGCATTAGAATAGAGCGGAAGTTCAACACTATGTTGGATATGATGGCAGATCTCTTGCATAAAATGAATCAAAACATTACCCCTGGCCATATAGTGCATCCTGAGGATATTGGTTGCTCCCATGCATAACCTGAGGATAGGCAGAGGACTCCACTCTTCCCCACATCTAGGCCCCTACAACCTACTTTCACACGTAGGATTGAGGCACATGTTTGCCTAGAGCAGCCTCTGGAACAACTGATGTCCATGGTTGATGAGGTCAGAGCCATCCATGCGAAGTACATTTCACTTCCTCCTGATATCAAGAATTTATTCACTTTGGATCAATTCTTGAACTAGAGGAGATACAGAGCAGTGGTAGTTGGCAAGTTGGAGACTAGACCTGTAATGAACTTGCTCAAAAAACATAATTGTCTTTAATACAAAAATTTAACAGGACATAAACCTTAAATTGATTTAAATGCATTTGCACAGATTAAACAAGAAACTCCAACTGAGATAGAATATGGAGGATGCACAGGAAATAATATTCTTTAATTCAAATTATGGAGTTCAGAGATAACACGCCTTTTCATACACTGCAAATGTTATTGGTTTTATCGAATCTTACAAATTGAAATCCACAATCTACCGAGACACAACTGACTACAGTCGTCTTGTCCAAATGATTACTCCTAATCCCGTGAGTGGTAGAGGCTTGATTGATAAACAAACTCCTGCAATCGTGTATTCCCATCAATGCCAAATGCCAGTATCCCCTTGTGTCTGTCGTGCGCCTAGCGTGGATGATGCAGCCTGTGAGGATGTCACGATCCTATGTCGGAAGAGTCACGGGGTCTCCAAACGCGATATCAAATCTCTTAGCACTCGTGAGGGCGCAATGAGTCTCTTGAATGATGCACACAAGTTACAGAGGATATCGCTTGCCTTCTACCATATTCTGCCTAGTGACGATGTGCCAATGGATGCGATTTCCTAATATTGGCTTCAGAGGCGCCTCGACTAGAGCCTTGAGGCTCGGCCAAGATGCTAGAGATGATCGCTTCAATGCATGGGTTCTTCCTTGTTGTGATGCGCGATGCCTCCTTCAAATCCGTCCTCTGTTCATGAACAACCTGGTTGCTAGCACGATATCCTGAGAATGATGAATGAAAATAGCGAATGAAAGAAAACACGGGTTATTCCAGGTTGAGACTACGCACACACCTGGATACCAACACGTGAGTGACTACGTCCTCACCGTTCTTGGCAAGATTTGCATCTATAACTCGTGATGATCCAGTCAAGAAAGTGAACTCCTATTAATACTACACAAGCACGCCAACATCAAAGCATGTTGGCCAGAAGACATAAAATAAAGTTTGAATTTTGAGATTTGGCGCCTCAAGTGAGGTCGGCCCAGCAAGAGATATTAATTTATTATTTATTTTTATGAGTGTTTAAAAACACTATTCCATAAGTTGGCCTGGAGGTCATTTTAGAAGCGGGATATTGCAGTCCCCTCCCTCAGATTCTGTAGTGAGCCTAGCTCAAACTGACCTCAAAATGCTGATAAAGAGCTCAAGGAATATCGTCAAACAATTCACTTGCAACCTTCCAGCTTGCTGGTTTGTGGGATCAGACTGATATGTGTGCTTGAAGATGATATCAAAGTACTCTAAATGCTTGGAAATCAAAACTACAATGTATAAACTACATCCTAGATGCATCAATGACTTAATTTCATCCTTAACAATGCTCATATATGATTTCTACATGCAAAATATGCTCCTACAGCCAATTGATATTTTGTCAAACAATTGGCTTGCATGCTAATAAGCTGAATACAATTACATTACAAGGCTTCAATGACAACTACATGTAACCAGCAAATTTGTGTCTCTTATTACAACACAATGATCCAATACCATGCTCATCAATAAGCCAAGACTCTTGGCATTTGCATTGATTACAAAATATGACGATTGTTGGTAAAGAAATATGCACCTACAAATGAAAAACTACACTATATGCAAACAATTGCCAAGCAACTTCAAAATTTAGACTCTTAATGCAATGGTCTGATTACAAGACTCAGAAAATCTGATTACAATATTATTAGCCAAAACACTAGGCTTAACAATCTTATGCCTTCCTAAAGTCTGAAAACTAATGGCTGCAATTACAATATTCAAATGCTCATAAGCAAATATCAATGAACCTGATGAAAATAAGCGCTGGAAGTTGGAGATGAAATAGCAATGAATATCCACTTGAAATATTTTTCTAGAAGCCCAAGTCGAAGCTCTTCATGTTGCCGCCCCTGTTTCAGAAATTATATAATAATGTGCAACCTTCATGACCTCCAATCTCCAGCGTCTATCCTCCTAGCCCCAAGCGCACCATCCACAATGTGAATCAAAGTTCTATTTGATTTTATCAGCTTCCTCTAATCTCAAATCGTGGCCTAGGAATAGTGCCGCCCCTGCTGTCTGTTTCAGACTTCCATAACAAATTATTATATTCTAAGCTTGTCTCAAAAATGCTTGAAATCGTATTACCATTCCCCTAGAATGAAGCACTACCATACAATGAAGAAAAAACGTTGCCAAAAGGAAGAGATGTATGCATATTCATGGCTCCCTCAAGCTGATATATATGACTGTAATTTTATTCCAGAACTGATAAAAATGCAGATTGATCCTTGAATAGCATAATGGATGAAGACTCAATACACCAAAATGTCTCCAACAATGCACCAATCGAAATATACAAAAGCTTGGCCAAAGGCCACTAAGTTTTAACAATGAAGCTCAAATAGAAAGTTTGAAGTAACTTTCTCCCAGCTGCAATAATTCAAGTGATATTTCACACCCTCAAAATTGCTATCAATAGGAAGTTTTTGTTTCCTATGATAAAGAACAATCTATAGAAACCCTAGGCTCCACTAGATGAAAAGACAAACATCAACATCAACATCAAATCTGGATGATAGGAAATGAGACCTCAATGTCCATTTATTCTTTTTCTTCAAGAGGTCGGCCCAACAAGAATAATATAAAATTCAACTTCTAGAAGCTTGTCATAATAATATTTTACTATTGCACTTTATAATGATATAAAATATAATCTCACTAATAAAGTGTAACAAAACATTATAATATAAAATAAAGGTTTCCATAAATAGAAATATCCATGATGATACTAGGAAAACCTTCATGAAGTTACGAAATGAGCCAACCAATCAACTGGGTATCTGCCAAACGACCCTCTTATCAAGCCCCATTAGCCTACGAGGATCAGGAATAGGCTAATTCCTCAAAACTCCAACGCTCATGAAAAAGGGGACATTATAGATTGTTGCTGGTCCTCCAGCAACCTCAAATTGGGGTGCTCGAAAATCTCAACTCCTTCCCAGGTGGCATCTTCAATGGGCAGGTTTTTCCACTTTACCAAATACTGTGGGATGACCTTGTTCCTTAATCATTTCTCTTTCACATCCAACACTATCTCAGGCTCGAGAATGAGTTTGCCCTCGTTGTCAAGGGGTGGCAACTCTATCGAGGGGGTGATTTGTTGTTCTAACGCCCTCTTCAAGCATGATACATGGAAAACATTATGAATTTTGCTCCCTGGAGGTAACTCGAGCTCATAAGCAACCTCCCCGATCTTCCTTATGATTTTGAATGGGTCGTAGAACCTTGGTTTTAGCTTCTCCACTCCATTACCCTTGAGGGATGATTGTTTGTATGGTTGCAATCTCAAATATACCATGTCGTTAACCTCAGTCCTCCTCTAATCCGCATACAACTTCTACTAGTTTTGGGCTCACTGCAGATTTTCCTTCAAGGAGTTCATGATGTCCACATTCTACTGCACCATGTCTTTAGCACTCGGTACCCTGCTGTCTGCAAGAATTAGGTCCATGAAAGAACTAGCCTCGTAACCATAGAGTTGCTTTGAAGGGGGACATTCCGATGGACATGTGATGTGTGGCATTGTAGCAAAATTCTCCTAGGTGTAGCCACTTCACCCATGCTAATTGCTGCCCTGTCACGTAGTTTCTCAAGTACCCCTCAATCCATTTGTTCACCATCTCCGTTTGTCCATTTGTTTGGGGATGATAGCTAGTGTTGGGTGTCAACTCTATGTGAGCCAAACGGAAGAGTTCTTGCCAAAACAAGCTGATGAACCTGTTGTCCCTGTCATTCACAATGTTTCTTGGCAACCCATGGAGTATAAAAACTTCCCTAAAAAACAGATCTGCAACTTGAGGAGCCTTAAATTCTGAAAAAATAGCATAAAAATGAGCAAACTTAGTGAGCCAATCCGCCACAACATAAATGCAATCTTTACCTTGCACCTTTGGCAGCCCCGTGATGAAATCCATTGAAATGCTCTCCCATTTATGATTTGGAATGGGCTGGTAACACATGCTCTGTTTTATTTTGTTGACACACCAAACATTCTCTCACATGTTGCAATATGTCATTTTTCAGCCCTTTCCAAGCAAAACGTTCTCTTACTTGCTTGTATGTCTTGTAGAACCCCGAATGACCAGCAAGAGGAGTATCATGGCAAGCCTTAATGATTTTATTCTTGACCTTAGAGTGAGGTACAAGATAGACCCGATTTCTATAGAGAATGAGCTCTAGAAACACCCTGTACTTGTCATCAGCTACCTTTCCTTCCAAAACATCATTAGCAAAGGAATCCTTAGCATACTCTGCTGTAATACCAACCTTCCAATCAGCAGATATATCAGACATTGCACACAAATAAGGCTTTCTACAAAGTGCATTAGCCACCACATTGTTCTTGCCTTTCACATATTCAATATCAAAGTCATAAGCCTGGAGTTTGCTTACCCATTTCTGCTGTCTATCATTCAAATCTCGTTGATTCAGGAAGTATTTCAAGCTATTATGATTTGTCTTCACCACAAATCTCCCACAAACCAAGTACTGTCTGAATTTTGCCAGAGCATGCATGATTGCCAACATCTTGTCTTAAATAGAGAAAGCCCTTTCTGAATTAGTGAGCTTTCTACTCTCATATGCAATAGGGTGTTTATTCTGCATTAATACGGCTCCAATGCCCTCTCCTAAAGCATCACATTCGAGCACAAAAGGAGATGAGAAATTTGGAATAGCCAAAACAGGACATGAACTCATTACCTCCTTGAGTTTGTCAAATGCCTGTTGTGCTGTGGAACTCCACATGAATGCCCCCTTCTTTGTTAAATTGGTTAACGGTGTTGCAAGCTGAGAGAACCCTTTTACAAATCTTTCGTAGTAGCTGCAAAGGCCCACAAATACTATTAGTTGTGTTAAATTCCTAGGGGTGGTCCACTCTTGAATTGCCTTGATCTTCTCCTCATCCACAGTAACCCCTTGAGCACTAATCTTATGGCCCAAGTATAGAATCTCGGTCATCCCAAACTTGCATTTTGATATCTTAGCATAGAATGAATTCTTTTTGAGAATGTCAAGCACCTCCTCTATATGCTTCAAATGATCTTCCCATGTTTTACTATAGATCAAGATGTCGTCAAAGAAAACCAACACAAATTTCCTTAATTGAAGAATGAATACCTAATTCATGCAAGACTGGAATGTCGCGGGAGCATTGGTCATCCCAAACGGTATCACTAGGAATTCGTAATGCCCGTAATGACATCTGAAAGTTGTCTTATGCACATCCTCATCGCTGACTCTAATCTAATGGTAGCCTGAACGCAAATCAATCTTGGAGAAGTATACTGCTCCATGTAACACGTCTATAAATTCATCGATCCTGGGAATTGGATAGCGATTCTTGATTGTCTTCTTGTTGAGAGCCCTATAATCAATGCACATCCTGAGTGTCCCATCCTTCTTTTTGACGAACACTACTAATGAAGCAAAAGGGCTCAAACTTGGGCAAATAAACCCCATATCCAATAACTCCTTAATGGCCTTCTCGATCTCTTTGTATATTTGCGGATGGCGATATGGAGTGGTGATTACGGGTTTGGCTCCCTCTTCAAGCTCTATCACATGCTGAAACCCCCTATCTGGTGGCAATCTTGCGGGCATTGTAATGTCCCCTTTTCAAGCCTGACATTTCCAGTGACCGTTAGCCTTTCTTTGGGAACCCGAAGGCTAGTCGGAAGTTAAAATTAGGGTTTCCTAATTTTGAGGTCATTGCTCTGAGATGGTGGATTAAATGGCGGATTCCTTCTGGGTTTTCTGAGGGCTTCGCAGTGGTATGATCATCTCGGCATTCAGAGCACTTTTTGGAATTTACTATTTTTAGTAAATTCTATTTTTGGCAGTTTTCCAGATGAGCTCGGGTTGGTTGACTTCCGGCTTCAGAATGATCAGTTGACTTCTTCAGTATTGGCTTCAGGGCACCGTCGGAGAAATAAGTTAAGTCATTTAAATTAAAAAGTCACGTTTTAATTATTATAATTTAACGTTGACCCTTGGCTTAGAATTAATGACTTAATGTTGTTTTTAAAAGTGGGCCCTTGAGGGTGGCGCCCTCATTAAGAGATGATTTGATTATTCCCTAAGTCAAAGCAAGGGTATGAGGGGCGCATATTTCAAGAATGATATTTAATTAAAATGTCAAACTAAAGCCTTGAAGGAAAAGTACGCCCATCCTTGAGGGGATTGGGTTTTGACCTAAAAGCTCATTTTAGGGTTTTGTGAAGTCAACGGAAGAATTATAAAAGGGAGTCTTGGTGCATCATTTCTTCATCTTGGAAAATATACCGTTATGTTGCCGGATTGACTCTGGACTGCTTCGAGGAATGAAGGCCTCCTAGTTTGGGCATCTCTTCTCGTTTGTAAGACAACGACTAGTGATGATTATTAGTCTAGTTTGTGAGTACTTTGAAGTTCGTGCATTGTAATCAGCATTCATCTCTTAGGATCAGATTTGGCATATTAGAGATTTCTGTTTTCAGTATTTTAGCTTTAGCAGATTTGTGTTTTCATTCATAAATCAAAAAAGACAAAACATATCATTGTGGGTATTGGATAATTCTCTTCCTTTGGTCTAGGCGCCCTTGTGTGTCAAATTGTAGAATTTTCATTGGAGAATCTGATTTTATAAAGCAAATCGCCCTTCTCAGCTGTAGCCGTACTTTTCTGTATCTTGGGATTTGTGCATTAAAAATCTGTTGCATTTTAAGCCAGCTTTTGGGTCTTGATTTGAGCGCACCCTCTCTATTAGTCATTTGCAATTGATATCGAGCTTTTTGAATGAGAAACGAGGAAGTTCCGAGCATTTTATTGGATCCTATGATGCTGGTTATATTTTGAAAGTGCAGGTCTGTAACAGCAGTTTGGAGAAAATCTGCAACTCCTCTATTGATCGAGGTGATAAGTCCTTTAAGAGCATGGAGAAGACTTCAGTGAAGATTACCCAAGTCTGGCGAACGAGGTTGGATCTATTCATTGTTATTTTCAATTAATCTTTACATTCAGCAACGCAATTCATGAATATTGTATAATTCCTTCCTTATGATGATTTGTATTGAAGCAAGATTTCGTTTTAAGATTGTAAGTTGGCAGTAGTACTGACAGCCGTTTAAGTTCTTGCTTATCAGTTGTAATAGTCTTCTTCTTTCAGCAGTTGTTATTGTTTTATTTGACCTCCGCCCTATGGTTGCTACTATCCCATTCTGGGTTAGAAAGCACATTCTGGGTGTTGAGAGTTTTCAGCTTTCAGTCATTTCCTTTCCAGCATTAAATTCTGTAAGCACTCCGTCATATGGTCGCCCCTCACTCCGCATTGGATTGGGTAGCACATACTTGACGTTGAGTTCCTTTCTGTAATTAGATTAGTAGACCCTCTGACCAATGCTCGCCATCATCGGCGCCATTCTGGTTAGAGTTGCTTTCTTGCACGTTTTGGTTATTTCCTCTAACCTTAACGGGTGCACTGTTTGTAACTGGAAATATGTTAATTTGAAAAAAAGAAAAAAAATTGGCTCGGAATATTTCAGGCATCTCCCGAAACACTTTACACTTTTTGTTCAAAATAGCCTGAATGTCACTGGGAAATGTTCTTTCTTCCTTTGTTGTACGAGTATCTGTGATCAAGCACTTTGCTGCCCATGCCACTTGATCCTTCTGAAAAGATCGTTCCATCCTTTTTGTTGAGACCACCATAGGACCATTCCTAGAGAGGCCCTTAAGTACAACCTCCTTGCCATCATGCTTGAACTTCAGCTCCATGGTTTGGTAATTGGTGGTGTATTCTCCCAACAAATGAAGCCACTGTACTCCCAAGACCATGTCCATGTCGCCAACATCAACAACATAGAAGTCATCTTTCATCTTATGTCCACCCAAGATTAGCTCCATCTATGGGATCCGTTTGGTGCAAGAAAGGACGTTCCCTCCAACTGCCAACACATCGAACCCTTCAAAGTCCTCTGTCGCCAAACACAACTTGGCTACAATCCTCTTGTCAATGAAATTATGAGTGGCTCCACTATCAATCAGCACCGTCACTTTCTGCCCTCGAAGAACTCCCCTCACTCGGAGAGAATGGTATCGTAGTGCTCCTGAAAGTGTTGCCAAAGTACCTCCTATAGGACTTCCTTCTATGGTGAGCTCTTGACGCTCCTCACTAGTGTCTTCCTCATTGCACCCCCTTCTTCAGTTTCTGCTTCATCATCGAAAGCCACTTCAATGTAATAGACTTGCCCCTTCCTTGGCATCTGTGTTGATTGTTCCATTTCTCATTGCAGTAATAGCACAAGCCCTTCTTGCGTAGCTCATTTCTTGACATGCCATGTGGGCCTATAGGGGAGGCCTTTGGCGGTGGATTATCCTTAATGAAAGGCTTCTTTGGCTGCCTTGTTGGTATATTCTTGCCAATGGTCTTCCTTTTCTTGGTGGAATCCTCAAGATTCAGAGCTTTCTGAATGGCATCCTCTAAAGTTGTTGGCTCCAAAGCCCTCACTAGGCCTCGAAAAGAATTTGATAAGCCTTCGATGAAGAAGAATGTGAGCCTCTTATCTGATACATCGGATACCATCACTACGAGCCTTTGAAATTCTAACACATATTCATCCATGGTTCCTGTTTACTTCAATCTTGTGAGTTCTTGGAAATACGCTTCCAGGTCCTTTCTGTCAAACCTCTCTATCAATTTCTGCGTGAAATCTGCATATGACGATACTTGATCAAACCCTTGAGTCACAATGCCATGGTGTCACCATTCATGTGCGAGATCTTCCAAGTGTAGGATGGAAAATTTGATAGCTTCTTCTTTAGTCATGGGGATGAGAGAAAAATATGTGTCCAGCTTTTGGATCCATGATTGTGCAGACATCTTCCCCGAGCCATCGAATGTAGGGAGTGAAAGCTTGTTGATCTTATGTTGGAGATCTCTATTTCCACGGTGTTGTCTCTCATCGCTTAGTCTAGCGCTGTAGAATTGATTGAAAGAGATTGCAGCTTGAGCATTAGCATCCAGATTCAAGTACTCACACACAATACTACCATAGCTGCGCTGATCTTCCCCTTCCTGCCGGCCTTTTGTCCTAGGTAGAAACTTTGGTTGGGTGTGCCTATGAGTGTGACCATTTGAGGCCCTGCTATGCTCTCCTCCTCCTGATTGTTCTAATTGACCTCCTTCCGTTTTATTGGATCCGGATTTCATGTTATTAACAAAATCAATAAGTGACTGGATTGCTTGTAGCAACGCTTGGTTTGTTTGGTCTTGTTGCTTCATGAAGTTGTCCAGCTTATCACTCTGATCCCACATTTTTCTCTTACCACTGCCTCCTATTCCCTGTGCAACAAATTCAAGCTTCCTCTTCTCACGCTCTATAGCTCGAATATCTCTTTGGCTTAATGGCATAAGACTTTTGTTTCCACAAGCTGGCAAGACAAGTGGCTCTGATACCACTATAATGAACTTGCTCAAAGAAACAAAATTAAGTGTCTTTAATACAAAATTTTAACAGGACATGCACCTTGAATTGATTTAATTGCATTTGCACAGATTAAACATGAAACTCCAACTGAGATAAAATATGGAGGACGCACAGGAAATAATATTCTTTAATTCGAATTATGGAGTTCAGAGATAACACGCCTTCTCATACACTGCAAATGTTATTGGTTATATCAAATCTTACAAATTGAAATCCACAATCTGCCGAGACCCAACTCACTACAGCCATCTTGTTCAAATGACTACTCCCGATCCCATGAATGGTAGAGGCTTGATTGACAAACAAACTCCTGCAATCGTGTATTCCTGTCAATGCCAAACGCCAGTATACCCCTGTGTGTGTCGTGCGCCCAATGTGGATGATATGTCCTGTGAGGATGTCACGATCCTGTGTCGAAAGAGTCACGGGGTCTCCAAACACGATATTAGATCTCTTAGCACTCATGAGGATGTGATGTGTCTCCTGAATGATGCGCACAAGTTACAGAGGATATTGCTTGCCTTCTGCCATATTTTGCCTAGTGACGATGTGCCAATGGATGCGACTTCCTAATATTGGCTTCAAAGGCGCCTCGGCCAGAGCCTTGAGGCTCGGCCAGGATGCTAGTGATGATCGCTTCAATGTGTCGTTCTTCCTTGTTGTGATGCGCAATGCCTCTTTCAAATCCATCCTCTGTTCATGAATGACCTGGTTGCCAACACGATATCTTGAGAGTGATGAATGAAAATAGCGAATGAAAGCAAACACGGATTATTCCAGTTTGAGACTACGCACACACCAGGATACCAACGCATGAGTGACTACGTCCTCACCGTTCCTGGTAAGATTCGCATATATAACTCGTGATGATCCAGTCAAGAAAATGAACTCCTATTAATACTACACAAGCACGCCAACATCAAAGCATGTTGGCCAGAAGACAAAATAAAGTTTGAATATTAAGATTTGGTGCCTCAAGTGAGGTCAGCCCAGCAAGAGATATTAATTTATTATTTATTTTTATGAGTGTTTAAAAACATTATTCCATAAGTCGGCCTGGAGGTCATTTTAGAAGCAGGGCATTACAAGACCACCAAAGGGTACCAAAGATTTCCAGCAGGTGGTGGGCAAGATTTCCTTGGAGCATTTCGATGGTGGAAATAAATGCACAACATGTGCCTAGTTTTAGAAGTTAGACAATTTCCTCTCCTTTGAGGCCCATGCTTGAGGAAGAGGCAATCAGGTTTTCCACGTTGCAATTAGATGGCCTAGCTCACGAGTGGTGGTGCCACGAGCTGGTAACATTGGGACACAGGTCAATCGCCACTTACAATGAGTTCACTAATAAACTCATCAAATGCTTTGATAGGAGAGACCTAGAGATTTTCTTTCACGAGCTTGCACAGCTCAAACAGATTGGGTCATTGGAATCTTACATCTCAAAGTTTCAACAGTAATCAGTGATGGTGACAGGCATCTCTGAGAGGAGATTAGTGGTACTATTTAGTGAAGGTCTTTTGGAACCTTTACATGATTGGATCAAAGCTTTTGATCCACCCTCACTACAGGATGCTATGAAGAAGATATGGGATATGGAGCTTGTTGCCGCAAAAAGCAAGTTTCTAGCAAAACCTTTCTCTTTCTCAAAAGATAAACCACAGAATAAATTTTCAAACCAGCAAGGAAAACCATCCCCAAGACTCAATAATGAGACCATTAGAGACTTGAGAAGACAAAAATTATGTTTCAAATGCAAAGCACCTTGGGAACCGTGTCATAAGTGCTCTTTACAGGGTAAAGTAAATCAGATGGAGTACTCTTATGCTGATAAATCGGATTCTGAAAATTCAAAACAACAAACTAATCGAGAAGAAAACGATGAGGATAGTGCATCCGAAGGGTCAAAAAAAGGAAAGGGAAGAAGCACCATCTACAACAAAACTCTCAAGCTTCAAAAAAGAAGGATCCTTCAAGATTAGAGGAGTCTTGAGTGGGCAGCGGGTGATTACATTGCTTGATATAGGAGCCACTCATAACTTCATAGATGAGGGGTTGGTGGCTAGACATGGTCTCAAGACTGAGGAGTTCGAGGGATTCAAGGTGAGTGTAGCTAATGGGTTCACACTCAAATGTACTAGGAGAATTCCAAATTTCACATTGCAGTTGAATGACTATGAGTTCCAAGCAGATTTCTATGTCGTTGGCATGGAAGAGATGGATGCTGTACTTGGCATGAAGTGGCTTCATACTATTGGTGATTTTACCCTCAACTTGTGAGTTATGGAGATGAAATTTGAGGTTGATGGCAGAAAACATGTCTTGAGGGGTATGTCAGATGGGAGTCTTCGGGTTATTTCACTCAAGAGAATGGAGAGATTGATCAGGCATGATCAAGTTGAGTGGGTTGCAGAGTGTTATACCTTGCCATCACAGGTTGAGCAACAGAAGCATGAGTATCCACCAGGCATACATGCATTGAGAGACAAACACAGTAAGGTGTTTGAGAGTTTACCACATGGGAGACCTCCCGACAGGGGATTTGAGCACATTATAGAGCTCGAGGACAGCGCTAAGCTGGTCATTATCACTCCCTATAGGCATCCCAAGAGGATGAAGGATGAGATTGAGAAGACGATAAAGGAACTCTTGGAGATGGGTCACATCAGAACAAGTAAAAGTCCCTCTGTGTCTTCCATTGTTTTGGTGAAGAAAAAAGATGGCACTTTACGGATGTGTATCGCTTACAAAGCATTGAATAAGAAGACTATAAAACACAAGTACCCAATTCCGTGGATTGATGAGTTGCACGGAGCATGTTTCTTTTCAAAGATAGATCTTCGATCCAGATATCACCAGATTCGGGTTAGAGAGGAGGATGTGGAGAAGACAGTGTTTCATTGCCATCATGGGCACTTCGAGTTCCTGGTCATGCCTTTCGGTCTGACCTATGCTCCCGCCACCTTTCAGTCCTGTATGAACAAGGTCCTCAAGGATCAGCTGAGGAAGACAGTCCTCGTCTTCTTTGATGATATATTAGTCTTCAACAGGATGATCATTTAGCACATCTAGATTTAGTGTTGGGCACATTGGAGAGAGAATCTCTATACGCCAAGGAATCAAAATGTGACTTCAAAATGAGAGAATTTTTGTGCTTGGGGCATATCATCAATGCTGAGGGAGTTAAGATGGATCCAAAGAAGGTGAAGGCTATAGTTGACTGGCCCCCTCCTATGAATCTCATGCGGCTTAAGGGATTCTTCAGGCTATGTGGGTTCTACCGTCACTTCGTCAAGGGCTTTTCACAACAAGCAGCCCCACTTACGGACTTGATGAAGAAGGGGGCATTTGTTTAGACTCCAGGAGCACAACAGTGTTTTGGTAAGTTCAAACAGTTGATGAGCTCATGTCCGGTACTTGTTATTCCGGATTTCACACAGTCTTTTAAGCTACAGTGTGATGCATTAGAAGGCGTTGGTGTTGTCTTAATGCAAGATAAGAACCCAATAGCATTTGAGAGAAAGAAACTTCGAGATCCTCAGAGGAGTTACAACATTTATGATAAGGAAATTCTATCCATAATGCATGCCTTGGATAAATTCAGACAGTATCTGGTGGGCAGCAAGTTTTTAGTGAAGACAGATTATAATAGTTTGAAACATTTCCTAAGTCAATGTGACCTCAATGATCGGCAACAAAAATGGGTGAGCAAGTTGTAGGCATATGATTTTGACATAGCTTATGTCAAGGGTAAGAAAAATGTAGTTGTCGATGCTCTTTCGAGGAGACCTTACTTATGCTCTCTAGGTGAGGTTGCAGATGATTGAAGAGATTTGATTGTAGCCAAGTATGCCAAGGATAAATGGGCTTCTGATCTCATTGATGGTATAGTTGTAGATGACAGGTATACCCTTGTGTTGGCGTTTCAATTCGCACCTCTGGTATGCAAATTAGAAACGAACAGCTATGCACAGATAAACTGGTCTTTGAATTAGGAGGGGAAGCTCCCTCTTTTATGATGTTGCTTAAAGAAAGTAAACTAAACTAATTTTCCAATCTTTTTGTTTAGCTAAGAGCACAAGGTTATAAAACTCTAGCGCTGTAGCTGAGATTTTCTCTTTTGAATTTCAACTACAACTAAGCCTACTGACATTTCTAACTACTCAAGTAAACTCAGAGTTTGAGAGTTAGAAATGAACAAAGAATTGATTCTTTGACACAAATACTTAAACAAACTTTTTTCCAACGCACATCTACTGTACTTTCAATGCAAACTGAAATAAAGATTATATAAGTATAACACATAAAACAAAAATATGAGACAGTAGATCAAAGCAACAAAGTAGGCATAAGATTTCTTTTTCTCAAATTTCAAGTAACAAAGATTACACTTTTGAGACAGCAGGATTGTAGCAATAATTGGTTTACAGTTTTGCGATCAACCAGAATACATTGACACAAGAAACACATGCACTGAACAATATCTTGCAGCAAAGATAGGCATACAAGCTTGCAACTACACTAATTGAATTGACACTAAATAACACCTTGCAGGCAAAATAGGCTCAACAATTTGTTATCACAATAACCGTAAAAGAAAAATGGGCAAGGCTGCCCTTATCTATACACAAGCAAAGGAGTAGGGAACCCTAAAATCTCCTTGATTTTACAACAAGACTTGTCAACATGCAAGCTTTATTTCTAAAACAAAAACAAGATAACATCTAACAACCTATGAAAGCAGGGGCAACCCTTTGGTGATGTAATGTCCCCTTTTCTAGCTCGCACTGTATGATGTTGTCGTTAGCCTATTTCTCCTTGGTTCTATAGGCTAACCGAGGCTTTTAAGAAATCTTGAGGACTCTTGGCCTAGGATATTTTTGTTGCAGGTCAATCTGAGGCATCTAGAGGCAGTTTTGGTATACTTACTATTTTTAGTAAGTCATTAATACTATTAATAGTAATTCAGCAGGTGGGCCGTGATCTCCAGTGACAGTGCCTTTTCAATGGAAAGTTGGTTATTATCATCACATGATTTCAGTTCCATTGGTTTAATTCGTCTCCACATTAATAAAGTTTAAAGTATAAAGTTAAATCCAATTATTTAATTTTATTAATGTGAGCGTAAAGTTAAGTGGGAAAACGAATAGTAAAAGGGGCTCCTTATTTTAAAATACACGAGACATTAAAAAGGCAAAAAGGAAGTTTATGTTTTATCCCACATTGGTCAAAAGTGTGAATGAGCTCTTCTGAGAAGCTTATAAAAAAGTGTTGCAAGGGCTCATTTTCAGTATGCTTGGTTTATACTTGTTTATTATTCTCTCTTGGAGAATTCTAGGAAGCTTTGGCTTTCAGCAGGTTTGAGGATGAAAACCCTCGAGCTTGGAGGCAGTGGACAAAAACCCATTGTTTGTTGGAGATATTACTCAGGTGTCTCACTTTGTGCTTCAAATTCATACTGCTGGTTATCCAATCTGACTGTAAGTTCTGTGGCTAAGATTGGATATTTCTGTTGTTGTTCTACTGTAGATTTAAAGTCAATATTCATATGTAATTTCAGATCTTGTTCTAAAACTGTTATTATATGATTCACATAGAAATTTGTTTGCAAAATTATTGGATGAATAGAAATTGGTTTCATGCAAACTGTTTGTTTAAATTCCTGTGGAACATTTGGAAAAATCTAGAGCAAACATCCATAGGGGATGTTTCAGGTGAAGTGGTGGGGCTTCTTGCCTGTAGGGCCAACAACCAAGGTTCAAACCCCGCAGGTTCGTTTTCTATCACGTCAAAAAATGGAGACTGTTTGAACTTGGTGTTAAGGGGAGACCCTTTGGTGAAATGGTGGAGCTTCTTGCCTATAGAGCCAACAACCAAAGGCTCATACCCTTAATATCATACATTTTTTTAATACAATTTTATTTTCAAGCGTACGAGTTGTTGTGGAGGGAGCTATTTGAACTCTAAGGATGGGAGTGACGAAGATGGTGATGAAGCGAATGAAGAGGGAGATGGTGGTGGGTGGTTCCCTTGGTGTTGTTGGCCTTCTTTCTATGCTAGGCCGTGGCCTCTCATCTATGGTGAGGCTAACGGTGATTTTGATGATGCTTGGCCTTTGGCGTTTCCTCTGGAGGTTATGGGAGCTCGAGCTATTTTGTTGGTGCAGGTGGTGTCGGGGATGCCTGGTGCCGTCTTCTGGTGGTGCTTTGGTGTCATGTCCCCTTCTCAGTGACATCTCTCAGAGGACAGGATTGGCCTATCACACGACCCTCGTAGGCTGATTGATTGGATAGAGGGTCACTTCGGAGCTTGGCTCAGCTTCAGTTAGCAGAGATTGATTGGTCTTTCTGGCTCGATCGAGGCTTTTTGCCTATTTTTAGTTCAGGCAGGTGGGACCCCTGCTATTTTTAGCAGTATGGCTTTGGCGGCATCCGGAATCACTTCAGAGTTCGTCAGATCAGAAACAGGAAACGGATAAGTAACGGGAGAAATATTAATATTTAATTACATTGATTAAATATTAATTAATTAAGGATTATAATATAAAGTTATAATTTAAAATTGTAACTTAAGTGATTTGCCTTGAGGGGTGCGCCATCATTAAAGGGGGCCAGTTTGACATTTGATTTATATTAAAATATTCAGCAGAGACTATTGAAATATTAAAATATTAAAATGTGAATATTTTATCAAAACCCTATTCTTAAGGAAATCGCACTTTTCAGCCTTAAGAGGATTTTGCCTTGGGTTTTGGGCCATTATGTGATTATTGGATTTTGAGAACTGATCAAATTGATCTGAGCACAGACTTTAGGGTTTGAACTCGACTTCCTTGGGGAACGAGCCATCTCCAGCGGAAAGCAATTCAGAGAGTGTGAAATATCACTTGATCTATTGCCAGCAGAGGTTTTCTCACTCAGAGGAAATCATTGATCTTCAGAATAATTCATTTACAGAGCTTCAGCACATTTCTTTCATTCAGAAGGCATCTATTATCTGGGCGCATATATTCTTCATCTTTCAGAGACATCAGAGGGAGGCCGTACAAATTCTATTTGCTGCTGTCAGCAGGCCGTACCATACTGTACCTGGGCCGTACTGTTTCATTAAGGCGTGTTTTGCTTCTTGAAGAAAACGCCTATCACTTGGGACGCCAGTCTTCACCTGTGTGGGCGCTGGGGTTGCTGGAGGCATCTGGGATCTTCAGACTGGAGGAAGCTTCATTCTTTGTTGCAGCCGTACGAATCTTCAAGCTTGCTGGTTACCAGGTTTTTACCAATAAAAATCATTATTTACTCTTTGCATGATTAGCCGATCTATATTGTATTGAGCTCAAATGAATAAAAGATGAAACGCCTTCATTCTCTATTGTATTTCCTACACATATTGTTCATCTAGCATTTTTAAAGAATTTATTATCATTTTCAAGAAAAGCCGTACCTTTCATTTATTGCATTAAAAACTCAAAATTTGCAAAAAAACCAAAAACGTCAGAAAAACATAAAACTTCAGTCAGAATCAGTGTCAAGGGGAAACTAGGGTTTCTACATTTGGTGTTGTCCGGGTGGAGAGGTCCAGATTGATGTCACTGGGCCTTGATGCATCTCTTTTTGATCCTCTTTCTTGGCACAAGGTTCTCCTTTTGGCTTCGGTTCGTCTGAGGGTTTTGTGGTTTGGTGTTTGGGGGTTAGAGCCCCCTGTTTTGCTCAAAGGGTTGGTGTAGCGAGGTGTGGACTCTTTGTTGAGTTCTGTTGCTATACTGCATTTGCCGTCTTTGTTGCTTTCGGTGACTATGGAGTGGTCATTGTTTTGTTGGCTCCTGCTTGGCCCCTGCTCTTTGTTGCTTTTTCTTTCTCTGGGTTTTGGCTTCGAGGCTTTCTTTGCTCTGTTTTGGTCTTCGGTGGTGTGTGGTTGTGGGGATGCGATGGTCGTGGGTGAAGGATTTGGCCGCTACAAGCTTCTTCTCATCCGGTGCCTTCTTCTATTCGGGCCTTGCTCTGTTGGGTCTCCTTTTCCGGGGTTTTCTTCCGCCATGGCTTTGGCTCTGGGTTTCTTGGTGTTGGGTTTCTTGGTGTTGGGTTTCTTTGGGTTTTGGCTTCGAGGCTTTCTTTGCTCTGTTTTGGTCTTTCGGTGGTGTGTGGTTGTGGGGATGCGACGGTCGTGGGTGAAGGATTTGGCCGCTACGAGCTTCTTCTCATGCAGTGCCTTCTTCTATTGGGGCCTTGCTCTGTTGGGTCTCCTTTTCTGGGGTTTTCTTCCGCTGTGGCTTTGGCTCTGGGTTTCTTGGTGCTGGGTGTGGCTTGTGGATGGTCGGAGATGGGGTTGTTTGTGGTAGGAGTTTGCAGTCTTTTAAGTTTTGTTGGGTCGGATGGTGTTCTTCATGGTTTTTCCCTCTTGCCGCTCTCTGTTTTCTGGTATCCCTTGCTTGGCTCTGCTTTTTGGATGCCCTTGTGGCTTGTAGCCCTTGCATGCTTTGGCTCTAGGTTTCTCAATGGTTTTCTTGGTGGTAGGTGTGGGTTGTGGTTGGACTGTGATGGGGTTGTTTGTGTTAGGTGTTTACATTCTCTCAAATCTTGTTGGGTCGGATGGTGTCCTTCATGGTTTTGCAACCCTACCATTCTCTCTATTTTCTGGTCTTCCTCGCCTGGCTTTGCTCTTTGGATACCCCTGTGGCTCGATTATTTTCTATTGTTTTTTGTTTTCTTCGCTGGGTTGTTTCCTTTGACCTTTCTCAAGGCCCAACTTTTCATGGAGTTGGAGTTTGTTTCTGCTGCCTTTGTGTTGATGCAGAATCTAAATCTGTCCTTGGATGTTGAGGGTTCTGTGGCTTCTCCTCTTTTTTGCTGTTGGCTGGGTGGTACTCTAAGTTTCTCTCTTTGTCCCAACGGGTTGAGCCCCCTCAGGCTCAGTGGTTATCCTTTGAGGCTTGTTGTTTGCAAGTGTTGCCTCTTACCAGGTTTTGCCTAAGGATGTTATGGCTGCTTGTTTTGCTACTGCGTTGATCTTCTTCTTAGATCCTATGGAGGTGGATTTAGCTCCTATGGAGATGGAGTTGGAAGGTGATTGTCTTTGGCTTCCTCAGTTGTTGATCTTGTTGAGGTGGACACTTCCCCTATTGAGGTGGAGGTTGAGGGTGTTGGAGTCTTCAGGCGGTAGTGGAATGAGTGGTTATGTCATTCTCTCCAATCGAGGGGAGATCCCTCCTATTAAGGAGGAGTTGGAACTGGTTTCTTGGTTTGAACAGTGGTTTTGTGTTCAATGGTTCATTGTGCTCCCCAACTCCCCTATTGAGGTGGGGTTGTTGGATGTGCTGGCGTTTTTGCTTAGGGGTTTGATAGTGTCTTAAACCATTAAGTAGGTTATCTTTCTTCGCTCAGTGGTGTCATCCATGAGCGGCTGGTTTGCTGATGCTTGGCAGATGCAGGCAGGTTTTTTATGGATCTAAGGGTTTCTGGTCCTAGTTAAACCAAGTTGTAAAAGGGTTTTTGAGCCCTTGCTTGCTTGTCTGATGCAACTTATGTAGTCATGTCTATGATTTAGTGGCCGTTGTTGGTTTTTGTTTAATCTTTTTTGCAACCTACCTTTCTTTGATAGGTTGACAATTCCCTTCAAAACCGTTTATGTACTGGGTTTTGGGTCCCATCAAAACCTGTTTGGCCCCTAATCAAAAACAACCTATGAAAGCCAAAAAAATAGGGAAAGTGTCAACTATTACAACTTGATTCTTTCTTTCTCACAAAAAGAATGGATAAGAATGATACAAGAATAGAAAGAAAGCTTTGAGAAAGCGTCAAGTTGGTTGTTGCTTTAAATCTCAACCACATCCGCAAAAAAGCTATAAACTGCATCTCTATTAGGAGCATCAATACTATCTATAGCAAAATTCTGCTTTTCCAAGATTTCCTCGCCTTCTGCAATTGAACTTAAGAAATCTTTAACATCTTCAACTTCTTTATCAAATCTTGCTAATCTCAGCGGCTCTACAACTGGAGTGATGACCTTTTATAAATATATCATCTTGCTTCAACATATCTTTTTTTTTTTAACCCTGTGTGTGACCATCTTCTGACATTCCTCCATTTCTTCTGCAACTTTTATACTTTTGACACTTCTCTCAATTTTTTAATGGAAGAATATTGTACAACTCTTTTCCAATACTTGTCCTTTTGCTCATACCACATCTTTTCACGTTCTTTGACTAAGATGATGATGTTTTATGTCCATGGTGGTATTGAAAAGCACTTCTCAACATCGTCCGGCCTGGGGCTACAAACAACCTGCTCATTTGCTGCTTGGTTCTGAATTCCATGAGAGAATAAAGCTTGCTGAAAAACTCAAATTTTGACTGTAAACTCGACTATGTTCAGACAAGTTCTGCACAAAAGCTAAAAATAGCTTGGTTTTTTTTTCTTCAAACGAGCAGATTTTTCAAAAAATAATCTGAGATATGGGTTTTGTGTAGAATCTTGTTGCAAAGAGACCCAGATCATCCAATTTTGAAAATTGTTGATGGTTGGTTGGAAAAGAAGAAACCCTAAAATTTTAGGATTTTTTCGAAAAAGCTGAGAGCTAGGTTTTGTGGAGAATCACGTTTTGGATGAACCCAATTGATTAGATTTTGAAAATACTGAAGATTTCTTGGACATGCGTGGAAAAAACAGATTCTTGAAAATTAAAATTTTCCAAAGTTGTTGAGAATCATGAACCAAGCTGACCTAGATTGCTGAAAATTGAAAAAGATGACCCCCTTCTTTTGAAAATTGATGCCCTAGAAAAATAAAGCATGAAAAAGGAAGCCTCTGTGTGAGCTGATCTGGAAAATATGAAGAAATCTGAAAAATCTCCAAGTTTTAGCCTTTGAATCTTGAAATGGATAAAATTTTATGTTTCTCCTCTCTTGCTCTTGGATGCCACCTGCAAAAAGATGTGAATAATGGAAGACAAAGCCATCTTAAATAGGTTTTTAAGATAAAAACCACTTTTATTCTCTAGCTTTAAATCTTTCAAAGCCAATCTTGAGTAGGTTTGTCGAATGTGGACACTTTTTGAATAATGCATGATGAAAATTCGAAAATTTGGCTAAGGCATGAAACCTTGGACCCCCTTCTTGGCAGACTTAGCCATTTTCTTGACATTTCATCTTTTTTCTTGATTTTTCTCCTTAGTTTGATCTTGATTTCTGGGTGTCAGATGAAAACTGTGAACTAGCTGAAGGGTCCATTGCGAACCTTGATTGAATCTAACGAGATTGTTCTAGAGGCAACATTGGATAAAAACATAATTTGATCCCTCAAAATGTTGGGCGACCCTTGCTAGCTGGGGCGCCCACTCCTCCAAAATTAGATTTTTTTTTACTATGTTTTCAACTTTCTTGACTTTCTCAATTTTGCCCATGTTTTCGTCGTCGTCCAATCTGCGATTTCTCGTGCTTTTCAAATCTGATGAGTTCACCATTGAATCCATTGAAGAATTGGACTAAATCTAAAGAAAAGTTGTTGGAGACTACAAACCCTAACTTCAACTTTTAGGCTCTCAAATCCTTGGGCATCCCTGGCTAGCTAAGGCGCCCATCACTCTGAAATATCCCCCA
The DNA here is from genome assembly GCA_007258455.2 of Sequoia sempervirens. NCBI lineage: Eukaryota > Viridiplantae > Streptophyta > Pinopsida > Cupressales > Cupressaceae > Sequoia > Sequoia sempervirens. The sequence continues at coordinate 832,039,707 of VDFB02271358.1, read as the reverse complement.
ACAATTTTTCAATTTTTTCACAAGTTCACCCGTCAACGTTAGCAAAACCAAATATGTTAGTTGAAAGTAACCCTACACCAAGAATGTTCACCAAGATCCCAATATGGGCGAGGTGATAGCATATGGCGCCAGGGATCATTAGCAACAAACTGAACTGAAAGTACAATCATCTGCTAACAACAGGCATCTTCTTTTCAGCAGGCATCCACTTTTGTAGTGGGAACACTCCACTTATTCAGCGGGTGAATAAAGAGAGATGCAATTGTTTATTCTTCCTCACTAGCGGTAAACCGTCCAGGGGTTACAAATTTTTTGCAATAAAGTCACAAAGTAAATGCAGAAAAATAAATGACTGAATCAATACTACTAATTTCAGCCTTACAATGAGAATAATCTGCAATTACAAAGTGTTATAGCTGTCCAATCACTGCAAAATGATGTAAGATGATTCTTCAAACTTTTCAAGCTTCTCAACTATGGAATACAAGCCAAAAACAGAACTTCTAACAATCTGATGTACAAAACCAACAAATAGAAAACTCAAACCAGCAAACATAAGCACACCAAAATGCTCACAACTCCAATACTCCTCCAAAAGACTTGAAATAAGATGAAAATGAAACTAAGGAGGATGGCGCCCAAATCTAGACACTGAAACAGCATCATACACTTGTTAATAAATTATGCAAGAATCCCAAGGCACTCATAGGCATGGTATGGCCTCCCAAAAGGGGCGACCTTTAAGATAAAATCAAAAACTCCCCTAAAAAATCTGAAACTTTGCAAATAGGGACGCCTAGGACATAGAAAAGGAATGAGCAACTACCCAAAAGCAAATAAAAATTGCACAATGACTTATGATTGAAAATCTCCTTCAGCACTACAATAACCAACAACCTGTAAACTGACAAAATCATCAAAAACTTCAACTGTGATACTCAATCTACATTCTCTGAATGAGAAGCAGTCTCATAATCAGCTAGGTGTTATCTTTCAAACACGAAACTGAGTCCTTGCTAGGAGGTATGCATTCCTCGAAGCCATAGCCTGAAACAATTTCAGCAGCAATTCGATGTAATAAGCAATGGATGTTAAATGAATGAGCAAAGGCCTGCTTTTATAGAGTTTGAGGTGACCCTTCAGCTTCCTCCAAAAGGGATGCCCCACACATCTTGGAAATAATTTAGTTTTTAAATCACCCCCTTATTTTGGCATCCAAAATCTCAATAGAGGAATATCAACCTTAGAAATATTAAATTTACCTCATGATGAGGCGTCCACCCTCAAGGGCCCCTTTTTTAAAACAACATTAAGTCATGCTGCTAGGTCAAGGGGGCCAAAATTAAAATATAACATTAATGACTTAATATAATTCATTTCTTCAAAAATGCACCTCCAAAAGCCAAATCCAAAAAATACTCAACCGGCCTATCTGAAGTAGAAAGTTCACAGAACTGCTGCAAACCAGAGCACTCTGAAAACTCATTGCGAAGCTCTCTGAAAACCCATAAAGAATCTGTAAACCAAATCTCGAAACTCCAACGTACAAACCTCCAAAAATGCCAACAACCTTCAAACAACTGGAAACACTAATTTTACCTCCGACAAACCTATGGGCATCCGAAATAGGCTGACTAGCCACTGCACTGCTCATTGATGAAAAGGGGACATTACAGTTCGCCCTCCTCGAGACTGCTTGTCCTCAAGCAACCGCAAGTCTGGATGCTGCAAAATTTGTTCACCTTCCCACGTTGCATCCTCAATTGGCAAGTTCCTCCATTTCACCAAGTACTCTTTGATTGTTCTTCTCCTCAAAGAGCGCTCCCTAGTATCAAGGATCTCCTCAAAAATCAACACCAACTGTCCTTCTTCGTCCAATGGAGGTAACTCAGAAGTAGCAACCACATTGTGCCCAAGCACCTTCCTGAGGTGTGACACTTGAAAAACGGTGTGCACCTTGCTACTGGCTGGAAGCTCCAACTCATACACCACTTCACCAACCTTCTTGATGACTCTGAATGGGCTGTAAAACCATGGCTTGAACTTTTTTGCACCACTCTTCTTGAGAGAAGACTATCTGTAGGGTTGAAGCCTCAAATAAACCATATCTCCTCCTTCAAATGAACGCTCGACAGGCTACTGGTCAGCGTACAACTTCTGCTAATTCCGAGCTTGGTGAAAATTATCCTTCAATGATCTCAAGATGTCTTGACTTTGCTGCAACATATCCTTCACTTGAGGAGCTCTACTATCACCAAACACCAAATCTACGAAGCTATGAGCTTCAAAACCATAGAGAACCATGAATAGAGACATCTTAATTGACATGTGATAGAAAGAGTTATAACAATACTCTCCCAAATGAAGCCATTTTACCCAAGCTCTTTGCTCCCCTGAAACATAATTTCTGAGGTAGCCTTCTAACCATTTGTTCACAATCTCCGATTGACCATCTGTTTGCGGGTGATAACTAGTGCTTGGAGTGAGAACTTGTTGTACCCCAAAATTAAATTTTTGTTACACTTAGACATTTTGAAGAAATGAGTAAAAGTCTTGTTAAATCAGTCAAAAAGGTCAAAATTTGGGTGTACATGTCTTGCATGAGGGGTTAAAACGCAAAATTTTCAAAATCTAACGATCTGGGTCTGCTAAGAGCGACCTAATTTACAAAACCCAGATCTCAGTTTTTCATCCCTACTTTTTAGAAAAACTGCTATTTTTATAAATTTTCTAAAAATAGTAACTTTTTCTGGGTTTTTCTGGGTTTCTTTTGAAACGGATACTAGCAAAACTTTCTAAAAATAGAAAGTTGGTCCGTTAGGTTTCAAACTGATTTTGATTGGCTCAAAATACGTCCATATCAGGCTTGTGCAGTTAGAATCTCAAAATAATCAGTTTTGCCCTAATGGGTCTATTCTGCTTTTCAGAAGCATATCAAGAGCTCCGAGGTCATCAATGGAGGTCAGTCAGCTACCAAGCGTCAGATTCAACACTCAGGCGTTCAATAAGAGGCGATTCGGTGAGCAAGCACGAAGAACGAAGGAGAAGGTGAAAATTGTGAAAATTTTCTAACACTAGTTGACTTGGGTGCCCCAGGTGAGAATAGGCGCCCATCTTTTTAGGGAATTAAATGATGAAATTAGGGTTTGCGCCTCCAACCAAACTCGTCCGCGAGAGAGGTCTTTGTCAGTTGATAGCAGAGGATGGTGATAAGAAGCTTCAAGCCAAAGGTATACCTAAGATTGAACCTAAAGTTAAGGAAGATCTTCCAATGGTCTTACTGATCGAATCTTCGGGAGAATGGTTTACTGAAATATGGTATTACCTGACATATGGTGATTGCCCAAATCACCTGAACAAGCAACAAAAGAGAACGCTTAAGCTAAAAGCACAGAATTATGTAATCATCAACAACATTTTGTACAAGCGAGGGCTTGACGGAACATTTTTGTTGTGTGTTACCAAAGATCAACAACGACGCTTGCTACAAGCCTTCCACAATCAAGCATGCGGTGGTCACTTTTCTTCGAAGGTGACAGCTTTTAAAATCTTGTGGGCACAGTTCTTTTGGCTGACCATGTTCCGCGATGCATATGAATGGGTGCACAAATGTCAGTTGTGTCAGCAGTTTGTTGGCAAGGCGAAGTTGGCAGCCGCTCCTCCTAGGCCAGTTGTTATAGACGCTCCATTTCATTAATGGGGTTTAGATTTTATTGGTCCTATCAACCCACATTCCAACAAGGGGCATATTTATGTCCTTACAGCCACTAATTATTTCACTAAATGGGTTGAAGCCATTCCCACCAAGCGAGCTACGTCCGAGGTCGTGTGCGAGTTCTTGAAGAAAAACATTGTCGCACGCTTCGGGGTGCCTCGCAAAATTGTGACAGATAATGCAACATGTTTCTCATCCGAGGAGCTAATGGAGTTTTGTTTTGATCACAGCATTACTTTATCTTATTCATCAGATTATTACCCCCAGGGTAATGGACAAGTTGAATCATCGAATAAGAACATTGTCACAATCGTCTGCAAGTTGGTTGATTCCAGTCAACGAACTTGGCACAAGAAGCTCTACGATGCTCTCTGGGCCGACAAAATTACTCCGAAAAGAGCCATTGGTACCTCACCCTTTATCCTCCTATATGGTACGAAAGCGATGATACCTATCACATTGGAGTTGTCCGCTTTGCAGCTGGCAACCATAGTAGAAGATGGAGAATTTACAGATCCTATCCAGAAGCGCATCTTGTACCTGACAAAGCTCCAAGAAGAAAGGGTGGAGGTGGTAGATAGAATCACTCAGCACCAAGAGCAGGTGAAGAAAATTTTTGACAAGAAAGCTCGCCAACGAGATTTCGAGGTTGGAGATCAAGTCCTCCTGTGGGATAAAAGACATGATCCCAAGGGAATGCACGACAAATTTGATTCCTTGTGGCTGGGACCTTTCAAGATTCACGAGCTCGCAGGAGAGAACACTTATATTCTCTCGCGCTTGGATGGAAGTCTCCTCCCTCTACCACACAGCGGGCAGTACCTGAAGCACTTCGTCCCTTCGGGAGTGGAGTAAGTTTTTGCAAAACAATCTTTGTAAAATATTTTTCTTTGTTTTTCGTGATGTGTTTCCCCTTTCTGTGAAGTTTTCGTTATGTTGTGCTTCCCCTTTTTGTAACAGTCTTGTCGTGTAATAGGTGATTAGGCGTCTTGTTTTAGGTGATTTGTAGGGAAGTCCAACTATTAGGTGATTTCTAGGAAGTCCGGTTTTAGGTGACTTAGGGAAGTCTTGCAACTAGGTGATTAGGAATGATACTGACTTCGATACCCAATGGACAAGGCACTGGTCTACGCTCAAAACCCCAGAGATTCTATGGTTCTCCTATGCCGTAAGTATCCGCCATGGTCCCCAAACAGAGCCAATGTTGTACCCCAAAATTAAAATTTTTGTTACACTTAGACATTTTGAAGAAATGAGTAAAAGTCTTGTTAAATCAGTCAAAAACGTCAAAATTTGGGTGTACATGTCTTGCATGAGGGATTAAAACGCAAAATTTTCAAAATATGACAATCTGGGTCTACTAAGAGCAACCTAATCTACAAAACCCAGATCTCAGTTTTTCATCCCTACTTTTTAGGAAAACTACTATTTTTAGAAAATTTCTAAAAATAGTAAGTTTTTCTGGGTTTCTTTTGAAATAGATACTGGCAAAACTTTCTAAAAATAGAAAGTTGGTCCGTTAGGTTTCAAACTGATTTTTGATTGGCTCAAAATACGTCCATATCAGGCTTGTGCAGTCAAAATCTCAAAATAATCAGTTTTTCCCTAGTGGGTCTATTCTGCTTTTTCAGAAGCATATCAGTAGCTCCGAGGTCATCAATGGAGGTCAGTCAACTACCAAGCGTTAGATTCAACACTCAGGCGTTCAATAGGAGGCGAGTCGTTGAGCAAGCACGAAGAACAAAGGAGAAGGTGAAAATTGTGAAAATTTTCTAACACTGGTTGACTTGGGCGCCCCAGGTGAGAATAGGCACCCATCTTTTTAGGGAATTAAATGATGAAATTAGGGTTTGCGCCTCCAACCAAAGTTGCTCAGTTCTCTTCCAGCTCCGCAACGAGTCCAACAGCACAGTCAACAGATCATCCAATCATCTAGGATTTGAGGCCGAACAGGGGAGATCCAAACTGTAGTCAGAATGAAAAAGAATGAAAATTATCAAAATTTGACTAAGTTAGGGAACTTTGGGCGCCCCTGGTGAAGAAGGGCGCCCAGCTTTTTGGAGCACCTAACTCAGCAGTTAGGGTTTGAGAATATGCTCAATCTCTTCAATATTCAGCCAGCTCCGCAATGCCTGTCTCAGTCAAAGCATCCAACTGCCCAATCTCCAGTAGATTCAGATCAAAGAGGAACATACAGAACGAAGGTTTCAAACTTGAAGATGAAAATCAGATGAAAATGGCTAAGTCTGGAAGGTTTGGGCGCCCTAGGAGAGAAGAGGCGCCCAAGTTTTCAAGGGCCTAAACAGATGAATTTGCAGAAGTAGCTCTAACACGATTTCTTTACACTTGATCCGACTCTCCAATGAGATATTCAGCGCGTCAATTGAAGTTTGCAGTCGCCAAATACGAGAAGCTGAACAGAGGGTTTGATAAGAGCTAAGAATTGAAATTCAAAAGCAAACAAGAAAAGGTGAAAAATATTCTAACTCTGGTGAGTTTGGGCGCCCCAGCTTGCCAGGGGTGCCCAAGATTTTGAAGGCTCAAAACTCACTGTTTGATGAAGTTTCTCCCAAGAGACCCCTCTTAATATCTCCTCAGCTTCGCAACGAGCATAACCATCAATCAATCCGATGACCGGATCACCAGATTCGACAAGATCATCTGTGGAAGAAAAGTTAATGAAGAAATTGAAGATCATAAAAATGGCTAACTCTGGACAAAATGGGCGCCCCTGGAGGGAATAGATTCCCATGAATTCGAAGGTCGAAATGAAGTTTTTAGCCAGAGACTCCTCCACAACAATCTTCTCAGAACGGGTCAGGGTCAGTGATGAATCATGCAGCTCGTTCATTAGATTAGTCTACAAGCCGGAAATCGACATCAAAGTAGGGGTTCCAAGTTGTGCAAAGTTGGAAATATCAAAAAAATGGCTAACACTGCTTGAAGTGGGCGCCCCTAGCCAAGAAGGGCGCCCAACTTCTCATGCCTTAGTCAAATTTGCAAAATTTTCAAGAAATTTCAAAATTGCAAGGAGATGAGGATGTCCAAGTTCAATGAACAGAGATTTTTAGGGTTTTGAGGATGAAAGGAAAAGAAAGCAAACCTATTTCAAAACCCTAAGTCTATTTAACACCTCTCTTTCATGTAATTTTCATTATTTTTGCAGGTAGCATTCAAAGGAGAAAATTGGAGCAGCAAGTTTGAAGAAATTTTTCAAGATTCAAGAGCTCAGTTTGCTGGTTATTCATCAAATTTTTCAGATCAGCAAGCATAAGGCCTTGCTTTTTCAAGCTTTTTCATCCAGAAGATCAAATTTTTCAAGGAGAAGGCCAAGGTTTTCAGTTTTCAGCCATTTGGGTCTTTTCATCTCATTCTTCTGAAGAAATTTTCAAGAAACTTCATCAAGTTGCAGCAGGTGCTTTTTGCTTTGCATGTCAAAGAAATCCTCAGTGCATTCAGTTTTCAATCATCTAGGTCCTCTCAAATCAGTTTTCTGAAGAAAACCCATATCACAGCTTTTTTTTCAAGAAAATTTCAAATCCTAGGGTTGGCTGCTTTTTCGATCAGCCATCAGTGTTTTGCAAATCTAATCAACTGGGTCCATTTCTAATCATATTCTGAACAAAACCCAGGTGCCAATTCTTTTCAGTCTAAAATCAAAATTTTCAAAAACGGACGATCTGGGTTGTCTTGTAACGAAATTCTGAGCAAAACCCATATCTTAGAAAAAATTTCAAGAATTTGTCCATTAGAGGAAGAAAAATCAGCATTTTAAAAATAGTAAGTTGCTTAAAACTTGTCTGAACCTAGGCGAGTTTATAGTCATTCTTCAAGGTTTCTGAAATGGAGTACACTCCCAATGTTTTCAAGACTGAAACAGCTTTCTCTCATGATTACATCAAAACAACTGAGACAAACTTGCATCACATTAAGCCAGTGTTTGATCTACACGCTTTAGAGAGCGCAGGCAATACTTCAATCAGAAACCTGGGACACTCTGGACTCCTTGCAGCAGCATCTATTCCTATCTCAGTTTAGAGTCTCGAGTTCGTAATCGCTTGCATCAAAGCATTACAACCCAGCTACAAGGGAGATTCAATCAGTTGATGGCACATTGATTTGCAGTTTGAAGCCTGATATGATCGAGAAGTGTTTTTCCATTCCCCCTTGGCTTGAAAGTGTCACTATCTCAAAGGGTGAATGTGAGAGGATGTGGGAAATGCATAAGGAAAAATACAACAAGAAGACTGTACTGAAGTGAATGAAAGAAAAACATAAGACTCTGCCAAGTCACACTTCCATGATGTCAGCAAGGTTTGAAAAAGCGGCCAATGAGGTCGAAGATTTCCTTAGGTCAGTTGCAAATGGTGAAGATATTTTAGAAAAACGGTGTTTTGCTATTGATGGCATAGATGCACCGAACCGGGACACAGTTTCTTGCTTTTTCGTGGATGTCATAGAGATTTAAAGCGGCTTTCTTCCAGAAGCTTTCTTCCCGCTTTCTTTCTATTCTTGGAATAATTCTTATCCATTCTTTGAGAAGAGAAAAAAGATAAATGTAATAGTTGGCGTTTCCTGCTTTTTCTGCTTTCTTAGGTGTTAGATGTTATCTTCTTTCTAGATTTAGAAATAAAGCTTGCTTGTTGAGCAAGCCCTAGATTGTGAAAGCAAGGAGATTTTAGGGTTCCCTACTCCTCTGCTTGCCTATAAATAAGAGCCTTTGCTCATTAGTTTTCTTTAACGGTTGTTGTGATAGAAAATTGTTGAGTCTCTTTCAGCCAGCAAGTTGTTATTCAGTGTCAGTTCACTTTGTGTTAGAACCATACTAGTGATAACAAAACGTTGAGCCTATTGTGCCTTCTATTTGTTATTCAAGTGTTGTTCAATTGTTTTATGATAGCAAATTGTTGAGTCTCTTTTAGCCAACAAGGAGTTATTGTAATTGTTGTTCCTATTGTGTAAGAACAAGATTGCAAGCCTTTTTAGCTGCAATTTCTTGTTCCAGGCATGTTAGAAGTAGATTTTGTTCTAAAAGTTTGAGTAATAAAATCATGAGCCTCCTTTGCCTTGGTATAACATCTCAGATTTCCGTTATTTGTGTTCTGCTTTTATGATTTTGATTTCAGCTTACATTGAAGTGTGTAGATGTTTGTTGAGAAAGAGTTTATTGAAGCATTTTTTCAGAGAATCAACCTTGTTCATTTCTAGTTTCTCTTGCTCTGCGTATTACTTGAGAAGTTAGAAACGTCTTTAGTTTAAGTTAGTCGTAGTTGAAGTTCTTAAATCAGAAAATATCGGCTGCGACGTTTGTGTTTAATAAACCTTGTGCTCTAAACTGATCAAAAAGGTAGGCAACTTAGTTCCTAGTTTACTTTCTTTCAACACTATCAGCAACAGGGAGCTTCCCCTCCTAATTTGAAGAGCAGTTTATCTGTGCATAGCTGTCCGTTTCAAATACACATTCCAGAGGTGCGAATTTAAACGCCAACAAAACTGTACCACTCAATCTGAAAATCTCCTGCCAAAAAGCACTAAGGAACTTGCTGCCCCTATCACTGACAATATTTCTAGGCAATCCATGCAAATGAAATACTTCTCTAAATAGCAACTCAGCTACTTGAGCTGGTATAAATGAACTTGTGATAGCAAAGAAGTGAGAAAACTTGGTCAATCTATCTACCACAACATAAATGCAATCTCTCCCTTGCACCTTTGGCAACCCTGTGATGAAATCCATCGCAATACTTTCCCATTTCTGATTGGGAATGGGTAGAGGTTGCAGCTAACCAGCTGGAAAAGAGTGTTCATTTTTATTCACTTGACATGTTGGACACTCCCTTATGTAGTGCAAGACTTCTTCCTTCATCCCTCTCCATGAAAATATTTCACGAATCTGCTTGTAAGTCTTGAAAAATCCTTGATGACCAGCAAGAGGAATGTCACGAAAAGACTGCAAAATCTTCTTCTTCAACTTAGATTCTGGTACCAAGAAGATTCTCCCCTTATATTGGATCAATCCATCAACCAACTGGTATCTCTCATCTTGCAAATGGCCTTCTGCAATGCTGGTTGCAAACTGATTTTTGGCATAATCAACAAGCAACAACACCTTCCAATCTGCAGTTAGCTCGCATAATGAATTCAAATGAGACCTTCTAGATAGAGCATCTGCCACTATGTTGTTTTTTCCTTTGACATATTCAATGTCAAATTCGTAAGCTTGAAGCTTACTCACCCACTTCTACTACCTTTCATTCAAATCCTTCTAATGCATGAAGTGCTTAAGATTGTTGTGATCAGTCTTCACCACGAACTTGCTTCCCACCAAGTACTGTCTGAACTTGGCCAATGCGTGCATGATTGCAAGCATCTCCTTATCAGAGATTGAATATGATTTTTCAGCTCCTCTCAATTTCCTACTCTCAAAGACAATAGGATGTTTGTCTTGCATGAGAATAGCTCCAACTCCTCCTGAAGCATCACATTGCAACTCAAAAGGCTTAGAGAAATCGGGTAGAGCCAACATTGGACACGAGCTCATAATGTGCTTGAATTTATCAAATACTCCTTGTGCTTTATCCGTCCATTGGAAAGCTCCTTTCTTTGTAAGATTAGTGAGGGGGTCTGCCAAGTGAGAATACCCCTTCACGAACCTTCAGTAAAAACCACACAAACCCAAAGATCCCTTCAAATGTGACACATTTTTGGAGGTGGCCAATCTAGGATAGCTTTTATCTTTTCTGGATCAACTTTGACACCCTTAGAGCTGATAATGTGACCAAGATAAAGCAGCTCCGTCATCCCAAACTCACATTTTGATTCTTTTGCAAACATTTTTCCTGCAAAATGCTAAGCACTTCCTCAAAGTGCTTGAGGTGCTCCTCCCATGACTTACTAAATATGAGAATGTCGTCGAAGAAGATGAGCACAAACTTCCTCAACTGCTGCCTAAAGATCTTGTTCATACAAGATTGGAATGTTGCTAGAGTATTTGTCAAACCGAATGGCATGACAAGGAATTCAAAATGCCCAAAATGGCATCTAAAGGCAGCCTTCTCAATATCTGCCCCCCTCATCCTTATTTGATGATAACTTGATCTGAGATCAATCTTTGAGAAGTACATGGCTCCATGGAGCTCATCAATAACCTTGTCTATCCTAGGGATAGGATACCGGTTCTTAATGGTCTTCTGATTCAACGCACAGTAATCCACACACATGCGCATTGTACCATCTTTCTTTTTGACCAACACCACTTCTGAAGTGAAGGGACTCTTACTTGGCCGAATGTGGCCCATCTCCAAGAACTCTTTGATGGCCTTCTCAATCTCGTCCTTCTGCTTCTTTGGATAGCGGTATGGAGTTGTAATAACTGGTTTTGCTCCTTCTTCAAGCTCTATCACATGCTCACATCCTCTTTCAGGAGGTCTCCCAGGTGGAATACTCCCAAAGACTTTGCTCTTCTTAATAATCAAAGCTTGAATATCTGAATGATAGTGCCTTTTATCCTCCACCGGATCAGCTGGTAAAATCAAGCATTCTGATGCCCACTCAACTTGATCATAGCGGATCATCCTTTCCATTCTCTTGAAAGACACTATACAAGGGCATCGATTCAACATCCCCTTCAACACTACCCTCTTACCACCAGATTGGAACTTCAATTCCATTGTTTGCAAGTTCAATGAGATCTCTCCAAGAGATTGCAGCCACTGTATACCCAGCACAGCATCAGTATCACCAATGCCGGCTACATAAAAGTCATCTTTTACTTCATAGTTCCCCAACTGCATGGAGAGGTTGGGAATCTTTCTAGTGCAAGACATCGTGAAGCCATCAGCCACAATCACCTTGAAGCCTTCAAACTCCTCTGTCTTCAAACCTCTCTTTGCCACCAAGCCTTCATAGATGAAATTGTGAGTTGCTCCAATATCAATGAGAGCAACAATCCTTTGCGAACCAATCACCCCACGAACTCGAAAAGACTTGTTCTTTTGAAAGCTTGAGAACTGTGCCAAAGCACTCCCTCCTCCAATGACTTTTGGTGTGTCTTCTAGGGCTTCTTCTCCTTCACTACTTGCTGATTCATACTGCTGATCAGACATATCAGATTCTGATTCGGCATCAGAATATGCTTCCATGTGAAGTGATTTTCCCTTTCCATAGCATTTTTGACCTTTAGACCAAGGCTCACGACAAGTATAGCAAACTCCATCTTTTCTTAACTGCTCTCGGAGCTCTTTTGACATCTTCTGTGGAAACTTCTTGGACTGACTTGATGAATGCTTCTTATCCTTCTTATGACTAAAGGATTTGGACTGAAATTTTGGCCTTGGGGCAGCCAACTCCATACTCCTAGATTTCTTGATTGCTTCGTCAAGAGTTGGTGGATCAAAGGCTTTGATCCAACCCCTCAATGGCTCCATCAATCCTTCAGTAAACAATACTACAAGCCCCCTTTCAATAATGTTGGGCACCATTACTGACACTGATGTTTGAGATTGATGATCATATGATTGTTGACACTATTACGTGTATTGAACTTTTTATCTAATTTGTAAATGAATGAAAAACTACTTAGCAATTCCCTAAATTTAGTTTTATGCATATTTTTAAAGATTTTTTGTCAAATATATGTGTTTTTTAATGTTAATAAATATTTCCAAGCCTTAAGCCCTAGTCAAATTTTAGGATTGTTTAGTGTTTTCCCAATTTGAGTTTCTAACTATAGGTACAACCTTTATCTACATACCAAGAAGGTGGAGGGAGGGGACACACATGAAACCATTGACCTTGATGACATAGACCCATATTTAAATTGCACCACCAATGATGTAGAGCCCATCTTTTCTACAAATGAGATCATTATCTCAAGAGAGAAGCAACACAATGGGCAATAGATATAGTGGCACCAGAGAATATGGATGGCAAGGCTTGGGGCTTAAATTGGATGCCATTGCACACAATATGCCTAAGGAATTTTTTTTTCCTCAAGAGGAATCACTACCATCCACTTTGAAGGCACCCACACAACCACCTAGAAGATTTACTCATAGAAGAAAAATGTAAAATATTAATATGTATTTGTAATTTATGATCATATGACACTATGATGTGATTGATTTTTTTCTATCTATAAATGAATAAAAAAACTAGTTGTCAATTCTCTAAATTCAAATTTATGCATGTCTTTAAGATTATTTTATATATGTATTTTTAATGTTTGGTATTTTTGCCAAGTTTTGCTGAGTTTTTTCCAAGACCCAAGTCTAAGTCAAGTTTTAGGCTACTAAGCTTTCGAAATGAATAAAGGATTGTATTACTACTATCACTTAATGGAGCATATCCTAACTTGTTAGACTTAATAAAACATAACTTATTAGGCCAACTCAATTACCAATATTGTAGTATTCCCTTGGGATTGATGTCCACATTGTTGGCCACAAGTTGACTCTCCTTAAGTCAACTTAGGACTATATACAAAGGGCTATGCCACCACCCATAACTATCATATCACATCCATTGACATTCATTTTTCTTTTCGCTTTGTTGATTATATTGTATTTGTATGCCCTAGAAGGCACTCTCAATATGATTGAGTTCTTGTTGGTCTATTGTTTATGTGGAGTTTTCAGTTTTTTGTTCATGGGACTACACATCTAGTTCTCATACATGTTACTTCTTGTTGTTCAATGAATCATGGTTTAGTGTTGAGGTGGACAAATTTCCATGACAATGGACCACCCTTAATAAGACATCATAAAGCACACCCACTTGGAAAGGCTAGATTGCAAATCCAAGTAAGCTTTCATGTAATAGATACCATTCAACGGTGGATTTTAAGCCAGCATACAATCTGAGCTCAATGATTTTCTCCCTTAGAGCATTAAATAAGATAATGAAAATGAGTAATAGCTAATTCATTTATTAAGAAAACAAAGGGCATGGCCATTGAAGTATCATTCACATACGATGAGCTCAAGACTCAAAAAGGTGGATCTTAAACTCATAAACTATTGGAATGGGGAAACATATTTAAGATGGATATAAAGTCCTGGTTTCAGCAATGGTTGTTTAGGCAACATTTCCATCATAATCATAGTGAATTGGGAAATAAAATAGAATCATTGAAAAGGATCCCTTCCTCATCCCTTTTACCAATTGGATTTGGTAATGGATTTTATCCCTTTTGAAGCTTCTTAATAGATTTGTCCTTCCTCTAGAATATTTCCATGAACATGCCAACAAAGAAGAGATTGTGAACAATTAAACAGCAGTCTAGGTTGTCAATGGATCCCTGTACAATAGAACACCAGACCATGTTCTTTGAAGGTGTTCCATGCTCAGGGAACTTCCTAGGGTACTGATCAATGTCCATTAGAGAATTAGATACAATGGATTAAAACATAATAATATATTCTCTCTTAGAAGTCTATGGTAGCCCATATTATATGCAAAAGAACATGTGAAAATATGTTATTCCTCCCATAAAATGGGGAATCCTTTCTGGACATTATACTATTATACCCCACTTAACATAATAGATCTCAAAGTAATGGGACTTGATTCCACGAGTCCACCTAGAAGATGAGTAGAAAGGGCGAATCGAGCTTGTATTTGATGGGTTCATTCGGGCATGTCCCTAGACACATATCCCACATCTACAATGACTAGACATGATCCTAATACTTACATTAGTGTAGTTGAACGAGAGTGCATGCATGCTAAATTTTGAAAAAAATTATGTTCTTTGTGCTAAAACCAAGGAAAACCACTTAACAATGACAAGAAAATAAATAAATATTCCATGTCTGTTTCATAGATGGTAACATTGCCATATGCTTCATCTATTTTTCATGTTGTAGACTTTTATAAATCACTTAAATCAAATCATCTAATTATAAATGATTTCAAAGTAAAACCAAATGTCTTAAAGAGGACATCTACAAAGTCATTGTAAAATCATTTAAATGGAAGAAAAAAAAAAACGGCATAATTAAATTAAGCACATCAGCTACCTGAAGGTCAAAAATTAAATCCACGTGAGAGTCGCCATCGTGTCTGCTTTGTGTCATTGAGAAATCCTTACTTGATCTTTCCTGCAAACTACTTTCACTAGAATCACTGCTTTTCATTTGCAGGAAAACACCATCATCCTCCAAAGCAGAATAGCTGCTGTTAGCTCCTAGTAAGACACATGAATCTAGATATTCTCCATTCTACAGAATGCATTCATAAATTGCGTGTCAGAATAGCAAAAGAGAAGAAATACAGTGAATTTAGAGGCTCAGAAAGACGTCTTCTAAATGAAATTGTGTATAAATATATGAGCTTGAGAATAATTAAACAAATATCAAATGCTACTTTCACAGGTCTCTAACCTGTATGATCACATTCTTGAATTGAAGGTTTTTGCCACTTCCTATGAACACTAATGCTTCCTTGGAAGGCTCAGCCAGATCAATTCCAACTCTATTTGCCAACCGAAGACGTCCTCCTCTTCCATCATAAATGAAAGAATCATATCTTCTGTCATCTACAACTAGTGGATGCATGGGGGAAATAGTCACTTCATCATGACATTGACAATAAAGTGCTTGATCAAGAACGATACCATTGCTTATATCCATGGCATTTTCAACATTAGTATCTGACAGACCACGCAGAATAGAAGGTACAAAGAATTCAGTAACAGCAAGTAAAAAATCAAGTGCCACTAGTAACTGTGGCCTTTGAATACAGACTGAAATTTTTTGTGATGATCGATTAAGCTTGACATCAAGAATAAGCATGGTTATAACAGGTTTGCAATCATAACCCTGTAAAAGGAGTTCATTTCCATGATCCTCCATTTTCTGTGTATTTGTATCAACCCAGTCAAGAGGAGCATACTCAACGTTGTCAGCTTGTCCTATTGCACGCCTGAATTCCTCTCGAGTACCCTGACGATCATCAATTACATTGAAACTTTTGAGTGTTGCCATTATTATGCTCTCTTCCTCCGAATTAGATTTAAAAAGCACCCAGCCACCACTGATCTGCAATACAATATCATTTTAATTTAAAATATTCCAATCATTTACAATTGTATAAAGAGGCCATCTCATACAAGACTTACCATAATGAATAAAAAATGAAATGCTGCAATGTTTTGCCCATTATTTATACCCTTCAACTCAGAACAGAGGCAAATGTATGAATTACTTATTCACTAGCCAAAATTTATCAGAACTGGATCATAAGAATACCTGCATGGTAGCAAGTGGAGAATCCCTTGATCTTCCTGTATGTAAGCTTAGGTCAACTTGGTTAATATCAACATTAACTTGCATGGTGGTCCAAGCTTCCCCCCCTGATGTATCCTCTGTGCCAATATCTGGAACCTCTCTAATCTCCTGTTCTATTTCAATGTCTGAAGCATTTTCCACTACGATATCTAAGGCAGGGGGGAAGTTCGGAGTTTCAGAAATGTTGGTTGATGCACACTCTGTTATAATCTGGTACTCCTTGTCTGACATGGCTACTTTAAGCTTTCCTATCTGCAAAAATTAAAATTGTAGGAAAAAACAACCTAGGAAATGTCCTCTAGAAATTTTAAAATTATATTGATGATCTAAGGTATTTTACCAAACAAATACCAGGAATTGATATAAGAAGGTTTTATAAAAGATTATTTACCCTATCATGCACCATATAAAATGTTATTCCGTTATATATAATTTTTTTGATATTATAGCGTACCTTGATGACTGCTTCAATGCTTGGAATCTGATGCCACAAATCTCGAAGTGATCTCCTTATAACAAGAGAAAGGCCATTCACATCTTCTATAATTCTTTCACCAAGATTGCCACTCACACCAACAGCCAGGTTGACGTCTTGTACCTGCATACATCATCCAATGAGAATTTGCAATAAAAAATGTTTAATTAAAATAATCAACTATAGATTCCCATGCTGGTTAAACTGTACAAGCATTACCTTTTAGCTGCTTCATTTTTAAAAGCTAAACGGCTGAAGTCATGGACATATGAAAAATTTAAACATGTGTACCAATAATCTTTAATCTTTTGTTCACTCTATCATTAAAAGAAGAACTAAAAAGGAAAGAAAGAAAAAATATAAATGTCAACCAATTAATGAAGTGTCCAACGTGACTCCAAAGCATAACCAATTACAATAGAGAAGAACCAGGTTAAGAGAACCCTAGGCTATGAAAGTAACTAAAAGCAAAAGAACAAAGAAAAATCAAATAAAGAAAACAATAGTGAGTACAATGAAAGGGGATAAAAAGCCCCAAGCCACAATAACTCAATGCAATTATCTAAGGAAGAATTCACCCAATGATTCAATGAAAGATGAAGTTGAGGAAGATCAAAATCTGTGACCAAGAACAGAAAACAGCATTGTCGTAATAAGGCTTGGACTAAAAGAACAAACAACATTATCACCCAACATTGACAAATCCAACATTGACAAATCATCAATGCAAGACCTAATAATGTCTTTCATAGAATGGTCAAGGATGATGGAGCTTGATCAAACATTTTTTGGAGAATGTAAGCAAGTTACTCCCCCTTAAAACCTCTCCTAACATCAAAGGAAAAGGATTGTCTAATTGAAAATAGACATGAAAATATGAAAGAACATGTGCCTATCCCCATGACCCTAACAACAAGGACAAAGGGTTAGAATATTTCTAACACAAAACAAAGAAGAGACACCACATGTTGAAATAGAGTAAGGAGGATGTACTAGTGGTATGCAATAATGAGAATTGTCTTATTGCCACATTTTCCTCTATATGCTGGATGAACACATCAAACCAAAGGGCATTTAGTGCTCACAAAAATTGTAATGATGGGCTAAGAGGAGGTAATGTAATGTCCCCTTCCTAGGCAGTTCAGTTGATTGAGGAGTTAGCCTATCATTTTGACCCTCGTAGGCTGAAAGTTGTGATTAGAGGGTCTTCCATTGTAGTTATCCAGAGCTTGGGGACATTACTCCATAGTTTGATTCAGGTTTGGGCCTTTGCAAATGCTTATAGAGTGTTATTCAAGCACTTACTATTTATAGTAAGTCAGGTCATCAGGGTTACTATTTCTAGCAGGGCACTTGGTTTAGTTGGCTTTCTTAGTTTCGATTCAGTTTGGCAATTTGTTGAGCAAACGGAGAATAATGGAGCATTTAATAATAATTAAATGATTATTATTATGACTTTATATTATAAAGTCACTTAAGGGAAATATTAATTAATTAAATGGCTTATTATAAAGTATTTTATAACTTTATAATATAAGGGCGATATTATTATTAAATGAGTATTTATTACAAATTTAAAAAGGGACGCCATTTATTGATTAATGAGCCTAAGTTCAAAAGGGCGAATTTTAATGATTATTAAATGCTTATTGACTTTTTTTGGGTCAAACCTATTGAAGAGAGTATATATTTCACAAAGAGACAAATCGAACTCTATTGTTGATTATTCTAATTTGTTTATTATTCTCTCTGAGAACTTTGGAGTTAGTGAAACAAGGGTTTCTGCAAATTCGTTTCATCATCATATTTTGGAGAACATTCCCTCTTCAGAATCAAGCATACTGAGGTTGTGAAAAATCAACTGAAGCTTGCTAATCAGAGCGGCTTCACACAGAGTTCATACTTGAGCAAATTGAGAAGTTTTTATCAAGGGTTTGAATCAATTTCTTCCAAAAGGAGATTCTTCTTCAGTGGCTATCCATAGATATTATATGGCATTCTTCTTGAAGTCCGTACGGCAGCATTTTTTGCTGTTTTCTGGCCGTACTTCTCAGCTGCAAGGCCGTACCATTCTTGCAAGACAAAACGCCTTGCCTTTTTGATCGCCTCTCCTCCCAGTGCTGGCGCCTTGGTCTCTGGAGGCTAATGCATCCAATTTTTTCAGAGGGAGATTGTTTTCTTCAGCTGGTCGTACCACCCATTCATTCATTACAGGCGGCTGCAAGCTTATTCAAGCTCTTTGAATAAATATAGCTTGCCTTTTTATTTGCATGTTATTATTTCAACTATGTAATCATTCTGTAATGTCCCCTTCCAGTTGACATCTCTCAGTACTTGAGATTAACCTATTATGTGGCCCTCGTAGGCTAATATGGAGGATAGAGGGTCTTGTTGAGGCATGGATTGGCTTCAGTTGTCAAAATTATTTAGTTTCGTTTTCGTTCGGGGTCTTTTGGACATCATTTGCTTGACTTACTATTTTTAGTAAGTAGAGTCACTCAGTGGAGCACCCCTGCTATTTTTAGCAGTATGGTCTGGTCATATGCAGATTCAGTCACTTATCATCTGGCTCGTCATTTGGACTTATATTGAGGGAGATATTAATATTTATTTGCCAAAATAAATATTAATTTTATTGAAGCTTATATTATAAAGTTATAATGTAAATTTATATTATAACTTAAGTGACTTAATGAAGGGGTCGACCATCATGAAGAAGGGGCCATTTCTCAATTAATTATTATAATTAATTGGGCGCCCAGACTATTGGAAAATTAAAAGTGAAATTCAAGTTTATTAAAAATGATGCTTTTTGAAGGAAATTGACCTACTTGTGAAGATATAAGTTTTCTTTTGAGACGAATTCATTATTATGATATGAGAATCGATTTTAGCCAATTTCTTCTACAAAGAACGAAGCCAAGGGTTTTAGTTTTCTTCTGCATTGGAGAACGAGCCATCTTCAGTGTATTGCAGTTCAGAGGCTATGAAATATCAGCTGATTTATTGCCTGTCAGTTCAATAGCTTCATTCAAAAGTTATTACAGAGCCTATTGTGAAGTTATTCGTCAGGGTTTGATTCAGTATTCGTCTGGGAAAAGGTGATATCTTGAGCGGCTGGGTTAGTTCTTTATCTGGCACATTATTCAAGGTGGTACGAATTCTATTATTGCTGGTACAGGCCGTACTTTGCTGCAGCAGAGGCCGTACTTCTTCTCTGGGCAAAAACGCCTTGCATTTTGCCTTCTCCAGCTTGGGTGCCTAGGTCTCCAGTAGCATCTGCAATCCAAATTTGTTGGGGAAAGACTATCTTTGGGATTGGCCGTACCATTTCATGTTTCCTATAGGCGGCTGCAATTAGGTTTTTAAATATTACATTTTGCTTTTCCTTTTTGTCTACATGTTAGAGACTCATCATTGTAATCATCTAGAAAGAATAATGAATCCATATGCTATCGATTCAGAAGTCTATCTGCTTCAGTATTTACTTTCCTGTATTTATTAAGATTTTAAAAGCATTTATTTGCAAAAATCACACCATTCTCTTTATTAAAAAAAACCACAAAAAATCAAAAACAAACAAAACAAACAAAAAATTGCATTCTCAGTCAGCAGTTGGGTTGAGAGACACCTGGTCTCTTACAATGGTATCAGAGCGTTTCCTGCCATCCTGAGGGTTTGGAATTCATATGCAGCCACAGGAGGTTGGGCCTCATAGATATTACACTCACAGGAGAGCTTTGTTTGACAAGGAACGGGAATTGAACAGGCAGCCAGGTACCATGGGTGACAGAACAAAGATTCCTCGAGATCCTCAGGATGAAGATGCAGAGGTCAGACAGACTCTTAGAGATTTATGGACAGGTCAGTAGCAGGTAGTTGATGTATTACAGTAGTTGACCACAGTGATACAGAGGATTGGTTCGCCTAGGAGACCATCACCACGTCATGATGAAGACAAGAGTGATGCAGGTTCATAGAGGATACCCAGGACTGTTTCACGGACAGCAGATAGGCCTACCCGCCCTACTTTTGTGAAACAGGAGCCTGATGAGGCTATTGTAGATGAGGAGCCTGAGGGAGTGTTCGCTGATACTCTTATGGCAGCGAACGATGAGTGGGAGTTATTGACCCTAGAGGTCAGAGAGAGACTTACTTTTGACAGGTTTCTCACACAGAGAAGAGAGCATTACAGGAACAGGCAAGATAGGAGGCCTAGACATCAGAATAGTGACCTGAAGCACGCCACAAACAGGCTCACTTTAGCTATGTTTGACGGTAGCGGTAAGGTTACAGCACAGGCTTGGATCAGTAAGCTGGATACCTTCCTTACATTGCGTCCCATGGCTGAGGAGGATGCTATTAGATATGCTACTTTGCATATTGAGGGGGCAGCTTATGACTGATGGCATCATGGGATGGTGACACTCCAGCATGACCGTATCACCACTTACTAGGAGTTCGTGGACAGATTGGTGGGACGATTCGACAAGGAGGATCATGAGACTTACTTCAGAGATTTGGCCCAGTTGAGACAGGTTGGTAGCTTGGAGGCCTACATAGGAGACTTCCAACAGTTATCCGTGATGGTTCCCAACATATCAGAGAGGCGTCTAGTTGTGCTCTTCGTGGAGGGATTGTTGGAGCCATTGAGAGGTTGGATCAAAGCATTTGATCCTCTTTCACTACAGGAAGCGATGAAGAAAGCACGCAGCATGGAACTTGCAGCTCCATCTAGCAAGTTCAATTCCAAGAGTACTTCGTCATTTAAGGACAAGGGATTCAATAAAAATAGAGAGAAATCTGATTTTAAGAGTGATTCAAAGGGAAAAATCAGCAGCACCCTTGGATTGTGACACTCTTAATGATTTGCGCAAGAAGAAGCTTTGCTTCTACTGCAAGGGTCCCTATGATGCTAACCATGATTGTCCTTTGCGGCCTAAGGGTAAGGCCAATAGAGTTATGTGGGCTTATTATGAGGATTCGGAATCTGAAAATTCCGGACAACAGGAGAGTTCTGAGGAGTCAGAGTCAGAGGCTTCAGAGCCTAAGGTGGAGGCAGAGTCAGAGATCCAGTTCCAGGAGGCACGAATGTCTAGCATACAGCAGGAAGGATCTTTCAGACTGCGTGGAGTTTTGGCTGGTCAAAAGGTTATCACCCTTTTAGACACAGGTGCCACCCATAATTTTATTGATGCCAGATTTGTGGAGAGGCATGGGCTCATAACTGAAGAGTTTGAGGGCATTCAGGTTAAGGTGGCTGATGGTTACACTCTCAAGTGTGACCGTATGATTAAGGATCTTCCTTTGCGCCTGAATAATTATGAATTCAAGGCTGATTATTATGTGGTGAATATGGGCGATATTGATTTAGTTTTGGGCATGAAGTGGCTTCATTCTCTTGAGGAAGTTACACTTCGTCTCAAAGACATGGAGATCCAGTTCGAGGTGGATGGGAAGACTCATATACTGAAGGCCATCCGAGACAGTAACGTCAGGACTATTTCCTTCCGACGGATGGAGAGACTTATGCGTCATGACATGGTTGAGTGGGCCGCCGAGTGCACTTTGATGCCTACATAGGAGGGACAACATAAGACCGAATATCATCCTGACATTCAGCAGTTGAGAGTTAAGCATGGGAAGGTTTTCAGTGACATTCCACCAGGGAGACCTCCAAACAGAGGTATTGAGCACATCATAGAGCTTGAGGAGGGCGCCAAGCCCGTCATGATTACTCCTTACCAGCACCCAAAGCGGCTTAAGGATGAGATAGAGAAGACTATCAAGGAGTTGCTTGCTATGGGTCACATTCGGCCGAGTAAGTCGCCATTTGCTTCTTCGGTTGTTCTAGTGAAGAAGAAACATGGTACCCTTCGTATGTGCATAGATTATAGGGTCCTGAATAAGAGGACTATTAAGAACAGATATCCCATACCCCGTATAGATGAGCTTATTGATGAGCTCCATGGTGCCTATTACTTCTCGAAGATAGACTTGAGATCGGGATATCATCAGATTAGAGTTCGTGAGGAGGATGTTGAGAAGACCGCATTTCGCTGTCATTGTGGACACTTTGAGCTTGTGGTTATGCTATTTGGGCTAACCAATGCTCCAGCGACATTCCAGTCCACCATGAACAGGGTCTTCCACTCACATTTGAGGAGATATGTACTTGTCTTCTTCAATGATATTTTGGTCTACAGCACGACATGGCAAGAGCACTTGGCTCATTTGGATATAGTACTCAGCATTTTGGATAGGGATTCCTTGTATGCCAAGGAATCCAAGTGTGATTTAGAGATGACTGAGTTGTTATACTTAGGCCATATTATCAGCGCAGAGGGAGTGCAGATGGATCCTGAGAAGATCCGTGCTATCATAGATTGGCCTACTCCTGCAAACTTTACACAGCTGCGAGGATTCCTTGGGTTATGTGGTTTCTATCACAGATTTGTCAGTGGGTATACACGCCATGTAGCACCTATGACGGATTTGTTGAAAAAAAGTGCATTCATTTGGACTCCTGAGGCACAGGAGTGTTTTGTGAGGTTCAAGGAGCTTATGACTACATGTCCAGTGTTGGCACTGCCAGATTTTACGAAGCCTTTTGAGCTTCAGTGTGATGCTTCTGGTGAGGGCATCGGAGCAGTGCTTATGCAGGACAAGCACCCGATTGTTTATGAGAGCAGGAAGCTCAAAAGACCAGCGAGGGTTTACAGTATATATGATAAGGAAATGTTGGCCATAATGCATGCCTTGGCCAAATTCAGGCAATATTTAGTGGGCAGTAAGTTTTGTATTAAAACTGATCATAATAGCTTGAGGCATTTCCTAGGACAGCGAGATTTGAATGACCGTCAGCAAAAGTGGGTAAGTTACAAGCATATGACTTTGACATCACCTATATCAAAGGTACACAGAATGTTGTTGTTGACGCTCTTTCACGCCGGCCTCATCTGAGTTCTATGGTACAGATTGCAGAGGATTGGAGGCACCTGATTGTGGCAGAATATGCCAAGGATACATGGGCATCTGGTATTGTTGAGGGATCTATTGTGGACACCAGGTACACACTTGTAAATGACTTGATCATTTACAAGAACAAGATTTTCTTGATTCCAGGATCAGAGATGAAGAACACCATTCTGCGAGCTTTCCATGATGTACCTACAGTAGGGCATCCCGGGTACTTTAAGACATACAGACAGGTTCAGGAGAGATTTACATGGAAGGGTCTTAAGGCAGATGTTCTTCAGTATGTGCGAGAGTGCCCTGTTTGTCAGCAGAACAAGCAGGAGAACACATATCCAGCAGGATTGTTGCAGCCACTTCCGATTCCTGATAGGAAATGGGAATGCCTGTCGATAGATTTTATTACGGGTTTGCCTAAAGCCCAAGGACGTGATTGCATATATGTAGTTGTGGATCGGCTGACGAAGTATGCCCACTTCTTTCTGATCACCACTACTTACACAGCTACGTAGGTAGCAGAGGTAATTTTCCCTGAGGTTTTCAAATTACATGGGTTGCCTCGAAGCATAGTTAGCGATAGGGATAGTCGATTCTTGAGTCATTTCTTGCAGGAGGTGTTTAGACTTTGTGGGACTGAGCTTACACCGAGCACCAGTTACCACCCGTAGACCGATGGTCAAACGGAGATAGTAAACAAATGGGTGGAAGGCTACCTCAAGAATTACATAGCAAGGTAGCAAAAGGCGTGGGTCAAGTGGATATACTTATGTGAGTATTGTTACAATACCACTTACCATATGACCATTCAAATGTCCCCATTCATCGCGTTGTATGGGTATGAGGCGCCTAGTTTTCTTGATTTGCTACTGAGTAACAGTAGAGTGCCTAGTGCTGGACACTTATTGCAAGAGAGCTAGGACATTATGAGGGCTCTTAAGGAGAATATTGGTAAGGCACAAAATCAACAAAAGCAGTATGCAGATCAGAAGAGGACCGAGAGATCTTTTGAGGTGGGAGACATGGTATATCTCATTTTGCAGCCCTACCGACAGTCTACTCTCAGGAAGAGTGGATCAGAGAAGCTCAAGCCACGATACTATGGTCCATTCAGGATTGTCAGGCGTGTTGGAGAGGTGGCTTATGAGCTAGAGCTTCCAGCAGATAGTAAGGTCCACAATGTTTTTCATGTGTCACGCCTGAAGAAGGCGTTAGGACATTGTGTGGTACCTTCAGCAATCTTGCCTCCCTTAGATGATGAGGGAAAGTTGATTTTAGTACCTAAGTCTATCCTGGAGTATAGGGAGAGACAGCTACGCAGGAGGACTATCAGGGAATATCTCGTGAAGTGGAGAGATTTGCCAGTGGAGGATGCTACGTGGCAGAGTGAGGAGATTTTGCAGCATCCTCAGTTGAGATTGCTTGAGGACAAGCAATTTCAAGAGGGGCGGACTGTAATGTCCCCTTCCAGTTGACATCTCTCAGTACTTGAGATTAGCCTATTATGTGGCCCTCATAGGCTAATATGGAGGATAGAGGGACTTGTTGAGGCATGGCTTGGCTTCAGTTGTCAGAATTATTTAGTTTGGCTTTCGTTCGGGTCTTTTGGACATCATTTGCTTGAATTACTATTTTTAGTAAGTAGAGTCACTCAGTGGAGCACCCCTGCTATTTTTAGCAGTATGGTCTGGTATATGCAGATTCAGTCACTTATCATCCGACTTCAAACGGCTTGTCATTTGGACTTATATTAGGGAGATTAATATTTATTTGCCAAAATAAATATTAATTTTATTAAAGCTTATATTATAAAGTTATAATGTAAATTTATATTATAACTTAAGTGACTTAATGAAGGGGTCGACCATCATGAAGAAGGGGCCATTTCTCAATTAATTATTTGTTGGCGTAACAACTAGCACCTCTGGAGTAAGAGTTGGTACGGACAGCTATGCACACTACGCAATGAGTGCTCTTCAAATTAGGAGGGGAAGCTCCCTCGTTGTGCTTGACAAAAATGCTTTGAAAAGGAAAGTAAACTAAACTATATCTTGTCTTTTTGTTTCAGCTGTAGAAGTACAAGGCTTTCTCGAAAACTGTATACGTTGCAGCTGAGTATTTTCTGGTTTCGCAGACTACTAACTACAACTAGGCTTAATTACTTAAAATCTATCCAGTTTCCTCAAGAAAAACAGAGCATGAGGAAATGGAGCAAGGATGACTATCTGACGATAAACAAGTATAGATTCTCAACTTGAAGGCAAGGTGGCACATCTATCAACTCAATCTAAACAAGTTTATTGGAAACAACAACATACGATAAACTGAATACAGATTCTCAACTTGAAGGCAAGGTGGCACATCTATCACTCAATCTGAATAAGTTTATTATTCACACACATCACACGATAACCAAGTACAGATTCTCAACTTGAAGGCAAGGTGGCACAACTATCAGCTCAATCTGGACAAGTTTATTGAACACAAAACATATTTTATCTAAGGAAAGAATTCACCATTATAATTGCATGAAACCCTATGTGGCATAACAATTCATCATAATAGTAAAAACACATGAACAGATACAAAACAAGCAATATTGAGGGCAAGGTAGGCACAACATATATTTCTCTTTCGTGCAAAAGTTATGTACAAATGAGCAAAAGCTCTTATTTATAGACATCGAAAGGTGTAGGGAACCCTAAAATCACCTTGAGTCAACTATAGTCTTGCAATGCATGCAAGATTTATTGCTAAACCCTAATAAAGAAAACTATACAGTTAACTGGGAAACTACCATCAGTTAACCGAAACATCTAATCTAAAAATGGACAATTGTGCAAGCATGCACGTCCTTATTGAAAGCATGTTAACTGGAACACTACCATCAGTTAACGAAAATCCTAAATAAAACTCCAAGTAAATAAAGTTGATCTCAGAATAGATATGCATGTGATGAAACAACGAGTTAACTTGAAAAGGTAACGCCAAGTTAACTCCTATGTATAAAGTCTATTCTGAGAGGTGGGAACTGAAGTCTACTAATCGTGATCTCGAACAACCAATCCCTCAACGAGATTGTTAACTGCATCACTATCTGGAGCTTTGATACTCTGTCGAAGAATGCTATGCCTGCACAGTATGTCCTCACCAGCTGTGATCTGGGACTAAAGTTCACCCCTACTCCTTGTTGCTTCATCGAACAACGCTGACATGACTGTAAGCTGATTAATGTTACAGCCAACGGTCTCCCCACTGAAAATAGTATGAGTGAGTGCTTGGAGCTCTGACTGTACATCGGTAAGCTCAACATACGCACCACCCTCAATCTGATATCGACACGGTAAGCGAGATACTAAGGTCCTCAGAAACCGGAGTGCACTAGTAACGTGCTCTCTACTCTCAGCCAACTCTGACGCCACAGTCTCCTCTATCTTTGCCTTGAAAACCAACTGTGTTTTCCAAGAGTAGATAGCTTCTCTATCTTCTGCATCTGTGACTGATTGATATGCCATACTCAGGTGAGCAATCATAATCTCATCCCGGGGTTTGTTAATTGCCATATCTCGCTCATCCTGGAGACGTAGACAGAGCTCTCGTGCATTGTACCGCAACTGATATAACTCTGTGAGCATAGAAC
This sequence comes from Sequoia sempervirens, assembly GCA_007258455.2. Taxonomy (NCBI): domain Eukaryota; kingdom Viridiplantae; phylum Streptophyta; class Pinopsida; order Cupressales; family Cupressaceae; genus Sequoia; species Sequoia sempervirens. The sequence goes on along the minus strand of VDFB02271358.1, from coordinate 832,012,618 downwards.
GGCCTCTAGCAACGAACTCCTCCCATTCATCCAAACGCTTGCCATATGCAACTAAATGATTAAGTTGACCTTGTTCTGCTGGAGGCTCAAGCATCAGCAGGAGTGTGGCAATAACCTCTGACCTGTGTACAAGGCTAGAAATGTACTGACGAAGCTGTCAGATTTCAGCCTTGAGGGCTGCTTTATCCTCTCCGTCTTTCAACATTCTATCCCTGGCACTGTCTGTAGCAACCTGTAGGAGATCAACCCGAGTCTGGCGTGTGCTACGACCAAGGTTGACTATGATAACCTCAAAGTCCTGAGATTCCAACTCATCCAAGCTCTTCCGTTGTGGAGGTATAGCAGTCTCGACGACGATCTCCATATCGGTATTCCTCTCCACGTGGACCATGTTCTTGATCCTCTTGTCTGGCACATCCTGGTAAACCTGATCAAAATCTGAATGATTAAGGACATAGGATGGCTGCCTCCTCTTCCTTCCTAGTTGATTTTCAATCCAAGACTGGTCTCGGCTAATACTACTGGAAGGATTGTACTAGCAACAGGAGGTTGTGATGGGAGTGAATATGTAGAGGCGCTGCTACGAGATGGGGAATCTAAAATCCAATTCAATATGAATTGGGGCTGGTGACTGCTTCGGAACTGGTGTAGGAACTTGAGGCTGAACCTCAGGCACTGGCAGACTCTGAACTGGCCTCTGAACTGGCTCTGTGATAGGCTGTCTGTCAGGCTCCGTGTGTGTATCAATGGCAAGCGCCTTGCCTTTGAAATTATTTGGCGCTTGACCTTTCTTAGGAGGGTTACTCCTCTTCTTCTGTTTAGGTTTTGACGAGGAAGGTAGTGAAGGATTCACCACTACTGGCGGCTCTGCTCTAGGCACACTTACCCTCCTGGTCCTCTTGCTGTCGAGGTAAAGTATACTGTTTTGAATAAATCTACTTGACCTCTCCTTTACTATTGCGTACTCCTTGGCATACCAATCAACTGCTGGCAGCGGCTGTGTGTCAACTTGCTCTCTGAAAAACTGAGGAAGAACCTCTCCCTCATCATCTGACAAACCTCCCACATCTTCTGATAGGAAAACAGAAATCTGTGTGAGAGAGAAGCGGCCATTGCTACGTCTGCGAACCTCGAAGTCATCTGCGCAATTTTCCCAATAATCCTCCATAGAAGGCTCATGATATGCGCATCCAGCAAGGCGAGTTGTGTAATGACCTGAAAGATCATAGGCACGTGCCTCAACAAGATACTTGAGATGATATTTCTCGAGCTCCTGTCCTGCAACTTTGGCATCAACTGCCGTCTTGCACCAATACATTCCAAACTGAAAAGGAAAGTTGGCAGCTAGTCTATGCTTGCGGCGTAGAAGACGATGAACGTCATGCAACTGCCTCAGGAACTCCATAAAGACTGTCTTATCCAAAGGATAACGTGGAAGCATAGCTAGATTTCCTATAAATCCATATACTCAGATGTAGGTGTATGTCGGGAACTAAATAAACCAATCCGCCCAACCATCCATTGCTGCTCTAGCAACTGCCGAGATACGAATGTGCAACTCCCGGTCCAAGTTTCTCACTGTATAAGTCAAGAAAGCCTCGTGAACACGCTTGAAATGACGTTTAGCCTTAGTGAACTCAAGCTGATCATAATACTGATAGACTTTCTGAACACTGAGAATGCCCACGGTGTTTAATCCTCGGAACTGACCTTGATAAGCAATCAAGTACACAAGATAAGAACACATGTGAAACTTATGAGCAACTAGGAAACCGGTGATCTGCTTGTGGATAATATCGCTGATGAAGGATGCCCAGTCATAATGCTCCTGCCCAGATATGATGCGACCAATAATGTAATACATCCAAGGCTGGAAAACATTAGCATGTGATTGACCTGAGACACGATTCAAGAGTGTAATTAGAATCGCATACTCATCCTTGTATTCACCACGACCCACATTGTTTGGCAATCTGTTCTTCGCTTTCTTTAACCATCTTTCTGCCATTTTATTCTAGTACTTGTCCACATCAGCATTGAATGCCTGCTCGCACTGCCCCATAGAAATAACTATACTGTTCGAGTGCTGAGGTATACCAAAACTTCTTTCAACGTCCAAAGGCTTGAGACTGCAAATAACTCGTCCATCTACTAACACTATCTCACGAGTAGTAGAATTGTAATGCTTAATACAAGACATCACGAACTCAACACAATGAACGGAGATAGATATGGAAGCGGCCTCCAATAACCCGGATTGCTGAATGTTTTGAATAATCGAACCTCTGATCTTAACTGGATCTAAGACTGCTTCTAGCAACACCTTGTGAAGATTCGTCTCAACTGTCCCGATGAAGTCGTGAGTAAGGACTGATTTGGTCCTGTATTCGAGCTTAGTGTACTGCATTCTGAAAAACTTGCCTATTGACTGTTAACTTGACTATGTTCTGATAAGATTTCTGGAAAGCTAAAAATAGCCTTTTGAAGAGTTATTTTCAGCGAAAAATCTGAGATATGGGTTTTGTCCAAAAAAAGATTCTAAGACAACCCAAAACATCAGAAATGCGAAAATCTAACCTCTACTCGACCATGCAAAGAGTTTTCAGTTGAGAAAATTAGTAGCTCGAGAACGAATGCTCTGGAGTTAAAAATTCCTGAAAAATCAAACGCACGAATTTAATTCGAGGAAGCTGTATAGAAATGATCCAGATGTTCAGACTTGCCAAATTCTGTCAACTTCAGGAACATGCGAATTGGATTTTGAGAGAAATTTGAGAAACAATGAGGAGAAAGACGTTTTTTATAAGCTCTTTCTTCTGTGAAAATCACCCCTGTTCTTCAAATTTGCTGATGAATATGACCTAAAACTTGCAAAAAGAATGATTTGATGAAATCGCCCTTGATTGTTGATGATGAATTCGCCTTTGCCTTGAAAATTTGCCTTTGCTCTTCAAGAAAATACGAATTTTCTTGAAGCTGAATGATTGTTAAATGAAGGCGCCATGCTTAAATAAGGAAAATTCGCACCATATAGTTCACTGCAAGATTTAAAACCTTAACTAAAATAGAAGGCTTCTGATTGGACCCCCTCCAGTTACACTGACACTAACACTGAGTCCGGAAATAAATAATAATAAAATAATATTTATCATGCAATTTGCAAAGGCGCCATCTTTAGAAAATCGCCATTAATGCTTTAAATATGCAAGAATAAATATTAAATATTATTTTAAATCAGTTGACAAACCGTGTGAAGCTTTAGGATTCACGAACGAACTTCACTGATTTCAAAAAGTCTTTATTTGACCTCATAGTCGTCCATTTGCTCAAGATATTGCATTTTTTATTAACTTCCTACTTTGTAGCTGAGTACAAAGTTACAACTGGCCATTTTCGACACTGATTTCCGGGTGACTGGCTGATGCTGATATTGAACAGGTGTATTCATTGCGAAGCCTGCTGAGCAAGGAAGAAATGTCTGCTGGGAGTCATCACTGCAAAATCCATCATTTAACACCTCAAAGAATTAGGCGCCCTTGATTAAATTGATTTTTAGGTACCAAACTTAACCATTTCTCCAAACTGCCATCTGACGCTTCAAACGGCTGCTGACAATGAACGGTGAACCCTGCTGAAAGGCAACCACGCACATTGCATGACTAGAGGTACCCCGCATCCAGCGAATATATGCAAGGCATCTGAAAGGTGCATTAAGGACCCCAAAGGTAAGGGCGCCCCTGGCCTGGAAAGGCACAAACACCATTTTGGCAAAAGTACAACTCTCAACTAGATGCCCTACTTCGACCTCTGATATCTGGAGCTGGGATGACCCAATTCGAGCACCGTCTGTTTCGATGAGAAGCCAGAAGGACATACGAGAGATGTTTCTAGAGGCAAGGAAGCAAGAAAACTGCTTCTAAGACCTCAAATAGAAAAGCGCCTTTCCCAAGATGGAATAGACGACCAAACTTAGCCATTTTCTGAGCTGTCTTCGTTTTACAGTATTTTGCCAAAGACCTCGCACGTATGAGCGTTTGTCAAATCCCGGAAGCTAACGGCTAGGCTCGTTGAATAGCTGGAGTAATTACGCTCAAGTCTCGTGAAGACTTCAAATGTCAATAACCTCATCTGACAGGCCTGAAGGCTAGGCGCCTCTGGCCTATAGAAATAAAATGAAATTTATATGCCAGTCCGCCCGTGAAATTACGTGCCTGGTAGAATCTCTGCCACAATCTCTCAGAATGTCGGATTAACAGGCAAGTTGGTGCATCGCGAAGGCGAATTAGAGTAGCACAGATGACAGGCAGACCTCGTCTGCAAACTCTGCCATCTTAAAGGTCAATTTGAAGGGCGCCCCTGAGCTACAGGGGCGCAATTACACCATGTGAGGAAGTCCTGTGATGTAAACTCTCCTCATAAGCTCATCTTCTGACGTCGAGTGCCGGAGCTTCGAACCTCAGATCACTGCATTTGATAGCTCGTCGGACAGGCAGACTAGTCGTGAAGAGATTGACTGCATCAACCATCAAGAATAACAAGATCTAAACCTTCTTTAAAGAATGCGCCCTTGACCTATAGGGGCGCAAAAGCTGGAAAAAGACAAGCTTCTGCAAACTGCAACTTCTGAAAACTCTAACTTTTGTCGCCAGTAACCGGAGTTACGAGTCTCGGAAAGCCTCGCTAGATAGCTCGTTGAATAGGCAGACTAATTTTGAAGAGATTGACTGTATGCTTGAGCATTTACCACAAAATCTAGGCCTTCAAATAGAAGGGCGCCCCTGAGCTACAGGGGCGCATTTCTGCTTTTCCTTGAGAAATCTTCAAGAATTGACAATTGAAATCATCATTTTGGCCACTGAAATGACCATTAAAAAGTATAAGTGTCGTCATGAAATGTTCCTCCACCACGAAATGCTTCGCTCTGAGCTTCTGATTCAGGTTCTGATCAATGGATACTGCCTTTGACTGAAAAAATACTGACAAAACTCCATGCTTGATATTGCCCAAAAACTGTATTTTACATCATTTTAGCAAGGTTTAGGCTATTTTATGCAAAATGCCTTGATGAAGCAAAAAATTTGGTTTGGGTACAACATTATTATAATTAATTGGGTGCCCAGACTATTGGAAAATTCAAAGTGAAATTCAAGTTTATTTAAAATGATGCTTTTTGAAGGAAATCGACCTACTTGTGAAGATATAAGTTTTCTTTTGAGAGGAATTCATTATTATGATATGAGAATTGATTTTAGCCAATTTCTTCTACAGAGAATGAAGCCAAGGGTTTTAGTTTTCTTCTACATTGGAGAACGAGCCATCTTCAGTGTATTGCAGTTCAGAGGCTATGAAATATCAGTTGATTTATTGCCTATCAGTTGAATAGCTTCATTCAAAAGTTATTATAGAGCCTATTGTGAAGTTATTCGTCAGGGTTTGATTCAGTATTCGTTTGGGAAAAGGTGATATCTTGAGCGGCTGGGTTAGTTCTTTGTCTAGCACATTATTCAAGGTGGTACGGATTCTATTATTGCTGGTACAAGCTGTACTTTGCTGCAGCAGAGGCCGTACTTCTTCTTTGGGCAAAAACGCCTTGCTTTTTTGCATTCTGACTTCTCCAGCTTGGGCGCCTAGGTCTCCAGTAGCATCTGCAATCCAAATTTGTTGGGGAAAGACTGTCTTTGGGATTGGCCGTACCATTTCATGTTTCCTATAGGCGGTTGCAATCAGGTTTATAAATATTACATTTTGCTTTGCCTTTTTGTCTGCATGTTAGAGACTCATCATTGTAATCATCTAGAAAGAATAATGAATCCATATGCTATCGATTCAGAAGTCTATCTGCTTCAGTATTTACTTACCTGTATTTATTAAGATTTTAGAAGCATTTATTTGCAAAAATCGCACCATTCTCTTTATTAGCAAAAACCACGAAAAATCAAAAACAAACAAAACAAAAAAAAAATTGCATTCTCAATCAGCAGTCGGGTTGAGAGACACCTAGTCTCTTACACATTCATCCATTACAATAAAGTCATTTGCCATCAGTTTAGAAGTTGATTTACTCCAGAATTGCATTCTTGCATTTTATATATAATTTAGAGTTATTTTATGCAAAATCGCACAAGTTCATTTCGAGCGAAAATCACAAAAAAATACAAAACATTCAAAAAACAACAAAACAAAAAAACCAATTTCATTATTCAACATCAGTTGGGGGTTGAGAGACACCAAGTCTCTTACAAGTATTCAACCCGATAACTCTAGGGATCACCTATAAGGTAATACACCTAAAAGTCACCGCCCTTTGAAGGACATGAGCCAACCATCTCTAATTTATGTTACCCCAAGTTTCCATTATGGGGATGCAAGGGCGGGGGGACGAGTTTCGGGGTCAACAAGGGAAGGAAAAGTATTAATGGTACTATTAGTTTATTCGAATTTGAGAAATTAAAAAGTTGACACAAGGGAATAGATAAAATATATTATTTTATTTCCCAAAAGAAGGCATTGGGTTGTGGAAAAGAAATATAATAACACATTTTTGGAGCTCATTTGGGTTTATGCGTGAAAAATCATTTTTGGGTGTATGCTTTGGAATTCCTCCAAAACCTTATTGAGGAAAAAAACCGTCATGAGGAATATCATCCAAAATGGTGAAAGATCTTCCCTAGGTGATTGTTGATTTGATTAAAGATAATTAATCCATGAAATCTTGCAAGCAAGGGGAATTAATCTAGTCATTTTCTAGTTGAAGAATTTAACAGAACTTAGACGCCATTATTAATTCCAAATTCAAGCTTTGGCTAGGCGTGGTATTTTTTGTATGTTGGGTGGAAGTGTTTGAGCTAAGTTGCCTCATCTAGGGTAAAAGCTATGCGTCAATAATACCTATCTGTGCTAGCCAAGTTTAGGGATTGACTTCAATATTATTTGCCAAATATTGCTGATATTGGACGTGTTTGTGTGAATAGAATCACCTGGGAGTAATAAGAGTTGTGTGCCAGGCAACTAAATTAGACTTTGTTGGTATTGTCTACTTGTGATGACAAGAAATTACCATTTTGGCATAGACATCCTGTCATGTCCCAAAATTGTAGCACATGAAAATGCAAATAAATAAGTAAATCATAATCACAAAACACATTTTAGTGTGAAATATAAATAACTAGATAAATAAATATCAAAAATGTAATGACAATCTAAATATTAGTATCATAGATAATATTATAATTATAATACATTTATTATAATAAACAAGACAATTAATATTAGTACATTATAAATATCATAATAATAGAGATTTCACAAGAAAAAATAATACAAAATAATATTAATAAAATATTATTATAATTATAGTCATAAATATTATAATACATATAAAACCACTAGTTTAAGAATAAACATTAAGAAATAATATTTATATATTGAAGAGGTAATGCAGCGATTATTAGTGAAGAAAAAGGCTTCATTATAAAAGCAACAGCTATATTGAAAGGCAACGAATATTCTAAAGGGCAGCGATTCCACTTTCAAAAGACAGCAGTTTGAAAAAATAAAAGTGGTTTAAAAACAATAATGAAGGTTTAAATAAATGTTTGTGTCTTTTCATAAGGACATCTCTCTTGAAAAGATGTATCCTTTAAATTGAATATATAGATATAAAAGGACATTGAATGTAAGAATCAGAAATAAAAGGAATCAATTAGAAATCTGCATAAAGCAGCAGATGGGAAATGAAATAAACTATGGGAGATTTATTTGATTACGTGTTACTGTCAAGAAATATATTTGGGGAAGTAAGCTTTATAGTAAGTGATTACTGGAAGATTAAAATTAATTATAAATATATATATATATACACGATCATTGCAATAATGATGCTTGCAGCAATTATTGAGCCTTATAAGTAATTATGATCATAATATAAAAATGGATAGATTAATATTTATGATCAATCAAATGTAAGATTGAAGGAAGGCGACTAAGGAATTAAGAATCATGGGAAGACACAACAGTTCAGGTGATGTATTCACTTAGCAATAATATTTGGCATATAAGAACGAGATATTGTTAATTTGATTATTGATATAATGACTTCCTTTAATCTTAGCATAATGAGAATTATCATAGGAAATGATGAACTTAAAGAACCATTGGTAAATGAAAACATATTTGATTATAGGCATGAAATAAATCTTGGATGAAGGCAAATATATCTGATTATTTAAAGATTGTCTACTATGTGCTTGTAAACCTATTAGGATGGACGGAACATGGGTGAAGTGGATTGCCTAAAACCCCCACTTTCAGCCCCTTAGGCCCTAGACAAGGGATTAGGCTTTTCTGCCCCATAGGCCCTAGACAAGGGATTGGGCTTTGTAGCCCCTTAGGCCCTTGACTAGGGATTGGGTTATAGAAAGATGGGGGTCCCACCTAGGTCTCTGCCCCTTAGGCCCGAGATATGGTATTGGGCAAGAGGAGGTGGTAGGCCTTAGGCCACATGGACTCTATGGTTCCTCTCCCCTGATAGGACGAGTGTCTTCCGAGGTGTCGCCATGAGTGGAGTATGCAAGTACTAATCCCCTAGGCAAGAAGGATTGTGATGGACAACCTCTTGAGCTTTAGATGAGGGCTTCAGGGCGGATCAACTTATGGCACTCCTCCTATGTCTTTATTATTGCCTTACGACTATGAATATATTTTTGGATATCTATATATTATTGCTAACAGATATATGTGTATGTGGAAATGTTATTAAATTGGTGAATACAGATTTCAATCTAGGATTGTTTCATTAGAGAAACATATTCCTTTTGGAAAGAATAAACCCTAAACCTAATCAACAATCGAATTCTAGGGCAAACAAGCGAATTCAAGAGCAAGGCTAGGTAAGGGACATTATAGTGGTATCAGAGCATCTTTCCTGCCATCCTATGCATGCTTAAGCTACTTGTTTGCCTACTTGAGCTAGTTGCCTACTTGCTTGAGCTGGTTGCTTGTATGCTTGAGCTACTTGCTTGCCTACTTGAGCTAGTTTCCTACTTGCTTGAGCTCGTTGATCGTATGCTTGAGCTACTTGCTTGTGTGTTTGAGCTACCTACTTGCTTGCTTGAGCTACTTGCTTGCGTACTTGAGCTACCTGCTTGACTACTAGAGCTAGTTGCTTACTTACTTGACCTAGTTGCTTGTGCGCTTGAGCTACCTGCTAGTCTACTTGAGCTAGTTGCTTGTGTGCTTGAGCTACCTACTTGTCTACTTGAGCTAGTTGCTTGCATGCTTGAGGTACCTACTTGTCTACTTAAGCTGGTTGGTTGCTTGCTTGAGCTAGTTGCTTGCTTGCTTGAGCCACTTGCCTGTGTGCTTGAGCTAGTTGCTTACTTGCTTGAGCTACTTGTTTGCCTGCTTGAGCTACTTTCCGGCATGCTTGAGTGTCAGAACCCTGGTGGTTCTCAAACTGAAACCCTAACTGATATTTTGAGGTTTTTTGCAAGTTTTGTGATTTTTGTATTGTTTTGTGTTTTTCAGGCAAAAAATGTAAAATGCGATTTTGCTCATAAATGCAAATAAATTCTAAATAAATTCAAGAACTCAATATAAGCCTAGGTTTTGATCAATAATGGTAGGCGTTTCATTATATTTCACTTCCAGGAGATTTACAATAGCCAGATACGGAGTATGAAGGAAATACAAATTATTAAATAAGAAAAACCTGGTTTTAAATGGCGGCTGCAGCTGATAGAAGGAAGTACGGCCAGAATAAATGAAGAATCCTCTGAGCTCTAAAACCAACGCACAACCTCAGTAGATCAAGGCGCCCAGTAACCAAACACCAGAAGCTGAGAAAGAGAGGCGTTCCTCTGGAGATGAAAATGTACGGCCCTTGCTGGTACGGCCTGTACAGCAGCAGCATTAAATGCAGTACGGCCCTTGGAATTTGTGCCAAAAACACTGATAAAAGATCTTTGCTTAAGTCGCCTTGACTGTCTGATGATTTTCTCTGCCAATCTCTGAATAAATAACTCAATAATCCCGAACTGTGATCTCTGGATGAAATCACCAAGTGCAAGCTTCAACTGGTATTTCACAGCCTCAGTCTGCCTGATCTCTGAAGAGTTTTCGTTCTCCAGAAACGATCGTCTGCCAGAAACCCTAGGGTTTGCAAACTCCAAAGCTCAGATGCAAGAAGACAAAATTGAATAATAAACAGGATAGTTCGATTTTTGCCTTGAAGAGGTATATATTGCTCTTTGAGAAAATTCGACCCAACTCACTTTAAAATAATCATTTAAATTAAATGATTTAATACGCCTTTTAAACTTAGGAGAAATCATTAATTATTGGCGTCCCCTTTTTAATGAATATAAAATACTCATTAAGTCACTTTTAATAATATATTATAAAGTATAATTAAATACTTTATAATTAAGCCAAATAATTAAATATTTAAATATTTCAATAAAGTGACTTTATTATAAAGTCAAAATATTAAATATTTAATAATCCATTAAATACTCCTTATTTCTCCGTCTAAACAACCAACTGCTGAACTGGGTCGATTCTGAGCTGAATGGCTGAACCAGGTGCCCTGCCCGAAATAGCAGCTTCCGCCTGACCTAACTTTCTAAAAATAGAAAGTTTCCTGAAAATGCTCACTGGAAGATTCTGCGAAGGCCCAACCTGATACAACTGCAAACTGGAGCTACCAAACACTGAGCAACGGCTCCAGATGATCCTCTGCACACTCCTGTCAGCCTACGAGGATCGAATTGATAGGCTAACCTTGTCACCAGCTGTGCTGACTAGGATGGGGACATGACATTGAGCTAGTTGCTTGCTTACTTGAGCTACTTGCCTGTGTGCTTCAGCTGGTTGCTTTCTTGAGCTACTTGTTTGCTTGCTTGAGCTACTTGTTTGCCTGCTTGAGCTACTTGCCTACTTGATTGAGCTATTTGGTTGTCTGCTTTAATGTCTAATTCAAGTAGTTTTTATAGTGATTCACAAAATCTAACTCATGGGATTGAGAGTTATGGAGAAATAGTAGCACTTAAAAAAATTAGTAATACATTAACTTCAGTAACCATCATGTGGGTTAGAACTTCAAACTCCTACCAAAGCTAACATCATTCACCACAAGGAGCAATGCCTTAAAATTATTTATCTTAGATTATGATTGCTTGAGGGCAAGCAATCTTGGGCGGGCTGGACTGTCATGTCCCAAAATTGTAGCACATGAAAATGCAAATAAATAAGTAAATCATAAACACAAAACACATTTTAGTGTGAAATATAAATAACTAGATAAATAAATATCAAAAATGTAATGGCAATCTAAATATTGGTATCATAGATAATATTATAATTATAATACATTTATTATAATAAACAAGACAATTAATATTAGTACATTATAAATATCATAATAATAGAGATTTCACAAGAAAAAATAATACAAAATAATATTAATAAAATATTATTATAATTATAGTCATAAATATTATAATACATATAAAACCACTAGTTTAAGAATAAACATTAAGAAATAATATTTATATATTGAAGAGGTAATGCAGCAATTATTAGTGAAGAAAAAGGCTTCATTATAAAAGAAACAGCTATATTGAAAGGCAACGAATATTCTAAAGGGCAGCGATTCCACTTTCAAAAGACAGCAGTTTGAAAAAATAAAAGTGGTTTAAAAACAACAATGAAGGTTTAAATAAATGTTTGTGTCTTTTCATAAGGACATCTCTCTTGAAAAGATGTATCCTTTAAATTGAATATATAGATATAAAAAGACATTGAATGTAAGAATCAGAAATAAAAGGAATCAATTAGAAATCTGCATAAAGCAGCAGATGGGAAATGAAATAAACTATGGGAGATTTATTTGATTAAGTCTTATTGTCAAGAAATATATTTGGGGAAGTAAGCTTTATAGTAAGTGATTATTGGAAGATTAAAATTAATTATAAATATATATATATATATATACACGATCATTGCAATAATGATGCTTGCAGCAATTATTGAGCCTTATAAGTAATTATGATCATAATATAAAAATGGATAGATTAATATTTATGATCAATCAAATGTAAGATTGAAGGAAGGCGACTAAGGAATTAAGAATCATGGGAAGACACAACAGTTCAGGTGATGTATTCACTTAGCAATACTATTTAGCATATAAGAACTAGATATTGTTAATTTGATTATTGATATAATGACTTCCTTTAATCTTAGCATAATGAGAATTATCATAGGAAATGATGAACTTAAAGAACCATTGGTAAATGAAAATATATTTGATTATAGGCATAAAATAAATCTTGGATGAAGGCAAATATATCTGATTGTTTAAAGATTGTCTGCTATGTGCTTGTAAACCTAATAGGATGCACGGAACATGGGTGAAGTGGATTGCCTAAAAACCCCACTTTCAGCCCCTTAGGCCCTAGACAAGGGATTGGGCTTTGCAGCCCCTTAGGCCCTAGACAAGGGATTGGGTTATAGAAAGATGGGGGTCCCACCTAGGCCTCTGCCCCTTAGGCCCGAGATACGAGATTGGGCAAGAGGAAGTGGTAGGCCTTAGGCCACTTGGACTCTATGGTTCCTCTCCCTTGATAGGACGAGTGTCTTCTGAGGTGTTGCCATGAGTTGAGTATACAGGTACTAAGCCCCTAGGCAAGAAGGATTGTGATGGACAACCTCTTGAGCTTTACATGAGGGCTTCAGGGCAGATCCACTTATGGCACTCCTCTTATGTCTTCATTATTGCCTTATGACTATGAATATATATTTGGACATCTAGATATTATTGCTAACAAATATGTGTATGTGGAAATTTTATTAAATTGGTGAATGCAGATTTCAATCTAGGATTGTTTCATTAGAGAAACATATTCCTTTTGGAAAGAAGAAACCCTAAACCTAATCAACAATCGAATTCTAGGGCAAACAAGCGAATTCAAGAGCAAGGCTAGTTAAGGGATATTATACATCCACCATCCAGGCCATGATTTATAGCAGCATCAAGTCATGTCATTATTGGCGTGGGAAATAACTCCAACGTTTGAAGTGATTAATGGTCTTAATTAAGGGTTTGGGATTGTGCAAATGAATGGCTCAATGATAATTTATTATGCATAATATAATTGGTTGTAGCTATAGGGATAAGGCAGGGCGTTGGGAGTAGAACACTGTTTTGAAAAATATCCACCAAGCTTTTCAATATCATTGCAGAAAAATCCTGACTAAAGTGTAGGGTTCAAAATTTCCATATTTCATCTTTGTAATCAGTTGGTTAACTATATTGCTGCATGAATTCTCCGGTTATCCTTTTTGTATCATCACCTTTCCTAAGTAGTGCGAATACCTTTTCATGGAGCAATTATAAAGGTCAAAAATGCTAATGTTTCTTATCATCTGTGTAAATGATTTATTACAGCTGTTACGAGATATCAGATGCAATGCCTTAATGATGGTTAGTTATATGTTGATGTAATGCTCTTTGAAAATGTTATGCAAAGTTTCAAAATTATTGAAATTTTCCACTGTCACATTTGAATGAGCAATTGTCACACAAAAACAAACTCAGAAAGTTTAGCCAGACACTTATTGCAAAGTCATTGACGGAATGTCAATACACTAAATCAGGAAAAAAATTGAAGGGGAAATATGTCAAGGTCTTTATAGCAATTGTGAGCATTTGTCAAACATTTATCAAATTTCAAAGAAATTCCAATTTGGGATTTTACACCACCCATCCCCAGGATGGTTGGGGGACGTCGCAGATGTCCCCACCTATCTTGGAGATGGTTGGTCGTCCCCTTTTGATTCCTAGGATGAAAGATGCCAACCACTATTCTGCGCTACAAGGTTAATGACTGATCCACGGCTTTATACACTCAGAATGCAAAATGGCCATCATCAAAGTATTAACATTCAATTCAGACAATATTCACTTTGATACCAATGTCATAAACTATAAGCTCCCTAGCAAATTCTGACCATAATTTCTTTTTTTTTGCTGCTAAGGAATTTCGTCAAAACAGTTTGCTTGAAATCTTGTCCTTGGCTGGTAAGTGTTTTCAGTTTGTCTTTCTCTTTGAATGATGATGATGAAATCCATATGATGACTTAACTACAATGCTAATGACCTCCAATGCAACTGAGGTGTAGTGCAGATATTTTTTTGTGATTTTCTCAATGCAATAGATGACTAAACTAAGAGCAATTATGCAACTACAGTACATAGGTATTTTCACAAACACTTTGGAAGCAAATTTCTAAACTCCTTGAATTGATATAATAATGCTCAAATAATTACAATGCTGTCTGACTTTGAGAGGTAACATAAAATGCAGAATAAAGATTAACATCAGACCCTCAAATATCTAGCTTGCTATATACTGCAATTGTATAATGACGTATCACTGTATGGCAGCGATATAACCCAGTCAATGCTTATCAAAAAGTAATTAATGAGATATATTCAACTGAAACAAAACCTGAGAATGGCATCCTAATGGAGCTAAGACAGCCAGGCCAAAATGGATTGCCTCCTTCTCCAGAGATGTCACTTTGTTGCTGCGCCTCTACTTCCAAGTAAAATCAATCAACAATATGCCCACAATCTTCAAGTCGAATCTGCCCGAAATGTCTCCAATTCGTTTCCAAGAAATTACGCTTAACTCCCTTAATGAGATTCGAATTTTCCAGTTGAGAGAATTTCAGGAACAGGAATATCGAACTCCCTGACTGTTGCGCCTGCAGTTTTCCTGGCTTGAAGTCATCCCTGAACAATTTGTTTCTTTGTTGTGACTGGGAATAAGTCCAAATCGAACTTGTTGCAAGACAGCTATTATTTCCTCAACAATAAGATTGCCTTTACTAAATAAGATGGATTTCTTCTTCTTAATTTCCAATCTACCAATAATTGATTGCCTTCAATTGAAAATTTATCTTTTAAGCAACCTGCAAGTCAACTTTCTCCAATGGCTGAGAGTAATCTCCAAGATCTGTAAATATCTTCTTCCAATCGAATATCTTCTTGTTTTACAAATTTGGTCACAAGACAATTAAATTTGTAAATAATCCAATCCTCCAACAATGAACTCCTCTTTCCAGTGAAATTGCAGCAATACATCAGCTACTGCAAGACTTCAAGAAATAATGATTGCAACAATACCTCAACTGTTGCGAACCTGCAAATCCTTCAATAATTGCAATATGTAAGAACCCCTGTTCTCCCCCAAATTGAAACTCTGCACTCTCTGGTGACAGTTTTCTGACTTTTTGTATTTTTGGTTTGTTTTTGATGATGTTAGAGAGCATATGCATTCATAAAACTTGAACTAAGATATGCAAATGACTGATATAAGATGAATTTGCAATACCACTACGGATTTATGACTTTCCAATGCAACTAAATGATTGAAATGATACTGACTATGCACCTACAACAAAAGAGACATTACTACAAAAATTTGGCATGCATATTAATGACTGAAATCTTCATCTACAGCATATGACATTTTCTCAAACACTTGTTATGAGAAATTATGAACTGAGATGTATAGCTACAACAATTGATAATTTGACAAACAATTACAATGCAACCTTATTCCTCCTTTATTGATTGAATAGACTGATTACAATCTGCTGATACAAACTAAATGCAATTGCCAAGACTCTTGGCTTACATCAAGCATGAATGAATGCTATTACAATATCCTTTCCAAATATGCAACTACAGCTACCTTATGGCAGCGACTAATACAATGCAAGGCAATCAACTAAATGATGCAAATGAGGAACCTGTTCACAGTTGGCAGCTAGTTGATTGGACTGTTTGTTGGTGCGCCCCACACATATGCCTTCAAAGTGCCACGATTTCACTCCTTAATTGTTGTGTTGCTTCAGTCTGATTTCCCATGATTTTTCCTTGAATTCTTTATTGCAAATCGATGTGTCTTTTATCAGCTGCAAACCCTTCTAACATACCACGATTTTTATATATATTTATCTTGCCCAAATCGCTGCTTCATTTAATTGCAAACCCTTGCTTCAATGCCACATGTTGGTGTGACAATTCACACCTCTGGAGTATGAATTGGCCACGGACAGCTATGCACAGTGCGTAATGACTGCTCTTCAAATTAGGAGGGGAAGCTCCCTCTTGTGCTGATTTGCGTGAAAAAGTAAAGTAATCTAACTCCTATCTTTTTGTCTCAGCTAGAAGAGGCACAAGGTTAAGGAAACCAAGAACGTTGCAGCTAAGGATTTTCTCTGGTTTTGTAGATTTTTAACTACAAATAAGCTAAACGCTAAACTATCCTATTTCCTCAAGAAATAAAGCATGAGGATTTAGGAACAGGGAATTGGGTATACGATAATTCTTTAGACCAGGATTTCCAAGGAGATGACGACACCTATCTGAGGCGTAGGCTGAAAGAAATATTATTGGCAACAACGTCAAACAACAATCTTCACTTCTAAATTCCCAAGGAGGTGACAACACCTATCCGAGGTGTAGATATGAAACAAAGATTATTAAACACAAGAAATAATAACTGAGACAGTAGATTGCATATCAAGACACGCATAACAATAAACGATCAAACTAGCCATTATATTTAATCTAAGGTGAACAAATACCATAATAATAAAATTCAGGTAAGGCAGCTCAGCTATTTATCATCACAATAAAAGTTCTTGAACAGATACAAAATAGCAATACTACAGGTAAGGTTGTTCAACATGTATGCTATCACGTGCAAAAGTTAATTACAAATGAGCAAAGGGCTCTTATTTATAGACATCAAAGGTGTCGGGAACCCTAAAATCACCTTGAGTCAACTACAGTCTTGCGAGCATGCAAGATTTTATTGCTAAACCTTAAATAAATGAAACTATACAGTTAACTGGAAAACTACCATTAGTTAACTGAAACAAGACTAAACTAAATGGACATGTGCAACATGCACGTCCTTATTGAAATGCAAACTAAATGAAAACTCCAACTGTACATTGATAATTCCAAGACAGACATAGCATGAAAGGTGGCACAATGAGTTAACTCGGAAAGAAGCATCGAGTTAACCACTGTGTCTGATGTCTATCCTAAAAAGGTGAGACATCCTGATCTGGAGTTTTACTGGCCGTGATCTCGAGCAAGCAACCCCTCCACGAGGTTGTTGACTGCATCACCATCTGGAGCATTGATACTTTGTCATAGCACACTGTGTCTTCGTAGCATCCCCTCACCACCCATGATCTGGCTCTAAAGTTCTCCTTTACTCTTAACCACCTCATCAAATAACGCTGACATGATTATAAGTTGATCTAACTTACAACCAATGGAATCCCCACTGAAAATACCATGGATGAGCACCTGTAACTCTGACTAAATGTCAACAAGCTCGACGTACTCACCGCCCTCACGCTGATACTAGCAAGGAACTCGGGACACGAAAGTTCTCACGAACTAGAGTGCACTAGTCACGTATTCTCTCCTCTCAGCCAACTCTGAAGCCATTGTATCCCGTATTTTTTCCTTGAAGATTAATTGTGTCCTCCAAGTAAAAATAGCTTCTTTATCTTCTTCGTCGGTGACCAAGTCATATGCCATCCTCAAATGAGAGATCATGATTTCATCTCTGGGTTTGTCAACCGCCAAGTCTCGCTCCTCATCCTGGATCCGTAAATGGAGTTCACGGGCGTTGTACCTCAATTGATATAACTCTATGAGTACAAAGCAGCCCCTTGTGACGAACTCTTCTTCCCAGTCTATCAGGCGCTTCTCATATACAACCAACTAATTAAGCTGATTTTGCTCTACTAGTAACTCTAGCATCTGTGGGAGCAAGGCAGTGACATTTTTAGTTTTATGCACAAGGTTAGAGATATATTGACGAAGCTAATGGATTTCAGCCTTGAGGGCTGCCTTGTCTTCCCTGTCTTTTATCACTCTATCCTTAATGCTATCCGTTGCAACCTAAAGGAAATCAACCTTTGCATGGTGTGTGCTCCCCCCAAGGTTGACTTTTATCACGTCGAAATCTTCAACTTCTACCTCGTTCAAGTTCTTTCCTTCTAGGGGTGCAACGGTCTCTATTATGATCTCCTTGTCAGTGTTCCTCTCTACATGAACTTGCTTCTTTATTCTCTTATATGGTGTGTCCTAGTAGACAAGATTGAAGTCTGAGAAGTCAAGTTTGTAAGATGGCTGCCTCCTTTTCCTACCTAGCTGATTTTCAAGCCAAGACAAGTCTCAACTAATCTCACTGGAAGGGTCAATGCTAGTCATAGGAAGTTCTGATGAGTGGGAATGTGTAGAGGTATCGCTTCGCGATGGCGAGTCTAGTTCCAAATCAATATGAACCGGAACTGGAGACTGTTGTGGTGTTGGTGATGGCAAAGGAAGCTGTACCTTTGGCTCTAGCATGCTTTGAACTGTATTTGTGGCTGTCTCCACATGTGTTTCTGTAACAAGTGCCTTTCCTTTTGAATTGTCAAACACTTTGTTTCTTTTAGGAAGATTACTCATTTTCTTTTGTTTTGGTTTTGACGAGGATGGCAGTGAAGATAAAACCAATGGTAGCTCTGTACTTGGCATGACTACCCTCCTTGTCTTCCTGCTATCGAGGTAGAGTATACTATTCTGAATGACCCTACTTGATCTCTCTTTGACAGATGAGTATTCCTTCGAAAACCAATCGACAGTTGGAAGTGGCTGCGTATCAACCTGTTCTCTCAAGAATTGAGGAAGTACATCCCCATCATCATCTGACAATCCTCCCAAATCCTCTGACATGAAGACAGAAATCTGTGACAGGGTGAACCTGCTATAGCTACACCGACACACCTCGAACTTGTCCTCGCAGTTGACCCAGTAATCCTCCATAGAAGGCTTGTGGTAAGAGCAACCACCAAGGCGTGATGAATAATAACCCCAAGGGTCATATGTGAGTACATCAACGAGGTACTTAAGATTAAATTTCTCTAACTCATGACCTACAGTCTTGGTGTCAACTATTGTCTTGCACTAGTAGATTCCCATTTGCAATGGAAAGTTGGCAGCTGGCTTGCGCTTGTAGCATAGATGTGAATGAACATTGTGTAATTGCCTCAAAAATTCCATGAAAACCGTCTTATCTGAAGCATAACGAGGTAGCATGGCTAGATTTCTTGTATATCCATAGACGCGGATGTAGGTGTAGGTAGGGAAATAATGAACCAGTCTGCCCATTCTACCATTGCTGCTCTGGCAAACGCTGAGATACGAACATGCAATTCCCGATTTAGGTTCCTTACTGTGTACACCAAGAATGCTTCTTGCACATGCTTGAAATGTCGCTCGGACTTTGTGAACTCAAGCTGATTGTAGTATTGATAAACCTTCTATACACTGAGAATCCCCACTGTGTTCAATGTAAGAGACCAAGTGTCTCTCAACCCGACCACTGGCTGATAATGCTAAGTTTTGTTTGTTTTCCTTGTTTTTGATTTTTTTTACAATAAGAGGGTTTATGCGATTTTGACAATAAATGTTTGAAAAATATAAATAAAATACCAGATGACAATATAATATGGAATACAGCTTATAATCAAATGGCAGATGATTTATTGATCTTTCAGAGTGCTTACAACTACTAGATTCAAACATGCAAATTAAAAGGCAACACTATTTTATTCAAAAACTTGGTTCTTATTGCAGCCGCCTGTAAGACAAAAGAATAGTACGGCCAGCTTGCCTGAGAGGCTTCTCCAACCTCGAAAATGTTGCAAAATGTTCCAGAGACCAAGGCGTCCAAACTGAATAAGTCAAAATGCAAAAAGGCAAGGCGATTTTCCTGTGATGAGAAGTACGGCCTTGCTGCTGTAAAAAGTATGGCCTGAACCAGCAATTAATGGAATCCGTACTGCCTTGAAAGGTGTGCCAGATGCTAAATATGTAACGGCCAATGAAAAAGATTTCCTTCTAAATGAAAATCAATCCAAACCCCAATCTAAAACTTCACCAATAAGCTCTGTAATGACTTTTGTGTGAAGCCACTCAACTGACAATCTTCAGCTGAATCTTTCACAGCCTCAGTATGCCTGATTCTGAAGAGTTGACATTCTCCAAAACCTGATTGCAGAAACCCTTGTTTCTCCAACTCCAAATGTTTTCAGAGAGAAAAGAAAAAATTTGAATAATCAATCAATAATGAGTTCTATTATGTCTTTGAGAAATAAATAGCTCTCTCAAAAGTTCGACCCTTCTCAAAAAGCAATTAAATGAGCATTTAAAAGATTAATTAAATTCGCCCCTCTTGACTTAGGCAATTTAATTAATAAATAGCATCTTTAATCAAATGAGTAATGAATACTCATTTAATATTAATGTTATCTCTTTATTATAAAGTATTAAATACTTTATAATTCACCATTAATAATTAATAACTTTAATATTTCACTTAAAGTGACTTTATAATATAAAGTCATAATAATAATTATTTAATTATTATTAAATGCTCCCCTTATTCACCGTTTGCTCATCAAACTGTCAAACTGGGTCGAAACTGAGATGACCAACTGAACCAGGTGCCCTGCCAGAAATAGTAACCCCTATCTCCCTGACTTACTATAAATAGTAAGTGTCTGAATATCACTCTGTGAGTCCCTGCAAAGGCCAAAACTGAATCAACTGGTGGAGTAATGTCCTGAAGCTCTGGATAACTGCCATAGATAACCCTCTAATCAAAACTGTCAGCCTACGAGGGTCAAAATGATAGGCTCACTCTTCAACAAACAATGTCAGCTAAAACGGGGACATTACAGTCCGCCCTCCCTGAAATTGCTTGTCTTCAAGCAATCTCTGCAAATACGGACGCACCGCACCACCTGGATCCCAAGGATAGTGCCAGACAATGTTCCTGTTAGCCACAACTATCTCCTGTAACTCCCACAACTGATCAACTAGAATAGAATACCATCCCCTATCAACCTCAGTGCTGTCTGTCATAGGATCAAGAAACTCAGGAAGAAGCAAGTCAAACTGCAAGCAACACTTACTCCCTAAAACTACACAAGATATACTGTAATCCAACATATCAAGCACGTGCATACCAGAACTATGCACCTGAAACAAATCGTGTACGTGCGGATCAAACATGAAACCATATACACTCTGCATCGTGTACTCATTGTGAAACTCCTCCGACAGCTGAGTCTGAAATCCCAGTGCACAAGTAGGATCCCAAACGCTATCATCACTCTTCCCACTAATGAGAGAGATAAAGCGTAGGCTCCCATCTGTAATCCCCCTCAACACATATTTCTTGCACTATACCTCAAATCTCATCTCCATTTTAGGCAAGTTGAGGGTGAACACACTAATGTCCTGAAGCCATCTCATACCCAACACTAAATCCATCCCACCCAGGTTGACCACATAAAATTTTGCCTGCAACTCATAATCATTCAACATGAGGACGAAATTACAAATTCGTCGAGTGCAAGTGAGGGTATACCCATCTGCCACCCGAACTCTAAATCCAACGAAGTCCTCTACCTGGAGTCTGCATTTGCTGACAAAGCTCTCATCAATAAATTGTGTGTGGATCCGGTGTCAAGCATAGCAATACATCGCTGTCCATCCACTAATCCCCTGAACCTGAATGAATCATCACGTACACTAGCAGATAATACCAACGGGGATAAATTGGCATCAGGCCCAAACTCCATAGAGGCATTCCCGGCCTCCACATGTTCTGAAACAGCCTGCTGGTCTGAATCCTCAAACTCAACATCTCCATAGTAAACCCACATGGCACAGTTGGCTCTGCCCTTTGGTCTCAAAGGACAATCATGCTCCTTGCTGTAAAGTTCTCTGCACCAATAACAAAGCTGTTTCCTCCTCAATTCATCACAAGTTGCATCATCAATTCTTGCTACTGTTTTCTTCTTTGGTTCTGCGACTGGTGTATGACTCTCCTCAACAGGCAAGGTGTTTGTTTTAGGCTGAAATTGTTTCTTCGGAGCAGAAAGCTCCATACTCCTTGCCTTCCGCATGGCCTCCTGAAGAGTAGGAGGATCAAATGCCTTGACCCAACCTCTCATCGGCTCCATCAAACCCTCTACGAAGAGAATAACAAGTCTCCTCTCTGAAATGCCCGTCACCATGACTGCAACCCTCTGAAATTCACCTATGTAGGAATCCAAACTACCTGTTTGTCGAAGCTGAGCTAGCTCCCTGAAATAGAGTTTTGGATCCTTCTTGTCAAAACGCTCTATGAGCCTGCTGGTGAACTCCTGGTAAGTAGTAACTGCATGATGGCCAAGTGTGTACATGCCGTGATGCCACCAATCATGCACCAACCCGTCAAGATGCAGTGTGGCAAACTTGATGGCCTCATCCTCCTGCATAGGTCTCAATGATAGGTAATTGTCCAACTTCTGTACCCAAGACCTCGTTGAACTCTTGTCAGAACCACCAAAGTAAGGCAAGGTAATCTTGCTGACTGCATACTGTAAATCTCTGTTCACATGTGGCTGTGGCTGCTGGTGCTGAGGAGCTCTGCGGTCAAACCTACCTCCCCTTCTAGGTTTATGCACATCCATAAACTCATGAAAAGTCAAAGATTGCTTGATCTCAGGTGCCAATGACGAATACTCACCATAAAATCTAGTCACATCTGCCACTGACATGCCATTGTGTGGCTGGAACTCATGATGATGACCCTGCTGCTCTGCCTCCGGAGTCGAAGGTGGTGTCTCTCTAGATATGAATGTAGGTTGTCTAGGCCTACGCTCATGATAGATAGGTGATGACTGTCGCGGTGCTGACACAAAAGGCTGGTCTACGCCTACAGTCCTGCTTGTCTGTCCTATCTGAATATACTGCGGCTGAGATGGAGTATACTGCCTTATCGTGCCCATCAACTAAGACATCATGTCCATCATGTTATCATGCCTACGTCTGAACTCCTCAGTAATATCACCTCTGGCATGCTCTTTCCCTGGATCCCTATGTGTCTCTGCAGGAATCTTGCGATCTGCCATCAGTGTAGTGACACTGTTCTCACTACTATTCGAACTGGATCTGTGAATACCCAGAACCCCTGAGACTGTCTCACCTTCAGGAATAGGTGGACCTGTCCAATCCTCAACTCTAGCTGTTCCTCTACCCTTACTGTAGAAAATAATATCTCTACTCATGAAAAAGCATCAAAAAAGCACAACATCTGACTGAAAAAGCAACTGAAAAAGCACAGGATGGCAGGAAAATTGTGCTCTGATACCACTGTAAGAGACCAGGTGTCTCTCAACCCAACCACTGGCTGATAATGCTAAGTTTTGTTTGTTTTCCTTGTTTTTGACTTTTTTTGCAATAAGAGGGTTTATGCGATTTTGACAATAAATGTTTGAAAAATATAAATAAAATACCAAATGACAATATAATATGGAATACAGCTTATAATCAAATGGCAGATGATTTATTGATCTTTCAGAGTGCTTACAACTACTAGATTCAAACATGCAAATTAAAAGGCAACACTATTTTATTCAAAAACCTGGTTTTTATTGCAGCCGCCTGTAAGACAGAAGAATGGTACGGCCAGCTTGCCTGAGAGGCTTCTCCAACCTCGAAAATGTTACAAAATGTTCCAGAGACCAAGGCATCCAAACTAAAGAAGTCAGAATGCAAAAAGGCAAGGCGATTTGCCTGTGATGAGAAGTACGGCCTTGCTGCTGTAAAAAGTATGGCCTGAACCAGCAATTAATGGAATCCATACTGCCTTGAAAGGTGTGCCAGATGCTAAATAAATAACGGCCAATGAAAAAGATTTCCTTCTGGAAGAAAATCGATCCAAACCCCAATCTAAAACTTCACCAATAAGCTCTGTAATGACTTCTGTGTGAAGCCACTCAACTGACAATCTTCAGCTGAATCTTTCACAGCCTCAGTATGCCTGATTTTGAAGAGTTGACATTCTCCAAAACCTGATTGCAGAAACTCTTGTTTCTCCAACTCCAAATGTTTTCAGAGAGAAAAGACAAAATTTGAATAATCAATCAATAATGAGTTCTATTATGTCTTTGAGAAATAAATAGCTCTCTCAAAAGTTCGACCCTTCTCAAAAAGCAATTAAATGAGCATTTAAAAGATTAATTAAATTCGCCCCTCTTGACTTAGGCAATTTAATTAATAAATGGCATCTTTAATCAAATGAGTAATGAATACTCATTTAATATTAATATTATCTCTTTATTATAAAGTATTAAATACTTTATAATTTTCCATTAATAATTAATAACTTTAATATTTCACTTAAAGTGACTTTATAATATAAAGTCATAATAATAACTATTTAATTATTATTAAATGCTCCCCTTATTCACCGTTTGCTCATCAAACTGTCAAACTAGGTTGAAACTGAGATGACCAACTGAACCAGGTGCCCTACCAGAAATAGTAACCCCTGTCTGCCTGACTTACTATAAATAGTAAGT
The DNA here is from genome assembly GCA_007258455.2 of Sequoia sempervirens. NCBI lineage: Eukaryota > Viridiplantae > Streptophyta > Pinopsida > Cupressales > Cupressaceae > Sequoia > Sequoia sempervirens. Next base: position 831,988,117 of record VDFB02271358.1, on the reverse strand, counting down.
GTCTGAATATCACTCTGTGAGTCCCTGCAAAGGCCAAAATTGAATCAACTGGTGGAGTAATGTCCCGAAACTTTGGATAATTGCCATGGATAACCCTCTAATCAAAACTGTCAACCTACGAGGGTCAAAATGATAGGCTCACTCTTCAACAAACAATGTCAGCTAAAACGGGGACATTACATTCAACCCTCTAAACTGACCCTGGTAGGAAATCAGGTATACAAGATACAAACACATATGAAATTGGTGGGCAACCAAGAAACCAGTTATCTGCTTGTGTAGAACATCGCTGATCAAAGAGGCCCAGTTGTAATGCTCTCGCTTGGAAATAATTTGAGCAATGATGTGTACATCCAAGGATGAAATTTATTGGCATTTGCATGACCGGAAACACGATTAAGAAGAGTGATCAAAATCACGTACTCATCTTTGAACTCTCTGCGACCCACATTGTTTAGCGATTTAACTTTATTCTGTTTTAACCATCTTGCTGCCACTTTGCTCTGACACATGTCCTTATCAACGTTGAATGCTTTTTCACACTAATCCATGGTAATGACCAAACTATTCGGATGTTGAGGAATACCAAAACATCTCTCAATGTCCTAGGGCCTGAGACTGCAAATCACCCATCCATCTACTGACTGAATTTCTCGGGTAGTAGAATTGTAATGCTTGACACAACACATCATGAATTCTATGCACTGAAATGAAATAGGGAGTGAAGCCTCCTCTAGCAACCTGAATTCTTCGATGTTTTGAAGTATTGCTTGATTTATCTTAATCAGATCCAAGATAGCCTCTGGAAGCATTTTATGCAAATCCATGTCAACTGTTCCGATGAAGTCATGAACTAAAACTGACTCAGTCTTGAATTCGATTTGTGTATACTGCATTCTGAAAAACTTGCCTATTGACTGTAAACACGGCTATGTTCTGACAACTTGTTCCTAATTTTTGACTTGTTAAAAATTGGGATAACCTATCAAAATTTTGATAAAATTTGAAGATTTTCTCTTCTAAAGCACGTTTTACGAGGTGCAAAGGTTAGAAAATTTCAGTTTTGGGTCTATAGTCCTTTTGGCTAACATTTTTCACTCACTCTCGTCCGTTTTCGTGAAATTTTGAATCATTTTTAGTGTGTTTTTGGTCAATTTCGGGTTTCTGGGGCATCATTGCAAGTCGGGGTTTTGGTTTCTTATTGCAAGTGTATAATAGGAACTTTTCATCTCCATTACAAGTGTTTTTCCTTTTAATTTTCTTTTTAAAGCCTTTTTAGGAACTTTTTGTATAAATTGCAAGTGTAGGAACTTTTTAAGTTCTTTGCAAGTTACTTTTTCACTTAAGTTACTTGTAATGACTCTTAAAAGTTCCGATTTCACTAAAATCACTTGCAATGTCTTTAAAAAGGTCCGATTTCTTTTATTTTTACTTGCATTTGCTCCTCAAAAGCCTGATTTTCACTTAAGTCACTTGCAGTCACTTGAAAAAGGTCCAATTGCATATGAGTTAACTTGTTTTAAGTCCTCAAAAGCCCGATTGCACTTTAAAATCACTTGCAATGTCTTTAAAAAGGTCTGAATGCATATGAGTTAACTTGTATTAAGTCCTCAAAAGCGCGATTGCACTTTAAAGTCACTTGCAATGTCTTTAAAAAGGTCCGATTGGAGTTATTTTTCAAAAGTAAACTTGTTGCTCACCTTAAAAAGTCCGATTTTGATTTAAATCACTTGCAACATGCTTCAAAAAGCTTGATTTGGTCTTTTTAGTGCAAATAAACTTGTAAAATGCTTTAAGAAACCCGATTTTTGAAAAATAAACTTGTAATGGCCTTTTGAAAGTCCAATTTCTCTTGTTGCAGGTCTATTACTCTTTATTTTTGTGGTTTCTTTTTATTTTAATGGTCTTTGCATCATTAATCTCTGGCTTTTGGGACCCCATTGTGTAAATCTGAGTTTGCATATGATAAAAACGCTTTAAATGAAAAACGTGTTTTCTTCTTTGTTCAATAAAAATGCCATACGCCTCCATTTCCTTCTAAAACGCGTTTCCATTCCTCTCCATTTGAAAATGCCTTTTATTAGCTGAAAACGTCATTTATTTT